>JAXCMG010000021.1:12290915-12421602 GCA_034642415.1 Podarcis siculus
GGGGAAGACGCGCTGCGCTTCCCCGCTGTCCCGGAGATTTCCCTATGGGCTGTCGTCTTGCGAAGCAAGCCCATAGGGAAATTCGTCTTGCGAAGCGCCTCCAAAACGGAAAACCCTTTCGTCTAGCGGGTTTTCCGTCTTGCGAGGTACCACTGTATGTAACCAGAAAGGAAAACAAATTACAAGGAAGAAGAAATGATCAAACCATTCAGAGTAGCTTCATTTACAGAAGGGCATTTCCAGATTGCCAAGTATTTTTTATTTTTTGCTGGATTCAGTCACATACCAGCAAATCCAGGTTGCACAATTACCATTGATTGCAAGGCTGATTGCACCACACAAACCGCTCTCCAAAACAACAAACCTTTTGTGTTAAGGAAAGGGATGAGAAATTGTGGGAAAGCATTTCCTTGAATCCAGTGTCATCTAAGCTCCCCACAAACAAATGAGATGGAGTGCTCACTCGTTAGTCAACATTATGTAGCCTTTCTGCAAAAAAGCAGGATGAATACTCAATAAAATACCCTCACCATGTGAGAGTGCTGGAGGTGAAATAGTTAAACAGGTTACCCAATCAGAATGCAGGGGTGGAGTCAGAAGGACTATAAAACCAGCTCTGGGAGGGGCGAAGGGAAGAGTACGTTGGGTGGTTGGTTGGGGTGGGAGTGAGTTTGTGGGTAGGTTGAGTTCGTGTAGCGAAATAAGCTGAGTCAGGAACAGTTAGGAGCTAGGAAGACAAGTAAATACCTGAGAGGTGGTTTAGGAAGTGAGAGCAGGTAGCGGAAGTTATAGGTCTGGATAGGCACCCCATGATTGTTCCACACAGTTTATGAAACCACACACTTGTTAAACTGCAATAAATAAACAGAAATTTATGTTCCAATTTAACCCTGACTGGACTCAGTATTGTACCAGGTAGGGCCTGGGTGGTGGCAGCGAGAAATAAAGCGGTGGCACAGGGATCAATAGACGGTGAAACGTCCGGGGACCCTGTGTGATCACCACACACCCCACTAGAAGAAAGCAAGGAAGAAGGCAATACAGTGGTACCTCGGGTTACATACGCTTCAGGTTACAGACTCCGCTAACCCAGAAATAGTGCTTCAGGTTAAGAACTTTGCTTCAGGATAAGAACAGAAATCGTGCTCCGGCGGCGCGGCAGCAGCGGGAGGCCCCATTAGCTAAAGTGGTGCTTCAGGTTAAGAACAGCTTCAGGTTAAGAACGAACCTCCGGAACGAATTAAGTACTTAACCCGAGGTACCACTGTAAATTGTCTTGCTGAGGACTTGCTGAGAGATATCTGCTTTAAAATAGTAATCTGGTCTTTACACTTTCATTTTATTTATATTCTTTAGGTCCAGAGATGCACAGGCACTCTAATCTGAGGCCAAATGATAGTTGTATTTTCCAAGCATTTTCTTTTAATACGTGCAAAACCTCAGAGACTTCTGCAAGTGCTTGAAATGGATGCTTGCAAAAAAAGAAAAGAAAGAAACATTTTCTGTCTTGTTTTGAAGAGCTGCTTGTGGGAAGACAGGCATGAGGGATTCTCCCACCACAGAGCACACTCTTGCTCTTGTCTAGCCATTATCTGCATCTGTTTCGAGAATGCTTCATAATTGTTGTCAAATGGCTTGAAAAGAAAGAGGCAGTAAAAAATTGGGATGCTGCAACGCTAGAGGGCGCTGTGAAAGCAGCTAATTGTCTAGGAATCCGCTTGAGAAAGTAGTTTTATTGGTTAGATTTTATTTCTTAGCTGACTTTTGCGATCATAAGAGACTGAAGTAAACCTGCGCACCTTTACCTAGAAGTAAGTCCAAAAGAGTAGTGTAAACCTTACTCCCAAGTAAGTATCTTGTAGGATTGCAACCTTCACTGAGTTCCATAGGTGCCAACTCCCCTGGGTCCCACAAAATTCCCCATGAAGGGGCCAGGCACCCACAAATTTCAGTGCCATGGCTGTGCACGCTATGTGGCACCCACGGCCCCAGGCACCCACAGTCTCAGGGCCAAGCTGGTACTCCCGCTGAGTCTAGTCCAAATGCCGTTGTTTGTTGAATTCACTATAACAGGAGTTAGGCATTACAGTGGTACCTCGGGTTACATACGCTTCAGGTTACAGACTCCGCTAACCCAGAAATAGTGCTTCAGGTTAAGAACTTTGCTTCAGGATGAGAACAGAAATCGTGCTCCGGCGGCGCGGCGGCAGCAGGAGGCCCCATTAGCTAAAGTGGTGCTTCAGGTTAAGAACAGTTTCAGGTTAAGAACAGACCTCCGGAACGAATTAAGTACTTAACCCGAGGTACCACTGTAGTTTAATGTTGCTAAACTATAACTCCCATCAGCCCTAGCAAGTGTGCCTAAAGGCCAGGGACCATGGAAGCTGGGACTTAAGTAACCATGCATAAAATTAAGACTTCTAGAGCTCATTTTAAAGCACTATCAACTAAGCAATAAAAACCATCCAATTAAAGAAATGGAATAGTTCCATACGAAAAGAGATTGACTGTTAGACCACTTTCAGACCCTCCAAGTGTCCCTATTTTCCAGGGACAGCCCCAAATTTACAGAAGCCGTCCTGGTTTCTGATTTGATCTCGCTTTTCCTTAGGATGTCCCTATTTTCATCGGAGAAATATTGGTGGGTATGGTAAGGTAAAGGTAAAGGGACCCCTGACCATTAGGTCCAGTCGTGACCGACTCTGGGGTTGCGCCGCTCATCTCGCTTTATTGGCTGAGGGAGCCGGCGTACAGCTTCTGGGTCATGTGGCCAGCATGACAGCCACTTCTGGCGAACCAGAGCAGCGCACGGAAACACCGTTTACCTTCCCGCTGGAGTGGTGCCTATTTATCTACTTGCACTTTGACGTGCTTTCAAACTGCTAGGTTGGCAGGAGCAGGGACCAATCAACGGGAGCTCACCCTGTTGCGGGGATTCGAACCGCCGACCTTCTGATCGGCAAGCCCAAGGCTCTGTGGTTTAACCCACAGCGCCACTTGCGTCCCAGGTTGGTATGGTAGGATGTCCCTATTTTCATCAGAGAAATGTTGGAGGGTATGGAGTTATGAGACCCCTGAGCCAATGAGATGAGCAACCTAGACAACCTTTAGAAGACATCTGAAGGCAGCCTGGTATAGGGAATTTTTTTTAAAAAAAGTTTAATGTTTAATTATGTTTTTATATATGTTGGAAGCTGCCCAGAGTGGCTGGGGCAACCCGGTCAGATGGGCAGGGTACAAATAATAAAATGATGATTATTATTATGGAATAGGATGCCCCTATTTTCATCAGAGAAATGTCAGAGGGTATGTACTTTGCAAACTGCAGCTGTGGGAGGGAACAGGAAGGTCTCCTAGCAATTCTTTGCCCCTGTAACGAACTACAGCTCCCATAATTCTTTGGGGAAGCCATGACAGTTTAAAGTGGTATCCTACTGCTTCAGAGGTCTGGTGCGAATGTGCCTCAGGCAGCTTCCTATGTTCCACAGACACACACACACCATCTTTTCCCACACTACCCCTGATGCATACCTTGAGGCTTATCTGGAGGAAAATATTCAGATCTTCCTTCTCTGTTTGTTGACTGTATTAGCATTGTAGATTAACCTGTTCTTGTAAGTCTGTTGACCAGCTCCTGGGAACCCTGAGCTCCTTACTGATAACAGAAAGTAAACCTTCTATGTAAAGGTCCTATATAAATTTCCTGCAGGGAGACAGAGGGAATACAAACTTTTGTATATGCATATACTCAAAGTTCCTGGGAAATGGGGACACTTGGAAGAGTCTGCATGGTGGTGGAAGGGGTTTTCCCCATTCACTTCAATGTCCCTCTAAAAAGGTAAAGGGACTCCTGACCATTAGGTCCCGTCGTGACCGACTCTGGGGTTGCAGCGCTCATCTCGCTTTATTGGCCGAGGGAGCCGGCGTTTGTCCGCAGACAGCTTCCAGGTCATGTGGCCAGCATGACTAAGCCGCTTCTGGCGAACCAGAGCAGCGCACGGAAACGCCGTTTACCTTCCCGCTGGAGCGGTACCTATTTATCTACTTGCACTTTGACGTGCTTTCGAACTGCTAGGTTGGCAGGAGCAGGGACCGAGCTCACACCGTCGTGGGGATTCAAACCGCCAACCTTCTGATCTGCAAGTCCTAGGATCTGTGGTTTAACCCACAGCGCCACGCGCGTCCGGTGGTTAGAATAGTAGAATGGCTTTATGAAAATCAGTTTTATTTTATATTTCACATTGATAGCCAGCCCTTCACCACATGGTCCCAGGGCCAAAACAACTATCCAAAATACAACAGAAAACATGTGCGAAGGTCTCATTTTTCCATTCTTCAATTCAGTTCTCATGAATTCAGCATGGGCTTGCGATTCTTTTTAAAGATATATTTATTGACTTTTCAAAAATACAGCTTCAAGGAAGTCTAGAGAACGTACAGATCAGAAAAGGAAAAACAGTAACTATGCGAAGTGCAAATTCAGATTAAATCATCAGCGTTGGAAAATAAAGCAATTTTTTCCTTTAAAAGTCCTCATGAAAATCCACCAGCATTTCAATGTCAATTCCTGCTAATATACCATTTTTGTTTTCAGTTTACCATAACGTGCGTTTCTGCAAAGCATTTTCCCATAACACAATGCATTTTTCGTATGTTGTTTTTATTAATATATACAATTGCACACACCCTTTACCATAGTAAATGCATTTTTGAGCGGGGAGGGGGTGGCTAAAAATAATAATAAAGTTGGAAGTAAATGGGGAGAAAGAGAACATGGAGCACAAGTATTTTAAACAGATGAAAAATAGGCCTTAAAGATATGCAGGATTGCAGCCTGAAATCAGTAAGGGATGTTCGCGAGAGAGTCTTGCACCGCACGCCAATCCTGCCGCCCCATCACGGCTGGATTCATTTTCTTTCACTGAGGGGAAAGATGGCAAATTGATACATAAAGCGAGCCGCAAGAGCTGCCGCTGACCTTGACAAAGAACCAAAATAAACCGGTTATCAACAACACAAAGCAATTTGAAATTTCGGGTTGGCCGGCTGCCTCCTTCCTTCCCAGAATGAATGAACTCAGTAGGGAATTTGCAAGTGAGTTAAAAAAGCAGATCGCAAGCTCTTTATAAGGAGTGGAAGAAAACAGTCTATGGGCAGGTTGGGCTCAGATCAGCATGTGCTGAAAAGAAAATAGAAATCGCTATGCTTGGGGGAGCTGGCAAGACAGGGACATCGAAGGACCCCTCCCACCAAGGCCAGACCACAGAACTTTGCTCAGCTGTTTTTTCTCCTGCTGAGCACCAAGGCGGGGTTCTGCTATTCCAGTTGCCCCCACTCTGTTCATCAGGCTGCATAGGAATGGGTGGATCTGTCTGTTCTGATTTCTCCCTTTTCTCCACTCTTACTTTCCGCTCATCACTTTTCCACATCATGTGGCAGGGTGTGTGTGTTCAATTTTTTTTTTTAAATGCTCCTGAAAAACACATCGGCGTTTATGCACAAATACATGCATGCTTCTCCTAAACAGACACATTTTCTGTGCAATTCTGCCAAATTTTTGCATGCATTTTTTCCTAAGGAGATGCATGTTTATTTTATTAATTTTTATTTACGTATTAGTTTTCTATTCCCCCTTTCCTCTAAGGAACTTAAAGTGGCCTTCCTCTGAGCACGTTTCTCCCTTGCGTTCTGAGTTCGAGTGTCTGGGACATTCGCAGAGAAACCAAAATGCTTGTTTACAAAGCTATTGTACTACCAACCTTACTGTATGCTTGTGAAACGTGGACCACTTATAAACTCCACCTTCAGCTCCTCGAAAAATTCCATCAACGGTGTCTCCGGAAAATCTTACACATCACTTGGGAAGACAGGTGAACTACTATCAGTGTACTGGATGAAGCAAAGATCACCAGTGTTAAAGCAATGATTCTTCAACATCAACTTCGTTGGACTGGTCATGTTGTACGGATGCCTGATTATCATCTTCCAAAGCAACTACAGTGGTACCTCTGGTTATGTACTTAATTCGTTCCGGAGGTCCGTTCTTAACCTGAAACTGTTCTTAACCTGAAGCACCACTTTAGCTAATGGGGCCTCCTCCTGCTGCTGCGCTGCCACTGCACGATTTCTGTTCTCATCCTGAAGCACAGTTCTTAACCCAAGGTACTATTTTTGGGTTAGCGGAGTCTGTAACCTGAAGCATCTGTAACCTGAAGCATATGTAATCTAAGGTACCACTGTACTCTATTCCAAACTTAAAAATGGAAAGCATAATGCTGGTGGTCAACAAAAGAGGTTTAAAGACTATCTCAAGGCAAAACTTAAATTAAAAAAGTAGTATAAACACAGACAACTGGGAAACACTGGCCTGCGAGCGCTCCAGTTGGAGAACAGCCTTCTAAACACTACACCACACTGGCTCAACATGTGGAGAGTGACACATGGCCTACCCCTGCTGTCCTCCAACCACCTGAGTATTCACTCTGGAGCCCAATAACGTCCGGCAGGCCAGCGGCTTTCAGGTTGGAAGGATTATGGCTTGATAAGCCTTCACACCCTCGGAAAGCACCCTCAAATGTTTCGACGTCACTTCTCAAAATGCAGGAGTCCTGTTCCCCCTTTGTACCCGGCCCTTCTAAGCGGCAGCCCGCTTCTCTTCTCAACCTCTTTCTTTCGGAGCGGTTATCAGTTTTATTTCTCCAGAGGGGGAGGGTTGTTTGGGCTGACGTGGAATAGACCCGGTAACACGTTGTACCATTCTCCCTCCCTGCCTCCCTGCTTGCAAGCCTGGTATTCCGAGTACCTTATCTGAGCAGAAAGAAAGTCCAAGGCGGGAGAGAGGCAGGGCAAGAGGGGAACTGGAGAGACAGGGCTGGCCTCCTCTTTCGGATCTGCTTAACAAGCAAAAGAAGCAGAGAACTGGGCAGACTCATTCCGATCCCTTTCCCTTTTGATTAGAGCCTGTCAGTCTGTCAGTCAGTCCATCGGTCTGTCAGTCACACAGTACAGTGTGTGATGGCCTGGGATTCGGACTCGGATGCTGAACCTGAGGGATCCCAGCCTGCACAGGATTCCCCCACCAGCTGACCCGGGCTGGGGCTTGGGCCTGAAGGGTCCTCACCTGTGCTGGGTCCTCAGGTGCAGGCACCAGCTGAGTCTGCTCTGGCTCCTGAGGTGATGGAGGACCCATTGCCTGCAGGTGCTCCACGCTCAGCCCCGTCAGAGGAAGCTGAGGTTGCCTCTGGGTTCGGTAACCCACCAGCCTCTCCTGAGCTAGAGAGGCTCAGGGCAGAGAGGCGGAGGGAACTAAGTTCCCGCAGGAGGAGTGCTCACCTCCAGGCCAGGAGATGCGAGTCACCAGAGGATCGGGGCTGCACTATGCCTTGGGGCAGATAAAAGCCAGCCAGCCCCAGTCCCAAGTTGCGGGAGCAACATTGTTGGTTGCTAGTTCCTGCCTGAACCCTGTCCTGCTTTCCTGCCTGAGCTCCTGACCCGCCCTGGCTCCCTGCTTGCTTGCCTGTTCCTGACTTCACCCGACTCCCTGCCCTGCACCCAGCTTCAGCTACTACGGACTGCCTCCACATTGCACCTTTGACCATGGACCGGACTTGGACCTCAACTCTCGGGAGCAACACACAGTGATACCTCAGGTTAAGAACTTAATTCATTCTGGAGGTCCGTTCTTAACCTGAAACTGTTCTTAACCTGAGGTACCGCTTTAGCTAATGGCGCCTCCCTCTGCCGCTGCGCCGCCACTGCACAATTTCTGTTCTCTTCCTGAAGCAAAGTTCTTAACCTGAGGTACTATTTCTGGGTTAGCAGAGTCTGTAACCTGAAGCGTCTGTAACCCAAGGTACCACTCTGCAGGGAAGTCATCTAATTGGCTTGACAGACTCTCCATCTGAGGTTTCGAAACAGGTTGCGATGGTAGGAGTAGAGTCTAGTCCAAGCAATTTCTGATCTTCTTCTACTGCCTCTCGCGAGCCAGAAAAAAGAGGACAGGATAAAAGGAATGAAATGCTTCATGTTCAGCCAGCTAGCTATCAAAGACAATGTAGGGAAGTCAGAGTGAACGAAGACAGGGCAGGGTTAGCAGAGGTGGTTCCAAAAAGCTGGCCCTACCATTGGGTGGAAGGAAGTAGTCACCTCAGGCAAATGGGCCTTGAACTTTGAGGTCTTTTGGCCACCCGGATAGAAAAAAGCAAGGGCCCCTACCAGAGAAGATTGGCAAATGAAACTATTGGACTACGCCGAAATGGCAAAACTGACCGGAAAGCTCAAGAACCAGGAAGACCAAAACTTTAATAAGGAATGGGGGAAATTTACAATTTTCCTTAAAGACCACTGTAAGCAGTTGAAAACGTTAGCGTGATTGCAATTACACTTGTAATGTAACGAGAACTATGGAAACAATGGAGTTATAAAAAAACACACTTGGATTATTATTTTTTAAAAGATGCAGTAGAAATGGTTTAATAACAGAACCCACAGAGGGGAAGGTGGGAAGTCCAAAGTTACAATATTCTCCCAAATGAGAGTAAAAAGGTAAAGGGGCCCCTGACCATTAGGTCCAGTCGTGACCGACTCTGGGGTTGCGGCGCTCATCTTGCTTTATTGGCCGAGGGAGCCGGTGTACAGCTTCCGGGTCATGTGGCCAGCATGACTAAGCCGCTTCTGGAGAACCAGAGCAGTGCACGGAAACGCCGTTTACCTTCTCGCCTGAGCGGTACCTATTTATCTACTTTCACTTTGATGTCCTTTCGAACTGCTAGGTTGGCAGGAGCAGGGACCGAGCAACGGGAGCTCATCCCGTCACGGGGATTCGAACCGCCGACCTTCTGATCGGCAAGTCCTAGGCTCTGTGGTTTAACCCACAGCGCCACCCGCGTCCCTAGACCCATTGAAAATAATGAACCTGAGTTGGTTACCGGTAACTTCAATGAGTCTACTCTGAGTTCCAGCATGGGCTACACCCCCATATCTTTCCCCTTTCTTTCCTCACTTCCGCTGGGCCTCAGAAGAGCAGAGAGTTAATCCGAAAGATTCCTTTCTCCCTATGAAACGTTGCTTCATTAAAGTGATTTGAAATGCATGCTTCACAGACCTGGTTGACCTTTCCAGCTATTTGATCATTTTATTAATCCTAAAAGCTTGAAAGGATCAGTCCAGGGGAAACGGATCTCGAAATCAAAGACCGTTGCCAAAAGAAGGGGCCTGACCTTTTTCCGGGGTGGGCAGGAGAGTTTTGCAACCAAGAAAAATGCCACCTCTTTGGGGGACATCGTTCATCTGCAGCCGCCTGAAGATCTCAGAGGAAGGCATGACGTTGGCCCCCGAAATAGCCTGAGGCAGGAGTTCACTCAGGCAATAATATAATATTCTGTCTTTCCTGGTTGCAAGCGTCCCTCTGCCCCAGCCATAATAAAAGAGCTGCAACTGAGATACGACGAGTACTAAGCCTCACATCAGAAATTAGTGGGCCGTGAAGAAAATAAAATTAAAGAATTCAATTAACAGAGCCAAATCTGGATAACTGCGGACTCATACGCAGGGGTGCCAACTTGAATAAAATATAAGGGGGTCCAGGTATGCCCTGCACCACAAAACTGAGCACATACACCATTTGAATGGCAATGCCCATTAGCTTGGGGGGGGGGGGGCTGGCCCCCTCAAATATTTTATGGGAGGGAGGGCACTCAGTCCCTAGGACTTGGCTCCTATGCTCTCATGTTTTTGAAGGGAGAGCAGCCATGGCTTGTTTGTCCCAGAGTTATCTTTGTGGTAGGGATGAGGAACCTGTGGCCTTCTAGACGTTGTTGGCTGGGGCTGATTGGATGTCAGAGACTAGTATGACTCTGAAGAGGGAGGAATGCAGTCACAGACAGAGCAGCCTTTAACAGAGGAAGAAGGGGAAGATTTGCCCACCCCCCCTCCTTCAATGTTCCCAGAAGCAGAGAGACCAGCAGATTCAGAGGCTGTACAGTCAGGGAAAGAGTTGGACAGTTTTTAGATAGTAGCTAGGCAACCAGGAGGGAGAAAGGGTTGTATTAGCCCTGTCCCTTTCTCTCTCAGTAAAGGTTGTCCACTGGGGCAACTACAACTGGGGTTTGAACCCTAACTGAAATGGATCTAGATATTCAGTATCCTCCAAGAAGCTTGAGGCTGAATTACTCTTTCAAACCACTACAGTACTCTTATTTATCAAAAGAGAGGCTTTTTTCCAGGGGTGGAAACAGCATCACTTCTTGAGTGTTCAGACCCCTGGGATCTTACTTGTGGGGTGCCTCAAGGTTCCGTCTTCTCCCCCTTGCTTTTTAACATCTATATGAAGCCGCTGGGAGAGATCATCAAGGGGTTTGGGCTGGGTGTTCATCAGTATGCAGATGATACCCAGCTCTACCTCTCTTTTAAATCACAGCCAGTGAAGGCGGTGAAGGTCCTGTGTCAGTATCTGGAGGTGGTTGGACGATGGATGGTGGCTAATTGATTGAGGTTGAATCCTGACAAGAAGACAAAAGTACAGTTTGGGGGGACAGGGGACGGTCAGGTGTGGAGGACTCCCTGGTCCTGAATGGGGTAACTGTGCCCCTGAAGGACCAGGTGCGCAGCCTGGGAGTCATTTTGGACTCACAGCTGTCCATGGAGGCACAGGTCAATTTTGTGTCCAAGGCAGATGTCTACCAGCTCCATCTGGTACACAGGCTGAGACCCTACCTGCCAGGAGACTGTCTCGCCAGAGTGGTGCATGCTCTAGTTATCCCCCACTTGGACTACTGCAATGCTCTCTACGTGGGGCTACCTTTGAAGGTGACCCAGAAACTACAACTAATCCAGAATGTGGCAGCTAGACTGGTGACTGGGAGTGGCCACAGAGACCATATAACACCGGTCTTGAAAGACCTACACTGGCTCCCAGTACGTTTCCGAGCACAATTCAAAATGCTAGTACTGCCATTTGAAGCCCTAAACCAGAAGGAGCATCTCCACCTCAGCCCAGAGACTGAGGTCCAGCGCCGAGGGCCTTCTGGTGGTTCCCTCCCTGCGAGAAGTGAAGCTACAGGGAACCAGGCAGAGCCCAGTTACGTCACCCCTTGCCTAAAGAGCTGGCAGCTTCTCACCCTTTTTCAAACACCTTCCCTTGTGGAGTGTTCCCTCAGCCTCCTCTCCCCTCTCCTTGGGAGTCCTCTGGGCAGCTGCTGCTACCGTCCCTGGTCTCTGAGCTGCCTGCCCTCCTGCCCCCAAGAGAGGTGCCTCCTCACACTGCCCCACAGGGGCCTGTTTATTCCCAACAGCAAGGGCTGGCTGGCTGGGCTCCATTGCCCACTTGCTTGTTTATTCCAAGGCCGCCTCAGCTCCTGGCAACCAGCACCCCCTGGCCAGCCCCAGAGGCAGCATTCACCTGGGGAGTCTGTTACAAGCAGGGCTGTTCCAACAAACAGCCGTGCAAGCCTTTGGATAATATTTATTAGAGTTTCCAATTATAACAATATAAAAACATTCCAATTTATAATCTTATTTTCCATAACATTCTTCCAAGAAGACAGCCGTGCAAGCCTTTGGGAGACAGAGACACTGTTATGTCCTGAAGTTCTCACCCTGGGCCAGCAGGGGGATACTGTAGATAGTTTTCACTCAGGTCCACATATGCAAATAAGGAATTGAAAGTGACGTTCAGTGATTGGATAGTTACAGAAAGTGGTTACTGTTGCGTTGTAGTGGAGCTCTATATAAGCAGGCTGGCTGAACCCTTCAGTTCAGTTCTGTTCTGGCCTGTGAATAAACAAGAGCTGTTTGAAGAATCACTGTGTCGTCTGATATGTTCACCCACAACTTAACACTGGCGACACGCGATAGGGCATCAGGGGAGGGAGGGAAGGAAAGAGGGACAGAGGCCAGTGTTGACCACGGCACCCCTGACCGTCATTCACAGCACCCCAGGGTGTCATGGCACAGGGGTTGAAAACTGCTGCTGTGATCAGTTGGACCACTGCAAGCATTTTGTCTATGTTCTCAGGCCACATAAATGCTCTGTTATGAGATGCTTTGGCCCATGTGGCTCCCATACTGTGGCTTGTCCCCATGAATTAATCTATGGGACTGCAAGTCAATTGCAACAAGCACACTCTTGTTATTTTGGTTGTACCTACATCCAGGCCATTTTTCGGTCCTCTCCTTCTTGCTTCTCCCAAACAGAACTGCAGTTTCTCTAGATGCATTATTCATCTCCAGTTATTGGAAATGGGCTGCGCATTCCCCCCCCTTTTGGTCTTGATGTATAAACTTTGCCTAACAACAGTGGAGGGTTATATTACTGGAAGATCTCTCTCTTGATTATTTATTATTTAGACTATTTTGGTTCCAGTGCCTCACCAGTGCAAGCAAATTAAAGAGAAAATCCTTCTCCAAAGCGATTTCCTTCCTTCCTTTGCTCAGCTAAGAGATCTTACCCAACGGCTCCGCGTCGAGGTTTCGGTTGTGTGTGCAAATACCGAAACGTGACTGCTAACTTGATCAATAGTTCAAAAAGCAGGGGGTTCTTGTGTTAAAAATTATTTCCATCAGTTGATAGTCATATTTAAAACATAACTCAGATGCATATGGTGAGAGCGACACAGAGAGATTTAGTAATTCATTCATCCCTCTTACCATTCCAAGGTTCTGCTTATCCGAACAACAATATTTACTCAGGCAGATAATAAGGCTTCAATGTAAGTTGACTTTATTACCTTCAGTGACGTGAAAGGATCGGTTGCCGGGTGACCTTGCATCTAGTTGTTGTTTTTTTATTATCCTAGACATATATCTATATAATCTAGAATAGCTCTGAGAGCAGAGAGGAGGAGCTAACCTGTTGAATTACTTCTGATTTGGGAAGTTGAAAAAAACAACACAATCTGATTTTTATTGTTGTTTTGTTTTTTTTAAAAAAAGCCAGCCTGCAGAATAAGATCAGAGAGGGGTTTGTGCAGGCAACAAGATCAATCCGTCTCTGAGAGGGAAATACATACTCTCCCCTGCTCACATGTTGCGTGCTCCTTAACAAACCTATGAAGCGTGATTTGAAAATCTAGGATTAGACCAAGAGGACTTTAGGAGGAGGGAAAGAAACCAACACAACAACCCTCTGAGCTACTTAACAGAAGTAGCTCAGTTCAACTGTCCTACTCCGCTGGAGGAGCACTTGTTTTGTCTCCTGGGGGGCCCACTTTGATGTTTACACTGGAAATCCAAGCTTTTAAAATCAAGAGAGCATGGAGGAAAAGGAAGACACCGGAGCTATGGAAAACAGAAACGTTCTCAATGGCCCTCTGTACAAGGTGGGGGAAATTATGCATTTATTTCTCTTAATTTGGCAACAGAAGACTCTAGATAAGGACAGGAGGGGGCAGTGAGGGGGGGTCTGGAGCCTGCCTGCTCAAAATTGTGTACAAAGTCAGGGAGGTGAGGAACAAAAGAGGGGGACCAAGGAATCTTGAGTTGGGAATGCTCTGAGAGGTAAACAGCAGAGTTTTGTTTTATTTGCTGTACTCTAAACTATATATATTTTTAAAAAACGTACACTTTGGAAGCAAGCCGTTCAATCAGAGCCCGGCAGTCTGACTGCGTATATACAACCTCTGAACAAAATGGTGTAAACAGTGCTATTTTAAATAAAACTATAAACCCACAGAGTAATAAAACTTCAGAAGGCAGGGGAAACTGTAAAAGTGAATGCTGAAGTTGCTGTCACATTTGTGGAAGGGTTATCTTGGGAAAAGGAGCAATATTTCTGTAATTGTGGGTGATTTCCTTAGAATTTTCTTCAGAATTTATGTACTATTTTGTTGCATTTCAGCCCCGCCCACCAAATTATTTGATGTAAAACTGAAGTTCTAACCCCACAGTCAATTTTAAGGATCAAATAAATGCCCTGGAGCTTCAAGTAACACTGAGATTTATATCTCATTGTTTGATTGTACAAGGAGACTGTGAGTGAGAAGTGGGATATTCGCCTGAACCCAAACCTTAAACAAAACTAACAAAATTGTTTTTAGGTGTCGCTTTTCTTTTAGTCCCGAACTTTGTTCCACTGTATCTCAGGGTAGTAAAATAGTCTAAGAACAGAATAAAGGGTGTGGTGTCAGAAAAAAAACCATGTACTTCCCCAAATCCATGGGGCAATTCTTATAACCACATGTTTACTCTCGTTTACCTTCGCTCAGACCAGAAGAAACATCCTATTGGTAAAAATGAATAGATTTCTTGGGGTGTTGTTGTCTCAGGTGCTTTGTAAACATTTTGTTTCTGTGTAAGTCAGGGGTCAGCAACCTTTTTCAGCCGTGGGCCGGTCCACCGTCCCTCAGACCATGTGAGGGGCCGGACTATATTTTTTTTTGGGGGGGGGACAAATTCCTATGCCCCACAAATAACCCAGAGATGCATTTAAAATAAAAGCACACATTCTACTCATGTAAAAACACGCTGATTCCCAGACCGTCCGTGGGCCGGATTAAGAAGGCGATTGGGCCGCATCCGGCCCATGGACCTTAGGTTGCCTACCCTGCGTGTAAGTGGATGAACTTAAGGGGCACTGTTTACTCTTCTTGTGCAAGCAACAATTTCCTATGAGTCTCTCTCTCTCTGTGGAATTTCATCCCTGAAAGTCTGTTAGCAAACCTCTTTCTCTGAGGGTAATCCCAATGACGTCGGCGAAACTACTTCAGAGTTATAGGGTTTGAAGACACCGGATTAAGGAACCATCATCAGGAGGGCAGCTGGATTTTACCTGTTTATTCATCGGTGAGGCTTTGTGCGTCGCCCTGGGTTGTGTAACTAGAATTGCCACTGGCTGTAAAACTGCAAGTAGCCGTTTAAAATGTGCATGTGAGTTCGGCGATGTTGGATCTCAAAAGAATTAGTGACCGACTCCTCCTTGCACCTTTGGGAGAGATGGTCAGCCTGGCGTTCTGTGTTTCTGCCAAATCCTTTTTCTGTGCTTGGCTGTGCTCCTAATCTAATCCGGCTGCTTATAACAGCCGTGTCCTCAGCTCACCTTTGAGTGGCAATTTTGACAGCTAGTTAAAAAGAGAAACACGCCAAAAGGTGGCGTGTGAAAAGAACCCCTCCCCGAATTATTTCCTATGTGAGAGACAATTGACAAATTGCCAGTTTGGGACAGGTTAAAGTGTTTCTGTTAATCTCATCCTGTTACATGACTTGAAAAGATTGAGCTTGCAAGAACATATGGTCTTGTCCAGGGGTTTTATTTCTTGTTCCCCTGTAAAATAATAATAATAATAATAGTCATAATTTATTGCTGAATGAAATGCTATAACTGCAAAGATGTGGGGCTAGTTATGCATTGATCCCCCAGGTATAGCAGTTCAATAATACAGTGGTACCTCAGGTTACAGACGCTTCGACGCTTCAGGTTACAGACTCCGCTAACCCAGAAATAGTACCTCGGGTTAAGAACTTTGCTTCAGGATGAGAACAGAAATTGCGTGGCGGCGGTGAGGTGGCAGCGGGAGGCCCCATTAGCTAAAGTGGTACCTCAGGTTAAGAACAGTTTCAGGTTAAGAACGGACCTCCAGAATGAATTAAGTTCTTAACCTGAGGTACCACTGTACTGTGTGTGTTGTACTTCTTGGAATTAAAACTGGTGTTTCCTGAAGACAGCACGAGAAACAATCTTTATTTCCTCTTGGGTAACCAAGTTTTTCTCTCATAAGCAATGTGATTCAGCATCCACAACTTCAACGTAATGGCTAAGGGGGATCGCGTCTCTGGCTTCAGATGACTCCTCAGCCGTGAACTTGGCGAGGGGCTGTAATTATAGGCACATTTAGGACTCCACATTTCTTATTGCCCCATGCTTTCTAGACATGGGTCTGAGCGGTTTTGACTTTGCCCATTGCTTTCCCCCAGAAAACCCGATTGCTATTTGTTCCGATTAAGTGCTGAACTGCAGGCTTGCCCAGGGGAAAACAGCAGGGCAAATGGAAGTATTAAAGAGCCCTAAACTGGGAGGACAATGACGACAGGATGAATTTGTCAGTTCTCCCACTGACAGCCTAAGACCTTCTTATTCAGACCGGCCTTTGAAAACGAAGGTGAAGACGATACTGACAACTGGGCTGCTGTCGGGCCAACCTGTGTTAATTGCTGCTTCGAAATGAGCTTTGACGTATTTTAATTATTGTTTTTAACTAGTTTGTTTCTACTACCTTTCATTTTATAATGTTTTCTTAAATGTTGTCAGCCGCTTCGAATTCCAGCATGGGAGAAAGGTGGGCTATAAATACGTTTCAAAGTAATAATTTCTCTCATTTTCTATATTTTTACAATCTTTCCCTATCAGTTAGCATTCCCCTCACCCCCAAGTCCTCAGGAAAATTCCTTAGCATTTAATTCCACATTTCCCCTTTAACATACATGTTTTCACAAGCAATTTCCCCAAATATAATCCATTTTTTTGTATGCTATTTTCACCTCAATGCACACTTCCCCTTGATTTGTGCATTTTTGTACCTTTTACTTAGTTGGAAAATTGCGGTGCCAAATCTGGAGAAGCGCAAATTTCAAAGGATGGTGTCTGCGTTGTTTTGGAAATCGTAGGTTAGGCTGGTCTGCATTAAAATGAGAATCAAATCAAATTTCACCCCTAGTCTCGAATAATCCCCACTGAATTCATTGGGGCTACTGTGTCAATAGGCTTCAGTTTGTGCTCTCGGTTGATTTGGACAATCCGTTGTTCTTCTAGCCATTACTACTGCATTGAGGGCCAACAGTTTAGATACCAGTGGGGATGTGTGTGAACGGGATTCTGATCGAGGTTTAAATTAGGGTGGGTTGCAGATGTGTGCTTCTACATGTGCGCAAGAGAGAGATTTCAGATTGGGGGAGGCACAATTCAAGGTTCAAAGGCCTCCTGTTAACATATTCTGCCCTGCTGGCTGAAACTAGTGGAAGCAGAACTTCATCTTCATAAATACTGAAGGCGCTTGTAGATTGTTTAGATAAGAGGGTTAGTGATTAACCTCCTGAAATATCTGATCCTGAAGAATAACAAACAAAATGCAGTTCCTTTTCCATGGCTTACCGGAGAATTAATGGTTTAGATGTCAAACTGCGATGTTTTGATATGGATTTCAAAGCAGACACCTCCCGCAACATCCTCTCCCACCCATGATTGAGACCTTGGCACAGGGACAGTCAACGTGGAGCTCTCCAGTGTTGCTGGACTGCATCCCTAACCCTTGGCCGTGCTATCTAGGGATGATGGGAGCTGTAGTCAACAACACCTAGAGTGCACCCCCTTGGCTATCCCTGCCTTAGAACTTGATGGGACCTACTGAACAGCTCAGGACTGCAATACCTCAAAGATTTCCTCTTTCCATATGAACGCTGAGATCATCTTATGAGGCCCTTCTTCGTGTGCCTCTTCCTCCGTGTGAGGTCCAGAGGGTGGCAACACGAGAACAGGGCCTTCTCTGCAGTGGCTCCCCATCTGTGGAATGCTCTCCCCAGGGAAGTTCGCCTGGCGCCTTCATTAGACACCTTTAGACACCAGGCAAAAATGTTCCTCTTCAACCAGGCCTGTGGCTGATTGACATGCAATGCCCTTTTAAAATGTGTTGGGGTGTGTGTGGAATATTGGGTTGCCCTTGTTTTTCTTTTTATTGGGCATTTTGTGTTTTTATATTGTGATTTTATGTTGTGAACCACCCCGAGACCTGTGGGTATAGGGCAGTATACAAATTTATCAATCAATCAATCAATCAATCAATCAATCAATCAATTAATAATATTGAAAACCATGCCAATCCCTCTTTGTACAGCCCTATCCAATATTCTGCCTCTCTCGGTCACGCAACAGTAAAATGGGATATTTTACACAGTTCACCTTCACAATGTTTCGCAACACCTTTCATCCGGGTTAATGTCCAACTCCTCCTCAGGTACTTTTATCAAGGTTTTCAATCTTTTTCGTTGATTTGGTTCTTAATTTGATAATGCTGACAGGCACCTATTAAACAGAGCTTGCAAAACAGAGCTTTTCATAGCTTGCTGTGTATGTTGCTCGTTTCCGTAAGGGTCGTGTTTTCTCATGAACGTCTTAGGCCTGGTTTGGATAAAACGTTAAACCATCATTTAGCATTACAGGAACGAACTTGCTTGAGCCCTAGATGCAAGGGCTCTCTTCCCCTAATCCAGGCATAGGCAAACTCAGCCCTCCAGATGTTTTGGGACCACAGCTCCCATCATCCCTGACCACTGGTCCTGTTAGCTAGGGATGATGGGAGTTGTAGTCCCAAAACATCTGGAGGGCCGAGTTTGCCTATGCCTGCCTTAATCCCACACAAAAACGAGGAGGAGACGGAAAACATCCACTTCCTCATTTCAAATAATCACAGTTTCCAGTATGTCTAACACAAGAACGGTGGTGTCAGGGCTGCCTCAGGTCCCAGCTCACAAAGGACCAACGCCAGTGTCTCTTTATATACAAAAGTCTTTATTGAAGTTCATTGTTGGTTTTACATCCGTGGCGCGCAACCCTACGTCTGTACTCTAGACCGCCGAAGCTCCGTCTGACTCTTCCCCTCCCCTACACCAGTTTAACACCCGAGCTTTGCTCCACCTCTTCCTCCTCTCCCTTTGCTCCTTTCTCCTCTGGGCCCTCCTGCCCTCTGGGGTCCCACCCCTCCTGGACTCTTCGGAAGTGGATTCCTCCGACTCCTCCCCCTGTCTCCGGTGGGCTTTGGGACCCGGCTCCCAAAGCCCGGATTTTCTGCTGGCTCGCGCGCCTGCACATTTGAACTTGGCGCGCGCGCCCAGCCGGTCACCTTCCTCCTAACGGCTACACTGCTCCTGTCACTGCTCCCCCCTTCGGGGGGGCTGGCTGCAACTGATCTCCGCTCCACCCCTCCACTCTCCGATGGAGGCGTGGTCAGTTCTGATCTGTGGGCTTCTTCTTCCCCCTCCCTACTCTCTGTTGGGGAAACTGGCCCGGATCTCCAACTGCCGCTTGGAGACTCACCGCTGGCCCCCCTTGCCCTAACCCTGGGCGCCTCTTTCTGGGAATCTTCTGATTCACTGGAGAGACTCATGGAATCTCTCGGGTCACTGTCATACCCTCCTAAGCTCCCCTCAGATTCTTCCCCTTCACTCTCCCATTCCTCTTTCCCCTGTGGCTCTGCCCCTGTGCCCTCTGCCCCTGTAGTCTAAACTACAGTCTATTGAAACAAGCCCAAAGCAGAAACCATGGTTTGATCTTGGTTTGTTTCAATAGAGATCGTTTAAATGAACCACACTTTGCCCTTGTCAGACATAACAACGACAAATGTCTTCACAAGCTCTACTGGGACCAGTGCCAGGAATAAACTGGCCCGCTTTGGCTGCTGGCTGCCCCCCACTTTTGCCTCTGGCCCTCCCTACCCGTGGCATGTGACCCCTGGAAGGTGGGCTACAAGGGAAGGTGGCCCTTGACCTGAACAAAACTCCCCACCCTGATCTATTAACTTGTTACATTTTCAACTGATAGGTCCTGGCTGGATGATGTGATTTTCTCTTAATGGTGACCTAATTCCAGGTGGGATTCTGCCAATGGCTATGCCAGAAGTCACCAACCTTTTGGGGCCTGGTGGAACATTCTCAAATTAGCTAAGCCTTTTGTGGGAACGCCCATCCATGCATATACCCGTAACCAAGCACACACTGCAATCTGTTTTATTGAATATTCCATTTTCTGGTCTCTAGGAACTTGCAAATTAGATATTCCTATGAGAAAGGCTTCTAGTCTTTTTACAAAGGACCTTCTGAACATTTTTTTTTCATCTCATTGTACAGAGGTACTTTGGGTTAAGTACTTAATTCGTTCTGGAGCTCCGTTCTTAACCTGAAACTGTTCTTAACCTGAAGCACCACTTTAGCTAATGGGGCCTCCTGCTGCTGCTGCTGCTGCGTCGCAGGAGCACGATTTCTGTTCTTATCCTGAAGCAAAGTTCTTAACCCGAGGTACTATTTCTGGGTTAGCAGAGTTTGTAATCTGAAGCGTATGTAACCTGAAGCGTATGTAACCTGAGGTACCACTGTATATCATCTCCCAGAAGCCCTTAGCCATTTTTGCATGTCCACCACATATGGTAGAAAGTACCTTCCTTCTCTTTAGATTTCCAACATGCGTCTGATTCTGATTTATACATCTCAAAGTGGCCTTTTTTTAAGGGGATGACCTTTGGAGGTCTTTAAGCAGAGGCTTGACAACCATATGTCAGGAGTGCTCTGATGGTGTTTCCTGCTTGGCAGGGAGTTGGACTCGATGGCCCTTGTGGTCTATTCCAACTCTGTGATTCTATGATTCTATGATTTTTTGGGGTTCAGGTTGTTGAGTTTTTTTCAGGCAGGAGGTAAAATGTTGAGCTTTTTTTAGGGGAGCCACAGTTGTTCAGCTTCTTTGGGGGGAACCAATGATCTACCGCAGGCGTCCATGTACCTGCCTGGAGATGAACGATGGTTGACGGCTGGCAGACCTTTATCGTCTACTGATTGTCTCCGTTGCAAGCTGCTGGGGACAATTACAGGAAGCAATGGTTGCATCGACTGTATTGTCCTGATGCAATTGTGCGTGGCTTTCCCTTTTGAGAGTGTCACCGATCTCAAAACGCCTTGGCAGCTTCTGAAACGTTAAGACAGATGGCTCATCTGTTTGGACACAGCCATGTGGCAGCTTGGAATGGGTGTGTGTCCAAGGCACATAGATTGCCCTATGCAGAATGAATCCTTGCATTGTAAGGTTGCTATCTTAGGGCTGACATACGTCCGGATTTTCCCGGACATTACCAGGATTTCAAAGGCGGAATTGGCTTCGGAGGGTGGGGGGGATTTCCTAAAGGCAACACTTTGCCCTTAGGCAAATATATATATATACATTGTAAGCTGCCCAGAGGGACGTGGGTGGCGCTGTGGGTTAAACCACAGAGCCTAGGACTTGCCGTTCAGAAGGTTGGCGGTTCGAATCCCCGCGACGGGGTGAGCTCCTGTTGTTCGGTCCTTGCTCCTGCCAACCTAGCAGTTCAAAAGCACATCAAAGTGCAAGTAGATAAATAGGTACCACTCCGGCAGAAAGGTAAACGGCGTTTCCGTGCACTGCTCTGGTTAGCCAGAAGCGGCTTAGTCATGCTGGCCACATGACCCAGAAGCTATACGCCGGCTCCCTCGGCCAATAAATCGAGATGAGCGCCGCAACCCCAGAGTTGGCCACGACTGGACCTAATGGTCAGGGGTCCCTTTACCCTTTACCTTTAAGCTGCCCAGAGTCTCAGGGGAAACCCAGTCAGATGGATGGGGTATAAATAGTAAAATGATGGTGAAAGAATAGGATGTCCCTATTTTCATCAGAGAAACGTTGATTATGAGCTACAATTCCAGAGTGGCTTAACGGTCAATCCCTCTTCCCAGGGAATTTTGGGATTTGTAGCTATTCGTGAGCAGAGAAATTGGTGGGAACATGTCCCTGAAGTTCTCCAGAAGATGAAATTCTCCAACAATTTCTTGGAGATGGGTACAGACTGCCTCTTCGCAGTGGCACAACTTTTTCACTTCTCCCTGAAGTTTCCCCCTTTATCTTTTCCCATTTTTGTTGCTTCAAGTGTCAGTAGCAACAACTATCTTGGCAGCCTGGACATCAATTTACATATTTTCCTTTTTTAATATAATCTTTATTAGTTTAATACATAAACATATATACATAGATAACAAGTCATACAAAGCAAAAGCGAAGAAAGGGAAAAAAGAAAAGAAAATACTGTACAGTGTATTACAATTAAATAAAAAGTTATGAATGTAAAACTTCCAATCATTCTCATTATACTGCTTATATTGTCTATGTTTTCTCGCACAGATTTATATTATTTCATATTATTTTTGTATAGTCCGATGAGATAGTTAATACACTTTTTGCTTACAAGTATCAATCTAGTTCTGCAAATATATTGTTGTTTGTACAATACAATTTTAGATATTCCTGAAATACTTTCCATTCTCCATAGACTTTCTGGTTTGAAACTCCTCTGACTTTTCCTGTCAGTTTTGCTACTTGTAGGTATCATGAGGGTCTGCCATGCTGTTATTGTTGGTATTGTTTCATTTTTCCAGTTTCTTGCCACTATTGTTCTAGCTGCCGTGATTGCATACATAAACAATGGTCTTATACTTCTTTAAAATTCTGTTGGTAGTGGCAGTAGCAACAACTATCTTGGCAGCCTGGACACCAATTTACATGTTTTCCAATGCCCTGGACTTAAGATAATTCTGGAGCAGAGTGGAGAGAGAGGCAGTCACGCCCCCCTCAAAATGGTGGAAAATATTTGCAAGGAAGTTGCAGCTTTGCAAATAAAATCCTGCAAAGTGGCATTCTTTTTCTTTTCTTTTCTTTCAAATTTCATTGATGATTTTCAATTTTACAAGTTTTCTGCCTCCGCAGCCACCCAAATATAAACAATATTTTTAACATCAACTTCCCTCCCCTCACCGTCCATGGTTCAGTTTGTTTATCCTTTACTGCTGCATATTCTAAATATTCCATTTTCTGGTCTCTAGGAACTTGCAAATTAGATATTCCTATAAGAAAGGCTTCTAGTCTTTTTACAAAGGACCTTCTGAACATTTTTTTTCATCTCATTGTACAGCGGTACCTCGGGTTAAGTACTTAATTCGTTCCGGAGGTCCGTACTTAACCTGAAACTGTTCTTAACCTGAAGCACCGCTTTAGCTAATGGGGCCTCCCGCTGCTGCCGCGCCAACAGAGCACGATTTCTGTTCTTATCCTGAAGCCAAGTTCTTAACCCGAGGTACTATTTCTAGGTTAGCGGAGTCTGTAACCTGAAGCGTATGTAACCTGAGGTACCACTGTATATCATCTCCCAGAAGCCCTTAGCCATTTTGCATGTCCACCACACATGATAGAAAGTACCTTCCTTCTCTTTAGATTTCCAACATGGGTCTGATTCTGATTTATACATCTCAAAGTGGCCTTCTTTTTCGAAGGGGATGAAAACAAGAAAAACACCAGAAATGCTCTCAGAAAAATGCCATCTAAGAAATTTCAGCTCAGCTCTAATTATAGAGCACTCAAGATGTCCTGGGGTGCTCTTCGCTAGAATCATAAAATCACAGAATTGTATGGTTGGAAGAGATCCACAAGGGTCATTGAGTCCAACCACCTAAAAGGCAGACTCACAGCTGAAGAATCCTTGACATATGACCATCCAACCTCTGTTTAAAAAAATCCTGCGAAGGAGAGTCCATCATCTTCCGAGGTAGGCTGTTCCACTTTCGAACAGCGCTTACTGTCAGAAAGTTCTTCCTGATGAGAACATGTTTCAAATAAAAACAACAATGCCGAGGTGCTTAAAAAAATAATTTAAAAAAATTAATCAGCTGCACAGATTTGGCTCTCACACTCAAAAAGCCCAAGGAATGTCATTTGGCTCCAGATCAAGCATGGAAAGTTCCAATAAAAGAAAAAGGAATTTGTCTAGGGAAACCGTCAGCGAAGGGAACCAGAAGTGGACACACAAACACACACAAACACACACAGACACAGATTCATAAGGGAGATTTAGAGCTTGCAGTAAACCCAGAATCCTTGCAAAAATTGATGGTGCGAAATTGCTCTTCTCTTCGGATCTAACAATGGAATCCCAAGTTTTGTTGCCATTCCAGTTTGTCTGGTTGGTGGTTATTCATAATCTAGGCATGGGGAAGCTGTGGCAGTTCAAATGTTGGACTGCAACTCCCCTCATCCCTGATCATTGGCCATGCTGGCTGGGGCTGATGCCCCCCCCCCTCATAGCTATCAACTTACAGATTTGAAAATAAGGGACCAGCAGCCTTGAAAATAAGGGACCAGCAGCCAAAATAAGGGACCTGCAGCCTCACCTGTTCCAGGCACTCCAGTCTTCCTGTCCTCCTGCAGTCTGGTCAAACTCATGCTGGTAGCTTCGAGAACACTGTCCAACCAACTTTGTAACCAGAGGTTCAACTGAATAGAATCTGAATCACATGCACCACAAGGCCTATGCAGCCTCAACTTAAGATGGCTCCCCAGCCTGGCTTTGCACTGCAAAGTTTGCAGCAGCACGTGCAGCAACATGGCATCCAGCATTCAAAAACCCTCTCAGCTTGCATTAACTAGCCACACACAAGGCATGCAAGCTCCACCCCCCAGTCATTCTTAGACTTCTTATTGGGTGAGCAACATAGCCAAGCAATACAGTTGGAGCCTCCCTCCTCCCTGGCCGGCAGGGAGGGAGGGAGAGGGAGGGAGAGGAGCTGCTTCCTTTGAAATTTAAGGGACATCATTTAAGGGACCCATCAATAAGGGACAGCAGCAGGACATGGCACTGGAATAAGGGAGTGTCCCTTCAAATAAGGGACACTTGACAGCTATGCCCCCCCTCCAGTATCCCACATTTCTGCCAAGAAGTTCAACATGGTGTGGATGACTCTCCCCCTCCCCATTTTATCCTCACAACAGCCCTGTGAGGTAGGTTAGGCAGGGCAGGGAGACTATGATTGGCCCCAGGTTACCCAGTTAATGTTGTGGTTAAAGTGGGGACTCGAACGCAGGCCTCCTTTGTCCAACACTCTAACCACTACACCACTCTGCCTGTCAGATTTGATCATCTAGCTCATGGGTAGGCAAACTAAGGCCCAGGGGCCAGATCCGGCCCAATTGCCTTCTAAATCTGACCATCGGGTGGTCCAAGAATCAGAGTGTTTTTACATGAGTAGAATGTGTCCTTTTATTTAAAATGCATCTCTGGGTTATTTGTGGGGCATAGGAATTCGCTCATCCCCCCCCAAAAAAATATAGTCCGGCCCTCCACAAGGTCTGAGGGATAGTGGACCAACCCCCCGCTGAAAAATTTTGCTGACCCCTGATCTAGCTGTTAGGGGAGAATAATCTACTTTAATGGTCTGGAATTGTGAGTCACTTTTTGGATTGAACATCAAAGCATTTCCACTTTCTCGTTTAAAACTGGCAACCTTTTTTTAAAGCCTATCCATGCTTGTAGATTATTAGTTACATAACAATTGTTCTTCCAATTTGCTAATGTGTTCCTAAAAACTGAAGCAACAACAGAAATAGTTGTGCCCCATGCTCCCTGTTGCTGTATTTAGAATACTGAACGAAGTCTCTTTGGCTACATCAGGTTGTTGCGGGATCAATCCCTGCCCCACAGCATAATGCTATCCTATGGGACCTTACCATGGTCAACCCTCCCTTAGGGCCCTTAGTGAAGCTTGCCTGCATGCGACAGCCATGATTTCCTCCCTAGAATGTCGAAGAAGTTGAACTGAGTTCTGGGTCATCATGGTGGGGAAAACATAGCTGTCAAAAGAATATGGGATGGCTGCCATGCTTTCCTCACCATAGTGTGTATGCATTGATTCAATTTCTGGGAGGCTGTCACAGGTCTGTCATAGGAGCACGCCCACGCAGTTCAAAGATGGAGTTAACTCTTTAGCAGCAAAAACACAACCTCCACATACTTGGTTCAGTATCAGGCCTAATAGGCAGAGCAGTTCATTCCTGGTGGTCTTCCTCCATGATAGGTAAAGGTAAAGGGGCCCCTGACCATTATGTCCAGTCGTGACCGACTCTGGGGTTGCGGCGCTCATCTCGCTGTATTGGCCGAGGGAGCCGGCGTACAGCTTCCAGGGTCATGTGGCCAGCAGGACTAAGCCGCTTCTGGCGAACCAGAGCAGCGCACCGAAACGCTGTTTACCTTCCCGCCGGAGCAGTACCTATTTATCTACTTGCACTTTGCCGTGCTTTCAAACTGCTAGGTTGGCAGGAGCAGGGACCGAGCAACGGGAGCTCACCCCGTCGCGGGGATTCAAACCGCCGACCTTCTGATCAGCAAGTCCTAGGCTCTGTGGTTTAACCCACAGTGCCACCTGCTTCCCTCCTCCATGATAGGTAAAGGTAAAAGGCAAAGGACCCCTGGACAGTTAAGTCCATTCAAAGGTGACTATGGGGTAGCGGCGCTCATCTCGCTTTTAGGCCGAAGGAACTGGTGTTTGTCCACAGACAGCTTTCCAGGTCATGTGGCCAGCATGACCAAACCACTTCTGGCAGAACAGAACACTGTGACGAAAACCAGAGCGCATGGAAATGCCATTTGCCTTTCCACTGCAGTGGTACCTATTTATCTACTTGCACTGGCATGCTTTCAAACTAGTAGGTTGGCAGGAGCTGGGACAGAGCAATGGAAGCTCACTCTGTCGCGGGGATTCGAACTGCCAACCTTCCGGTTGGCAAGTCCCAGAGGCTCAGTGGTTTAGACCACAGCGCCACCTGCACCCCCTCCCTGATAATCAGTTGCCGAGAATGAAAGCCCCTGCCCCTTCTCCAGGGCTTTTCCCGAGCAATCAGAGACTGCGCCGACGTGAAGCCAACCTCTCCTCCGCCCTTTTCATGCCTCTTCTGGTTCTGGGAGACAAGGGGAGGGGAGATTGTTGCAGCAGGAGGGGGAGACACCTGTGACTCTTCAGCAGCCTGGCTCACCTCTGCTTCTTGACTTCTGTCTCTGCATCTGATTCTGGACTGCTCTCTGTCACAGACTCTCCCAGCTCACTAAGCCCTGTGACCTCTTCATCTTCTGGCACCTCCTTTCCCCAGTCTTCACCCTCTCTCCTTTCAGCCCTGGGTCCTGAGCCTTCTTCTCTTTGTGGCTCCCCAGCTGGTTCCTCCCACCATTCCTCTGTGTCCGACCAGTCTATGACAGAGGCGTTGTCAAAAATAAAGATGGCGGCTGGCTGGTTATTTGGGGGTCTGTCTGTTGTGAAAGAAGGCCCAAGGCAGACATCTGTGGTGAGCCTGGGCAGCTGCCTGTGGATGCCAGTGTCCAGTGTTGGCCTTGCACTATTGCAATGTTCTCTAGTGCAAAGTATTGTGCGCTAGCGGACAGGTGACTATTAATGTTGTGCAAACGATGAACCCAGCATACCTGTTGCGCTGGCAGAAACTTTTTGCACAGACTTACCAGCAGGCTGTTTATGCATCCTCTTGTGCAACAAACCGCCTCTTTCCATATTAACCAACCCGGACCCTGAGATCATCTTCTGAGGCCCTCCTTCGTGTGCCCCCTCCTCGAGAGGTGTGGAGGGTTTCCAACACAAGAACGGAGCCTTCTCTGCAGTGGCTCCCCATCTGTGGAATGCTCTCCCCAGGGAAGTTCGCTGGGCCCCTTCTTTATACACCTTTAGGCACCAGGCAAAAATGTTCCTTTTTAACCAGGCCTTTGGTTGATCTGTTTGACATCCTATTACCTTTTAAAATGTGGCTGGTGTTTTTTTTTTTGGGGGGGGGAGGTTTCTTGGGTTGTTGTTTTCATTCTGATTATATATTTTGTGATCTTTTCTGTGAACCACCCTGAGACCTCCGGGTATAAGGCGGTATATAAACTCAACTAATAATAATAATAATAATTAAAAAACAACAAGAAGTAAGTGAGTTAGCGCTGCATTGGTTATAGCCCACTGAGTTATTATCCTTTAAGATCCAGGAGCTTTTCTCAGGTCAGACCTGAGTTTCTCAATAAGTGAGAAATCTTGTGTTTTTTTAAGGCAGATTTCACAGTGGATGTTAACATGTTTCCCTGCGCTCCTTGGCCCTCTAGATTCAGAGAACTTTTCCAGATCCATGTGGCATCAGATTGTGTTAGTTTTGAGAGTGCTTCATGACTGTGTTTGTGTGTGTGTCTCTGTGTGTGTGTGTGTGTGTGTGTGTGTGTAAGTGTAAGCAACCCCTTTGCCCCACCGCAGGAGTCCCTTGGAGTAGGGAACAGAATGAACTGCTTCACCCCTAGCAATTTTCTCTCTGGTAGATTATTAGGCAGCAGAGATCTGTGCTCTGCGGCTTTTGGGGAGGTTATGTTGCAAGCCGAGTGTGTTAGTTGCATAACCCTTTGGATTTAGGAGGCATAACCAAAACTGTCATTTTGCTTTTGCTGACAAAATAAGATTGCCGTTCTACTAAACTTTGTTCCGTTACAACAACAGTGGGCAGATGCATGCTCCAATTACTCCAGTTTAGCAGGGACGGCCCCTGATTTCTGGTATTCCAACCCCTGTAGGTTACTTTTTTCAAGAGGTACTCAAAGGTACAAACTACCAGCACCTCTTTTTGTTGTTGTTAAAAAGTCTGGCTCTTACTACAACATGGTGAGTACTGGCAACCCATTTTTCTAAGAAAAAAAGCACTGCTAGCCCCAGTTTTTTCCCCTTTTTTCTTTTGGGGAGATGTCAAATGTTTCTTTTAAAACTGGTGGTTAGTGTCAGTTCCTAGAGATCGCTCTGTGCTGAACTCTGCTTCTTGAGGGCACACGTCTTCAACGGATGGGTCAGGATCTACTTGTGAGTTGCTGCCTGATCCGTGGTGGGTCACCACAAGAGCAAAGGTGTGGCGATCTGTCGTGGAACAATCCCACTGAAAAAGTTAACAGTGGTTTACCCAGACCTTGTTGCTGCTTGCGAGGGGGCCCCCATGACAGTTCAAGCTTCAGTGTCCCCCAAAATATAAGTCTGTCACTGGGTCAGGGAAACCCTGGCAGGAATTCAACAGGTTCAGCTTTTCTGCCCATGTAAAGAAAACCTGCTCAGCGTCTTCTAGGCTTTGCCGGAAAATGTTGTAAAATATGCAGCTGCTTTATTTCCTGCCTTCGATAATGACATGTCACTAGACATGCCTGTGTTTGGAGGGTGGTGGGAAAAACTTATTAGATGCCTCAATTTCCACTCCCACCACCCTTGTGGATACAGTTCACACTTTATTCACCTCTCCTCACACGTATACATCAGTGGTGGTAAATCTCAGCAGCCCCTGGCTAAAATTTAAACGTGCTAAGTGCATGCATCACAATAACGGCACAGTTAGAACCCAGGAAGCTTAGTTTTGCTACAGAAGCCGAAGCCGGTGTGTGTCGCATATACTCTAAGACAAGGAGAAGCCGTTCAGATTGATGGGTGTGGGTGTGGGTGTGGCTGGAATGTGGTTTGTTGGTTGTTGTTGTTGTTTTGCTTTTGTTGTTTTTAAGGGATGGCATCCAATTTCGTTGCACTTGTGCAATGTTGCACTTGTGTAATGACAATAAAGAAATAAAAAAAATAAAAAAAAAATAAGTACAGTGGTACCTCGGGTTACATACGCTTCAGGTTACATACACTTCAGGTTACAGACTCCGCTAACCCAGAAATATTACCTCAGGTTAAGAACTTTGCTACAGGATGAGAACAGAAATCGTGCTCCGGCAGCGCGGCAGCAGCAGCAGGACCCATTAGCTAAAGTGGTGCTTCAGGTTGAGAACAGTTTCAGGTTAAGTACGGACCTCCGGAATGAATTAAGTACTTAACCTGAGGTACCACTGTATAGGAATAGAGGGCACCTTGGCACAGTGCAATGAGAGCCCGATTCTCCCTTATGAGGAAGGATGGTTGTTTCATGGTAGAGCACCTGTTCTGCATGCAGTTTGATCCCTGGTATCTCCAGGCAGGGCTGTGGAAGACCCCTGTCTGTAACCCTGGAGAGCTGCTGCCAGTCAGTGCAAGCACGACTGGGCTAGATGCACCAGCTTTCTATGTCCCTTTGTTTGTACACTGATTCACAGCTGACTCGAGGATTCCCTAAGAAGGTCCTTTGAAGACGCAGCGGCCGGTCCTCAGTAAGGCCAGCAGCGCCCATCCCACAATCCATTCACATTACAGTGGTACCTTGGGTTAAGCCAGAGATTTGATCACCCTTAGCCATTATGTTCAAGTTGTGGATGCTGAATTGCATTGCTTATGAGAGAAAAACTTGGATACCCAAGAGAAATAAACCTTGTTTCTAGTGCTGTCTTCAGGAAACACCAGTTTTAATTCAAAGAAGTACAACACACACAGTACAGTGGTACCTCAGGTTAAGAACTTAATTTGTTCTGGAGGTCCGTTCTTAACCTGAAACTGTTCTTAACCTGAGGTACCACTTTAGCTAATGGGGCCTCCCGCTGCCACTGCACCGCCGCCATGCAATTTCTGTTCTCAACCTGAAGCAAACTTCTTAACCCGAGGTACTATTTCTGGGTTAGCGGAGTCTGTAACCTGAAGCGCCTATAACCTGAAGCGTCCATAACCTGAGGTACCACTGTCCTAAATATCTTCAGGGCTAGGAAGCGAATGCCTTAAAGGGGTTAACTCAACATGCCGCATGTCGCAACATCAGCCTCTCCCACCCTTCCCTTCAAATTAAGCTTTAATTATATGGTTCTCAGAGAAAGTACTTGCCTCCAAAACCTTTCCATCTGTGCTTGGTCTCATTTCAAGGCACTTGCTATGTTCACTGGCCCGCATGAGGTAGGCTGACCACTTATGCGTCGCCAAAAAAGAAGATCCGGATTTGCATAAAATTTGCATATATATATATATATATATATATATATATATATGCAAATTTAGGAATGATTATTGCAATTTAAAGATAAACACAAGACATTTTACCCAGATGCTTACTGGAAGTGCAACAGCAGACATAATTCGGTTTATAACTTAAGGGTTAGTTCTGTTACCGTTAATGTCCGCTAGCCAAGAGGTCTATGGAGTAGAGATGTTGCTCAGAAACCAGGCAGAATAGCCTGATCTTCACAGAGGCAGGACGCGCCCTGATTGGCTGTGCATTTATGAGGGAGTTTTTCCAATGTACGTTTGCCTGAATGTCTCCCTGCTATTTACAAAGCCTGAAGCAAGCAAGAAAAAGCCCTTTGTTCCTTTCTCCTCAGACCAGACACTGCTTTTGTTCAGTTTTCCTCAGGAAAGCGTTATCGGGCTTTCTTTTCTCTCTGGGCTCATTCCGCATTCTTTAAGCGACTTTGATAACAATGCCAGCTGTTGATGGGCAACTTCAAGGCTCTCCCTTCTCATAACTCTTTATCTTTAAACTGCATTCTGAACCAAGTAGTCCTTCAGACAGGGGATGCCTTCAGACGGAGGATTATCTCAAAATAAAGCATTGTACTCTGTAAACTGAGGCACGTGGGCACCCAGCTATGCAGGTGTCTGACCTTGGCGCTCTAGCAATCAGTAGCCCAGGAAGCTGTGCATTTTTAAAAATGTGACCAGGGTGCGATGAAAGCTTAAATGGGTTTTCTCTGTGGCCTGGAAGGCAAAGTAGTTCTCTGAACTGCCCACGTTCCAGAAGGTGTAGAAGCAGTGATCACATTTTATTGATTTCTATCGTAAGCTATCTTGGTGATCCTTTGGGGAGGCAGGAGAGAAATCAAATCAGTAGCTTCTGCTCTAGACTGAGACCCCATCTGTGCTACATATTCAAAGCGGTTCCACACCACTTTAGACAGTCATGCCCTGGGGATCGCAGTTTGTGTTGAGCAGGGCTGTTTTTCAGCCGGAACTTGCCGGAAGTCAATTCTGGCACCTGTCAGTCGGGCACCATGGCCATTCTAAGAGAAAGAAGGAGGTGTTTTCGGTGAGTTCTGGCACCTCTTTTTCCAGAAAAATAGCACTGGCGTTGAGTATTGTTAGGTAAAGGTAAAGGGACCCCTGACCATCAGGTCCAGTCGTGGCCGACTCTGGAGTTGTGGCGCTCATCTCGCTTTACTGGCCGAGGGAGCCGGCGTACAGCTTCCAGGTCACGGAAACGCCGTTTACCTTCCTGCCGGAGTGGTACCTATTTATCTACTTGCACTTTCGAACTGCTAGGTTGGCAGGAGCAGGGACCGAGCAACGGGAGCTCACCCCGTCGCGAGGATTCGAACCGCCGACCTTCTGATTGGCAAGTCCTAGGCTCTGTGGTTTAACCCACAGCGCCACCTGCTTCCCTTGTTAGGAGTATTGTTAGGAGACCTCTATTCCCCTCACAGAGCTACAGTTCCCAGAGTGGTTTAACAACCAACCCTCTGTGAGGGGAATAGGAGATCTCTCCCAGCACCCTTAACATACTACAGTTCCCAGGATTCTTTGTGGGAAGCCACAGCTGTTTAAAGTGGTATGGAATTGCTTTAAATGGATAGTGCACATGGGGCCTGGCTGAGGTCCAGCTAACAAAGTCTGGGAGTTTTCTCTGCCTTTGGATTGACACCACTTTCAGCTTCAAATGTGCACAAAGTTCAGACATAATGTCTCGAGCCCCTGTTCGGTTTACAAGTTTGACTTGCTCTGTATTTACTAATGTTCTGATCTTTCTGTCCTTTCTCCCTCCTTCTCCTCCCCGTTGTCTTGCATACCTGTACTTTGTCCCCAGCAAAAGCGGGCAGAATTCTTTTGAACTTCTTAACTCTGTAGGAAAAACAACCTCCTTACTGTCCTTGGGGGAAAGGTCTATGCATGATAATACATTTCTGGAGCCGTTTAAAGCACTAGAACTGTTTCCGCCCCTCCTTCGATGCAATGTGGTGTTTGTGAGCACATGCGGTGCTCTTGAGGTCTTCCCCTGGTCCCCACCACTCCCGGCTCCCTTGGACATGAGATGGGGAAGGTGACTACCTTTTAATCCCTTGAAAAGGAGTTGTTATTGTTGTTGTCGTCGTCATCATCATCAATAATAATATACTGCCCATCTGACTAGGTGACTAGGTTGCCCTAGCCCAGGGGTCAGCAACCTTTTTCAGTCATGGGCCGGTCTACCGTCCCTCAGACCATGTGGTAAGCTGGACTATATTTTTTTGTGGAGGGGGGGACTGAACAAATTCCTATGCCCCAAAAATAACCCAGAGATGCATTTTAAATAAAAGGACACATTCTACTCATGTAAAAAAATACCAGGCAGGCCCCACAAATAACCCAGAGATGCATTTTAACTAAAAGGACACATTCTACCCATGTAAAACACAGTATTCCCGGACCATCCACGGGCCTGATTGAGAAGGCGATCAGGCCGTATCCGGCCCCCGGGCCTTAGGTTGCCTACCCCTGCCCTAGCCACTCTGGGTGGCTCCCAACAAAATATTAAAACCACAGTAAAACATCAGCCATCAAAAACTTCCCTGAAGTTCTCAAAATCAAGACATTGTTTATCTTTTTTGACATCTGATGGGAGGGCATTCCACAGGGCGGGTGCCACCACCGAGAAGGCCCTCTGCCTGGTTCCCTGTAGTTTCATGTCTCACAGTAAGGGAACCAACAGAAGACCCTCGGAGCTGGATCTCAAATGTCCAAGCTGGATGATGGTGGTGGAGACACTCTTTCGGGTATACTGAGCCAAGGCTGTTTAGGGCTCTAAAGGTCAGCACCAACGGTTTGAATTGTGCTCGGAAACGTACTGGGAGCTGATGTAGGTTTTTTTAGGACTGGTGTTATATGGTCTTGGTGGCCGCTACCAGTCACCAGTCTAGCTGCTGCATTCTGGGTGAGTTGTAGTGTCTGAGTCACCTTCAAAGGTAGTCCCACATTGCAGTGGTCCAAGCAGGAGATATTCAGACATCGAGCTGAAGGAGGAAGTTGGAAGCATGCCACTCTTTCCTACTTCCTGTTCCAGCTCTATGTGCTTTTCAAGGCTCAGCTTCATTCTCCTTTGGGAAATAAAAAATGTGTGCATGTTTTATCTCTCTCTGGGTGGGACTAATCTGGGGGCAATGGGAGAAAGGTGTCCAGAGGAGAACCCATGGCATTTCCTCAAAAATCCAAATTTGCTCACAGACCTAAAAAGTTTTCCACCCTCTTCTTTAAATCCTCTGGTATCCACTGCATGCCCTACAATGCCAGTATTTTCATTGCCTTCTATAAAGAAGGTAAATAATTATCCCTTTCCTTTACAACTTTATCGGATAGGGACAACAAAGAAATTAAATTTTGGCAAGCATATAGGGTACACTGAGGCTGCAATCCTAAACACACGTACAAAGGAGTGAGCGTCATGGAACACAGTAGGATTTACTTCTGAGTAAACATGCAAAGAAATGTGCTGTATATATGATTCTGTATATATGATTAAAGGCAGCAAAGCAGGGGGATTAGTGAGGCGGCTTGAGTTTATAGAAAGTAGATGACAGGAGTAAACAGAGTAGTTTGCATCAACGAAATCAAAAGCTTTATGGCATACTTTAATTATGAGACTCCAGAGTGAATTCATGTGTGTGTGTTTTAAAATACATTTTCGGGATGTGGCTTATATAAACTAATTGCATGGGATATATTCTTCTGAAACTGTGTAGAAATGATTATTTCTGTAGGAGTGAGTCCAGGATTTGAGGTGTCTTCAACCAGTGCTTTTTCCTGGGGGTTCTCAAGGCTACACAGTACCAACACCGTTTTTTCTAGAAGAAAAGCACTGCCTTCAGCTATCACTGAGCCCAGCACAATGTTGCTATGTTGTAGGGATGAGTGAATCAGTCTGTTTCCAATTCTTGTCATTTTCGTATGTATAAATTTCACTGCATCCTATTTCCAACATCAAGCTGTGGTTTGTTTGTTTTTTCAAAGCAGCGGATTTTGCATTTAAAACCCGGTTTTTCCTAAAACGTATTTTGATAATGTTTCAGAGCCAAGAGCTGGCTCAGAACATTCAGGAAGAGCTAAAACTGCTGGATAACCGAATCCTAATCCTCACGTTAGTCCAGGAAGTGAGGGTCAGGTCAGTCCATACTGGAAATGCACACAGATGACATGCCTTAAGTATCATGATCCTCCACAGGCTATAAAATAAATAATGTGAACATAAATAAAAGGGCTGGTACCCACTGCTTTCTTTCTGGGGGTACTCATAGGTACCCAGTACCAGCACCTCCCCCAAAGTGTGGCACTTACTGTAACAATGGTGATTACTGGCACCTTTCTTTCTTTCTTTCTTTCTTTCTTTCTTTCTTTTTAAAAAAAGCACTGCTGGTATCAGAACAGGAGCTCTCCACGCTGCAACATTTTGTTGCAGGTCTCATATGATTCCAGGTTGGAATGTACAGGAATCCCGTCTCTTAAAGTGACTAAGGACCATGATAAGGAATTGCATTTACTCTTAAAACTTCATGTGCTTTTTGTTTTAAACTGCTTTTAATATTGTATTTTTAAATTGCTGTGATCTGTCCTGGGACCTTGCACTTTTCTTTATTTGTTTAGCCCCTCCTCTAAGGAGCTCAGGGTGACATATACCTATTATATTATATATTATATATTAATTAATCACTGCCCCCCCAAAAAAAATCCCAAAGCAAGTTAACAACAAAAACATATAAAAACAATTTCAATACAGGCTGGGAGAAAAAGCTCCACTTCAAGGTCTTGTTGAAAAGAGAAGGTCTTCACAAGATAATAGAGCCATCTCCTATCTGATATGTGAAAGGAATTCCAAAGGGTGGTTGTCCCATTTTTTATTTTATTTTTAAATAATCCTCACAACTTTCCTTCAAGGTAGACTATATTGGTAGCCTTTTCTGATCCAGGATCCAGCCTGAACCCCAACCTGCAACACAGAATCCACTTAACAGTGCAAAAATAAAATATATTATGTTGTTGTCTTTTGCCTTTTCTTCCTAAGGTGACTCCTGTTCATTTGGTTAGAAAGCAGGCTATGGAGGCACATGACGTAGGAACCTTGTTGAAGCTAAGCAGGCCTGGCTCTGGTCTGAGCCCTGGAAGGGAGACTCTCTGGGAACTCTGCCCCCTTGAGTTCCACAGAAGAAATGCAGGATGGAAATCGAATCAATCCTAATTTCAAGTTATTAATTATGTGTGCATGCATTAAAGGATTCATACCCTGCCTTTATGGTATTAAAAACACCACTTGGGGAAGCTCAGTTTTACTGTTCTGTATAACAACATAATGCATAGGAGAGGGAGGGTTGGTTCTGTTGGAAAACCAGTGGGACAGTGATTTGCTCAAGGCCACCCTGATGAGTTTCCTGTCCGAGGAAGCGACTGAAACTGTGATCTAAACTGATCCGGTTCCAATGCTTTCAGAAGGAGGCAGGGGATCTGGGATTCTCCAGAGGCTGTTGGACTCCAACGCCCATCATCTTTTTAAAAAAAAATATATATTTTTTATTAGATTTTCCACAATGATAACACAAACCACAAAGCAAAATATACACAAACAGAGAAGAAAAAAATGAACAATAAACAGATAAACAATAACAACAAACTTAATTCTTCACAAATCCAACCTTTTAAACATCTTGGTTGACTTCCTCAAATCCCTCCCTTCTGAGTTTCCTTGTAATTAAAAGTAGCAGCTTTCCAATATCATTATTAAACTAAAACAATTTCCAATTTTCGTCCATCTTATTCACTTTTCTTAACATTCTAAATCCCGTTTATTTAATTATAACTTAGTTTAATCCTAGGCCTATTTGTTTCTTTCAAGTAATTTCTAATTTTTTATCTTACAATATTGATTCAAATACCGTATTTTTTGCTCTATAAGACTCACTTTTCCCCTCCTAAAAAGTAAGGGGAAATGTGTGTGCGTCTTATGGAGCGAATGCAGGCTGTGCAGCTATCCCAGAAGCTGGAACAGCAAGAGGGATTGCTGCTTTCACTGGGCAGCGATCCCTCTTGCTGTTCTGGCTTCTGAGATTCAGAATATTTTTTTCTTGTTTTCCTCCTCCAAAAACCAGGTGCGTCTTGTGGTCTGGTGCGTCTTATAGAGCGAAAAATACGGTAGTCCTTAAACTTCCTTCAGTCCTCTTGAAACTCCTCTTCTTTCTGGTTGCGGATTCTTCCAGTCAGGTCAGCTAGCTCCCAAAAGTCCATCATCTCCAACGCCCATCATCCTTGGCCATCAGCCGTGCCTTGTTGGAGGGCCACACGTTCTTCACTGGTTGCTCTATCCTGATCGGCGCAGCTCTTCTCCTTTCCCCCTTTGGCCTGGATAATACCCCTTCTTTCTGCATTGTTTGTTCCACCTTCCTTTTCCTTAAATGCAGCCTATTACAGCTTTGGATTTCAATGGGTTGTCCTGCACGCCCCAGACACCACTTCGTCAGCGTTTGTGTACACTATAATTATGCAGGTTTTCCCAGGGAACATAGCCACAAGTACCTATCACTATCACTAATCAAAACATTCAGGTAGGTGGCAATTATCCCTGGGAAAAGAACAGTAAACCCAGCAAGGTTAAATTTAGAGGACGCTTCTAACCACTTCAGAAGATGCCGGATGAAATTGGCAACTTTCCTGTCGACTGCTGGGCACTTGCTGAGCTGTCGGAACAGTGTGTGATACCTGCCCTGCCCTGAGCTCTCCATGCTGACCTGTTGGCCTCAGGTGTGGAGGGTAGGGGCAGAGGACAAATCTGGATTTCACTTTGTGTTTTAACTCACCAAGTCCGCATTTTCCGAAGCACGTGAGCTAGTGCAACAGTTATCCTCTGAAATTTGCACTTCTCTGAATTTTGTAATTCTCAAGCGAAATGTGTATACTAGGGAAAAGTGTGCATGGGTATATTACAGAAAAGAACATGGAAAAATGCATTCTATTAGGGTGGTTTGTGTCTGTGCACAAATGTGTATGTTAAGCAAAATTGCAGAGAACTGCTCCGTATAGTGTAGAAATCAGGCCTTTAGTGTGCCAGCACCTATCTTCTGGAATACCGTCAGAAAAGTGATTGTTTGATCAGACTCAATTTTCTTTCTGTTGCCTATTGAAGACCTTCCTTTTAAAAACAAAACAAAACTGAAGCCTTTAAACTAGAGATCATTATTCCAAACTATCTATGTATTGGATTCATTTCTATGGTTTTTATATATGTTTGATGAGCAAATTTCTCCCAGTCTACACATTTTTGTGTGCCATTTCACCTAATATACACATTTGCAAAGTATATCTCCCCTAATATTTACGGTATATTCTCCTTAACATGTATTATATTCTATACACTAATATACTCCTTATTAAGTGCATTATCACCTTTGCATTTGCACATCACATGACTTGGATGGAGGACTCCACTACAAAATCTGGAGATGCGTGGATTTCTAAAGAAGGGTGTATTTTGGTTCATGCAGTATTTCAGAAAGGATAAATTAGATAGATTCATATTCAGACTGAATCATATTTCTTCCCCCATCCCCAAGAGTCTGCTTTGTGCTTTGTGTTAGCTGCCACAACTTATGTATTTATTTTCTTGTTTTCATTTTTAATCACATGACGGGTTTTCTTTTGGCCTGTGGCTAAGAGAAAAGGACCCAGCCCTTTTAATACAATCTTGCTTCACATCTGCCTCTTTCAAAGAGGAGTCATGAGTGCCGAAGGGAGGAGAGCTTCTAAATGGGGTGTGATGACACATAGCCCCACTTCTCCTTTACATCTGTAGGTGTGGCATGGGATGTGCTGGACCGTTTTCTTGCCTCGGTAATGGACTGGATGAGAGCCAAGAAACTGAAGCTCAATCCAGATTAAGGCAGAGGCACTGTTCGTAGGGGGTTCCCTAGACCATCTGAATGGGATGTGGCTTGCTCTTGATTGGTTTACGCTCCCTCTGAAGGAGGAAGTCCATAGCTTGGGGTTATTTTGGGATCCCTTGTTGCCCCTTCCTTGAGGATCAGGTGACCTCGGTGGCATGGAGTGCCTTCCATCAGCTTCGGTTGGTGGCCACTTCTGGACAGGGATAGCCTAACTTCTGTCACTGTGGTAACCTCCAGGTTAAAGGTAAAGGTAAAGGGACCCCTGACCGTTAGGTCCAGTCGTGACCGACTCTGGGGTTGCAGCGCTCATCTCATTTTACTGGCTGAGGGAGCCAGTGTACAGCTTCCGGGTCATGTGGCCAGCATGACTAAGCCGCTTCTGGCGAACCAGAGCAGCGCATGGAAACGCCGTTTACCTTCCCGCCGGAGCGGTACCTATTTATCTACTTGCACTTTGATGTGCTTTCGAACTGCTAGGTTGGCAGGAGCAGGGACCAAGCAACGGGAGCTCACCCCGTCGCGGGCGTTCGAACCGCCAACCTTCTGATCGGCAAGTCCTAGGCTCTGTAGTTTAACCCACAGCGCCACCCGCGTCCCTTAACCTCCAGGTTAGATTACTGCAATGTGACGTACGTGTGGCTGCCACTGAAGACGGTTTGGAAACTTCAGCTGGTGCAGAATTTAGGTTCCAGGTTGCTCACTGGGGCAAAATGGTTTGAGCATATAACTCCAACCCTGGCTTGACTGCACTGGCTGCCAATTCGTTTTTAATACAAAGTGCTGCTTTTGACATATAAAGCCCTAAACAGCTCAGGACCGCAAAACCTCACAGACCGCTTCTTCCTATATCAGTGGTGGCCAAACTTGGCCATCCAGCTGCTTTGGGACTACAACTCCCATCATCCATAGCTAACAGGACCAGTGGTCAGGGATGATGGGAATTGTAGTCCCAAAACAGCTGGAGGGCCACGTTTGGCCACCACTGCCCTATATAAACCGACCTGGACCGTGCGATCAACATCTGAGGCCCTTCTTTGTGTGCCTCCTTCACTAGAGGCCTGGAAGGTGACAACTTGAATATGGGCCTTTTCTGTGGTGGCTCCCTTCTTGAGGAACACTCTCCCCAAAAAAGCTCTTCCGGCGCCTTCATTACATATATTTATAGACGGCCAGGCAAAAACATCCCTCTTCTCCCAGGTCTCTGGGCAATTAAACAATATGCAGCCTTTTAATTGTAAACTACCCTGTGATCTTTGGATGAAGGGCAGTATAGATAATAAAAATAAAAATAAAAAATAATCTGGAATAATTGAATGAAGGAATTGAGCCTACAAAATCAAGGAACCAAGAGGTGGATGGTGGTCGCCAACTTGCCAGAAATGCAAACAAACAACACCCAGCCTGGTCTGCTCCCATGGGCCTAGCCAGGATTTTTGTCAGGGGAGGCAGGCCTTTTGTTAGGGGGGGGGGACAGAACCTCAGCTAGCTATGTATTTTTACTGATTTTATTGATTTGCCCCTCCCTGGCTATGCCCATATCTGCTCAAGTGGCTTTTAAGGAGCAGCTTGATCTGCAGAGATGAGCAAGTAAAGCAGATCGTAAGAGGCCTGCTAGCTCAGCGTAAAGGCAGTGTGTTCTCATAGTGGCAAATCAGGTGTCTATGGGAAGCCCATAAACAGGACCCTGAGTGTAGCAGCACTCTTCCCTCTTGCGATTCCCAGGAATTGGTTTTCAGAGGTACTGACAGTGACTGTGGAGGCACAACACAACCACTGTGGCTAGCAGCCACTGAGAAGTCTTATCCAACATGAATTTGTCGAATCCTCTCCCAAACCAAACCAAGTTGGTAGTCATCACTGCCACCAACCAAGTAGGGAACCTCCAGACAATTCTGGACTCCAGTTCCCATCATCCCTGACCACTGGACAGGTTGGCTGGGATTGATGGGACCTGGAGTCCAACAACATTTGGAGGGTGTCAGGTTCCCCATCCCCAAGGAAAGCTTTTTACACTGGCAATCTCTGCCAATTAAGCTGTTTTAAAAGGCCAGGGGGCTCATGTATGTGTGTGTAGATATATATGAAAATCTGGCAATACTATTCCACACCCCTGAAAATTATATTTTAAAAAATATTATTGCTGCAGGCTGCAAAACAGCAACATCCTATAAGTCGCAGCGAATTTAACCTGGTTTACTCCCAAGTATTCAGAGAATTGAAACGAGTACAGTGGTACCTCGGGTTACATACGCTTCAGGTTACATACGCTTCAGGTTACATACGCTTCAGGTTACAGACTCCGCTAACCCAGAAATAGTGCTTCAGGTTAAGAACTTTGCTTCAGGATAAGAACAGAAATTGTGCTCCTGTGGCACGGCGGCAGAAGGAGGCCCCAATAGATAAAGTGGTGCTTCAGGTTAAGAACAGTTTCAGGTTAAGTACGGACCTCCAGAACGAATTAAGTACTTAATCCAAGGTACCACTGCAGTGCAGTGAGACAATTCTAAACTCTGGATTTTTTTTGGGGGGGGTCTTTAGATCAGAGGTAGGGAACCTCAGGTCTGGGGGCCAAAGGCCACTTCTCTGTCTTTTGAGACTCTTCCTAGGCCACAGCCCTTCCTTGCTTTGTAGTGGGGGTGTTTTTTGCCTGGCTGGAATTTGTCCTTGAACTCCAATCATGCCTCTTGCTTCCTGGGTTGCAGGGTCCAGAGGGTTGTGGAAATGTGTGTCAAAACCAGCCTATTATAAGAAGCTAAAATTGGCACCCACTGCCCCCTCCCCACTGGCATACAACCCCCAGAAGGTTCCCCTCAAGGCGATGTGGCCCCAGACAGAAATAAATTTCTCCAACTCCTGCTGCAATAACTGCTAAGATGTAAGAACATTTCTGTTTCCGCAGGCCTACGACCGGCCATGTTTTCCTGCATTTCATGGTGGTTACGTGTTTCAGATGGGTTTTTATTGTTAATGGTATTTTTATTACAGACGTACTCGCTGCCTGGGGCTCATTTGGGAGGAAGAGCAGGATAGCGATGCGACAAAAGTTTCTTTTATTTTTTTATTACCCACCCTTCACCCTAAAGCTCCAGGGCAGGTTACAACACCCAAGCACAATACTAGAAACTGTTTAAAACAATTATACAACCTTAGAATCAAAGAATTGTAGCGTTGGAAGGGACCCTGAGGATCATCTGGTCCAACCCCCTGCAATGCAGTTTTCCCATACAGGATCGAACCTGCAACCTTGGGGTTATCAGCACCATGCTCTAACCAAGCTCAGTCTTCTTTATTTCTATCCCTTCCTTCTTTTTTTCTTTCTCCTCTCTCTCTTTAACTTTTGTTTTCCTTTGGTGTCCTCTGCTCTGGACCATTTTGAGCATCCATAGAGGAAAGTGATGGTTGATGAAGGACCCTGAGTGAGATGCAGGGAAGGGAAAAGACGTCTACAGACTGAGAGAAGAAAGGAAAGCTGCCAGGTGAGAACTGGGAGGGTCCAGTACTTTCTGTGTCAGACAAGGGCAGACCCTCCAAGTGTCCCTATTTTCCAGGCGCTGTCCCGGATTTGCAAAAGCTGTCCCGGTTCCTGATTTGATGCTGGAATGTCCCACTTTTCCCGAGGACCATAGCTGTCAACCTTCCCTTTTTTTGCAGGAAATTCCCTTATTCCAGTGCCGTTTCCCACTGCTATCCCGGATTGTTAGATATCCTGTAGACTGTCCCCGGGACAGGTGAGGCTGCTGATCCCTTATTTTCGAGGCTGCTGATCCCTTATTTTCAAATCTGAAAGCTAACAGCTATGCTGAGGACGTCCTTATTTTCACTGGCAAAATGTTAGAGGGGATGGAGTTATGTGACCCCAGAGCGAAGGAGTATACAACCTTTCGAAGACATCTGAAGGCAGAACTTGTACAGTGGTACCTCGGGTTACATATGCTTCAGGTTACAGACTCCGCTGACCCAGAAATAATACCTCGGGTTAAGAACTTTGCTTCAGGATGAGAACAGAAATCACGTGGCAGCAGCAGGAGGCCCCATTAGCTAAAGTGGTGCTTCAGGTTAAGAACAGTTTCAGGTTAAGAACGGACCTCCAGAACGAATTAAGTTCTTAACCCGAGGTACCACTGTATAGGGAAGTAGTTTTTTACGCTTATGGTTTTTTAAAAATATTTTTATATATGTTAAAAGGTGCCCAGAGGGCTGGGGAAGCCCAGTCAGATGGGTGAGGTATAAATGAACCCAAAATTATAGAATAGGACGGCCCTATTTTCATGGGAGAAATGTTGGAGGGTATGGAAGGGTTCAGCGCTCACCCTGGCCAACCAGCCACCTCTCCTGGGAAGCGACGCATTTGATCCGCACTGATTTCAACAGCCAGGGCCTGCTGCTCACTCCGCTGAGCGGGGTCAGGATGGGGACCCCCGGGCGTTTACCCCAGCAGCCCTGCCCCGGGGGCAACCGATCCCCGCCCTCCTACAGGCCGTGCGTAAAAACCTCTCCAGCAGGGCCAGCTCCGCCTCCGTTTCCTGCGCTCTGCTTTGCGCACGAGAGGGCCGGCCGGCCAGCCAGCCCAGCCACCCACCCCCAGGCCGGGCAGGCAGGCAGGCAGGCGGCCGATCCGAAGCAGCAACGGCGGAGGCGCGGGCAGGAGCGAGTGCAGAAGGAGGAGCCGCGCAAGGAGCCGGTTTGAAGTTCGCTCCTTCGCCGCCAGCCGGGCGCGCCGCGCCACATTGGCCCTCTCCGTTCATTTGCATTGACGCCAGTAAAGGCTGGAGGTCAGCGCTGGCGGGGGCTTTTATTGGCTGCGACGCGGCGGAGCCTGCCGGGGCTGTCAAACTCCCGGGCTGATCTTCTTCTTTTTTTCCCTCCCCCTTCCTTTTTTTCTTTTCTTTCCTCCCTTCTTCTTTTTTCCCCCTGGAGGTGTTGGGTTTTTACGGGAGGGAGGGTGCTGGAAAGGGGGAGATCGTGCAAGCCGGGAAGCCTCGCTCGCTACTGGGGAGGAGAAGGCGAGGCGAGTGCGCGGCTGGGCTGCGGAATCGGCGGCAGCTGCAAAGATTTCGCCGGGAGCGCCGCCGAGAGAAGCAGCAGAAGAGGAAAAAAAGAAGAGGCGAGCAGCCCCTACGCGCCTGGGATTTTAAAAAAAATATATATTAGAAAAAGAACCCCCTCCGCTTCCCCCCTTTCTCGCCATTTTAATTCATTCCACGCAGATCGGAACTCCCCGCTCTCCTTTTTCTGCTTTCATTTTTCACTCTTTTTTTTTAAGGGGGGGGAGCGCGGGCTCCGTTTTGGCGCAGAATAAAAGCCACATTTCAAAAAACACACACACAACCAAAATGGAAACGGAGGAGGAGACGTCGGCTACCGGTTGGAGAATCTCGGCTTTTTTTCCTTCCTTGTGAAAAACTTAACCTTCTCTGTGTTTGTTACAATTCCTGCTGCTCTTCTGGGGGAAGGGAAGAGAAGAGGAAGACGGAGATATCCTCGCTCCTCTCCTGGGCTTGACCCTGCCCCTGCTCCACCACCACCCCTTCCTGCGCGCCTTCTCCCAAGGGTGCAGTTATTAAGATGCTCTCCATTGCTACGGGTCTTCTTTTGCACCGGCGCTCGTGCCTCGGGTTGATGCGCTCCGCTTGCAAGCTTCCCTCTCCCCTCTTTTTGGGGTGTGTGTGTTCGGGATAAAGGGGGTTCTCGGTGCCCCTTGAATGGAAGGCCGTCGCTGGCTTGAAAGAAGCGCCTTCTTTTTGAACCCTAACCTTCCAGGAAGAAGAGTTAGTCCGGAAGAGAAGCCCTTTTCGAAGAGAAGAGAGGAAGTAACGTGTGAATGTCCGTAACGCGTTTCCAGGTTTTCAAGCGCAGCTGTTGCGAAAGAGGTGCTGGAGGAAGAGGAGGGGGAAGCGTTTGGCTAGGAATGTGAATTTGATGGGCGCTTCATGAGGTTCCCACGATAACACCAGAGGGGGCTTTATTCGCCCCCACCCCCCGTCCAGGAAGCCCCGCTTGGGAACTGATTTATTTTAATCTTTTGGGTGGAAGGCAATATCCGACCCACTTGTGGGGGGCTTGGAGGCGGGGGGGCTTGGGGTGTGGAAGGCTAGGGCTGGGGGGGAGAGCCCCCACTTACTTCGATGTAATTTGCAATACACTAGGAATACAAACGTGGGGGAAAATACTTCTTTTTTTTGGAGGTGCTAAGGAGGGGGCCGAGAATTAGTACATTCTGGCATGGATCTGGCTTCTAATTAAACAGGAAGACTGAGGAGGGGGGCTGGGGATTTCCCCCAATTTTCTTTCTCTCTGCCCCCCCTCTTTCAATTGACTTTTTTATGGTGGGGGGCTTGCCAGTTAAACGCAGCTCCCTCCAGCCCTGCTCTTTAACCCACTTTCTGAGGCTGAGATCATCAAGACAACCAGTTTTGTAGGGTCAAAAGGAAGAAGGGGGAGAAAGCCCCTCCGTGCGCCCCCCACCCCAATTTCTCATCCGCCACCAGCCATGCGCCTTTGGGTTTGGGGGTTTTGCCTAAGGAACAGCTGACGATATGGAGTGAAGCCGTGGATCAGGAACCAGATACAAACTGTTAAGAGGAAGGAGCCACCAAGGAGCCGGTTTTCCCAGGAGGAAAAGAGGAAAGGGGGGAAAGAGAAAAAGGAGACGAGGTAATCTTGAGCACTAGCGGCTTGAAACCGCCACCATGGGCTGCGCTCCCAGCATCCACATCTCAGACAGCAGGGTGGTTTATCACAGTAGCAAAGAGACGGAGGACTCGAACTCGTCGTCGCAGCAGCAGCAACAGCAGCAAGGCAACCCTGTGTCTGGATTATTCATTAAATCTTCCAACACCTCCGCGTACAAGTTGAGGACTAATCCTTCCAAGAAAGACAAACAGGACAACATGGAGGGGGAGTCTCGCACCAGCAGATCCAGTGTTAAGGTAATGGAAAAAGTCGAGTCGTTTGGTGGAAGGGGGGCGCCTTGCAGAATCCTGTACTTTTCTCTTATTGACAGATATATCGAACAGGATATTGGCCCCTGTCTGTTGAGTTGGTTTTAGGTTGGTTAGGGACCTGTTTATCTGAAAATGGCAACTTCAGCAGAATTATTTAACCCCCCCATTCATCCTTTTGCAAACAGAATTAAGTTTTAAGGGTTACACTCTATGTCCTGTAGCAAGAGGTGCAGTCTATCTATCTATATATATATGCCAATTTCATATTGTTTGAACTTTCTTGGGCCTGCATGTGTCTAGTAGTGTAAGAATGTCACAGTAGCAAAGCTATTACTATTTTACCCCTGCCACCCTCCTGGCCCCTTTTAAGTTACCAAGTTTTTGTGGATATAAGCAAAAGTTTGTTTTAACCCCCGTCTCCCCGCCCCCGACCTGAAACATAATGGATTAGAACTGTTGATTTAAGACACTGATTTTTTCACACGCAAACGAACACAAAGGACGCTGGCCTTCTGAACTTTTGCAAGGATTTGTGAGCGTTCGTGTGCAGACCAGGAACAAAATTCACCAAGGTTAACGATAAAGGTGGTCAGAAGGGGAAACATGTAAAAACCTGGTTGGATTTTTGCAATAAATGTGTGGTTGCCTGTTGTAAGACGTTCCAGGTGAATTCACTATGTAGAATTTACAAGCAAGTTTGTTTAGGATTAGGGTAATCAAAACCACAAAGGTCACCCCACAAGAACCGAAAGACAAAAAGGCACTAGGAATATTGACTCAACCAAGAAAATAAATATTTTTAAGGATCAAAATAGACGTACTAATGCCTGCCCTGTTCAAGGTTTACAACCCAGTTAAACTGCTATGTTCAAAATAATAAAATGAATTATACTACAGCTTGAAATATTGATTTCAGTGAATACTTGATTTCAGTGAAACCTCATTATTCACTTTTTAAAAGCTTATTTAATATATATATCACCTTTTTGCCAAAGTGCACAGGGTGGCGTATACAGCTCTGTCCCATTTTCATACCTGCAACAGCCCTGTCAGGTAGATCAGGTAAAGAAACTGGCTTAAACTCAAGCCTAAGGGAAACGGTGATCTAAACTAAGCAGATATTTGAACTTGGTTGTATTTGGTTTAAACTGAGCAGCCTGGGTGCTGCACTGAACTGGATTTAATGTGTGAATGAAGATGCAAACTGTCTTAATTTCAAGAGCTTCAAGCAGTTGACTGAAGTCTAGGTGGTTTGTTTACCAGGCAATTCTGTAGGGACGATTTGCTGTCAACATCCCCTTGTGTGTTTTCATACTTTAGGGTATTCTGTTGCAATGATCAGTTGCAATAAAACAAACAAGAGCTAGAGATGTCCATGGAATTACGTACTGATTTTAATTCTAGGTGTGCTTACTAGGAAGGGAGGAAGAAGGTGGTAAGATTAGATTATGAAACCTAAATGCAGTGCTTTTTTTCCTTTAAAAAATATTTTAGGGGTACTCTCATTTTCCTACTCATATTGAAATACTGCCCATCAATGAGGCCAAAACCTAGATTCACAAAATGTTTAGGGGCATGCGTACCCCTGCGTCCCCCCAGGAAAAAAAGCATTGTCTAAATGTAATGCCTGTTGCTTTTCCCATGTAGGATGAGCCAGGTGACTGGTTTTATGTTGAGCAAAGTGTGTGTGTGTGTGTGTGGAATGGCTAAAATCCTCACGCCCAGCTCCTCTCCTGCAGTGTTCAAAATTTCCCAAGCACCAGGTGCATTTTGCTACTGGTGTGGGACCAGTTGCGACTACATGGAGATTTATGGGTACTTGGTTGGTGGTCACTAGGGGTGCCAACTTGAATAAAACAGGGGGGGGGGCATCCTAGGTAAGCCCCGCTGTGCATAATCGATCACAAGACACAATTTAAATGGCAATGCTCATCAACTGAGGGGGGCAGCTCCCTCAGATATTTTATTGGGGGGGGGAACTAAAGGACCTAGACCCCTAGGAGTTGGCTCCTATGGCAACCACAGTTTTAAAACCTCTGCCTTTCGATTTCCACTGTGTGTTTTTCTCCCTCTTGCATGCCGGGCCAAGTGAATTGTTGGCCACAGTCAAGCAATGTTGCGGAGATCATAGAATTGAGCCTTGGAAGGGACATCTTGTCATCTAGTCCAATCCCCCGGCGAGTAGACATTCTGTTGCGGCTCTTGCAACCTAGGTTTAAGGTGCTCTTTGGCACCTAGCTTATATATCTTGAGTTTCTAAGACTGCTATGCTGTATGTAATCAAAACTGAAGCCCCACCCCTCCACTGCCAAAACCAGCTTTAAAGTAAAGGTAAAGGGACCCCTGACCGTTAGGTCCAGTCGTGGCCGACTCTGGGGTTGTGGCACTCATTTCGCTTTACTGGCCGAAGGAGCCGGCGTACAGCTTCCGGGTCATGTGGCCAGCATGACTAAGCCGCTTCTGGCGAACCAGAGCAGCGCACGGAAACACCGTTTACCTTCCCGCTGGAGTGGTATCTATTTATCTACCTGCACTGGCGTGCTTTCAAACTGCTAGGTGGGCAGGAGCAGGGACCGAGCAACGGGAGCTCACCCCGTCGCAGGGATTCGAACTGCCAACCTTCTGATGAGCAAGCCCTAGGCTCTGTGGTTTAACCCACAGCGCCACCCGCGTCCCTAGCTTTAAAGTACGTAAAGCAAAAAACATTAGGTGATCCAGTCTCAGGGATCACGCTTCCATGGAATTAAGTTCCGATTAAATCAGTGTGGATTTGTTGAGACTTTTAAGCAAGGCTCTGATCCGCTGCATCTGAGTAAACCCCATCAAACACAGTTGTACTTGCTTCTGAGTAAATGTGTAGGGCAGGAGCGGCAATCCTCTATGCCAATGAGGTTGATCAGAACTTAAGCCTAAGATTCATGTGTTGCAAACTCTGATCTTGGCATGTGAAAGGGTCAATATTTTTTTATTATTCATTTGTTTATTTACTGAGGGGATAAAATAGTTCTCAGGCTTCTTGTGAGATCGCTAAGGATTTGTGTGGCATCTCTTAACATTTTTGCTTTTCATGGATGGTCACTGAGTGATCACCAGAAGCTCTTAATGGAGAAGTAATATAGTTGTGTGTAGGTGACTTTTGAAATGTATTTTTGTCTCAGTTCTACTCGCTTTTCCTATAAGCCTTCAAATATATGAAGAAAGAAGAAAAGACAGCAAATATTGATATATGGCAGACATACAGTTGAGTAAGGGATGGGTGGGGTGGACTTATACATTATAAATATCGCACAAAACATCTTTATCTCTTGTACTTATTTCCAAGTCGAATGGTGAAATTGCAACCACTGTGGTAAATGAAATCAAATTAGGTATACGACCCCAAAACTCTGTAATGTGTGTTTAATTCCCACTCACCCCATCTCTCTTATTCAGTATAGGATTGAGGATTTAACCGTTTTAAAGATTACAACGATCACCAGGGCAGATGTGCACCACACATTTAAAGCATATCAATCCCCAGCGAATGACTTTCCTCTAAAGTATCATGGGAAATTTGCTAGTTTGCTATCTCACTGGGAATTGTAGTTCACTGAAACTATAGTCTCCATGATTCTTTGGGGGGGGGGTTCATGTGCACTTAATGTGCTTTAAATGTGTGGTGTGGATTTACAGAGCCTGTAATCTTGCAGTAAAATTTAGAAGGGGCTCTCTGGTTGATTTCAGTCTGAATTCAAGATTTAAGGCAGAGATAGGGAACCTGGTCAGGGATGATGGGGGATGTAGTTCACCAGAGGTTGCAGGTTCGATCCCCGAATGGGACAATTTACATACTCCTGTATTGCAGGGGGTTGGACCAGATGATCCACTCTACAATTTTACGATTCTATGACCGTATTTACGCGAATCTGATGCGCCATCATATCTAATGTGCACCCTAATTTTCGCAACATGATTTGGCCAAGAAAGGTGCGCATTACATTCGAGTAAATATGGTATGTCAGTATCTATATCTGCTGCCTGATGAATAGGGAGCACCTTTTAAATAAGGTTGGCTAATTGATTAAACCTTGAATCTCCAGAGATGATACCTCATGTCGGTTCTTTGACGAGAACAAGCAAGGCTTACATACTCTACTCCTTTCCTCTCCTCTCTTTAAACAGAATGGGTTTTACTCATGAGCTAAATAGGAGAGTGTGGGCTTTATTTATTTATGAATGGTGCATAAAATGACTTTGCTCTTTATTCTGTACCGCGTTCACGTTGTGCTCCTTTTCGCTGCAATTGACATATAATATACACGACGGTGTCTAACTTGACTGCGTGCATCAGTGAAAGGAGTTGCAGCCGCATCTCCTGCTGTTTGCCATGTCATCGACAGCTGAAAAGTGAAAAAGAACAAAGGGTCTTGTGGCACCTGAAAGACAGGACAAATTTATTATGCCATGAGCTTTTGTGGGGAACAAGCACAATGATTTGGCTTTAAAATCTGGCAGAACCCGTGCAATAACTTGAGCCATAAAAAGAGAAGGAGTGCATAAATAACATATGTGAGCCAGGAATTGTGATTTATTCTGTATCTATTAATTTGATGTGTCTGTTGTCAGATAATCCATCCCAGACCAGATGGAAGGGTGGCTGTGTTTTTTAAATGCACATTGTCATTGCAATCTGAATGCTGTTCCATGTAACTTCATAACCTTTATTTTATTTCATTTTTAAAAAGCTCATAATATAAATACTCTAATAGCAAGGCCTATTATTACTATTTCGCTGTGAACAGTCGGGAACCAAAATGTCAAGCGTGGGGTCAGGAAGGGGTCCACTCTGTCTCAGCGCTTGTCCGTAGACCGGCCTGTGGAGGGCCCTCCCCAACATGACGATATCAAACCTATTAAATTTTTTTAAAAAATAAAACCATTCAAGGTTAGCAAGGAACAGCTTATTTGGGTTTGGTCCATGCATCAGTCAAGTTGGTACAGTGGTACCTCAGGTTACATACGCTTCAGGTTGCAGACTCCACTAACCCAGAAATAGTGCTTCAGGTTAAGAACTTTGCTTCAGAATGAGAACAGAAATTGTGCAGCAGCGGCGCAGCGGCAGCAGGAGGCCTCATTAGCTAAAGTGGTGCTTCAGGTTAAGAACAGTTTCAGGTTACGAACGGACCTCCAGAACGAATTAAGTACTTAGCCCGAGGTACCACTGTACACAGAAAAAAGTGGGTTTGCAGAGTCTCAAGCTGCATCTTTCTCCCCTTTCACCTGCTACCTGACTCTTCCGACTTGCCGCGTCAAGGGCTGAACCTGGGACCTTGTGCATATATAAAGCAGGCACTCTGCCACTTCGACAGCCTTCCTGCTGAAATCGTCTGCGCTTTTGACACATGGTGAAATCCAAATGGCACACATTAGACCGCCAGGTGTGTAAATGTCTTTGGCACTGTCGTTCTTGGCATCGTGAAAGCCAGGTTAGACGGGATCAACGTGACCTGGCTCCCCAGTCAAATATATATTTCCCCACTAAAGTGCAGTCTTTTGTTTTACCTTTGCACTGGCTATAAAGATTGAATTTAATTATTACTGCATTTGTATCCCACATTTTAGGGACACGGGTGACGCTGTGGGTTAAAACAAAAAGAGCCTAGGACTTGCCGATCAGCAGGTCGGCAGTTCGAATCCCTGCGACAGGGTGAGCTCCCTTTGCTCGGTCCCTGCTCCTGCCAACCTAGCAGTTCAGAAGCATGCCAGTGCAAGTAGATAAATAGGTACCACTCTGGGGGGAAAGTAAATGGTGTTTCCGTGTGCTGCTCTGGTTCACCAGAAGTGGCTTAGTCATGCTGGCCATGTGACCTGGAAGCTGTATCCCGGCTCCCTCGGCCAATAAAGCGAGATGAGCGCCGCAACCCCAGAGTCGGCCACAACTGGACCTAACGGTCAGGGGTCCCTTTACCCTTTACCTTTTCCCCACATTTTGCTCCAAGGAGCTCAAGGGGGCAGATTGGGTTCTGTCCCTCCTCGTTTCATCCCCACAACAAGCCTGCGAAGTAGGTTAGGCTGAGAAGGAACGATTGGCCCAAAGTCACCCTGTGAGCTTTGTGGCCAAGTGGGGATTTGGTTTACTAGTCCAACACTCCTGCCACTGGCTCTCTAGTGTGGTAAAACCAAAAGAACAGCTATCTAGCAAAGATGTGAGGAAGCTGCTTTCAGATTAGAGTGGTACCTTGGGTTACATACGCTTCAGGTTACAGACGCTTCAGGTTACAGACTCCGCTAACCCAGAAATAGTACCACGGGTTAAGAACTTTACCTCAGGATGAGAACAGAAATCGTGCTCCTGCGGTGCTGCGGCAGCAGGAGGCCCCATTAGCTAAAGTGGTGCTTCAGGTGAAGAACAGTTTCAGGTTAAGTACGGACCTCCGGAACGAATTAAGTACTTAACCCGAGGTACCACTGTACCTGCTTTTGTGAGCATTCATTCTGATTTGTTTACAGGGAGGTGTGACAAAATTATTATACGCCCCCACCCTTTGCGTCACATTTTCCCTGTCATTTCCTTGATCTCAAGAAGTCCAATTTCTCCCCTTTTTTGGGGTGGGGAAACAGATCTGTCATGCAAAAGTTCCGAACCAACTTTAATGGTGGAACCTGAGTTCACCAGCATGTGATGCAATTCTCCACTCTCGTCTACGAATGGTTGTGGGTCAGGCTTCCTCTCCGATCTGAGCAAACAGGCCGCTTCCTATCCCTGTTGTCAGAAATCCCATGAATTAAATCGTGCGTTCTGTGATGTGCCTGATAGCGGTGGTCCAGTTGGCTGAAGGTTAGGTCAGGTGCAAGGCAACTTTCGATGTTCTTATGGAGTTGCATGATGACTGCAGTCCTGATGGTATGTCTGTATGCGGTCTTCATAATTTTGACTCATTACCAGGGATGCCTCACACCTACTTACCCCCAATGTTACAGTGGTACCTCGGGTTACATACGCTTCAGGTTACATATGCTTCAGGTTACAGACTCCGCTAACCCAGAAATAGTGCTTCAGGTTAAGAACTTTGCTTCAGGATAAGAACAGAATTTGGGCTCCGGCGGCGTAGCAGCAGCAGGAGGCCTCATTAGCTAAAGTGGTGCTTCAGGTTAAGAACAGTTTCAGGTTAAGAACAGACCTCCGGAACGAATTAAGTACTTAACCTGAGGTACCATTGAATTTTAATTCGAACTGTGGGATTTTGGCCATGGTAGGCACAGACTTAATTACTTGGGCATGACAACAAAAGTGGCAAAAATGGGTGGCAGATTGGCTAATAAAATAAATCCCAGTGTCTCCAGGACTGCAGGTGTAAAGGTGATACATGAAAAGGATGGGTGTGCTTGTCCTTATATAGCACCAATAAAAAGTGTAGCAAACTTTGCTGAGATTCAGTGTTAGACCCTAAGATCCCTTTAAACCCTGTGTTCATCTAGCTCTGCCTCCTGACAATGGGACATAATTGGTGATGGTTCAGCCTCTGTTTAAAAACCTTCGGAGGCTGTCTGCTCTTTCACTGAACTGCTCATACTATCAGAAAGTTCCTCTAAATGCTTAGCTGAAATTCCTTCCTTGTCGACTGAAATTCTGGGACAGTTCTGTGGCTGGGATGGGTGGGAACTGCAGGTCAACGTATCTAGAGGTTGCTAGGTCAGCATCAGCTGATGTAAGCAGTCCATAGCAAGGATATGAACCAGGGCCAATTTTTGCCAACCTGTTGCCTTCCAGGTGTTTTTTTTTTTTTGGACTGGCTGGGGCTGATGGGATTTGTAGTCCGGTAACATCTGGAAGGCAAAGCCTGGTTTGCAGCATTCAGAGTAACCACACACACAAAATATGCCACTCCTTTTTGAAAAATGGATCAAACAGGCAGTGTTCGAAACTCCCATTGTTCTGGGCGCCTTTTGCGACAGGGAATTTCATTAGCGCAAGCCGTTTCTGATCTCTGGGCGCAGTGCTGCGTCTAAGATTTCAGATTAAAACTGCAGAGTGGAAGGAAAGGAGGACCTTTTTCTGCCTCCCTACTTCCAGCTACTGTACAGTGTTACCTCGGGTTAAGTACTTAATTCGTTCCGGAGGTCCGTTCTTAACCTGAAACTGTTCTTAACCTGAAGCACCACTTTAGCCAATGGGGCCTCCTGCTGCTGCCGCGTCGCCGGAGCCCGATTTCTGTTCTTATCCTGAAGCAAAGTTCTTGACCTGAAGCACTATTTCTGGGTTAGCAGAGTCTGTAACCTGAAGCATATGTAACCTGAAGCGTATGTAACCCGAGGTACCACTGTACTCTCTGAAGACTGGAGAAGAGACCCTCTTAAGAATATTAGGGGGGTGGGCAGGGGAAGGACTGAAAAAATGAACATAATATTTTAGCTATAGTTCATTCATTTTCAGCTTTGTATTCTTGTTATTAAAAAAAAAAGCACCCAGACATTCCATTGTTGCGCCCATCACCTAGGATTAAGGTGCCATTTAGCTCCTAGCTTTCATATTTCAGTTTCTAACACTGCAAACAGGTGGTTCTGGCGATGGGTAGAACCTCTAGATTCCGTCCTTTGAACTGATAAGGTCCTTCCTTTGAAACACTAAGTGGACACTATAAACAATGGCTAGGCTCTGCCTGTACAGCTGAAAGGCAGTTGCTGGAAATCACAGGAGAGTTGATCGTGAGTTCGAATCCTGATGGCAGGCTTCCCACAGACCTCCCACAGCATGGTGGGCTAGAGGGCCCACTGGCCTGATCCAAAAGGGGCTCTCCTTCTGTTCACTTTGGGGCGGGAGAATCTATGACACACTCGCCTCTTTCTATTTCCACATCAGCCACCCTCCCTTTTCTTGACTGTGGTTGTTTTGTCCTTGCAGCCGATGTCATTGCTCTGAACCCTTCTCAGCCTTTCCCTCCCATTTCCATTGACGTCAATCATCTTGCACAAAGATTTGGCTTCCCACAATGAGACAGTCTAAATTTTCCCCAGTGCTCCTGCTGCCTGTCTCTAAGGCCAAAATGTTTTGCTACGAGAGATGACAGCTTTTTTATTGCGTTTTTGGTTGACCATAGTGCAGAGAAAGTTCCCCGCCCCCCACTTATATTGACCTGAAGTAAACATTTTAATTTTTTTAATTTAACCAGAGAAATACGCGAAGCTATAAGGCAAAGATGTTGCTTTAGACGAGGGGCTGCATTTAGATAACACTTCATCACTTGTCCCTGACATTTCCTTACCTGATAATTTCCATGTTACGTGTGATTTTTCATGGGATATAAAATCCTCTTCTGGAAATCCATGTTGATTGCTTCTGGGGGAAATCCATTTGCAACCATGTTAACCTGGGAAATTGTGGGGAATTTTGTGCTGTGATTTCGTCATGGTTTTCATGGATCTTGCCACGTGATGAAATCTGGGGTGATATTCCTCATACAGTCCTCTCCTGCCTTTCTCATGAGTAAATCAGAGGGGAACAGAAGCGTGCAGGTGCATAAAGGGGAGCGACATGTCCGATGGCGTCAGCTGCTGTGTCACACCCCATCCACTGGTGTGAATTAAATTTAGCTTGACATGGTGATATATTGACCATAGTGCAACATAGTGCAATGCAGCGTAAAAAGAACGCTGGAAGCCAGGACAGAAGTGCGAGTGTAACCAGGAAAACTAACATAACAATACCCATGTCTGAAAATCAGGGTGGGGAACCCACGGCGTTCCAGATTTTGATTTTTTTTTTCAAATATCTTTATTGAAACCTAACATGTATACATAATAACCAAAATTCCCAATGATTCCCTCACATAAAATATAATATCTAAATTACAACAGTTGCATAATTATACACTTAATTATAAAACCCATCACCTACCCTCTACTTCCCTCCACAGCAATTCGACTTCTTTATATTTCTTTCTACCTTTCCCCCCTTGCATTCTATAATAAATTATTTTTGCTAAATTCTGATTTTACTTTTTCTTTATTTGTTTTGTTATTGCTTACATTTTTTATTCTAAGCCTATTAACATGTCATTTTTAGAACAATATTTTGACATATAATCTTCGAAATACTTCCACTCCATTCTTAACTTTTGATTTGATTGAGATCTTATAATTGAAGTTAATTTTGCCAATTCTGTATACTCACTTAATTTACAAACCCACTCTTCCTTTGTTGGTATGTCCTGAGATTTCCATTTAGTAGCTATCACTACCCTGGCAGCTGTTGTTGCATATAAAAAGATTGTTTTTTCATATGTGGTATGTCTTTGCCCATGGCCTTCCAGATGTTGTTAGACTCCAACTCCCATCAGCCCCAGTGAACATTTCCCAATAGCCAGGGATGATGGGAATTTTAGTTCAGTAGCATTTGTTTCATTTATGAATCGCTTCCCATGAAATGTCCCAAAGTGATCAGCAATAAAACAATTTAAAGCATGTGTATTTCAAATCTGATAAAGGTGCAGGCCACGAGACTCCACAGGTGTCACAGGAACGCGCCGGTCAATAACCACGCAGTTCAAAGGTGGAGTTATTAGCAAAAACATGAGCTCCAAAGCAGAGGTCGGCAACCTAAGACCCATGGGCCAGTTCCGGCCCATGAGCTTCCTGGAACCGGCCCATGGCCGTTCTGTGGATTAGCGTGGGGATTCCGCACTTTTTTTTTGCGGCGCCATTTTTTTTCTCGCCTCAGGAACCGAATTCTGGGTTGGAAGACCGCCAGAAATAGCGTGTGTGCACGCGCACGGGTGCTCCTCACCCAGAGTAGCGCCCGTACGCATGTGTACACACTATTTCCGGCTCACTTCCAGGATGGAAAAGCGCCTGTGCACATGCGCGCGCACATAGCTTGAGAGTGTGCACACGCTCTGGCCCATCAAGAGATCTGCCGAGGAGTGGACCGGACCAGCCTCAAAAAACGCTGCTGACCCCTGCTCCAAAGACTCGGTTGAGTGTCAGGCCTAAAGAGTGGAGCAGATCGTTCCCAGTGGTCTTCCTTCATCGTTCAGCCCAGACACTGAGATCCAGCGCCAAGGGCCTTCTGGCAGTTCCCTCATTGTGAGAAGTGAGGTTACAGGGAACCAGACAGAGGGCCTTCTCGGTAGTGGCGCCCGCCCTGTGGAACACACTCCCGTCAGATGTGAAGGAAATAAGCAGCTATCTTATTTTTAAAAGACATCTGAAGGCAGCCCTGTTTAGGGAAGTTTTTCATATTTGATGCTGTATTGTTTTTCACACTCGATTGGGAGCCGTCCATAGTGGCTGGGGAAACTCAGCCAGATGGGCGGGGTATAAATAACAAATTATTATTATTATTAACATCAGTTCCAGAGCCTGAGACACCTACCCACAGCTGTCTAAGTCCCCTCCTCTCCAGGGCTTTCCCCACACATTTGGAACCTCTGCGCAGCCAACCTCTCATCTTCCCTCTTCATGCCTCTTCTAGTTCTCAGAGACCAGTGGGGAGGGGAGCTTGTTGTAGCAGCAGGAGGAGACACCCATGACTCTTCATCAGCCTGACTCATCTCTGCCTCTTGACCTCCCTCCTCCTCCCATTCACCTGCTTCAGCTTCTGCCTCTGATCCTACACTTCTCTCTGCCATAGACTCTCCCTGCTCACTAAGCCCTGTTCCCTTTCCGCCCCAGTTTTCTCCCTCTTCTGCCTCTGACCGCTAATCATTGTCTCTGAGCCTTCCTCCTTTGGTGATTCCCCTGCTGGTTCCTCCTACCATTCCTCTGCGTCCAAGCAGTCCATGACAAAAGGCGTGTTGAAGAAGGAAGTTTTTCAGTATGTTCCAGAAAAGATGATAGTGATAGTGTTTTTCTGCCTTGTAATGAGAAGGTGTTTCAAAGCTTATGGGCTGCCACACTAATGACCCCATTCCTACTTTGTACAGGAAAGATGTCTAGAGGTGATGGCATGTGCTAGACACTCTCTCCTGCAAAGTGTAGTGATTGGATGGATATATAAGGGGTGTTATGATCGTTTAGTTATTCTGGTCCAAGCCCTGTAAGGTTTTGTCCTTCAGTGCCTACATATTGAACTTAGGCTAATAATAATAATAATATTTCTACCCTGCCCATCCAGCTGGGTTTCCCCAGCCACTCTGGGCAGCTCCTAACAGAATATTAAAAACACGATAAAACACCAAACATTAAAAACTTCCCTAAACAGGGCTGCCTTCAGATGTCTTCTAAAAGTCAGGTAGTTGTTTATTTCCTTGACATCTGATGGGAGGGTGTTCCACAGGGCAGGCGCCACCATTGAGAAGGCCCTCTGCCTGGTTCCCTGTAACCTTGCTTCTCGCAGTGAGGGAACCGCCAGAAGGCTCTCGGAGCTGGACCTCAGTGTCCAGGCTGAATGATGGGGTGGAGACACTCCTTCTGGTTTAGGGCTTTAAAGGTCAGCACCAACACTTTGAATTGTGCTCAGAAACGTACTGGGAGCCAATGTAGGTCTTTCAGGACCAGTGTTATGTGGTCTTGGTGGCCGCTCCCAGTCACCAGTCTAGCTGCCACATTCTGGATTAGTTGCAATTTCCGGGTCACCTTTAAAGGTAGCCCCATGTAGAGCGCATTGCAGTGGTCCAAGCGGGAGATAACTAGAGCATGCACCACTCTGGCAAGACAGCCATTGCAACGTCTGGAGGGCCACCAGTTCCCCATCCCTGTAATAAAGAAGAGCTCCTCTTGAACCCATAGGACCCTCTCACCAAGAAGGCTTCCCTTAAACCTCTGTAGCTCCAATCCAACTTACCTGGGAATAAGCCCCGTTTAAATCTGTGGGGCTTACATCTGAGGAAATATGCATAAGGTTACACTGCAAATGACGCGTAGTAAAAGCCTAACATTGAGGTTGACGAAATTTATTCCTACTGGTCTTAGCTATTTGGACTTTCCTGTCTCCCTCTGTTTGGGAAAAGTGTTGTGGAATGGAACATTTCCCCACTACTGTGTTTTTATGTGGAAAATGTGCCACTTTTAGAAATGCCTTGTTTAATAAAAACATTAACATTATATTGAGCACAATATAATTCAAGTTGGGAAACCGGGATGAATGTGGCAGCGGCGAAATCTAAAAACCAACTTTGTAATTAGCTGTTTAACAAGTGTGTTTATTTATGAGCCTGGCTCTTCAGGCTCACTGCGATGAAGTACGTTGTTTCTTCATTTCTGCCCTCCCCAAATCTAAAGGATGGCTGAGGTTGTGTACACACAGCATTTTATTCTGGACTGAATGGAGGCTGAGTACTTGAGCTGAGAGTCTGTGAGCTGGAAGCAGGCAGAAGCCCGAGAGTGAGAAAAAGGCTTGATTTCTGTTTCAGTCCAAGGCTGTGGCTATGGGAGAGTCAAGACCTCTTCTAGGGTGTTAATGCTGTGAGCTCTTCCATCGTAGGCTCAGGTTGTATATATGAGTAAATAAACCATATACAGTGGTACCTCGGGTTACATACGCTTCAGGTTACATACGCTTCAGGTTACACGCTCCGCTAACCCAGAAATAGTGCTTCAGGTTAAGAACTTTGCTTCAGATTAAGAATAGAAATCATGCTCCGGCGGCGCGGCAGCAGCGGGAGACAGGAAAGTCCATATTAGCTGAAGTGGTGCTTCAGGTTAAGACTAGTTTCAGGTTAAGAACGGACCTCCGGAATGAATGAAGGACTTAACCTGAGGTACCACTGTACTGCAGTCTGTATTTTTTTCCACCTGTGCTTGCATGAAATCTTGGATTGATTGATTGATTGATTGATTGAATATTCTACCCGTCTGACTGGGTTGCCCCAGCCACTCTGGGTGGCTCCCAACAAAATATTAAAAACCCAATAAAACATCAACTGTTAAAAACTCACAGTCTCCGCCGTCTTAGCAAACCAAACTATGGGTAAGTGTCTGGAACCTCGCACCACTTGGAAATTGGGGTGGCATGCCATAATATTTAAGAGTGTTCCCATAAAACTGATTTCCAAGTAAAACAGGGATGAGGAGTGTGTGACCCCCCCCAATCAGTGTTTACCAAACTTGGGCCTCCAGCTGTTTTTGGACTACAACTCCCATCATCCCTAGCTAGCAGGGCCAGCGGTCAGGGACGATGGGAATTGTAGTCCAAAAACAGGTGGAGACCCAAGTTTGGGAAACAGATGCTGCAGATGTTGCTGGACTCCAGGCTCCAGCAGCAGATAGCATGAACTACGGTCAGGGATGATGGGAACTGTAATTCAACAACATCTGGAGGACCACGGGTCTCTCATCCCTGAAATAATTTTTTGAATTAGTTTTGAGTAGAACATGTAAACCGCAGGAAGTGCCCTTCATTGCTTTTTGGGTAATCACAAATGTCACTTCAACAAATTTAGGCTATTGAAACAGTTCCAGATGTTTATGCAGCGTGTCAAATGAACACGACATACTTTTTGAAGCTTTGTTTGCTTCGTGTAAGTCTAACGCGATAAATCTGCCCTCCGTTGATTTAGGTCAGTGGAAAACTTTAAAGGAATGTTTCCAGAAAGCCCACATTACAGGGCAGAGGGCTGGTGGTGGATGGTTTTACGTTTGTTGTACTGAGTGTGATGGAATCACTGAATCACTACCCCATACCAGAGAAAGTGGCTGGTTTGGACTATCAAGTCAGCTGAGATAGCCTGCTCACACAAGCCCCTTGTACAATTTGTGATTAGACCAGGATCGCTTCATACAACTGAGAAGCAACCAAGAAACTATGCTACTAACTGCGCTTTTTTACTTCTGTTGCACGCGGCGTTAAAATGTAAAATCAGCATGTTATGCTTCGTGCTCAGGGGGATATTATGATGGGAAAATATTCATTTTATGTGAAACCTCAGGTCTGAAAAATAACACCCTCCCCCCCTCCAAAAGGAAGTATTGTAGAAGAAGCCTGAGCACATATTTAGAGACTAAGTCCCATTGAACTTAATGGGTCTTGCTTCTGAATAACCATACAGTGGTACCTTGGTTCTTGAACGGCTTAGTTGTCGAACAAATTGGCTCCTGAATGCCGCAAACCCGGAAGTAAGTGTTCCGGTTTGCAAACTTTTTTTGGAAGCTGAACGTCCGACGCGGCTTCCGCTTGAGTGCAGGAAGCTCTTGCAGCCAATCGGAAGCTGCGCCTTGGTTTTCGAACAGTTTCGGGAGTCGAACGGACCTCCGGAACAGATTAAGCTTTGGGAACCAAGGTATGACTGTATTGCCTGACACTGAATGTCAGGCAATTCATTTCACGGCTCTAAACTAGTTAGCAATAGGGGAGAATTTTGACTCTTTCACATTTCAAGGTGAACCTGCCTAATTTGTACTTTCTGAAACAATATGAGAAGCACAGCCATCCTTCACAATTTGGGCTTTTGCAATATATTTCTCCAGTAATGTAACATGCCCCGAAATAGGTGTACGAGGGTAAAACGTCCATAAAAACGTATACGTTAGAGAAAAGAATGTATAGCAAGCCCACAACGTATGCATATCAAAGTTGTGCACATATTGGGGGCAGGGAGGTGGTGGGCGTCAGGGATAAAAAGATTTTGACAATCCCACCTGCCATTGAACCCCAATGACTATATACGATTTTGGCTTTAGGTGCTATCTTCAGAAACGTAACCCCCACATATGTTGTGGGCTTATTGTACAAAAATGAATTGAAAAGTAGGAAATTTCTGTGCAAAAAAAAAAAAGGTGCGTATTAGGAGCATTGCACTAAAATGATGTTGAATTTTACGAGGACTGTAAAAAAGAAGAAGCCAAGTCATAGCAATGGCATGATTTGAAAAATAAGAAGACACGACAAACCAAAATGCACAGAATCGCCCACCTCAAGCTCCAATCATAAAATTGTAATAAAATGATTATTACAGACCCTGAGATCAGCATCTGAGACCCTTCTTCGTGTGCCTTCTCCACAAGAGATCTGGAGGCTGGCAACATGAGAACGGGCCTTTTCTTTTTTCAAAAAGTACATAATTATATGTGCACTAAGCATTGTGAGATATAAATAAAAGAGAGAAAGAGAGAAGCAGGGCCTTTTCTGTGGTGGCTCCCCATTTGTGGAATGCTCGCCCCAGGGAGGCTCGCCTGACACCTTCGTTACAGATCTTTAGGTGCCAAGCAAAAACATTCCTCTCCTCCCAGGCCATTGGCTAATTAAACAATTTATGGCCTTTTAACTGTGTGTGTGTGTGTGTGTGTGTGTGTGTGTGATTGTGTGTTTGCTTGTTACTGTGGTATGTATTTTTGTGTCTTTATATTGTAAACTACCTTATGACCCTCTGATGGAGAGCGGCTTATAAATTTAATAAATGAATGAATAAAACAAATAAATGATGCTGGGATTGTGTGCACCCTCACTTGGGATTTTTCTCTTCAGCTTAGTAAAGCATACTTTTGAGCGTATCTGATTGGGCTAAATGTTTTGCTCCTTTGAAAGCACTTCTTCCCACCCAAGTTCGTTTTAAATGCTGATTTCTCAGCCTCATCTAAGCTGCAGTTATTTCGATGAAGCAATTGGCTGTACTTTGTCCTAACGAGCTAAGGGTACTTGTAACAAGTAAACACTACAGGATTGAATCCACTTCCCTCTACATCCAACACAACCAAAAGGGCTGTATCTTCCTTTCGCTTACACACCCCAAATCCTGCCACTAACATTGAGATTGGCTCTCTAGAAAAAAAGCGAATAGCTGTGGAGAAGAAAAAAGTTATTGGGGGGAATAGTTTGCCATAGGTTTCCTGTCTTTTGTGGAATGAAAATATAATAGACAATCAGAATATTCGAAAGTGTTTTTATTATTATTATAAAAAAAGTATTGGTTTGGGGACCAGTGCTGCTTCTGTGTGTGAGTGTGTACAGACACGTAGAGTCGCAAGCTGTGATTTCTGCCCCACTCTCTCCAAAAGTAAGCTGTGTAGAAAATCTGTCAGTTATGATCGCATGTTAAAGCTTCCTGAAGGTATTTCCTTCAGTTCTTGCAAGGCCTAAACTATCCATTAACTTTGTTGAACTTCTGCCAGAAAAGACTTCGCTCTGTGATATCGTGTGTGTGTGTGTGTGTGTGAGAGAGAGAGAGAGAGAGAGAGAGAGAGAGAGAGAGAGAGAGAGAGAGATGGTGTAATAAAACGTACTTGGTGAAGAATTGTTAAAAGCATCTTTGATTTGTTGCTTTTTTGCAAAGGAAAACTAAGTCAAGCCAATAACGCATTATTATTATTTAATTCAATATGGACTGATTCAGTTTTAATGGTAAAGAACAACTGCTCCTACCCTAATGGGTTTCCAGGTGGTGGCAGCGCCTATAGAAATGTGATTGTAAATATGGGCCTGGTCTGGTGGATAGATGGCTGCGAGTCTTACTGTCTTTTCTTTGTTGCTGTGCTTAGGCTACTTTCCTTTCCTTTGGCAACTACTTCCTCCAGGATTGTTTGAGGGGAAGGGCCATAGTTTAAAAACTTCCCTATACCAGGATGCCTTCAGATATCTTCGAAAGGTTGTCTAGTTACTTATCTCCTTGGCTCGAGGGTTGCAAACTCCGTCTCCTGCAACATTTATCCAATGGAAATAGGGATGTCCTAAGGCAGGCATAGCAGGACGTGGGTGGCGCTGTGGGTTAAACCACAGAGCCTAGGACTTGCCGATCAGAAGGTCGGTGGTTTGAATCCCTGTGACGGGGTGAGCTCCCGTTGCTCAGTCCCTGCTCCTGCCAACCTAGCAGTTCAAAAGCACGTCAAAGTGCAAGTAGATAAATAGGTACCGCTCCAGCGGGAAGGTAAATGGCGTTTCCATGCGCTGCTCTGGTTCACCAGAAGCGGCTTAGTCATGCTGGCCGCATGACTCGGAAGCTGTACGCCGGGTCCATCGGCCAATAAAGCGAGATGAGCGCCGTAACCCCAGTGTCGGTCACAACTGGACCTAATGGTCAGGGCTCCCTTTACCTTTAGCTTTAAGGCAGGCATAGGCAAACTCGGCCCTCCAGATGTTTTGGGACCACAGTTCCCATCATCCCTGACAACTGGTCCTGTTAGCTAGGGATGATGGGAGTTGTAGTCCCAAAAGATCTGGAGGGCCGAGTTTGCCTAAGGAAAAGCGGGACATTCTGGGATCAAATCAGAAACTGGGATGGCTTCTGTAAACCCAGGACTGTCCCTGGAAAATAGGGTTTTCATTCTTTGATTACTTCAAGGCATCAGATCTGGAAAATTTCAGACCAGCAGGTTGTACAGGCCTCCTATACAGGTTGTTGCCTCAGCCACGCTTCAAATTAAGAAAATGAGCACCAAGTTGATTTTTTTGCATTCCCTGATGCTCCTGTAACTAGAAGGAATGAATGGAGCTTTTATTCATTTTACCCACGAAAATACCCTCCCTTCACTATTGGGTCACTTATTTCCATGTGAGGAGGAGCATATTGAAGGACGCATTCTGTTTGTCTTCCAACACCACTTGAATTCGGTGGGGCTTCTTAGTCTCAGTGCACGTAGGCAAGCTCTAACGATGAGTAAGTTATGTAAATAAGGCGCATCATAAAGCAATTTGCATATCTATTTATGTAGAACGTGCACTTGCATTGTAGAGAACTAATGTGGCAAGCATTCATAGTAGGAGCCTGTGGCATGACGGGGGTCAAACGGTTGGACAAAATGAAACCTGTGTGATAGTCCATTTTCAGTGGGTTCCACCAGCATCCCTAAACCAGGCTAGGCTATTGGTCCATCTATTTAATCTGACTGGCAGCAGTTCTCCAGGGTTCTGCCCAGAGGTCATTCATCACCTGTCACCTGATAATCCTTCTCAGTGCTGTTTTTCTAGAAAAAAAGGTGCTGGAACTCACCATGAACATCTCCCTTGTTCTCTTATAATGGCAATGGTGCCCACCTGAGAGGTGCTGGAACTGAGTTCCAGCTAAAAAAAGCCCTGATTATTATAGAGTTAATTATTTGCATACAGTGGTACCTCTGGTTGCGAACGGGATCCGTTCTGGAGGCCCGTTCACAACATGAAAAGAATGCAACCTGCAGTGGCGCGTCTGCACATGCGCAGGTTGCGATTTGCCACTTCTGCGCATGCGCGAACATCGAAACCAGAAGTAACCCTTTCCGGTACTTCCTGGTCGTCACGGGACGTAACCTGAAAGAACGTAACATGAAGCGGATGTAACATGAGGTGTGACTGTATATTATCGTGCAAACTGTCCTGGAACCAATTCTGGTTATGGGTGGTATTTATTTATGTTCTTTCTTTCTTTCTTTTACTTCTAGCCCACCCGTCACCAAATATTCCCAGGGTGGGTTACAGAAACGTCGCCATTGAAATAAGTACAGTGTACAGTAAATTCGTAAGATAAAACCACAAAACCTCCCACGGGCAGAAAGTAACAAAACAGCAGCACAGAACAGCAGTGCAGGAGAAGAGAAGACATCCACTCAGCCAAAGCCCTGGGTAAAAAAGTGTGTCTTGACCAATTGTCAGAAAACATATAATGAATGTGTAGGACACTCATTCCATAACCCGGAAGCCACCACAGAGGAGATTCCATTTTGAAGAAAGAAAATGAAGACAGCAAGCTAATAACGGTTCTTAACTTTCCTTTGCTTGCATAGAGATAGATAGAAATAGAGTGTCTTGCATACATCTCATGTGTTAATTCTGAAATATGATTATTTATTTTTAAATGGAGATGCTGGGAGCTGACTTTCGCTGTCACTGAGCTGTGTGGCCCTTTCTCCCTGGACAGCTTTGTTGTGTCCACCTCTCCTTGACCACAACAAGGTAACGGGACGTGGGTGGCGCTGCAGTCTAAACCACTGAGCCTCTTGGGCTTGCCGATCGGAAGGTCGGCGGTTCGAATCCCCACAACGAAGTGAGCTCCCGTTGCTCTTTCCCAGCTCCTGCCAACCTAGCAGTTCGAAACCACGCCAGTGCAAGTAGATAAATAGGTACCACTGCGGCGGGAAAGTAAATGGTGTTTCCGTGCACTCTGGTTTCCATCACGGTGTTCCGTTGCGCCAGAAGCGGTTTAGTCCTGCTGGTCACATGTCCCGGAAATCTGTCTGTGGACAAACGCCGGCTGCTTCGGCCTGAAAGCGAGATGATCACCGCAAACCCCATAGTTACCTTTGACTGGACGTATCCATCCAGGGGTCCTTTACCTTTTTACCTTTACCTGACCACAGCACTCCAATGCAGGTCTGCAAACTCTGCATAACTGGAAGGACTGCCCCGGTGAAACCAGCAGTAGTCATTTGCTGTGTGGGTTGGGGAGGTGGCGAGTTGCCGAGGGAGAACACGTGGCGATTTGGTCAATGTAACATGTACATTCTTGGCAACTGGTACGGGCAGGACACAGTATTCTCCTGTGTCAGTTGAGAGTGAGGCTGCCTGGACAGTTGTGGCTGGAATTGACTGATTTATTATGGCTCTCTTTTCCTTGTTCAGTTTTGGGGAAATAAGCAGCTTTGGCGCATCATAAATTCTGGCTGATGGGAACATTTGCTGAAGAGGACGTAGTTAAATAGCAAAATCTAAAGCGTGCATTCTTCCAGATCTTCCTCCTTCTGTGGGCTGAACTTTTGGTCTCAAATTAAAACTCCCAGGCTTCTCCCCAACCCCCTTTCTTTTTCCCTTGGAAAAATCTGCATAGCTATGTCACTCTCCGTTATACGAAAGCTTTGTGTTGTTGTTTTTTATTATAAATGAGACATTTTTGGCTTTTGCATGTGCCCCGTCTGTTTCTAATGAAAAAAAGAAAAACCCGTTTAACAACATTGCTTCTTATTTGAGTTCATCGATGGATGTGAGTTTTATTTTAGTCTTTTGACAACTAAATCTGCCTTGCAAATAAGTTTGCAAACTTTTTTTAGCCTCCTTTACAAAACAACAGCAGCTTGTCTGCCTGACATCCCATATGTAGTCACTTTGTGGCCTGAGAATGAGTGCGCCAACTTTTATCAAACTTCCTGTCTTGGTTGCCAGAATACAATTTCTTTGCTCAGCATAGGTGAGTGGTTATTTAATAAACCTGAACTAAACGTCTTCTTTTAATTATTTGGCTGTGCCAGGAGGAAGAGAGGGGAGGGGCAGTGTGCAAGTTGAAGGCTCACTGCACAATAGACCACGGTGCCCATCACAATACACCGTGGTTTATTGTGACATTCAAACTGGCCCCCTGTCTCTTCTGATGAGTAGTTGTGAGATTGGGCTGTATTTTCTTGAGTTTCAAAGCAGAGAACAAGTATTGAAAGTGGGGTTTAAATATTCTCTCTGTAGGCACAATTTTAGGCACACCGAAACCTGATGAACTTCGTAAACATTATTCCCTCCACCCCGAAGGTGTAAAAATAGCTAACTTACTTCAGAATTTACAAACCACTTCTCAACAAATGTTTCTGAAGCAGTGTACACAAATATAAAAACAACATATAAAGTTAAGAAAAGGTATTTATAATGGTGTAAAAAACAAATAAACTGATAATGAAATTACAAGATTCCATACGATGTACAATATAAAATGGCAGAGTCACTCTTCAGGGAAAGCCGTTTTAAAAAATATAAGCCCATCACTAGTTTCACCTGGAAGCTGATTTCATAGAGCTGGGATTGTACATTCTAGCTTGTCAGACATCCCTCTGGGGCATATTTCACAATGTCCCATCAGAGGGACACAATTGACAGACAGAAGTACTGTATATGGAATAAGGCAGTCCTTCATATAACCTGTTTTAGATATGACAGGCTAGGGAGTGGGTGTTCACTATTCCCCTGAAGTAAAGGTAAAGGTACCCCTGCCCGTACGGGCCAGTCGTGTCCGACTCTAGGGTTGTGCGCTCATTTCGCTCAAGAGGCCGTGAGCCGGCGCCGTCTGAAGACACTTCCAGGTCACGTGGCCAGCGTGACTAAGCTGCATCTGGCGAGCCAGCGCAGCACACAGAAACGCCGTTTACCTTCCTGTTATAAAGCGGTACCTATTTATCTACTTGCACTTAGGGGTGCTTTCGAACTGCTAGGTTGGCAGGCGCTGGGACCGAACGACGGGAGCGCACCCCGCCCCAGGGATTCGAACCGCCGACCTTACAATCAGCAAGTCCTAGGCACTGAGGTTTTACCCACAGCGCCACCCGCATCCCTATATTCCCCTGAAGTAGACCAGATATATTATATTATGGAGTCTGCTCCCTAAACCAGAAATTTCATGATCTGAGATCAAGACTTAGCCGAGTTAGAACTCTCTGTGTGCTCAGATCTTGGATTGCCTTTTGGATTCGGAAAGAAAGAAATGGGCAACATTGCCCCCTGCAATGGGCAAGCACATTGAGGGGCCGCCGGCCACGTGATGTGTCATGTGACACATCATGTGACACTGCCCAGCATGCGGAGGCCGATCTTTGCCCTCACTCGTCCCAGCCCCCTCCTGGGCGGAGGTCAGGGCATGCGAAGGGATGTTGGCTGCATCAAAATTGGGGGGGGGGGGTTGAGCCCCCTGGGCTAAAATATTGAGGGGGCTGAAGCTCCTTCTGCCCCCTATACCCGGCGCCCCTGACAAGCAGTGAACCGCCTCTGGATTGGCCAGACCTGTTGGGAGAAATAGGTGGGCTTTGGGCTCCTGCGTCCATTTCTCTGATTCAAGAAGGCCAGGAGCTCTAGGGAAGTTGTTGCTTCATGAGTCAGGAGAGCTCTTAGGAGAACTGGAAGCTCCACCTCATCCGCTCCTTCCTGGCTCTCCGTCGGGCCCTGATCCAGGCAGAGGCTCACGTGTGCTTTCTCCTCATGCGGCAAGCCAAGCATTTTGTTGGTGACTGTAAAGCTCTTGCCTGGCTCAACATCTCTGTGCTTGTGACCCTGGATGTGGTGGGAGGTGAGGGTGAATTCAAGAGTTTTGTTGATCTGCTGAAGGTGGTGATCTGCTGGTTTCCCCTGCTCTTCCTTTGAAGAGACCACATATTCTAGGATTGGACAGGGCTGAGGCCTGACATTTGCCCGGTCCAGCAGAGCAGGGTCTTTTTACCTGTTGCCCCTCAGACTTCTGTTTACAGTCCAAACCACTGTCTTTGCGGAGATTCTGAGCTGAGGAATCCATCCTCTCCACCGAGATTCACCTGTAGTTACCCACAGTCCTGTCCTGGCTGCAACAACGGAGCGATACCGCTGAGCCAATAACCATATCCCCACCCTAACAGAAATGCATGTTTACGCTGGTGAAATACTGTAACGTAATGAAAGAATAACAGGCAAGCATCTCATGTCGAAAGAGCACGCAGTGTCTCAACCTTGACATCACTTAATTTTGAAATTAGTTATTGCAGTTTCCGAAACCACTCTGGGCAAGGAAAACACAGATGACATCCTGTTCGTTTTTTTTGTTTTGCTTTTACACCCACTTTAATACTGACCTTTCACTCCCTCCTGGGATGCAATAGAACCAACGTGAGGCTCCATTGTTCTTGCCCCAGAGATGGCCTTTCCCTCTCTTGTGCATTTTGTACAGCTTTCTGTCTCATTCCTTTGTGCCGGTGATAATTAGAGATGGAGTTTTCTGAAAATGTCTGTGTCGAGATGATCTGCACAGATGTTTTCTCGTGTCTTTCCTGCTTTTTGATCTCAACAAGAAGCGAGTTTTCCTTCCTTTCTGTAACTGGTTCTGCTAGAAGGACCATTCTATCATATTACATGCATTATTGCATGTATAATATTAGACCCATATTATACACACATACATTCTAGGTTTCCCAGTACAGAAGCAGTTTCACAGATATAATGCATATGGCAGTGTAAAAATACTTCTGCATTAACACTTACAAAATTATGCAGCTGAAATATAGGACCACATGGGGCTTGAATCTTTTATATTTGTACTACTGTGGTACCTCAGGTTAAGTACTTAATTTGTTCCGGAGGTCTGTTCTTAACCTGAAACTGTTCCTAACCTGAAGCACCACTATAGCTAATGGGGCCTCCTGCTGCCGCCGCGCCGTCGGAACACGATTTCTGTTCTCATCCTGAAGCAAAGTTCTTAACCTGAAGCACTATTCCTGGGTTAGCAGGGTCTGTAACCTGAAGCGTATGTAACCTGAGGTACCACTGTATATGTATTTTCTACATGTAATTTTGCACATTATTTGTGAGGCTTTAAAAAAAAAATGCGACAAATTAGTAACTTAGGCATAAACGGATGTTTGAGGCAAGAAGCAAAAGGTAGCCTAATGCAAGCAAAGGTTGAGCAGGGTAGAACCACCAAATTCTATGTATAAATCCATTTAAAATGGATCCCTCCTTCATCCCTAGTGATAATTCATGACAATGTCGTCTCAGATATGCGAAATGAGGCACAAAAGAGGCAAAAAGAACATTTTAAGAAATGTCATTGTGCTGGAAGGTTTTAAAATCTTGCATTTTCCTTTCATTTTTAGAACGTGTTAAAAAGCAATAAGAAGAATAATTAAATATCAGGAGCTTACCTCTTCCTTTCATTAAGAATGCAGTATTATTCAGAGCCTAGCTTTTTTCAATATCAGTTTCCTCCCCCAAAATACACCGCATGCACTAATACCCTACATATGATATATGTGGTGAAATTTAATTGAATGCAGGAATCCTTACAGCATCCGTGCATTCAACAGAGTTGTGTATTTACTCTTCTGAAGTTGCTGCTGCCCATTTCACAAGCCTTATCCAAATGGCGTATCTCAGGGGAGGACAGCAAATAGATTGGGCAGATCGAACGGTAAAGCTCTGAGTGACTTGAAGCAGAATGAGGCGAGGATTTTTGACTTCCAGGGGTTAGCAGTAGCAATAGCGATACTTGACTGGACGTTTCAGTTCTTCAACATGGGGTGCCCTCCCAAAACAGTACTTCTGTCTTGTCAGGATTCAGCCTCAATCCATTAGCCTCCATCTATCCTCCAACCGCCTCCAGGCACTCACACAGGACCTTCACCGCCTTCACTGGTTCTGATTTGAAAGCCATGGATATACCCTCATCCTCCATGCCTCTGTCCAATCCTCTTTTTAAAGTCATACAAGTTGACCTGCAGCAGCAGCAGCAGCAGCAAGTATCACACAATTTGCTGGACCACATGGAAGAAGCGTTGTCCAAAACATCTGGAGGGCACGAGGTTGGCGAAGGCTGACATAAGCTTTTGTGGATTGCAGTCCACTTAATCAAATGCATGAAGTGTTATCCTGCACTGCAGGTACACATATGCAGAATTAAGGCAATGGGGTGGGGAGGAATGGTAAAAAAAATGAGGTCAAAAGGCAAGGAAATGCAGAAAAGTGCAGACAGTGATGATTACTATAATAAGAGGGACCATTCATAAAAATAACAGTAGTGGATAACACAGACATCCTGGCTTGGGTAAGCTTCTTGCATTGAAATTCCTTTATTTGAGAATGGCCACCTTAAGGTCGGTGAGAGAGTGTCACGGATAATATTTCTCCTCTGCATATTTGTAACCTCCCCATTTTAAAGCTATCTAGGCTTCAGACCATCCCAGTATCATTTGGTAGCAGATTCCTCAAGCTAACCTCACTTTGCATGCTGAAGGGCTTTTTGGGGGTGTTTACTCATTTCTTGTGACACTGACTTAAAACAGGACATCCATCTTTCTTCTTTCTTTCTTTCTTTCTTTCTTACTTACTTACTTACTTTGAATGAAACTCAGACTGCTGGTTAGAATTGTGTTTCGTTTGTGTCTCACCTGTGCCTGCCTTTCCTTAGATGTAGGCTGAGATAAATGCCATTAAACATGACACTTGTTTTCTTTTAGACATCTGCTTTTGACAGATTCCGTAGGGATCTCTTAATGAGTGTTTGTAACACTTGCTTTTCAAAACATTTTTTAACAGCCACATTAGTAGCAATAACGTAGAATGAATGCCTGCTATTCTGACTATTGATTTCTACCAATATCTGTTGGTAGACGTGGAAACGGACAGTCTGTAGTGTTGCACAACCCCCCCCCCACAACAATTCTGATTTTTAGGGTTGTTGAATACAGACCAGATCTTTCCAAACTCTGTGTTGCAACATGTTAGGGTGTAGGTGTGTCATGTGAACTCTCCCCACGCTCTTCCCGGGCCTGGAAAGGGGTTAGTTTAACCTCCAGTTTGCTAGTAAAACTGAATTACTGTGTCGTGAAATGATCCATGTATAAAAAGTGTGTCACCAGCATGAAAAGTTTGGAAAGCTCTGATATAAGACAATTCAGCATGTTCTTTCTGTTAAGAAAACTGTGATTCATCCTTAGGGATGTAAGCAAGTATAGTTTCTGTTGCATGCGGCCTTGTTTCCATTCCCCTGCAGCTCATCTTCCACCAAAACTGACTTCATTCGTCTTGCTGTCTGCTGCGGCAAAATTTATTGCATAAATCCTCATGTTATTCCACCCCTTTCATTCAGTGCAAATGAAGCACTGTGTAATGTGGGATGTGTGTAATCAGTTGTCTTAACATTTGTGAACTGAAAGGAACTATCATGAATACTGATTGCGTTCACTGGATTGATTTCCTTTTTTATATTAAATCTTTATTGGTTTAAAATACAAAGAGACAAACATACAAACATATAACGAAAGTAAGTATTTCAGATTTAAATACAGAAGAAAAGAAAAGAAAGGGGGGGGAAGGAAAATTTTGAAACAAAGACAAAAAAATGATTTTTTTAAAAAGACCAAAGATTTACAGTGGTACCTCAGGTTACATACGCTTCAGGTTACAGACTCTGCTAACCCAGAAATAGTGCTTCAGGTTAAGAACATTGCTTCAGGATGAGAACAGAAATCATGCTCCGGCAGCGTGGTGGCAGCAGGAGGCCCCATTAGCTAAAGTGGTGCTTCAGGTTAAGAACAGTTTCAGGTTAAGTACAGACCTCCGGAACAAATTAAGTACTTAACCTGAGGTACCACTGTATATGACATTATATCTATCAAATAATTTTATTTTATTTTTGCAAATCAATTGTAATCAATTGTCTAACATTTGTGAACTGAAAGGAACTACCATGAATATGGATTGTGTTCACTGGAATGATTTCCATTGTGGACATAGGACGAATGAATGAACATTGGCAATTTTTGCCCTGTTTCCTTTTCCACTGGAATTCTCCGGCAACTCTATTATCCCTTCTGAATCATGTACCAGCAACTATGGCTGAATGTGTCACACCTGTTATGCTCTCCCAGCTTCCCAAGGTGTTGAGAAGTTTCAGGCCAAGTTTCTGTGTACATGGATAGGGCCTGCTTCCTAGCTGAGGGAAAAGAGCGCTGGAGATATTCTACCCTGACCGTTGGCCATGCTGACTGGGATAGAAGATGAAGTCCAACAACATCTAGAGGTCACTAGATTGGAGAAGACTGAATTAGGTGGACTTTGCTCTTCATTATATCCATTTCAAAGTAACTCAGGTAACTGCATTTTAGGACTGTAGAAACATTTTGTCTCTAGCGGTGGTGGTGCTCTTCTTACTGGATTTCTGTGCTCCAGCCCTGCTCAGAGAAACAAACATAACAAACTACAAGAATGTTTAACTTTTGAATGATGCTAAAATAGTCAAGGCCACTCGAGGGGTTGTCTGCCTAGTAAACGATAACAGGCTTCGGTGCAAGGACTCTTTTTATTTGTTGCAAAACCACAGCACATTTAGACTAAATTTAAAGTCATCTTGGATGCTTACTGAACTGGTATAGCATTGCGTCTAAGGCGCTACCGGCGCATGAGGCATTTTGGGTTCCAATCCTGCCTTAACCATGAATCTGCTCGATATTCTTAGGCAAGGAGCTTCCATTCAGCCTCAGCCACCCTCACCAGCAGCACGGGTGGCGCTGTGGTCTAAAGCACTGAGCCTCTTGGGCTTGCCAATCAGAAGGTCGGCGGTTCGAATCCCCGCGATGGGGTGAGCTCCCGTTGCTCTGTCCCAGCTCCTGCCAACCTAGCAGTCTGAAAGCACGCTAGTTCAAGTAGATAAATAGGTACCGCTGTGGTGGGAAGGTAAACGGTGTTTCCGTGCGCCTTGGTTTCCGTCACAGTGTTCTGTTGTGCCAGAAGTGGTTTAGTCCTGCTGGCCACATGTCCCGGAAAGCTGTCTGTGGACAAACGCCGGCTCCCTTGGCCTGAAAGCGAGATCACCATAACCCCATAGTCATCTTTGACTGGACTTAACCGTCCAGGGGTCCTTTACCTTTATGAGTCTAATACTAGCATGAATCACAGCATGCCTGAGCTGTCTTTTTGTACAGTGGTACCTCAGGTTAAGCACTTAATTCGTTCCGGAGGTCTGTACTTAACCTGAAACTGTTCTTAATCTGAAGCACCACTTTAGCTAATGGGGCCTCCTGCTGCTGCCATGCCGCCAGAGCACGATTTCTGTTCTCATCCTGAAGCACTTAACCCGAGGTAATATTTCTGGGTTAGCAGAGTCTGTAACCTGAAGTGTATGTAACCTGAAGCATATGTAACCTGAGGTACCACTGTATTGTCTGCTTGCCCTCTATCGTTTTACTTGGAACTGCCACAGTCTTACAAATCATTATGAATGGCTAGGGCTGTAAGCTGCTTGCCATGTTCATTACTCAGAATGGCTGCCATGTAGTAGTTGTACACAAGTGTTCAGAAGAGAGGGAGAGCAGGGATGCACTTCCTGGTTCTCCACCCTCTCTCAAGCCCCTATTCCCTGGTCTGGGGTGGGAAGCACGGGGGATAGATGGAAGCTTTCTGTGCAATTTAGAAGGTCTTTGTAAATAAACCCTCAAAGCGGTTTACAAGGAGAATTTGCAATCAAGCAAATGTATAAATTGTATGAAATGTATAAATTGTATTTATGAAATAAGTAAGGTCAGAATGAGGCCACTTCAAGGCTGTCAGCATTTTGCAGGAGAGATTCCAGTACATACTGGAAATGCAAGTTTGTGTAATTAAAGCACTTTGTTGCCCAGGATCAATACAGTGGTACCTCTGGTTAAGAACTTAATTTGTTCTGGAGGTCCGTTCTTAACCTGAAACTGTTCTTAGCCTGAGGTACCACTTTAGCTAATGGGCCTCCCGCTGCCGCTGCGCAGCCGCTGCACAATTTCTGTTCTCATCCTGAAGCAAAGTTCTTAACCCAAGGTACTATTTCTGGGTTAGCAGAGTCTGTAACCTGAAGTGTCTGTAACCTGAAGCATCTGTAACCCGAGGTACGACTGTATATCGCCTTTAAAAACTAACCAACCAACAGAGAAGTTTTGCGGTTAGGAAAGTGAGGGGAAATGCCCAGAAAAATGTGGAGCGAGTGAATGAATGGTTAACAAGAAGATGCATAAACACTGTATCAGCAAATCAGGAAGAATGCTCAGTGCTGTGTAACCTCCCTGCAAACAAATTAGAATAGATGCTCAGAAAAGACCCGGGATAGTGTAACCTTGGAGTACATTTTAGGTAACTAGGTAAAGGGACCCCTGACCGTTAGGTCCAGTCGCGGACGACTCATCTCGCTTTATTGGCCAAGGGACCCGGCGTACAGCATGAGGCCAGCATGACTAAGCCGCTTCTGGCGAACCAGAGCAGTGCACGGAAACGCCGTTTACCTTCCTGCCGGAGTGGTACCTATTTATCTACTTGCACTTTTGTGCTTTCGAACTGCTAGGTTGGCAGGAGCAGGGACTGAGCAACGGGAGCTCACCCCGTCGCAGGGATTTGAACCGCCGACCTTCTGATCGGCAAGCCCTAGGCTCTGTGGTTTAACCCACAGTGCCACCTGCGTCCCTTTGGGTAACTAGATCAAGACAATTGCTTGATAAACGGGTTGTCTGGAGTAGCCCTGACTGGACGGGTCTAGTGTTGATCCAGTGCGCTTGTGAGTAATTAAAATGGCAGGCCAATTGCATCACTGCTGCTACTGTTTGCAGGGTGGAGGGCAGGGAGACCAACAGGAAGTGGAGTCAGAACCAGTGATGGACGTAGCAACAGCCAATGGCAGGCATGGATACATTGTTGGGGGTGGGCCTTGAGAGGGCCCAGTCCACTCCCCACTTTCACATCTGAATGCTGAACGGTTTGTCCAGGGTATTCAAAATGTGGCTCAGAAGCTTAGTTTGCAGCCAAGTTGCCCCCCTTAACTTAAGACATGGTTTGATTCAGGTTTAACGGCAAACTTAAAATCACACCTTCCACGTTTCCCCCCCAGTTATGTTTCTGTCTTTCTGAAGGAAGAATCAAACCAAGCGAGTTGTCTGCCGGACACTTGTTCTGAATGGACTTTGGAATCTCTGCTTCCAGCTGCAGAGCTTTTATTCCTACTTTCTCTCTGGAGCAAGGCTGTGTTGCCCTCTGGGATTAGGTTTTGGCCCAGGTGCCTGTTTGGAAAAGAACTGCATGACTTCTCGGCCTTTGCCTCCAATTGTGAAGCCCTGTGGGAATCGTGAGAGAACAGAAGAGTAAGCAAAATAATATTCAAATAAGATACTGGGAGTTTGAGGTCTCCTCCCCACGACTCTCTGGGAGCCTTTGTGGCTCCTGGGCTCAAACTGTAAATGGGGAGAGTCTGTTGTCGCAGCAATTCTCTAGCCAATCATAAACGTGCGACTCCTCCTTTATTTGGCAGTTTCTACAAACTTGGTCAAAGTAGAAAGATCATGGAAGCTGTTCAACAGTTCCAGTTTCCCTCTTTCCCCCCCACCAAACCCATTTGAGGATCTTAATTTTTAGAAGCAGTGAAGTCGAGGAAATTCTGCTTTTGGGGTCCGCTCTGCCCAAGTAACAGGTTTTGAAGTTTTACAAAAGGGTGGCAACAATATTCCTTGACAAATAAAGAAGTCATACAGTACAGCTTTTGTGTTTTGCTTTTTGCAATGAAACGGCTTCCTTTTTCTAATCTGCTTATCGCCAGATTCGAGGGATTTCATCTGGTAGCCACTGGCTCCATTCATACAGCAAGGAATTATATATTTCATAGAATTGTAGAGTTGGAAGGGAGTATGAGGATCATCAGGCCCAATCCTATGCAATGCAGAAATCATTTTGCCCAATGTAGGCTCGAACCCGCAGCCTTGTCAGGGATTGGACTCAAGAGGGTGAGATGGAGGAGGAGGAATGGTGGAGATGACAACAACAACAATGTATTATTTCTACCCCGCCCATCTGGCTGGGTTTCCCCACCCACTCTTGGCGGCTTCCAACAAAAGATTAAAAATACATTAAAACATCCGTCATTAAAAACTTCCCTAAACAGGGCTGTCTTCAGACGTCTTCTAAAAGTCAGATACAGTCATACCTCGGGATAAATACACTTCAGGATAAGTATTTTCGGGTTGTTCTCCGCGGGGACCCAGAAGTAATGGAGCACATCACTTCAGGGTTGCGCCGCTCGTGCATGTGCAGACAGTCAAAATGATGTCACGCGCATGCGCGGAAGCAGTGAAATGCGACACGCGCAGATGCACAGACGTGTCTTGCGTTCTGTTCAGGACGCGAACGGGGCTCCAGAACGGATCCCGTTTGCATCCTGAGGTACCCCTGTAGTTGTTTATTTCCTTGACATCTGGTGGGAGGATGTTCCACAGGGTGGGTGCCACTACCGAGAAGGCCCTCTGCCTGGTTCCCTGTAACTTGGCTTCTCGCAGTGAGGGAACAGCCAGAAGGCCCTCGGAGCTGGACCTCAGTGTCCGGGTTGAACAATGGGGGTGGAGACGCTCCTTCAGGAGATCACCCCCTTCTCCTGACCCTGCAGGAGAAGAGGGATGCAACATTGAATTACAACAGGGGTTTGAGGAAAGTCACAGCTCAGAGATAGATGAACAGAAGAGTTGGGGATTATTAGAAGAATGGGCGGGGGGACTGTGGCCGGGCAGCCAGCTGACACGTTGTCACTGGAGAGTCTTTCTAATCCCCCTTCTCCCAGAACTCGGTATTTGTTAAGAGTGCAGGAATAACGGAATCAGAGACATTTGACCACAAGTGGCCACCGTAAATGGAGATGCTGTTTTTCGAAAGGAGGGAGGAGGAGCCCAGTTTGGAGCAACGCCATTGTGAGGTCTTGCTGTGTTCTTTTGTCTCTCGCTATTATGATTGAATCAACTCATGAGAAAGGACTCTACCTTGCTTTCTCTGCTCTTGCTGAAACCGGGGGAGGAATAGCTTTCCCGGAGCCTTGGCAGGCCTTGAGATTAAGAGTCTCATGCGCTACCAGTAAAGCTATTGCTCTACTATTAATTTATTATTTAATATATTTTTATACCGCATTTAAAAGGTAAAAAATGGTCAAGGTGGTTTTAAAAACGTGTTCTTTTATATACATGTATAATGAAGTTAGCTAAAATGGTATTGAAACAATGTCAAAATAAAAATATGTATAATAGTTTAAATCATAACTATATATATCTATATATATCTATATATATATATATATATATATATACCAGCATCACTTAAGATCCCAGTGCACTTACGGGTTCTCCATTGTGGATTTGTGATCTTCACTCCCACTTTTTCTTCCCGTCTTGCTTAGTGTTGCATCTGCTGCCCCATTTAGGTTCCTGATAAGGGAGGTTTTGTCATGGCCAATGGCTGGTACAATAAAGTTATTTGGGTGTGGATTAGGGAGGTGAGAAGGCAGTGGTTTCTGTTCCGACCTGCTTTTGTCAGAATAAGCGCTGTTTTCATTCTGCTGCAGTTCAATCTACATCCAGTACTACTTGATTTACCTTGCGGTCTGGCATTTAACATAATCTATCTAATTATTTCTGTAACTGATGTACGTTAGAAATTTAATGTAATCATTGATGTTATTAATGGTGTAATTTATGTAATTATATGTGCAATTTATGTGAGTTGTGATTTTAATGTAATTAATGACGTAACGATTTCCATGCTACTCATTTCAACGTAAAGGAAATCTCAACCCAATGGCGGGGGGGAGAGCATTAATTTAATTAAAAAAAAAAAAAGAACGTTGTAAGTGAATATCCATTGTATTCACTGAATATATTTCCATTTTGGACCTGTAATGAAATGTGACCGTCTCAGCCACCATGGCTGATGGTCAGGAAGAGATCAGTGTTGCCCAACAATATCTAAAGTTGGGTTATTCTTCCTGGCTACAGGGTGAAAGCAGGAAAGAGAACTTTGCACAACATCAAGTATAATATGATCTAGCCTTGGCTCAGGAAGTTTTAGATATGGATAAGGTGACCCATGCCTCTGGGTGAATCTGTCAGTCTCTGTTGTTTCCCATTTTACGAATCCTGTTTTCCACATTTCCAAAGCCCTAAAAAATAAAACAAAAGACCTTATTCCAATTTCTCCTAACATACACATTTTTACAAAGCCATTTCCCGTAACATAATGCATTTGTGTATGTTAGTTCCACTGCGTGCATTTTAATGTATCCTTTACCATGGTATATACAGTGGTACCTCTACTTATGAACACGATCCGTTTCGGGGTGCCGTTTGCACCCCCGAAAAGTCTGTAAGTTGAGTGCCGCTAATGCGTGTGCACGAAGCGTGATAGAGCACTTCTGTGCATGCGCACAGATCGCTTCTGCACATGCGCAAAGTGCTCAGATCACGGCTCTGTGTGCACGGGCGGCCAACCCGGAAGTAAACACTTCTGGGTTTGCCACGTTCGTAACCTGAAGAACTGCAACGTGAAGCAAATGTAACACAAGGTATGACTGTACCTGCAAAGCACACTGCAAAATTCAGAGAATTGTAAATGTCGAACAACAGCCATGTTTCGTTTTGCGAATTGTTTCAGAAAATGTGCGTTTGGTAGGTTCACCTATAAATGCAAACCGAATAGAATTTATTCCCCTGTCTCCACCTACGAACCTGCAAGCAGTTCACCATCCAAGTCAATGGCAGTAGCTTAAAGGTTTTTAAAGGTTTCATCTGAAATTCAAGTTGCCCCAGAGGTTTGAAGTTTTCCCAGGCTCAAACAGAGTCTTCTTGGCATTTGAAGAAGCTGGTTTGTGTTAACGGAAAGCTTCCTTCGTGGAGGTAGGGATTTCAGACAGGCTCACAAAGATGAAATAGCTCCTACTCCTCGAAAGCCAGCCATCCTGACAAGAAATGCAAGGTTTTCTGTCCCTTGTGAAATGTATAAAATGGCTGCAGGCTGAATGCTCTTGTTTGTGTATGTGGCTGGTTTTAGTATGAGCCTGTGTACCTCAAGACTGTGTGTTCTGTGTCAATCTCGCACACATCTAACAAAAAAATGGCATTCTGTAGCCAGACCCGGCTTTCTGATGAGTCACTTGGCTGAGTGGAAAGCCAAGATATGTACCCTTCAGCGACATGAAAAGCCACAGATATTTTGCGGCAGAAAAGGAGGGATCTTTCCCTCGATGTACAGTAAGTGTTGCAATTTGGGAGCCTTTGTAAATATACGGTGCAATCCTTGACTTTCCTTGGCCTTAAATAGAGTAAGGCCCATGCCAATGAGATGCCTCAATAAGTCAGTCATTATTCTTCAAAGCTGCAGCATGAGAGAAAATACGTCCTGCTTTGAAAGGTTCTTTTTCATTGAGAAGGCGGCCTCCTTAAGTTAGGAATTTCTGGAAGGTGAAAAGTGTCCGAAACCATTTTTTGACAATCCAGTCCAATATATTCTAGGGCGGGCAGCCTCCCTCCTCCTGCGTTGAGTGCTGAAGAACTTGTGGTGGGACGCCAACTCCCATTAGCTTCAGCCTGGTCCTGCAAGCTAGGGATGATGGGAGTTGTAGTCCAACAACAGCCGAAGACCCACGTTTGAGAAACACTGAGCATGTGGGAACGCTTTTGAAGGATCAGATGATGGCAAGAACAAGAACCTGGTGCTATAGACTTGAGAAGAATCTAATATAATGGCTCCGACCTGGTGGAATGCTCTGTCCCATGAGACCAGGGCCCTGCAGGATTTAATTTCCTTCCGCAGGGCCCATAAGACAGAGCTATTTTGCCTGGTTTTCAATTTGAACTTAGCCTGAATTTATCCTTCCCTCCCCCTCCTGTTTTTATGAAGATTACCCGCTCTGGGATCCCACAGCTAATTCTCCCCTGGTCTCCATGCTGGCCCAAATAGGACTAACTTAGCAAGCTACCCCTGGTGATCATCTAATGTTTATTGGATGGATTTCCCCCCTAAATTGATTTTTGAATTCTGAATTTATTGGTAGTCACGTTTTATACTGTATTTTATGCTGTTTTTTGTTGCCTCAATTAAGTGTTTTAAATTTGTTGTTAGCCACCCTGAGCATGGTTTTCTGAACCGGGAAGGGCAAGGTATAAATAAAAATTTATTATTTATTATTATTATTAATGTGGACCAGTGACTTGCAGGACCAGGCATTGGACTTCCCATGCCCCAACCCATATTGAGAGACCAAGGAGGCTGGTTTTGGGTCAAAACAGGCCACAACTTTATTGAATACCGATGAAAGAGGTTTGGCTTGGGCATGGGGCAATCTAAATACTTCCGGCCTGCTAATGCCCCCTTCGCCCATCAGGGAGGGCTCAGCCAGGTTGAATTCCCCCGTCAGGGCCCCAGGGAAGCTGCCTCTGTCCCGCAATGTCGCCGCACGTGAAAGTGTGAGCGGGTTTGTGGAGTGTAGAAGCATCAGCGAGTATCAGCATCCAGCACTTGTTTGGTCAGTGAAGCCAACCGCCATCTTAACTTGGCTGCTGTGCCCAATGTGGACTCATCATGGAGCATTTTGAGAAAGGTAAAACTCAGAGGGAGGCACAACAGGGCCTGACTCAATTCAAGGTGGTTCCTACCAGAAAAGGGCCCACTGCAAGGCTGGGGAATCTGTAACATACATTATGTGGACTGGCGGAGTCCCCCCAACCTCAGGCAACCCCCAAGTGGAATAATGACTCAAGACAACGTGCTATGGGATTAAAATTGGCCACAGAGGAGGGCAACCAAAATGGTCAAAGGTCTGGAAACGATGCCTTATGAGGAACGGCTAAGGGAGCTGGGCATGTTTAGCCTGGAGAAGAGGAGGTTAAGGGGTGATATGATAGCCATGTTCAAATATATAAAAGGATGTCATATAGAGGAGGGAGAAAGGTTGTTTTCTGCTGCTCCAGAGAAGCGGACACGGAGCAATGGATCCAAACTACAAGAAAGAAGATTCCACCTAAGCATTAGGAAGAACTTCCTGACAGTAAGAGCTGTTCGACAGTGGAATTTGCTGCCAAGGAGTGTGGTGGAGTCTCCTTCTTTGGAGGTCTTTAAGCAGAGGCTTGACAACCATATGTCAGGAGTGCTCTGATGGTGTTTCCTGCTTGGCATGGGGTTGGACTCGATGGCCCTTGTGGTCTATTCCAACTCTATGATTCTATGAAGTTTCAGATGTAGGGAGACCTTGGCTCGGGCATTGGGCGTTTATCCCTCCCAGTCCCCAGCCGGGGATCTGGGGAACATCAGGGTTATCCAAAATGTGTGGGGATTGGGCTGACCTTGGAAAATGTATGTTTAAGCAGAGAGACCGCCCCCCATTTCGCTGCAAGCTATCGGCGCATGGCCAATGACTCCCCTCAAACAACCCCTTTAACGGGGAACCCTGGGATCGCCGCCACAGGGGGGGCATGGGTCACCGCTTCACGGCCCCTCCCCCATTTAGGGAAGATAGACTACAGGATTCCGCCCAAGGCCTGAAACCGCCAAAGTTGTGACGTTTTGCTGCGGGGAAGGCAAAACCTGCCAAAGCAGGAGAATTCCTTTCCTGCCCTTCAACAGCGACCTTGACGTAGCAGCACCCGCGTACCTGTGGAGAAAAGGTTAACCTGCAAAGGAAGGCATAACTGAGGGAGGGGAGGGTGGGAGAAGCTCTGGAGCTGACTGAGGACTCCTAGGAAAGTTCCACCCTCTATTGTGTTGGCAGGGCGGTGCCAACCTACCTGGCCAACTCCCCTGGCAATGCCGCCCCTCCGCCGGGATTGGTTAACTGAGGTTAGGCGGGAACCTCCAGGTATCCAGCGTGGGAGGGGGCAAAGCCAGGTTGTATTTTAGGGAGCCGCATAGGATATGGGGGGGGCTGTGTGTGACCATGCAAAAAACACCCCCAATTGATGTGGGGGACGCTCATTTCTGCTTTGCCCAATGTGGCCTCATTATGGAGCTTTATAAGAAAGGTAAAACTCAGAGGCATAGCTGTCAACTTTCCCCTTTTTAAAGGGAAATCCCCCTATTCCGAATAGGATTCCTCGCAAGAAAAGGGAAAGTTTGACAGCTATGCTCAGAGGGAGGCACAATAGGGCCTGACTCAATTCATGGTGGTTCCTACCAGAAAAGGGCCCACTGCAAGGCTGGGGAATCTGTAACATACTATGACCAAAACAGAATTATTATTATTTTTAATGGACAAATGCACACTTAATTCTCAGTCATACGGATGTGAAACTTACTCTGATCAAGGTGTGCAGCAGCAGTGTCAAATGCAGGCTACTTCTTTAAAGTGAAACATAGCAGTAGCATGTTCAGAGTTTATTCCCAAGCTTGTTTGTTTATATTTTAATTTGAATCTCCCAAGTATTCTTTTAAAATGTTGACTGCAACATTTTAATAATTGGGAAGGAGGCTAGCTAGATAAACACAGGCCTTTTTTTATCGAGGATTCCTCCCTGCAAATGCCAAGCTGTGGATGTACATCGTGTCAACTGGCTGATGAATAGAGTCCTTGCTCTGGGTGAGGTCCAGTTGGAAATATTTGAGGTTTTGAAAGCTGTCCAAGTCCTGGAAGGGTTTTTTATCTTAGTTCACTGGCAGGCTGACTTATACTGGGAGGGGAGGTGGGGATGGGGCATAGTATGACCCAGCACTTCTGTCTCCTTGCATTTTAATCTTGGTGCTTTTAGATTTTAGTTTCGTCAGCAATGTACTTTCTCTAAAACGGTTCTCTTGTGTTTGGAAAACCAAGCAGAATGGAACTCCACAGCCCCTGTGCATTTACGCGCATGGGCTTAACCTGATTATTTTGCATGACTTTATATGGGAATTTTTGACACAATTTATTCTGATTTTGTTAGCCACCGGGGAGCGAGGGAATTGCCCTGCCTTCTGAAAATCTTATTTAGCAGTCTCTCGGGTTGCTGTGGTTTCCAGAGGCATTGCTGTCACACTTTCAAGCATACCTTCATGAGGCCCTGGAAACTTACTTGGGGAGGGAAATCCCTACAAACTATGTAAGCAGATACTGGCTGCATTCAGACGTAATGGCAAACCACAATTTAGCGTTACGTGCAGTAGCAGGAGGAGGAGGAGGAGCAGGCCTCAGACTCTTGTTTTCCCCCGGGACACAAGAGGAGAACAGAAGCTTCTGGTTCATTTCTGAGAAACCATAGTTTGGAATTGCCTACAACCCAGAGCTCCTGAGCACAGCAGAAGTTTTTAATCTCCTCCCATCATGCACAAAGAAAGGGGGAGGAGGGAGCGTATACACTGCTGCTTGTGCACGTTATGGCAAGCCATAAGTTTGCCCCAACATCTGAACCATTGTCTGAAACAGAATTCTATGCCCAATACAGTGGTACCTCGGGTTACATACACTTCATGTTACATATGCTTCAGGTTACAGACTCTGCTAACGCAGAAATGGTACCTTGGATTAAGAACTTTGCTTCAGGATGAGAACATAAATCGTGCTCTGGAGGTGCGGCGGCAGCGGGAGGCTCCATTAGCTAAAGTGGTGCTTCAGGTTAAGAACAGTTTCAGGTTAAGAACGGACCTCCGGAACGAATTAAGTTCTTAACCTGAAGTACCACAGTCTGTATTTTTTTCCACCTGTGCTTGCATGAAATCTTGGATTGATTGATTGATTGATTGATTTAATATGCTACCCGTCTGACTGGGTTGCCTCAGCCACTCTGGGTGGCTCCCAACAAAATGCTAAAAACACAATAAAACATCAACTGTTAAAAACTCCCTGAACAGGGCTGCCTTCAGATGTCTTCTGAAAGTCAAAAAGTTGTTTATCTGTTTGACATCTGATGGGAGGGCATTTCACACGGCAGGAAAGGCCCTCCGCCTGGTTCCCTGTAGCGTCACATCTCACAGTGAGGGAACCGCCAAAAGGCCCTGGGAGCTGGACCTCAGTGTCTGAGCTGGACGATAGAGGTGGAGATGCTCCTTCAGGTATACAGGCATATATTCAGCCCTGGGGATATTTGGAGAAGACCTAGTTCTGACATAATATTTTGAACCACCAGATATTGTTGAGCAATGGTTAGGGATGGTGAAAATTGTAGTTCAACAACATCTGGATGGCTATTCTCACTCCAATCTAGAAGGAAAATATGAAGCTGTTTATATCAGATCTGGCTTTTGGTCCGTCTAGCGCAGGCTTGTCTTCTGTGTGCCTGATGGAGGCACTCTGTGGTCTCAGGCAAAAGTCTTTCTCACCACCTGCTCCTTTAAAGTAGACATTTTGGGAATTGAACTGGACACCACCTGCATTTCTTTTGCCACTGAGCTGTGGGCCCTCTCACAATGGGCTGACTTTTGTGGATTTCTGCAGACGTGGATGCTTGTTTCTTGGCTTTGAAGAGTTCATTGCGGGCAACTTGTTTCCAGGCAGCCACATGAATGGCATCTGCCCCAAATCATGGGATTTTTTCTATGAACTAATTAAGCAAAGGACCCCTTTGGGCAAGACCATGTGTTTGCATTCAAGCAAATAGTTTCAGAAGCAGTTCCACGAATGCAAAAATGCCACCTTGGAACTGGCCCAACCAGAAGATCTATGCTTCGGGGAAAATATTTTTGAAATCTTAGAAGATGTTTACTTAAAGGTCTAAATATGAGCAAGTTACAATGGGGGAGTTTGTAGCTGTTTAATAGTGGCATGGATACTGTCACTTTGTAAGGTGATAGTTATACCAACTGACCTTTTAAACTGTGTTTGTGGGGTTTTTGTTTGCTATTATGGGATGTTTTGTGGGTTTTTGTAAACCACTCCGTGATCCTCGGATGAAGGCCGGTACAGTGGTACCTCGGGTTACAGACCCTTCAGGTTACAGACACTTCATGTTACAGACTCCGCTAACCCAGAAATAGTACCTCAGGTTAAGAACGTTGCTTCAAGATGAGAACAAAAATTGTGTGGCAGTGGCAGCGGGAGGCCCCTTTAGCTAAAGTGGTGCGTCAGGTTAAGAACAGTTTCAGGTTAAGAATGGACCTCTAGAACAAATTAAGTTCTTAACCCAAGGTACCACTGTACAGACATTTAATATATAATAGTAATAATTCTATATGTTGTTTTTACTAATATATGCCTTTTGTGCATGCTATCCCATAATATACACATATTTGTACATGCTCTTAGGTTGGAGAACTCCATCACAAGATTCAGAAGGATAGTTGTGTTTCAGAAAGCAAAATTAGGTAGGCTAATTTCTTCCCAATCATGACCATTATTTCTGTTATCCGTGTTCTGGTGTGAGTACAGTGGTACCTTGGGTTACAGACCCTTCAGGTTACAGACACTTCATGTTACAGACTCCGCTAACCCAGAAATAGTACCTCGGGTTAAGAATTTTGCTTCAGGATGAGAACAGAAATCGTGCTCCGGTGGCGGCGTGGCGATAGCGGGAGGCCCCATTAGCTAAAGTGGTGCTTCAGGTGAAGAACGGACCTTCAGAACGAATTAAGTTCTTAACCTGAGGTACCACTGGTCCCCTCCTCTCCTGGGATTTTTCCAAGCAACCTCAGACAGCGTCTATGTGCAGCCTGATGCTGCTCTGCCCTTTTCAGCCCTCTTCTGGTTCTGGGAGACCAGCGAAGAGGGGAGCTTGTTACAGCAGGAGACACCCATGACTCCTGACTAGTGAGACTCCATTCTGCCTCTTGACCTCCCTCCCCTCCTGCTTCAGCTTCTGCCTTTGATTCTGGACTTCTTTCTGCCACCGACTCTCCCAGTTCATTAAGCCCTGTTGCCTCTTCAGCTTTTGACACCTCCTCTTCTCCCTCTGACCACTCATCGTTGTCCCACCACCAATCCCCAGGCTCTGAGCCTTCTTCACTTGGTGGTTCACCAGCTGGTTCTTCCCACCACTCCTCTGCTTCCAACCATTCCATGACAGCCAAGATAGTTTATACAGTCGTATCTTGGTTCTCGAATGGAATCCGTTGGGCTTCTGAAAACGTTTGAAAACCAAGGCGTGCACTCAATCGGAAGATGTGTCGGATGTTTGGCTTCCAAGAAACATTCGCAAACTGGATCACTCACTTCCGGGTTTGTGGTGTTGGGGAGCCAAAATGTTTGAGTGGCAAGGTGTTCGAGAACCAAGGTATGACTGTATTGGGGAAAGCAGTCTTTTAGGTGCTGGTTTCCATTCTATTATCCATGCAGCTTTAGAGCAGGGTTGGGGAACTTGTGGCCTTCCAAATGTTGTTGGACTACAACTCCCATCAGTCCTTGCTATTTATCATGCTGCTGGGGTGTGGTCTTTTATGTATGGATTTTTTTTTAAAAAAATTGTGTTACACATGGAATTATCTTTAGTTGTTCTTGCGTATGGGGTTGTTTTTAGTTGCTCTTATTGCTGAGTTGGGACGTGGGTGGCGCTGTGGGTTAAACCACAGAGCCTAGGACTTGCCGATCAGAAGGTCGGCGGTTCGAATCCCTGCAACGGGGTGAGCTCCCGTTGCTTGGTCCCTGCTCCTGCCAACCTAGCAGTTCGAAAGCACATCAAAGTGCAAGTAGATAAATAGGTACCACTCCAGCGGGAAGGTAAACGGCATTTCCGTGCGCTGCTCTGGTTCGCCAGAAGCGGCTTAGTCATGCTGGCCACATGACCTGACCTTTAAGCTGTACGCCGGCTCCCTCGGCCAATACAGCGAGATGAGCGCTGCAACCCCAGTGTCGGTCACGACTGGACCTAATGGTCAGGGGTCCCTTTACCTTTACCTTTATTGCCGAGTTGTTGTTTTACTGTGCAATCACTTCGAGATGTTGTATGGGAGGGAATTCATAAGTGGAATCAAATAAATAAATATTCAGTGGGTTGAATGGCATTCCTCAGCTTTTTTCTTGGAACCTCGAGAACAGTCCAGACAGTTGGGTAATTTGTTTAAAATGATATTAAACAAATAAAACACTCAGAGTAACTGTAGAAGACAGAAGTAAGTTTAAAAAAACATGGGTTTGGGTTCAAATGTGTACTGGGGTTGCCTTCACCCAGATGAGTGTGAAGAAGACAAGGCTTTGAGATCTTTGTGGGTTGGAAGACCAGTAAAGTAAAGGTAAAGGGACCCCTGACCATTAGGTCCAGTCGTGTCCGACTCTGGGGTTGCGGTGCTCATCTCGCTTTATTGGCCGAGGGAGCTGGCGTACAGCTTCCGGGTCATGTGGCCAGCATGGCGAACCAGATCAGCGCACGGAAACGCCGTTTACCTTCCCGCCAGAGCAGTACCTATTTATCTACTTGCACTTTCACGTGCTTTTGAACTGCTAGGTTGGCAGGAGCAGGGACCGAGCAACGGGAGCTTGCCCCGTGGCGGGGATTCGAACCACTGACCTTCTGATCAGCAAGTCCTAGGCTCTGTGGTTTAACCCACAGCGCCACCCGCGTCCCTCTGGAAGACCAGTAATGCAGGACAAATTTCTCTGAGCGACATCTCTGAGCTGTCACATTGCTGCCAATGTTCTTCTGCAATGTGCAATGCTAGGGGAAGGCTTTTGGTAGACTCTAGGGCAGAGGTGGATTGGCTGCAGTCCGACATGTTTGTATTTTTACTGGGATTCCTGTGGTCTACTGAACTGGATGTACAAAGCAAGAGTGCAAACTCAGGCTCTCTCCACTATGGGGAAGATAAATCTATCTACCTCCAGCCTTGATTACCCACGCGTGTGTTCACCCATAAATCTGCCCCATCTCGTTTCTGCATAATAAGCCGAGAACCATAGAGATGCACATCTAAGTTGTATTTAAGCATGCGTTTCCAAGCACACTTTGGTCATTTCCACATATAAAATCTGTGGTGCTCAGAGCTCTCACTGCAGTGACTGGTGGGGCATGAGAGCAGCTTGAGGGAAATCCAACCCACTTGGGGTCTCTCCAAGACCCTCAGGAACAGGTTCAGCCAGTGACCTGCCAAACCCACAGGAATCCTCTCTGGGGTCAACTGCAACTCCCCTCAGGTCCCCTCTGTGTTGTCCTTCCTCAGACCCATGTGCAGGTCAAGGTTCTAAGTGTGTTTTCTTGATGATGCTGTTCTGAATTCTGTTGCAATCATCCTCCCCCATAAAATAAAAAGGTAAAGGGAGCCCTGACCATTAGGTCCAGTCATGGCTGACTCTGGGGTTGCGGTGCTCATCTCGCTTTATTGGCTGAGGGAGCTGGCGTACAGCTTCCAGATCATGTGGCCAGCATGACTAAGCCGCTTCTGGCGAACCAAAGCAACACATGGAAATGCCGTTTACCTTCCCGCCAGAGCGGTACCTATTTATCTACTTCACTTTGACGTGCTTTTGAACTGCTAGGTGGGCAGGAGCATGGACCGAGCAACAGGAGCTCACCCCGTCACGGGGATTCGAACCGCCGACCTTCTGATTGGCAAGTCCTAGCTCTGTGCTTTAACCCACAGCGCCACCCGCGTCCCTCCCCCACAAAATAGTCAGTGGTAATTGAAATAATTAAAAGAATTAGTCTCAAAGTTTAGCACACTGCATTGGGTTAAGCAGTTTTAAGTGTGCAATGAAGTCTGACAACGTCAGAACGAATGCTGGCGTCAGAGTTCCATTTTCTCTTATTTTTCTTCAGGGGGCTTTGAGCGAACAAGGAAGGCAAACTGTTCTTTTGATTCTCTACCCCACCTGACCCCAGATTTTGCCAGACTAGTTCTGTGTATCCAAGAAGGAGCTGTAAAATGCAAGAATGGGAACCTGTCTGTTCGTCCGTCCGTCCGTCCCCTCCCCTTCCCAGGTTTTCTTTTCATACGAAGGGGAAATTATGTATGCTTCATGTTCGGTTCCAGGGAAGGGAATTGTGTCCATTGGATAAACTAGCATGATCGAGCTAGAAATCTGAGAGAATGAGAACAAAAACTTAATGAGGTGGAAAGAATGATGCTGTGTACTGGTTTGAGATCCTGTCCAAGATAACTTGGGGTTGGAAGGCTGAGCATCTGATCTGCATGCAGGTCGTGGGTTCAGTGCCTGGCATCTCTAGGTGAGACTGGGAGAGACTTCCTGTCTGATATCCAGCAGAGCTGCTTCCAGTCAGTGCATGCGATACTGAGCTGTTGTTGTTGTTGGTTAGTCGTTTAGTCGTGTCTGACTCTTCGTGACCCCATGGACCAGAGCACGCCAGGCACTCCTGTCTTCCACTGCCTCCCGCAGTTTGGTCAAACTCATGCTGGTAGCTTCAAGAACACTGTCCAACCATCTTGTCCTCTGTCATCCCCTTCTCCTTGTGCCCTCCATCTTTCCCAACATCAGGATCTTTTTCAGGGAGTCTTCTCTTCTCATGAGGTGGCCAAAGTATTGGAGCCTCAGCTTCAGGATCTGTCCTTCCAGTGAGAACTCCGGGCTGATTTCCTTCAGAATGGATAGGTTTTATCTTCTTGCAGTCCATGGGACTCTCAAGAGTCTCCTCCAGCACCATAATTCAAAAGCATCAATTCTTCGGCGATCAGCCTTCTTTATGGTCCAGCTCTCACTTCCGTACATCACTACTGGGAAAACTAAAGCTTTAACTATACAGACCTGTGTTGGCAAGGTGATGTCTCTGCTTTTTAAGACGCTGTCTAGGTTTGTCATTGCTTTTCTCCCAAGAAGCAGGTGTCTTTTAATTTTGTGGCTGCTGTCACCATCTGCAGTGATCATGGAGCCCAAGAAAGTAAAATCTCTCACTGCCTCCATTTCTTCCCCTTCTATTTGCCAGGAGGTGATGGGACCAGTGGCCATGATCTTAGTTTTTTTGATGTTGCGCTTCAGACCATATTTTGCACTCTCCTCTTTCACCCTCATTAAAAGGTTATTTAATTCCTCCTCTCTTTCTGCCATCAAGGTTGTGTCATCTGCATATCTGAGGTTGTTGATATTTCTTCCAGCAATCTTAATTCCGGCTAGGGATTCATCCAGCCCAGCCTTTCACATGATGAATTCTGCATATAAGTTAAATAAGCAGGGAGACAATATACAGCCTTGTCGTACTCCTTTCCCAATTTTGAACCAATCAGTTGTTCCATATCCAGTTCTAACTGATACTGAGCTAGATGGACCAATTGACTCATTCAATATAAGGCGGCCTCCTGTGTCCTCCACCCAGGCGGCAAGACTCTCAAGCTGGCCTGCAGCAGTTTGTGAAGCCCCTGTTGGGTTTGTGTGGAAGAATAACTGGTCGAAGTGGTGCCTCCATGTGGCCTCCAGAACTCTGGAAAATCACTGCCAGCCAGTATGGCCAATACTGAGCTAGATGCATCAGTGTTCCGACTGTGTTCCTTTGTATTCCTGCGGCTTCGCAAAATTGGAAAAGCTCTACAGCGCCACCCATAAATTGTTGGTACGTTAAGCTGTGGGAGATAGTAGCAGCTGAGAAGTTTACCCATCAGCTAAGAGCTGTCAAAGGGCTAGCGAAACTCGAATCGTGCTTCACCGTGGAATGACTTGAATCGTTATTCTATTGAAAATGAAACAACAAAATTCACCCCTCGCCAAACTCTAAAAAGTCTACCACAGTTTGGAAACATGGACAGTGGGAAAAGGTCCCAAAGAGAAAATGGGAATTGTAGTTTGTTATGGATGCTAGGGAAACCAAAGTTTCCATTCTTCTTTTGGGAAGTCATTGTGTTGAATGTGCTTTAAGGATCTGCTGACTGCATTAGAATCTTGCATTTTCTGGGAATATTTTTTGGGATGTACTTTAAACTCTGTTGCATTTCTACCCCAGCTGCATAAACTGAGACATGAAAAACCCTTCTTTCGCTGCGTGCACAGCCTCTTTGCGTGAGTCTGAAACAATCCGGGAAATCTTCCATTAATATAATTTCCTTCCCATTATGTCTTCCTGCTGTTTGAAGTTGCTTTACGATCCTGGCTTGTCCTGAAGCTCTTAGCTGGAGTTTCCCAGTTTGGGCACAATGGGAAGCTGTAGTTAATGGAGGACTTCCTGCTATTTTGTTTGCTGACTCACAAGAAGACAGGCTGTAGGGGCTGCAGACTCAGGCAAATGTCTTAGCAAGTTTATTAATCTGAGATATAGTTGTCCACAGAGTAGAAATGGGCAAATCTGTCAATTTCAGTTCTTCTCAGTTCCTCATTTTCCCATTCTTCAGTCCTCCACCCTTCCACATTAGTTTTGATTTTTTTTTTAAAGTCCTCACAAAAATTCATCAGCAGTTTCATAGGAATTTCTCCTAATATACACATTTTTGTATGCAATTTTGCCTTATATACACATTATTTGCAAAGTGCTCTCCCCTAAAATAATGCATGTTGCATGTGCCCCACTTAAAGATGTATTTTGTGCATAATTTACCCAAGTATATGCATCTTTCTACTTCTTATTTGCCTGGAGAACTGCAATGCAAACTTTGGAGAAGTCTGAATTTTGAAGGATGCCTTATGTTTTGGCTCATGTATTGTTTTTGGAAACAACGATCAGGTTGGTTCACCCTTAGATCCGGACTGAATTGAAATTCTCGCCCATCATTTCACGTGCCACACAGCAACACATTTAAAGGACTGCATCTTCCCAGACTAGGGATGCAGGAGAACTTTGATTCTGTGTGTGTTTAAAGCTAAACTGAACAAGTCTGCACTTTGTTTAAAAAAAAGTATGCAAATGTGTATTTTTAAAAATCCACAAACTGCTGCAAAATGTGGAGAACTGAATTTCAGGTTGGAAAACGAGAAACTAACAGAATGGAAATAGAAAGATCCTTCTTTCCCTATACCAGATGAATGTTTCTGTCTAACCATGATCTCCTTGAACCTGCCTCCTCTTGGGCAGAGATGAGGAACCTGTAACCATCCAGATGTTCTTGAACATCAGCTCCCATCAGCTCTGGCTGCCATGGCTTTGCTGGCAGAGGCTGAGTCCAAAAACATCTGGAAGTGCACCAAACTGGTAGAGATGGACTTAACGACTATATATTCCCTTGTCCTTCTTGGCTTAATTTCCTGAGCGTTCGCATAAATTTCAGTATAGTTCTCATTTCCTTTACTACAGTTCTGTATTGTTTTGAATTTTCGTTCCCATTCGTTTTTTCTTGAGTGCTGTAAAGGGATCGGCTGTAGCCCACACATAAAGAGTGAGAGCAAACTGTCTGAAGATGCAGAATCTGTTATTTGGAGATGAACAGGAGCTTTGAAAGATCCGATAGTAAATTATTAATATTAGCAGGAGGAGATTGATACAGTAATGGATTTCTCACGCCTTTGTTCGTAATGCGTGAGCCTCTGCTAAGTGGCATTATGCATGTCCAATCTGTGCCGCTACTGTTTCCAAGAATTTTCTGTTTCTTGGCTTGAGTCTGGTTTTTCTTTATAAAAGAGTTAGTGAATGAGATCAGACAGTGATGAATGCAGATTGGATGTGTTTCCAGAACTCTTAAGGCCCATGGAAGAAGTGAATGCTTTGCAGATACAGTCGTACCTTGGATTCTGAACGCCTTGCGAGTCGAATGTTTTGGCTCCTGAACACTGCAAACCCGAAAGTGAGTGTTTTGATTTGCGAACGTTCTTTGGAACCTAAATGTCCGACGGGGCTTCCGCGGCTTCCAATTGGCTGCAGGAGCTTCCTGCAGCCAATCAGAAGCCGTGCTTTGGTTTCCGAATGTTTTGGAAGTTGAACGGACTTCAGGAACAGATTCCGTTTGACTTCCAAGGTATAACTGTACTTTGTTCCGGCGCTCATCTCACTTTACTGGCCAAGGGAGCTGGCGTACAGCTTCCAGGTCATGTGGCCAGCATGACTAAGCCATCACGATCGCTGCACACTGCTCCCTCTTGCTGTTCTAGCTTCTGGCTTAGCCCCTCTGTCCCTTCCCCCTCCTCCTGGAAAAGCCCACAAGAGCCGCGCTCCCTTTAAAGAGCCGCACAGAGCATATGTGTGGCTCTTGGGGGCTTTTCCCCGAGGAGGGAGAAGGGCAGCCAGTCAGTGACGGGGGAAAGCCTGCAAGCACCGCACACATGCTCCACGCGGTTCGTGAAAGGGAGCGCTGAGCAGAGCCTGGGATGCATACAGGTTCTGCTCAGTGCTCCCTTTAAAGAATATATTCTTTCTTGCATTCTCCCTCTGAAAACTAGGTGTGTCTTATGGTCAGGTGCGCCTTTATGGAGCGAAAAATAAGGTATTTATATTTTAAATGTGTAAGTCACTTGGAGTTCTTAATGAAACAAGTGACTAACGAGTCTAATAAATGACAGCAATTGGAAATGAGATCAGACTTTATGTACTTGATCTTGTGTACATTACCCCTCACATTGTCTTGAATTGGGGTGACTAAATGCAGAAGAGGACAGACCCTTTAATAGTTTGGTGGAAGATGGAATTTCAACAGCTTTTGCTGCCATTTGGCCCTTTTACTCAATTTTTGAAGGGACAATGTCGCTGTGCAGAGTTAGTCTTTGACGGCATCGAAGAGCTGCACTGGAAATTTAAAATGTAATTATGGAACAGATTGTTTCAGACTTTATTTCATATTTGACTGACTTATTTAAAGAACTCGCTGAGAGATGTTATAATCTGTAATAGCCTCTCTCTTACAGAGGAGAAAGCTGTATAAAATTATTTCCTTCCAAATGTGGAGTGAACTTGACCTCGGAATAATTAGTGTTGCTTGTCAGTCGCCAAAAAGAACATTTGCAGTCTGGTTAGCTTGTGAATAAGATTTTGTCTGGATTTCACAGTGAAGTTTCACACGCGTCTGCAACTTAGTACTTAGACCAATAACACACGGCTGCAGTTTTCCTTTTTTTAATATAATTTTTTATTAATTTTTTTTAACTTATCATTTTCAACAGTAATTAAACATACTTTACATCTTATTCAAATTTTTGACTTCCTTCAATCCTGTCTGAAAATTTTCCAATCTAACCTCTCAGTATGCATTTCTTACCTTCCCTATTACATTTCAAACTCATAACCGATATCTCTATCTTTTTCTACTTTGTAACACTTCGTATATTTCTCCTTACAAAACTTCTTGTAGTCCTACTAGCGTAATTTGTTGATTACAGTTGCTCTTCAAATAATTCATATATTTCTTCCAGTCTTCTGTAAATCTCTGGTCCTGCAGGTTTCAAATACTTCCAGTCATTTTGTCCAATTCTGGGAATGTAAAAAAGTAAAGAACGTCTGGGTAATGATATATAATGAGATGAAAAAGATGTTGAAATATACATTCTTAAAAAAACCAGGAGCATTTTTACTTCTGGTTTTACTTCTGGCATTATAGGTCAGGACATTAATAGGCAAGATGTTAAATTGTTTTTATATGCGACAACTGCGGCAAGAGTATTGTTAGCCCAGAAATGGAAACAAGAAGAAATCCGACGAAAGAAGAATGGCAGACGAAATTAATGGACTGCAGAATTGGACACTGCTGCAGTTTTCCATGAGATTTCACTGTGCACATGAGCTGAGGATAGGGAAGAGCGAATCTCCCAGTTTCTCATTTTTCTAATCTTCAGTCTGCTATATATTTTGGAAAGTGGTTTGTCTGTTCATCTGTCCTCCGCAGGTTCAGCTGCCTAGGTGGTTGTCGTTGATATTTGGACACGGACTGACATTCTGAATTGAGATGGTGGACCAATATTTCACCTTGCCATGCCTTTGCCCATTATTATTATTATTATTATTGGCATAGGTTCAGCCGCCTCTTGAGATATTGTTGCCTAAATTGGCCTTGAACACCCCAAGGTTGGGGCAGCAGCCTTCATTGATGTTTGCCCACCAGACACCAAGATGGTGGACCGAAATGTGAATTTGGTGTGACATCACCTGATTTTGGTGTGATGGGCCCAAACTCACAAATTACACTATCCATTTAAAAATTACAACATTTCATGGTTTCTACAAATTTCCAGGCAGCACTGGGTACTCCCTGCAAGTTCTCCATACCTGTGCATCACTTAATGATGAAAATTCTTCAGCATCCTTAGCGCAAATTTCTCCTAATAGACACATTTATGAAGGCCATTTTGACTAATGTACACTTTTTTGGCAAACCAATTTTGTATAATATAATACATTACTTAACTGAAGAACTGCAATGCTAAATCATCTTGCTGAAGAGTATTCCTTCAACTTGATTTAGGGAATAATAAAATGTTTAGGTTTTTTTGAACCTAAGGGACGCGGGTGGCGCTGTGGGTAAAAGCCTCAGCTCCTAGGGCTTGCCGATCAAAAGGTCGGCGGTTCGAATCCCCGCGGCGGGGTGCGCTCCCGTTGCTCGGTCCCAGCGCCTGCCAACCTAGCAGTTCGAAAGCACCCCCGGGTGCAAGTAGATAAATAGGGACCGCTTACTAGCGGGAAGGTAAACGGCGTTTCCGTGTGCGGCTCTGGCTCGCCAGAGCAGCGATGTCACGCTGGCCACGTGACCCGGAAGTGTCTCCGGACAGCGCTGGCCCCCGGCCTCTTGAGTGAGATGGGCGCACCAACCCCAGAGTCTGTCAAGACTGGCCCGTACGGGCAGGGGTACCTTTACCTTTACCTTAATATACGGATGATGGCAGTACTTGCTACCAATCCTGCACATATTTGCTGAACTATCCTTCCTCACCGCACCCAGTTCTCATTTCAGTGCAAACCTATTTAATTCACTCTATTTGATACAAAATGTGAACTGAAATTCAACTACCCTTCAAGGTTCATGATTTTGCAATGTGGTTTTCCAATCAAAATGGTGATATTAGAGGAAAGCATGGACAAAAAAATGTGTAAATTAGTGAAATTAACAAACAAAAATGCATTATATTGAGGGCATTACAAAAATACTAATACAGTGGTACCTCGGGTTAAGAACTTAATTCGTTCCGGAGGTCCGTTCTTAACCTGACACGGTTCTTAACCTGAAGCACCACTTTAGCTAATGGGGCCTCCCACTGCCGCCGCGATTCCAGAGCACAATTTCTGTTCTTATCCTGAAGCAAAGTTCTTAACCCGAGGTACTATTTCTGGGTTAGCGGAGTCTGTAACCTGAAGCGTCTGTAACCCGAGGTACCACTGTATAGTAAGAACTGTGCATGCAAAAGCGTGCAAATTTTCATTCAGACTTAAAAACACCCCCCCCCCCAAACCAGTTGCAAACTGAAGCAGAAATAGTGGGAACTGAATTTAAGATTGGAAAAATGAAAAACAGAGACAACAACCACCTCCATATAAAAATACTGTTGGGTTTTGGCTTTTTAAAAATAGTTATCCCACATTTTCATATATCATATGATGTTGGCCAAAGTGCTTATTTGGAACCTATCTTGTTGTATTTAACAGCTTATCTTATGATATGTGGATGACCAGAAGTAAACAGTGAAGCCTTCAGATATCTGAGGCATCTTGATTTGCTTGCTAGGTTAGCAAATTCAAATTAAGCAGCAATAAACTATGGTCTGTTTCACTGGCAGACGAACAAACTGCAAAAACCACAAAACTCTCACCCCCCCTTTTTTTAAATGATGAGAGAATTTTTGCCTGCTGCTTAAGGCAAGTATTGCATTATGTTTTCTGCCAGGGATGACTCAGCTTTTTCAGTGGCGCTAAGCTGTGCAACAGAATGCTGCGGTACAGAACACTCCTTTTTCAGGTTGCCAGCCGGCCAGCTCTGCCCTCTCACGGGAGATTCCATTCCATTCCCCCTCTCTGGTTTTCCACCTTGCCCCCCAACTAACAGTCAGGCGGCATTCTATGTTCACTCAAACTGCACAGTTCCTGCGGGACTATTTTTTTAGGGCCCCCCCTCCGCAATTGTAGGATTTTAGTTATAAAGACTATTTTGTTACTTCTGCAAACATAGGGGTTCCCCCAGTTCTACTCTTGCACATTAATGGTGCCCTTTCTATTTATTTTACATATTTATAAACCACACTTTCATACATATGTATGACCAAGGCGCACCATAAAAACCTAGTATTACATAACACGGATGCAGGTTGCTTGGTACAAAATTCACATTCCAAAGGCCTGTTTGAGCAATACTGTACAGAGGTACTTTGGTTCTCAAACTTAATCCCATCTGAAAGTCCGTTCCAAAACCAAAGTGTTCCAAAACCAAAGCGCACTTTCCCATAGAAAGTAATGCAAAACGGATTAATCCGTTCCAGACTTGTAAAAACAACCCCTAAAACAGCAATTTAACATGAATTTTACTATCTAACGAGACCATTGATCCATAAAATGAAAGCAATAATCAATGCACTGTACTATAAAAGAAATAAGACAGTATTGTAGATGATAAAAATCAAAATTAGTTCTTTTTCTTACCAGCACTGATGATTGTTTGGATGGGGGGGGGGGGGCTTTTATCCATTTCCGCAGCCACACCATCAATCAATCAGTAGCTGAACTGGGTTCCACACAGTCACAAAAACAAATTAACCAAAAAAGCCTCCAAAACGCAAAATAAAGAGCAAAAGTGCCAAACTCAATCTGTTCCGGAAGTCCGTTTAACTTCCGAAATGTTCGAAAACCAAGGCGCAGCTTCTGATTGGTGCAGGCACCCTTGAAACAATAGCTGACAGCTGTGTCGGACGTTCAGCTTCTGAAAAACGTTCAAAAACTGGAACACTTACTTCCAGGTTTTCAGCGTATAGAACCAAGGTACCACTGCACATCTCTGCTGCTTCTGTAGGCTTCATGGAACAGAGATGCTCACTGGTGGGTTATGTGGCTCACATCTGGCTAATTTTCCATTAAATCATTCAGCCACCTCTAACCATTCATAGCTGGTTTCTCTACCATTGAGGGACCCTGGTTTCTAGGTGCTGATATGCATTCCTGTAGGTGAGTCTCCCTGGAACAGGAATAAACGTGTTGTCAAGGCAGCACCAGGGAACGTGTATCACCATTGTTCATTTGGCATTTGCTTCTTGTGAACAAAGAGCCAAGCGTGGCCTCTCTAGCTACCACCTTGGAAATAGACTGTAGAATGAACTTGCGAGAGGAAGAGAGAGAGAGAGAGAGAAAGAGAGAGAGAGAGAGAGACTACCGTATTTTTCGCTCTATAAGACGCACCAGACCACAAGATGCACCTAGTTTTTGGAGGAGGCAAACAAGGAATTTTTTTTCCTGAATCTCAGAAGCCAGAACAGCAAGAGGGATCGCTGCGTAGGGAAAGCAGCAATCCCTCTTGCTGTTCTGGCTTCTGGGATAGCTGCGCAGCCTGCATTCGCTCCATAAGACGCACACACATCCCCCCTTACTTTTTAGGAGGGAAAAAGTGAGTCTTATAGAGCAAAAATACGGTACTTTTCTTCATTGCTTTTGCTTGTGAATTGATAAATCGGGTTAACCCTAAACTTTAAACCGGGGTAGGTGAACCTCTAGCCTGCATGCGAAAAGATTCCTGCATTGCCGGTGGTTGGACTAGATGACCCTCGTGGTCCCTCTAAAGTACTACGATTCTACGCAGGAAGCGGGTGGCGCTGTGGTCTAAACCACTGAACTTCTTGGGCTTGCCGATCGGAAGGTCAGCGGTTCGAATCCGCATGACGGGGTGAGCTCCCGTTGCTTTGTCCCAGCTCCGGCCAAGCTAGCAGTTTGAAAGCACACCAGTGCAAGTAGATAAATAGGTACCACTGCGGTGGGAAGGTTAATGGCATTTCCGTGCACTCTGGCTTCCGTCTCAGTCCTCAATGCACCATTAGCAGTTTAGTCATGCTGGCCACATGACCCATAAAGCTGTCTGCCGAAAAACGTTGGCTCCCTCGGCCTGAAAGCAAGATGAGCGCCCCAACCCCATAGTCACCTTTGACTGGACTTAACTGTCCAGGGGTCCTCTGCCTTTACCTCTACCTTTACCTTTTACGATTCTAAGAAACTTGAACTGCTAGGCCTCCCCATTGCTGAGGTTGAAAGAACAAAGTGGCCCACAAAGCATAGGGCTGCCAACCCCCCTTGTGCTGAGGTTCCCAAGCTTGGGAAACTCCTCTTAAAACATTTTGACGGATAAGCAGGACAGCCCACCTGCCAGTCATGTGATGTCATAATGACATCATGCAGTAGTCTGGCTTGACCCATTCACCTGTGAAAGTTGACCTGCTTGGTCACCTCTGGAGCCAAACAGTTTTAGGGGTTCCCACCTAAAACTTTCTGCAAGGGTGAGGGAATTCGATCCTGCTCAGTTTGGCCGCTTGTGTCAGTTCCTCTCAGGGAACTGGCATACACAGTCGATGATGGGAAACTTTGATGATGGGAAAGGGTTTCAATCCTGCTTGGTCACCATCTCTGCCCTTAAAGGTAAAGGTAAAAGGAACCCCTGACCCCTGATGACTCTGGGGTTGAGGCACTCATCTCGCTTTATTGGCAGAGGGAGCCGGCGTACAGCTTCCGGGTCATGTGGCCAGCATGACTAAGCCACTTCTGGTGAACCAGAGCAGCGCACAGAAACGCTGTTTACCTTCCCGCGAGAGCGGTACCTATTTATCTACTTGTACTTTGACGTGCTTTTGAACTGCTAGGTTGGCAGGAGCAGGGACTGAGCAACGGGAGCTCACCCTGTCGCGGGGATTTGAACCGCTGACCTTCTGATCAGCAAATCCTAAGCTCTGTGGTTTAACCCTGGGAAGAGGGACGTCCCTTCATTTGCTTAAGTGGATCCAATCTAAGGTCGGTTAAATAACATCAGAACAGAAATAACTCCTGCCAACTGCTAGGTTGGCAGGAGCAGGGACCGAGCAATGGGAGCTCACCCCGTCGCGGGGATTCGAACTGCCGACCTTCTGATTGGCAAGTCCTAGGCTCTTTGGTTTAACCCACAGCGCCACCCGCGTCCCTATGGTTAGGACATCCCTATTCCCCTCACAGAGCTACAATTCCAGGGTTCCCTGGGAAGAGGGATTAACTGAGAATTGTAGCTCTGTGAGGGGAATAGGGGTCTCCTCAGACGATCATGAGCCAAGAAAGGAAAGAAGATTGTGGCAGCTGCTTATCCATTCGAGGCAGGCTCCCAACTGTACTTCCCTTGATCAGTCTTGCAATAAAAGTTTACAGCTCTTGTGTATTTGCCACAAAGCCGCTAGCTAAAAAGAGGAATAAGGATTCGGAGCTGAACAGGAAAGTAATTTTCAAATTAACAAACCACCCTCCGTATTCTTGCATGCATTTTAGACGCTTCAGTGTTTAATGCCACCTCCTGCTCTTGAACACTGAGAATTGTTTTTCCATACATCATAGAAAGGATTCCTCTTTCTTCCTTTTTTTTCTTTCAAAAATTTTAACGGATGATGTTTTCGTCAAAACAATTGGGCAATGTTCTTGTGGCAATGCCAGCTGTATTTACCACAGGAAGAGCTGTGTCCTCTGGAAATATCACCAGAAGCACAGAACACGCAGTATTCTCTAAAAAAAAAACGGCAAAGAATAACACACAGTCATCTCCAGTGACATAGGCTGTTTATGCACCATATATTTAAAAGCAGATTTAAAGCCAATTATATTTGTTTCTTTGTTTATTAAATTTCTATACCGTCCTGCATCCAAGGATCACAGGGTGATTTACAGTGTAAAAACAGAAAAATGCATAATGTAGTAGCAAACAAAACAATAATACCCTCCACAGTTTAAAAGGCCTTAGATTGCTTACTTAGCCAAAGGCCTGGGAGAGGAGGAATGCTCTCACCTGGTGCTGAAGGCCAGGTAATGAAGGTGCCAGGTGAGCTTCCCTGGGGAGAGCATTCCACAAATGGGGAGCCACCACAGAAAAGGCCCTTTCTTGTCTTGCCACCCTCCGGACCTCTTGCAGGGGAGGCACACCAAGAAGAGTGTCAGGTGATAATTACAGGATCCAGATCGGTTCAGATGGGGAGAGGTGGTCATTGAGGTACTGCGGTCCTGAAGCACATGACTTCCTCCCAAGAATTCTGGGAACTGTACTTTATCCATTGCGGAGCTACAATTCGCAGCATCTTTAACAAGCTACAGCCCCCAGGATTCTTTGGGGGAATAATCATTGACTTTAGATGCGTGTTAAAGGCATGGTGTTTACATAGCCTTACGTTTTGAGTTTCTTTAGTTTTGCCTTGCGGGGAGCAGGTATTCCAAAAGTCTCTTTAAATCGCTGTTTTTTCTCCCCCACCCAATTATGTTTTCTTACCAAAATTTGGGATGATTTGGGAAGCGGGTGAAAGGGTTTCCCTGGCTTGTATACATCCATGGTAGGGTGTTTTGTTCTGTTTTGGGTTTGTTTTTGGAGGGAGAAAGGTTTTGCCGTCCAGCTCACTGCTAGGACCAGTGAATGAGGACCATCTCACCAAATAAACTTACATTTGCTTTATGTCTTTATAATATCCTGCCACCATCATCACAGAGGTGTCTGTGGAGGGGATATTTTGATTGAAAAATAACTGTACTGTAATCTTTGAATACATGTGTTTGTTTGTTTTTAACAAAACATTTGCTTTGCATCTAGGAAGTACGAACCTTTTACAATGTTACCCCACCACACACACACACAAATGAATAAACTCATTTTTATAAATATAATGCAGATCAACCTTATTTTGGACGACTCTTAAACTGCTATGTAGGATAAAAAGGTAAAGGTAAAGGGACCCCTGACTATTTTTTTAAAGTATGCATTACGGTAGGGTGTTGGGGGCATGGCTGAATTTGTAGCTGATTTTTTGTTTTACTTCATTTGCTTAAAGGTAAAGGGACCCCTGACCATTAGGTCCAGTCGTGGCTGACTCTGGGGTTGTGGCGCTCATCTCGCTTTATTGGCCGAGGGAGCCGGCTTACAGCTTCCAGGTCATGTGGCCAGCATGACTAAGCTGCTTCTGGCGAACCAGAGCAGTGCACGGAAATGCCGTTTACCTTCCCGCTATTTATGTACTTGCACTTTGATGTACTTTCAAACTGCTAGGTTGGCCGGAGCAGGGACTGAGCAACAGGAGCTCACCCCATCATGGGGATTCGAACTGCCGACCTTCTGATCGGCAAGTCCTAGGCTCTGTGCTTTAACCCACAGCGCCACCCGCGTCCCTGCTATGTAGGATAATCAGGGGCAATTAATTACCATTAAACGTTATTGATTTGCTTCTTAACTTCCTAATTATAAAATCATCTGTACTTAGATAACTGCCTTCATGGATGGAAGGGTCCTCAAGGTTCTTTTATTCCAACCCCCAGCAATGCAGAAATCTCAACTATATCATATATGACAGGTGACCATCCAGCCTCTACTTAAGAACCTCCAAGGAAGGAGAGTCTACCACCTGTGGGATACATAGTAGCTGGGTGGTCCATAAAATATTGTGTTAGACTGTCCAGCCATAATGAACGCTAGCTTTCTTCCTGTTAAAGCTGCTGCTGCTCATTAATTAGATTATTTCCTTCCAACGAGGAGTTAACAGTGTTTATTGCAGTGAAGAGAATGGAGAGTCTCTGGGGCGGATGCATCCCAGGGCTCCAGCTGATGCTGTAGGCCATTGGAGGACAGTTGAAATGGTACCCAAAGAGCATCTTCTAGATACAAAATCTCTCCAGGGCCCACTTGTGTTATTGGTAACAGGAGAGACGCAACCAGATTTCCATTAGGCAGACTTGCAGGTTTCAAGAGAACAGTGAAAGATATCCATGGAAGAAGATATCAATGGAACACTCATCTTGCAAATAATATGCCCCCCCCCCCCCGGTTGAGAGCCTATAGGGGGAGAATCAGCAACTGAAGGCTCATGGAGCAAACTTGGTTCCCTGAGCATTCACTAGTTTTCCTTCCTTCCTTCCTTGATACAAGAAGCGAGAGATGTTTTGTGGAAAGGTTTGGGCTGGTCCACTTTGCTGTCTGAAGTGGGGCAGCAAATAGCACTCCCCCCAAAACCTCCCCCCTGAAAACCAGCCAAGTGATTTTGATACCTCATGCTGAGCATCCCACAGGTAGGGATTTGTACAACTCCTCCCAAGCCATAGAAATATACAACAATAATAAATCAAATAGCTAACCATTTGCTGGCCTTTTTATGACACCCAAATTGGCTTCCTAATGGTAGGGTCTACCCTGAGAATGATGGGGAAATGAATGGAAGATGCTTGAGTCCTCTAGTGCATCTTTTGTAAAACCAGTTGCTGACCAAACTATAGAAGTTCTAGCATCTTAATTCATTTCTTAGGCTTGGGTGCAATTAAATGTGAGAAGGCAGGGAGGAGAAGGCAGTTTGTAAACTCCAAAAGTGGCCTGGTTGCTCAAACTAGCCAGTAAGCTTAAGCTGGAAACCCTTATAAGAACATCATAAGACTCCTGCTGGATCAGTCTAATGACTCATCTAGCTCTGTGTTTCCTGAACGTAGATCTGCAGCTGTTGTTGGACTACAACTCCCATCATCCCTAGCTAGCAGGACCAGTGGTCAAGGATGATGGGAGTTGTAGTCCAACCACAGCTAGAGACCCAAGTTTGGGAGACAGTGACCTAGCCAGAGCATCAGTTTCTCATAGTAACCAACCCCATACCTATGGGAAGTTTGCAAACAGGACTTGATCACAACCATACATGCCCTACTAGTGATTCCCAGCAAGCAGCATTCAGAGGCCTACTGCTCCAGCTGTGGAGGTCGAGCAGCAGAGGGAACCATGGATAGCCTCTGCCTCCTCTATGAATTAGCCTAATCTTCTTCAAGGGTGCCGTGGGAAGGATGGAGAACCTGTGGCCATGCCATAGCTGTCAACCGTCCCTTATTTGGTGGGAAACTCCCTTATCCCAGTACTGTGTCCCGCTGCTGTCCCTTACTGATGATGTCCCTTAAATTCCCCAGGTTTCAAAGGAAGCAGCTCCTCTCCTTCCCTCCCTGCCGGCCAGGGAGGAGGGAGGCTCCAACTGTGTTGCTTGGTTGCCCGGCCCGCCCCCCTCCGGCCTCCTCTCACCAGCCTCGGCCCCTGGGAGCCCCTTCCCACCAGGACTGGCGGGAGCCTCGGGCCCTTCCGCCGCCATCCTCCTCGCGGCCGCCGAACTGAGCGTCTCTGCCTGGGGTAGCATCTTCGTAGCTTGGACTTCGTTTTGCGCAAAAAGTGGTTGCTGCTTGTAGTTATTTAATTGCAGTATTTCATCAGCAGCAACCTCTGGAAACAAAGGGCTAAAAACCGGTACTGCTCTCCAAAATTATCTGGTCCCTTTTAACTCCGTATTTCAGGTGGTTAACTAAAATCCCTTATTTTGGCTGCTGATCCCTTATTTTCGAGGCTGCTGGTCCCTTATTTTCAAATCTGTAAGTTGACAGCTATGGGCCACGCTGGCTGGAGCTCATGGGAGTTGGAGTCTGACCCAACCACATCGGAAGAGTCACAGGTTTTCTGCCACTGCTTTATAGAGCTCTTGGTTATCACATCAACTCTTTTGTCTCAGAGGCTTCCTCTGTAGGTGTGGCTGATGTCCTTACTGTTCCCCTCTTTGACCAGATGTGGAAGGTGGCGCACAGGTCAAAACCCCACCCGGGTTCAAGATCCAGTCTGGGCTCTAGTACTGACAATACACGGGCATTGTATTCACAAATTCGTTGCACCGACGAGTGAGCAATACCTTCTTTTGCAGTGCAGGCCTTCAAAATACACCACAAGCTGAAGATTTGGGCTAGTGTGCTGTGTTCATTGCAGGGTATAGGCTGTCATTATGCTGCAATCCAAAGCTCCCTTTGTTTTGCTCTGCCTGGTGGTTACCGGAACAAGCGTCGAACTGATTTGTGGGGATCTGGAGAGCTCTGTTCAGCCAGACTGGAATTTATTTTCTTTCTTAGCCCAGATCGTGGGGCAGTCAGAAGCCCTCTCTTATATCTGTGTGTATTTATATCTGGGTCCTCTCCTGCTTGTTTGCTTTGCACATGCAATTGTATCTGGCAGCCTAAGTTTGCTGGAGCTGTGGTTAGGCTTGAAAAAGCAACTCCAGGTCTTTAAATCTCCGACAAATGTCCACTTCGAAGTACTTTCCTTTTTTTCAGTGCCGACATTTCTCTTGCTCCATGTTTTGATGTTATTTAACCGACCTTAGATTGGATCCACTTAAGCAAATGAAGCAAAACAAAAAATTAGCTACAAATTTAGTCATGCCCCCATCCTGAAGAAAAGTTTTTAACCCGAGGTACTATTTCTGGGTTAGCGGAGTCTGTAACCTGAAGCGTATGTAACCCAAGGTACCACTGTATTCTACGGCCCCGTATGTAACCTGAAGCATATGTAACCCAAGGTACCACTGTATTCTACAGCCCCGTGGGAAGTGCTACATTCAGATAGCACAGATGTCGGCAACCTAAGGCCCATGGGCTGGAAGCAGCCCATGAAGGTCACTTAACCGGCCCATGAGCCGCCACCGAACCGAGCTGCCCGCTCGACGAGTCCCTGCGCACTGCGCAGCACGGCGTGGGGACTCTCTTCCGTGGCTCCAGAAATGTCTTCTGCACATGCCCAAAGGCATGAAATCGTGTCTGCACATGTCCACGGCACCAGAAATTGCTTCTGTGCATGCCTAGATGTCAGAAATCACGCCTGTGCAGGCGCGATTTTCGGTGTCTGGGCATGCGCAGAAGCGATTTCCAGCGCTGCGGACATGCTCAGACGTGATTTCTGGTGTCATGCTGCACCGGCCCAGCCTACGGAGGATCTCCGCGGGAGTGATCCAGCCCATGCCCAGTAAACCTTGCCGACCCCTTAGATAGCACTTCAAATGACCAGGCAGTTCAGCAATGTGGTGGGGTGTGGGGGGTGGTGGGGTGGGGCAGGGGGCTCATTAAGTGATTCTCCATATGAGATTGGGATGTTGGAAGCGGAGGATGTGCATGAAATGTCAGAGGACCTGCAGACTTGATGAAAGTCAGTTCTGTTGGGGTTGGTTCCAACATTTTCTAGAGCAGTGTTTCCCAACCTTGGGCCGCCTGCTGTTTCTGGACTACAACTCCCATCATCCCTAGCTAGCAAAACCAGTGGTCAGGGATGATGGGAATTGTAGTTCAAAAACAGCTGGAGGCACAAGGTTGACAAAAGCTGTTCTAGAGCTTGAGGACAGGTGTTGGAAACAGCATCCAGAATCTTCCCACCCCCCCACCCCGTTTTGCATCAGAAATCTGTGCTGGAGAATCTGGCTCCTTCATCTTATTTGGACGGCCACCAAACAATCCTGCAAAACAAAAGCCGCCTCCTTAGTGCCTTGATCAGGATGCGGCTGATTACATCTCTGCTTACTCAGGTTCAATCATTTCGATAAACAAATTGCTTCAATTGGGCAGCTATTCTGCGATAATAATAAAAAAAAGCCTTGCAAGGGCTGCATTTATATCTCTGCAGAGAACTGAGCCCGCTTGCCAAGCCGATTGCTTCATTTTCTCTGGCATTTTATAATCGGGATAATGAGCCACCTTAATAACAAGCAAATTATGTTAAAGGGGAACGGCAGCCGCGTTTGTATAACCAGGGTAAATCAGCAACTTAAGCTGTTGCCTAAAAAAAAACAATTCAGGGTACACATTAAAAAAGCTTTGGGGCATTATACTCATTGGCAATCTGTTAAAATTTGCTCTTTCGTTTTTGGGTTGCTCAACTAGGAATCCTTCCTCACTCCCCTCCACCAGCTGAAGCATTTAACACAGAGCTGGTTGTGTTGATCTAGGATCTTGCAGATCTTGATCAGCGCCCTGGTGAGGGGTGGGTTCAGTGAGTTCATCATCATCATACCTGGAGTTAAAAAAAAGACCAGCCAGTGTTGCATAATTCCCTTACCCACACTGCAAAGCTTGTGTTCGTGGTTGTGGCATCGCAGATGCATCAGGTCAGGAGCAGTGGCAGAAGTAGAAATGCAACAACTGTTTAATTGCGCTCTTTCACAGAGAATGCATGTTGGGGTGGATCTGGACATTCTGCAGAGTTGTAGAACGGACTGAATTGCTTCAGATTCTGGCAGCGTGGAATCACATTTTTGAATGCCCCACAACATGAAAATCAAATCAAACACCTTCCTTCAAGGAGAACACTAGCACAACAGGGAGTTCTGCTAGCTTTCTCCTTTCAAGGAACTATGTCCCTCTGGTGGAATATTAAAACATCGTATCTCCCAGCTGTTGCCTTAAATCAGAGCTTTACAAACTGTGTGTCACGACATGTGTGTCACGTGAATGATCCCTGTGCTCCTTCCGAGGCTGGAAAGGGGTTAGTTTAACCACCAGCTTGCTAGTAGAACTGAATTACTGTGTCGCGAAATGATACATATCTAAAAAGTGTGTTGGCGACATGAACAGTTTGGAAACCTCTGCCTTAAGTGTGCCAGTGTGGTGTAGTGGTTAAGAGTGGTAGACTCGTAATCTGGGGGACCGGGTTCGCTTCCCCGCTCCTCCACATGCAGCTGCTGGGTGACCTTGGGCCAGTCACACTTCATTGAAGTCTCTCAGCCCCACTCACCTCACAGAGTGTTTGTTGTGGGGGAGGAAGGGAAAGGAGAATGTTAGCCGCTTTGAGACTCCTTCGGGTAGTGATAAAGCGGGATATCAAATCCAAACTCTTCTTCTTCTTACATTCTACCTTGCCACCTATTTCTGCTAAATTCCATAGTTATGCCCTGTGTGAATAAGTGCTTTCTTTCATCTTGTCTGAATCTTCCAACTTCCAGCCTTGTTGCATGGCTCCACATTCTACTGTTGAAGTAAAAAAAAAAAAAAAAAGGTAAAGGACCCCTGAACGGTTAAGTCCAGCCAAAGGCGACTATGGGGTTGCAGCGCTCATCTCAATTTCAGGCCGAGGGAGCCGGCGTTTGTACACAGACAGCTTTCCAGGTCATGTGGCCAGGATGACTAAACCGCTTCTGGTGCAACAGGACACCGTGACGGAAATCAGAGCGCACGGAAACGCCATTTACCTTCCTGCCACAGTTGTACCTATTTATCTACTTGCACTAGTGTGCTTTCGAACTGCTAGGTTGGCAGGAGCAAGGGGAGCTCACCCCGTCGCGGGGATTCGAACTGCTGACCTTCCGATTGGCAAGCTCTAGAGGCTCAGTTGTTTAGACCACAGCATCACCCGCATTCACCCCTTTTACCATTGAGGAGGGGGGACTTCTCTCTAGCCACGGTCTTCATGCCATGCATAATTTTTATACTTCTGTCGTGCCATTGTTGACTTGTTTTTCTCCCTCTAAGCAAAAGATCTCCAAATGTTGTAATCTTTCCTCACAAGGGAGCAGCTGCAGCCCCCCTCCTTTTTGGTTCCCTGTTTCTGGATCTTTTTCAGCTCTACAATTACCCCCCCCCCCGTTTTTTTTTCCTTTTTTCACTCAAAACTCACAGGCTGACTTTCCAAATTGCCTTGTTAAGCCAGGGCCGAGTTGCAGGGTGTCTGTCTTTTATTTTCTAACTGTACTAAAAGGAAGACGAGAGCCAAAGTCAATATTTTTTATGACCTGTTTAATGCCAAACATCAGCCCAGGAGGCCTGATCCCCCAACCCTGCTCCATATTTCCTTCCAAGTCAGAGGTTTAGATTAAGACCATGCTGCTTGCAGTATACCACATCTGCACTGTAAGGCAATGCATGTCTTGCTCCGAGCAGCTGAGTTCACCGAATTTTACTCCAGGGTAAATTATAAGGCCTTGCTCTGTATGGTTTGGCACATTGCTCCTTCTAGATTAGTTTCCCCTTCCCCTCCACCGTGAAGTCTTCTAAGGCTTATTATTTCTGATAATTGTGACAAACCAATAAGCTCTATGCATGTATTAAAGTGGGGTGTCTTTTAATAGGACGTGAATATTTTATGTCTGTTTGATTTTTGTGCATATTTCAGCAGCCAACAAGCCTGTTCAAGCCAAAAATGAGTGATGGCTGCTAGTTTAGGGAAGTTTTAATATTTCAATGCTGTACTGTTTTTAACATTTGATTGGGAGCTGCCCAGAGTGGCTGGGGAGACTCAGCCAGATGGGTGGGGTATAAATAATAAATTATTATTATTATTATTATTATTATTATTATTATTATTATTATATTAAGGGTCACGGGTGGCGCTGTGGGTTAAACCACAGAGCCCAGGACTTGCCGATCAGAAGGTCGGCGGTTTGAATCCCCGCGACGGGGTGAGCTCCCGTTGCTCAGTCCCTGCTCCTGCCAACCTAGCAGTTCGAAAGCATGTCAAGTGCAAGTAGATAAATAGGTACCGCTCCGGTGGGAAGGTAAACGGCGTTTCTGTGTGCTGCTCTGGTTCGCCAGAAGTGGCTTAGACATGCTGGCCACATGACCCGGAAGCTGTACGCTGGCTCCCTCGGCCAATAAAGCGAGATGAGCGCCGCAACCCCAGAGTCGGTCACGACTGGACCTAATGGTCAGGGTTCCCTTTACCCTTTACTTTTTATTATTATCTTATTATATAGTGTGTGAAGATAAACTCATTAAATAACCACAGGATCCCAGGAGTCTTATTTGTAAAAGAGGGTGCTTGCTGCATCTCTGCATGATTCAGTGTTCTGGCCTTGCTCCCCTTTGCTTGTCTCTTTCGGAGCAGGTGCTTGTGCACACGTATTTTTCCTGTCACATCTTTGCACATGGCTCTGAACTGTTTGCTCACAATGCAGAATGGCAGCCTCCTGCCTTCCGAGGATGCTTCCCGTTGCCTCTCTGCACGAGTGAGAGCCCAGAGCAGTAATGCAGGAAACACTGCCTGATCTGATTTGTGGAGATACATGGGGCCGTCTTTAGGTTCAGGGGAACCTCAGCAAAGGGTCCTTCGGTGTCTCCCCCTTGTGGCTGAAGAGGCGGGCTGCAGAGCTCTTACGGAAGCAGCGTTTTAATTTACCACAGTGGCGCAAACTCTGGGGCATCGTGGGAAACCAGAATGCTGCAGGGCATTCTGGGAATTGCAGTGATGGCTTCCTAGCACAGCTGCCTGCTGCTCAGATCAGAGCATTGGTGAAAATGGGGAGTGGGACCCTACTGGGGTACTGAGGCTGTAGCAGCTGTCTGGAGAGGCTGCCTGTCAGTGCTAGGAAGTAAGACTGTTAAATCACTAGTTAGTAAGATTTGATTTAAATCACTAGTCAGCAAGATTTTATTTAAACCAATTTTTTTTTTTTACAGAAAGACTCATTCTTGCTGGTAGAATCTTAATATTCACAACCAGAGGAAGGTTTCGTTTTTGGAATAATACATTTTCAGAGTAGTTTTTACAGTTATATCAAAAATTGCTGATTTGGTTATACTATTAGAAATACATTGACAGATAATTATGAAATTATTGTGAGGTTTAATAAGTTCACTGTTTATATTTGTGCAACTTTTCTGCTGTACTTTATTGGAAGGAGAAAAACAATCATTTCCTTAATAACAATTGAAACAATTTATTTAGCTGAAACAATAACATTGTAGCATATGTATCCATGCTTGTTAACTGATGTGGTTAAACAATTTTTTAAAAAAACAACTGAGTTTTAGCACACATGGAAAACTTAAAACAAATCCTTATTTCCTGATGAATAGCCTTTGGACTATAATGTAACTTAAATAGAAAACTATCTTTAGAAAGATTTTCCCTCCAAAAGCATTTAATTTTAAAAATCCAATTTAAATTTTGAAAAAATCCAATTTTATTTTTTTTTATAATTGATTTTTATGCACCCTTGTTTTGTGTGAAAGAGTGTATACTTGTTGATTCGTTCTGATCCACTATTTGTGTGCCCAGGTACACAGAATGTACACTTGTTGACGATCATATGTGAACAACTGTACAAGTGTACAGCTCAACTCTTTAGCTTGCTCACACTGAACACAAGTGTTCATTGGAAAGAATGTACATATGTTTGTTTATACAGCTCAATTAGTGTGCACAAGAGCTGTACACACATTGACTGTATCATGTGAACGCCCCTGGTGTCTTCTGTCACAAGTTTGGAAAACACTAGAGCAGTTTGATCGCTGAGAGAGTTCTCATCTTGAAAATTTTACTTCTTCTGGACTTTTCATAATTAATATTTAGTATATTAATATTTTCCAATAACCTCCTTGGTTCAGGTTATTCCATACATTTCAGGGGTTTTTTTACGCATCATGGCAGACAGCTCTCTTTACAGTTGCTACTTCTAAATACATTTCCTATTGTTTTGTTTTCCTTCCATCCTTAGCTTCAAATTGGGTCTATACAGTTTCATGGCATGGTTTTTGTCATACTACTTTTTTTCTGCGTCTGTCTCGTTACTATGGCAATTACAAAATACAAACAGTGCGAGCGATGAGTAATGGCGATAAGGAATTGTGAAATGGCCTCAGAATAAAAGATGTGTTTCACGCTTTCAAAAGATTTATGTTTGCAGATAAATAAGGAAGGAAAAGTGCTTCCTTTAAATCCATCTCCAGAACGCACATTTTCTGTGAAACCTCTTGTCACAACCCCCTTAATCCTCCTCGCCAACTGAAATTTATTTTTACCTATTTATAAAAGTATTTTATATCATCAGATATTGGGGCGGTGTACACCATAAAAGATAAAACACCGTTAAAAACAATACAAATGATCATTAAAGTGTCTGGCTAGTTAAACAGCTGCCAAGGTGTGTCAACATAAAAAATGTCTTCAAGAGACACGTGGATGTCAAAAGTGAGGGCGCCTGCCCCATCTCTGCCAGAACATTGTCCCACAGCAAGGCATGGGAGATACTAAATACCTAAATATACTTCCGCGTTCCTCCATTACTACCCTTGAGGGAGAGGCCTGCTTTTATATAACACTGTCAATAAAGCATTGTGTGTATTGTATTGTATTGTGCCCTTAAAGAGGGCACGTATTGCTGTGAGACCTGGAGAACGTTGTGGGTGGGTACAATTGGTCAGCCACAACACCTAATTGGTAGGGCTCTCGAAGCTGAGAACATTCTGGCCAATGGGACGCAGTCCAAACGGTTCGAGGGACCTATTTATACCCATGCACATGACCCAGAGCTTCCTCTTTCGGTGCATGCATTCGGAACACCCGCCCACCTCTCCCTATTTTTAGGGTTGTGTGCTTGACCTTGCTATGTAGTCTGTCGTTGGGACAGGGGCACGGCAGGAATTTTCCCCACTTGGTTGATTGGCCATTGCCATTTGGGTTTCACAGTACAGTGGTACCTTGGTTCTCAAACTTAATCCGTTCCGGGAGTCCGTTCGACTCCTGAAACTGTTCAGAAACCAAGACACAGCTTCTGATTAGCTGCAGGAGCTTCCTGCACTCAATCAGAAGCCGTGTCAGATGTTTGGCTTCCGAAAAACTTTCAAAAACCAGAACACTTACTTCCGGGTTTGTGGCATTCGGGAACCAATTTGTTCGACAACTAAGCTGTTTAAGAATCAAGGTACCACTGTATGTGGTGAAGATTAGGCTTGGGTCTCTCACATTTATCCCAAAGGATATCTTCCTTATGAGCACAGTGGTAGCTCTGGATACGAACAGGATCCGTTCCAGAGCCCCGTTTGCATCCTGAAGTAAACGTAAAATGCGACTGCGCGTGCACGGGTCGTGTTTCGCCACTTCCGCGCATGCGTGTGACATCATTTTGAGCATCTGCGCATGCGACGAAACCCAGAAGTAACGCGCTCCGTTACTTCCGGGTCGCTGCGGAGCTCAACCCGAAAATATTCATCCCAAAGCTACTTCAACCCAAGGTATGACTGTAATGGCTAAAGTCAGTGTAGGAAAACTTTTGCCTATAAAGAGCTGTTGACCCATTGGGAAAGTCAACCTCGGGGCATTGTCAGTGATGGGTGGACTTTACAGTTGTGCAGGATTGTATCTCTCTCTCTTTCTGTCACCCCATCCCTGCAGGCTGCATGGAGTTAGGGCCACATAGAGTTAGTCCACAGGTCACATGAAGGCCACAGGTCCACGCCCCCCCCCCCCACTCCCAAAATAAAGGCATTTTTATTTTGGGAACTGATTTGCCTGGCTAAAGGCTAGATTTAGCTGTTCCCATTCAGTTCTACCGTGTCCTTGAGATTTGTCTGCTTCACAAAAGAGAATTCCAGCACATTTGGTATAAGAGCTTTTATCACAAGATGACGTCAATGTAGAAGAAATATATTAGCCTCCAAATCTGCTGTAAAAAGATTATGTGAATAGATCCATAATAAACCTTTGGGTGGGTGGGTGTGTAAGGAGGGGTAGAATTGGGGGGTGAATGCAGGCAAAGAGTGATACAAAAGCCTTGACAATCCATTTTTCAAAAAGTGAAATGTATTATCTTAATTTAGATGTGTTAATTTTAGGCGCACTTTCAGCACTGCTGAGGCTTAATTTGCGTCATCAGGGATCTTCAAGGTGATTGACGCAGGATTGTTGCCTTCTTGATGAAAGGACCCTCGGTTACCAGAATTTTTAAATTTTGGTGGTGAGGTGCTTTCTACAAGCGCACAGCTTTGTCTGCTACCTCGGGTCACAATTTTTGTACCCCAGATTAAATTCCTGAGAACGGATCGCACAGAAGTAGAAGGGCTGACTTCAGGTTTCGGGAAGTACTTGGGCACAAGGTGCCAGTGGACCCCTTTCCCCCCCTTTCCAAGGGATGTGGGTGGCGCTGTGGTCTAAACCACTGAGCCTCTGGGGCTTGCCGATCAGAAGGTTGGCGGTTCGAATCCCCGTGACGTGCTCTGTCCCAGCTCCTGCCAACCTAGCAATTCAAAAGCACACCAGTGCAAGTAGATAAATAGGTACTGCTTCGGAGGGAAGGTAAACGGCGTTTCCATGCGCTCTGGTTTCCGTCATGGTGCTCCGTTGCGCCAGAAGCGGTTTAGTCCTGCTGGCCACATGGCCCAGAAAGCTTTCTGTGGACAAACGCCAGCTCACGAGGAGACCAATCCCAGATCCTGAAGAAGGCCTCCTCGTGAGCCAGGGGGGCAGTTGAGCTTTGTTGAGCTGCTTAGCCTCCCCGCCTAACAGCTGATATGCGGGGTACTGCAGCAGCAGCAGCTGTTGCTTACCTGCTTGTCAGCTTAGGCCACCCTGTTGCCCCTCCAGCTTGCGCAGAGACCCTCCCCAGAGTCCCAAGAGGACGTCTTTTTTGGGTTCTGGGATTGTGTCCACTCAAGCCAGGATGGCTTACCCGGGTGCTCCCTGTTTCTGGCTGACACAAAGTATTTTGTTAAGGATATATTTACCTAGGTTGTTCGTAAAGCTCCGTAAAGGTGCTGAATCGAACTCTGAAAATATCACCTAACTGTAAATCCTCTCTGAAGAAAGGAATTAAAAAACCAACCAGCCCCAAAACCTAGGTTGTCTCCTGATTATGAGGGAATGTCCACGAAATGTAAACCAGGAACAGGGCTTTGTCAATGATTCATTTACACCAGTGATTCTCAAACTACAAGAGGGGCGCGAGTGCATCTCTGTTGATAGATGAGCAATGACGTTGTCCTAAGAGATGAAAGAAAGGTGAAAGAAATGCTTCTGTCATTCTTAAAAATGTACTGTGCGGTGGTACCTCGGGTTACATACGCTTCAGGTTACATACGCTTCAGGTTACCGACTCTGCTAACCCAGAAATAGTACCTCAGGTTAAGAACTTTGCTTCAGGATGAGAACAGAAATCGTGCTCCGGCAGCGCAGCAGCAGCGGGAGGCCCCATTAGCTAAAGTGGTGTTTCAGGTTAAGAACAGTTTCAGGTTAAGAACGGACCTCCGGAACGAATTAAGTACTTAACCTGTGGTACCACTGTATTCTGTGTGCCTCCCACTTTTAACCCAGAGGAGATCGTTCCCAAATGTTATTTGTTGATGATGAAATAGGAAGCTGCCTTATACTGATCCAGACAGTTTGTCCATCTTGTTTGGTATTGTCTATGCTAGTAGGGATTTCAGACTGTGGACATTACTGACCTTACTTGGAAGTGCACTTCTTAGATGGGCACCATTGCTATTCTAAGGGAACGAGGGAGGTGTCCATAATGAGTTTCGGCACCTATTTTTCTAGAAAAATAGCACTGGTTTATGTTACTATTATTATTTTTAACTTTTATTTATACTTTTCAAATCTATACATTTCACTGATTTGACATTCATTTTGACATTTTAAAACTTGACTTCCTTCCCCCTCTTTCTGCGGTTCCTTAAATTTATTTTTACTATCTTCTGCATATCCAAATTAACTTAACTTGCTCATTTATTTCACACTCACACACACACACACACACACACACACACACACACACACACACACACACTTATATAGCTGCAGGTTGTTACAATAATCCTGCTAGTGTTTTTATCTGTTTACAATTTATCTGTAAATATTTGATAAACCATTTCCAATCTTTTATAAAAAGTTTGTTATCTTGATTTCATATTCTTCCAGTAAGTTTCACCATTTCTTTGTATTCCATACATTTTTGTATCCACTCTTCCTTTACTGGGACATCTTCTTCTTTCCATTTTGGGGCAAGTAACATTCTTGCCGCTGTAGTTGCGTACATAAATAAATTTCTATACAACTTGGATATCTCTATCCCTAGAATTCCCAGTAATTCTGGGAATTACTGGTTTATGTTATTAGGTGATATCCAGTATTCATCATCCTCAGAGTAGACTTGCTGCAAGCAGAGACAGTGGGTCCACTCTGTGGCTTATTTGGACATCCAATAATAATAATAATAATAATAATGTATTATACCATATTGCTACTAATTTACCATAATGATCATAAATAACAACAACAGTATCATCTAATAGAAAGATCTATCCCTTTTTGTAAAAAATGAAATCATTCTTCAGCTATTTTAGACACACATTCTCGCTGGATGACCCTGTTCCTTAAAATTATACAAAAGCAATAAAAGGAAATGACATATATAGATAAAAAATGGGTAGGTCCATAACAGGAGCTTTCTTCACTTTGAATACACTATTCATTTCTACAAAAAGATCAGTGCTGGGGTTGTTTTTTTAAAAAGGGAGTCTTCTAATTTAAGAGTCTACAGCCATATGTCACAATCTCTGTGGAAACAAAGATGGCCACTGTGATGAAATTGCACGAGCAACACACTCCTCTTTGTGGGGAAACATATGGTAGGTGCAGCTAATCCTAGCAGGCTGAGCTCTCTCCCACCCCTCATTCTTTTCGTATTGGAAAAATATTTCTTTGCAACATGCATTTGCTTCTGAAGTGGAAATTTTGGCGCATGCTCTAAAAGGTTGGATTTCAGCTGATTGCTTGTGGGGCTGGCTCTAAAGATGACCAGATCTGTCAATTTTGGTTTCCCGCCATTTCTTGTTTTTGCATTCTTAAATTCAGTTCTCCACATTTCTGCAGCCATTTGCGATTTTTGTTTGAAACAATACTGAGGTGGATGGAAACCCAGCCAGATGGGCGGGGTACAAATAATAAATTGTTGTTATTTCTGACTTAGTATAACGCAGCTTCCTATGTTTGGGTCCAGAATCTGAATCTTGAATTTGCAGTAAATCAGCAAGGATGGCTGAGTCCAAATGTTTCACAACAGCAGTCGTGAAAAGACTCCTCAACCTGTGAAAACTCAAATGTAGATTGGTATACGCAGGTTATCCCATTGTACGTGCATCAAAGGATGCAATACTTAATTGGTCCCACTTCCTGGACCACTATTTTGAACTTGGCTGGAGTTCATAGAATCACAGAACTATAGAGTTGGAGGGGACGCCATACTTCATCTTGTCCAACTCCATGCAATGCAAGTAGACCTTGGGTTTTTAGTGGTGATGGTGGCGAATAAGCAGATCTCAGAAGAGCTCACAAAAGCTCTAACTCATGTTTTAGAAGCATTGGGGAAAGTATTTGCCCTCTCTCTGAGTGTTTTTCTTTCCATTTAGATGTCTGCACAATGTTCTACAGTGGTACCTCTGGTTACATACGCTTCAGGTTACAGACTCTGCTAACCCAGAAATAGTACCTCGGGTTAAGAACTTTGCTTCAGGATGAGAACAGAAATCGTGCTCCAGCGGCGTGGCAGCAGCAGGAGGCCCCATTAGCTACAGGGGTACTTCAGTTAAGAACAGTTTCAGGTTAAGAACGGACCTCCGGAACGAATTAAGTACTTAACCTGAGGTACCAATGTACCTCATGAGTGTTGAGTTGAAAATATGCAGTCTGATCTTCCTCACATTCGCTCAGGTTCTCACCACTGTTGTCTCACCACTGCCAGGGCTGGGCAGAGTCAGAGTCAAAAATGAGCAGAGCATTGGGGGTCATTTTTGCATAGTTGGTGACTTTCTTTCACACTCAGGAATCCCTCTTCCTTCTCCATCCAAGGCCAGCAAGAAGCAGAGGTGGATCTACTAAGAAACTAATGAAGGTTTAGCTTCTGGTCCCCTGATCCATGAGGGGCTTCAGAAGCAACTTTAGACCACATTGCTTTGAAAATTTGAATCTTGTAGACCAGGCACCCCCAAGCTGAATTCTCCAGATGTTTTGGGACTACAACTCCCATCATCCCTAGCTAACAGGACCAGTGGTCAGGGATGATGGGAATTGTAGTCCCAAAACATCTGGAGGGCCGAGTTTGGGAGTGCCTGGAGTAGATCCAATTAAGTCTCAAATTGATTATTTCCGCCCCTATATATTTCAACAATCCCAAGGTTTGAGAGTCAGTAGCACAGATGTTGTAAAGGCTGTTGTAAACAACACTACTGAAGAAGATAACAATGGTTACGCATACCTCATTGCTGGTTGTGAAGGGCCTCTTGTGGCAGTTCAGGCTTCATCAGAGCCTCAAAAACCGTATTTTTTGCTCTATAAGACTCACTTTCCCCCTCCTTTTTAAGTAAGGGGAAATGTGTGTGCGTCTTATGGAGCGAATGCAGGCTGCGCAGCTATCCCAGAAGCCAGAACAGCAAGAGAGATCGCTGATTTCCCTGCGCAGCAATCCCTCTTGTTGTTCTGGCTTCTGAGATTCAGAATATTTTTTCTTGTTTTCCTCCTCCAATAACTAGGTGCGTCTTATGGTCTGGTGCGTGTTATAGAGTGAAAAAATACGGTACTAATGAGGAGTGTGTAACGTGGGGAAAATTCCCATCTAGAGAGCTCTGGAGGGCTGGATTTGCTGTCTGGACCTAAGTTGCCCCACTCCGATACAGAAGTTGACTTTCACACCAAACCCAGCAAATGCCCCACAGTAACCATGCTGGTTCCTCGAGTCTGTTGCTCTTAGGAAGCTGTTTATTCCATGCTGACGTCTGCTCACCCTACGATGTCATCAAATTTCCTGTTTTTGAGGGGGCCTCCCCCACCTTCTGCTAGGGCAGTGTTTCAGGGAGCTGCGCTAAAAACAAGATATATTCAGAAATTAGAACATGTGGTTAAATGCAGCGTAGCTAAGTAAATAAAGTAGGTGTTCAGCGGTGAACGGTTAGATCTTTGCTCACCATGGGAAAACTGACAGCTTTAAACGTTGAATGGAGTCATTTCTTTTTCTGTTAGGTTTTTCTTCTCTTTTTTAAAGAAATATCCACACTTGTGTTGCTTGGCTTTGTTTTTAAACACAAAATATTGCCATCTTTTTCTTCTGTTTCTCTTTCGTAGAAAAAAACAACAGGGCACTGAGATTTCCTTTTCCTCCTCCGATTTTGAACATGCGGAAAGTATTCTCAAAATAGTTCCTTTGCAATGATACTTTGCAATTTCTTTGCAATTATAGCTTTGCTATTTTATGTGCTTCATTTAAAAAAAAAGATTTTTAAGAAAAAAAATGTCTTTAAAGTAACCTTGGAGTGTTATTTAACACTTCATAGATTGAGCAAAATTAACAGCCAAAATATGCATTTCTGGAGATGTAAAAGCAGGTTTTATGCATATATAATGGAACGGCATAAAAATAAATAAATAAAAATAAAATGTTTCTGGGCTGCAGTTTTGAATGAAATGCAGAAAATGACTGGTTGCAGAAACCCCAAAACAATTCTTCTCTGTGTGCTTCAATCAGAAGTTTTAAATGTTCAGTCTTCAAAGGTTAGCAACTCCTGACAACAGCAAAAGTTTGTATAGTTCAGCAATGGAAAAGTAAAGATCCCCCAACAATTACAGAATGGCTGAGGAAAACTTTAGGGAATGTTATGGTGGTAAAACGGACATACATCTGTCACACCATTAAATATAACTAGCAAACCAACCTTAATGTGAAAGAGGAGCCTTTTTCGTTCAATTCAGAGTTACATAGATAAAATAGCTTATTAATTTGACACACTATCATTATGGAGAGTCTCATTTCTCAATTTTTCTCATTCTCCTTTTTCACTTTTTAGATTTTGTTTCATAGTCTGTATTAATAGATTGTAATATTTAAAATTTGAAAGTATAAATAAATTCAAATACATCTGGAGGGTTACAGTTTCCCCAACTCTGCTATGCAACTTTTCTGCCTTATCCATGTACTATATCAATATTCAGATACATACATCGTAAGTCATCCTGAACTCTTCCATAGCGGCCATGCTGATTTTGCCCATGTACATAGTCTTTTTGCATGTGCTGATGAAGAAACCAGGTAGCCTTCCATCAACTATAGCTTCCCATTTTGGCTGAATCAGGAAACTAGTTGCTTCAGAACATTCCAAGGGACGCGGGTGGTGCTGTGGGTTAAACCACAAAGCCTAGGACTTGCCGATCAGAAGGTCGAGGGTTCGAATCCCCGCGATGGAGTGAGCTCCCGTTGCTCAGTCCCTGCTCCTGCCCACCTAGCAGTTCGAAAGCAAGATGAATGTCGAAACCCCAGAGTCGGCCACGACTGGACCTAACGGTCAGGGGTCCCTTTACCTTTACCTTAAAAAATAAACAAAACTATTTTTACTGTACATTGCCCTGAGATGATTGTGGAGCAGAAGAAGATGAATTATTGGTAAGGCTGATAACATTATGCACTGTTTTCAGGGGAAATCACTTCGTAAAAATGTATAGAATAGGCAAAAACGCATGCAAATGTGAATATCCAGAGAAACTCACTGAGGAATTTTCACAAGGATTTAAGAGAACCTGAGAGAAATAAAAATTGTATGCCCATCCCTGGAAAGCACTGCATAGGATGTTACCATAACTACCCCAGAATTATGTTTTCTTTTTTTAATCAATCACCTGCGAAATATCTATTGTTCTGTTTCATTGGTCTGTACAACTTGCTCACCCAAGAGAAATGTTCTTCCCACATTCACAACGATGTGATTAGCTGTTCTGCTCTGCTCATGCTGTCCTCTGTTTCGGAGACCAAACAAACAGTGGATCACTTGAGCACTTTCGTTTCTTTTCCCAGGCTTTCATTGCTACAACAACAATAATAATATATTTTGGCTAAGTATTCAAATAAGCCGCTTGTATGGTCTACATCTGTTCTGGAAGAGCAGATGTGTCCGGCGGGGATCAAAGGTTTGAGATTAAGCCATTCTCTGCACCAAACTTCCATGTATACTGCATCTCTCTCTCAGCATTTTACTTACGATCAAATCTTGGCTTAATAAGCCAAGACAGGAACAAGCCTTTTGCTCATACATGGACCCCAGTGTTTATTCCTTTTTTTTGGTGACCCAGCAAAGAATTCAGTTAAGTATTGATCAAACCAGGAAACCATTATTAGTAGCTTCAGAATAAGTCAGAATATTAAATCTTCAAGGCATGATTTAAGATGGTGGAATGTTCTGTAAAAGGTAAAGGTAAAGGGACCCCTGACCATTAGGTCCAGTCGTGGCCGACTCTGGGGTTGTGCGCTCATCTCGCTTTATTGGCCGAGGGAGCCGGCGTACAGCTTCCGGGTCATGTGGCCAGCATGACTAAGCCGCTTCTGGCAAACCAGAGCAGCGCACGGAAACGCCGTTTACCTTCCCGCCGGAGCGGTACCTATTTATCTACTTGCACTTTGACGTGCTTTCAAAGTGCTAGGTTGGCAGGAGCAGGGACCCAGCAACGGGAGCTCACCCCGTCGCGGGGATTCGAACCGCTGACATTCTGATTGGCAAGCCCTAGGCTCTGTGTTATTTCCACTATTATATGCATTTTAACTCTTTTTTTTTTTTTACCCTAGTACGTGCATTTTTGTACTTGGCTGGAGAACTGCACTGCAAAATTTGGAGAAGTGCACGTTTCAAAGGACAGCTTTTGTTTTGCATTTTGTTTTGGAAAGTTTAAATTGGGTACGTTTGCCTTTAAAAGGAAACTTATTCAATTCCCTCCCCTCCCCCCCCCACCATACCAAGTATCTCTTAATACTAAAAAGAGGTGTGTGATATCCCATCTGTCAAAGTGATAGGAGGACTGTGTTTGATCAGAAAGCATGCTGGAGAAAATAGAAGGACTTCTTCCCTGGGTAGCAAGCCCGTTCACTTCTCGATAAAGTCCTATGGCTCTTCTATGGATGTCTGAATTGCTTCTCCAATGAAATAGCAGCTGAGTTCATTCTAGCATTTTTGTGAAGTTCCTAATAATACTGCCTTTGTGTAGGTACTAATCACAAGGCTGGGCTTGGCAGTTGTGGGGAGGCAATTAATTTTATCTCCGAAACATGTATGTACTGGGGAAGTCCCTGAGTATGTGAACATTATTTTTAATTTTGGGTGTTCCCATTTTCCTTCTGAACTGACAGGCACTCAACCACCTGAATTTGCTATTTTTTGCTTAGCATTTACACCATGCTGCCCACGACCTGGTGCCTTGCAGATGCATTAAGAGTACAACTCCCATTGGTTAAGATTTGAACTTGCTTTGAAGTTCACCTATTTACTGTAGCTGTTATGCTGCTGTTTGTGTAGGATGAAGGCTGTCAGTTGGGTAAGAAGGCCCTTCAAATCCACCTGATCCTTTATATCCCTGCCTAGTCACTGAGATACTGGAGAGAGCTGCTGTTAGTGGTCTCCCATGGCTCAGATGCGTGGCTGATATCCAACAGGAGCTGTGTGTTCAGTACTGTAGGCCCAATTTTGTGAAACTCCCTTCCAGCTGAGGTCACCTTAGGTGCTTACTGAAGAAGTGCTTTATTCCAGCGGGCATTGTAGATGAATTCTGATTTTATAATTTTAACTGAGTTTTATTTGCGTTGTATTGAGCTTCTCACACGCCACTTAGAGATGACTGTCTTGCAAGACCAACATTGGCTCCCAGTACGTTTCCGAGCACAATTCAGAGTGTTGGTGCTGACCTTTAAGGCCCTAAATGGCCTCAGTCCAGTATACCTGAAGGAGCATCTCCACCCCCATCGTTCTGCCCGGACTCTGAGGTCTAGAGCCAAGGGCCTTCTGGCGGTTCCCTCACTGTAAGAAGCCAAGTTACAGGGAACCAGGCAGAGGGCCTTCTCGGTAGTGGCACCCGCCTTGTGGAACTCCCTCCCACCAGATGTCAAAGAGAAGAACAACTACCAGACTTTTAGAAGACATCTAAAGGCAGCCCTGTTTAGGGAAGCTTTTAATGTTTAACAGACTACTGTATTTTAATACTTTGTAGGAAGCTGTCCAGAGTGGCTGGGGGAACCCAGCCAGATGGGTGGGGTATAAATATGTTGTTGTTGTTGTTGTTGCAATTCAGCAATATATGCGTTGTCAGAATGCGCAAATAAATAAATAAAACCAGACTGTTGGGTTGTGCTTTAAGGTATTCTGGCAGTAGTATCTTTCTTTCTTTTTTTTTAAAAAAAGTGTGTGTTTGTGTTGATCTTATCAGGGAGATGGAACAACTCTCTTGTTTTCAGGCTTCTCTTCTTCCCTGAGGGGAGCTTCCTCAGAGATGAGCCAACTGCGCAGTGAGCCTCTGGGGCCCAGCTCCATCCCTCATCTTGCGATTCGGCTGTTCCCTGGATACAGACCAGAATGAGTTCCTACAAGGAAACGGTTCTTCTGCCATACTGATTATGCTCCGCGAGGATCAGATAGTCGTTTGAGGGAGGGAAACAACCTCTTGTTTGGTTGGCGTACTGCGTTGAATGTGTCGGAAGCTTGTGGTTTTCCTCCTCAGATGCCTTGTAGAGAGGGGGAACCATGGCTCTGCAGCACAGGAAATACAGTGGTACCTCAGGTTACATACGCTTCAGGTTAAAGACTCCACTAACCCAGAAATAGTACTTCAGGTTAAGAACTTTGCTTCAGGGTGAGAACAGAAATCGTGCTCTGGCTGCGCGGCAGCAGCAGGAGGCCCCATTAGCTAAAGTGGTGCTTCAGGTTAAGAACAGTTTCAGGTTAAGTACAGACCTCCGGAACAAATTAAATACTTAACCTGTGGTACCACAGTACTTGCATGCAGAAGGCGCCTGGCATCAATCGCTAGCATCTCCAGTTAAAAGAATCTGGAGAAAAACCCTTCTCTGCTTAAGACACCGGACAGCCACTTCCTGCCAACCAGTGGAGGCTGGTCTATTCAAGCAGACAGGACTATGTCCCTCTGACTTCAGCCTGCTCTCAGCCAGCTATCACCTGTCTTTCTTTCTTGCAACATGTTCTGGGGTAGAACTGCCAGTCAGCTTTTGTCCTCCTTTGCTCCTTGTGCAACTCAGCAGGGAGGAGGATGTGAGAGGACGGAAGTTAGTTGGCTCCGTCTGTCATTGGCTCTGACGCTGCCTATCATTGGCTCTGGCTCCACCTACTGTCGGTCTCCCTGCCATCTTCCATTTCCAGTGGGCACCAGCCAGAGTAGACAAGACTGGGAGAGTATAACAGCAACTGGACTCTAGCCACATTCAGACCATAAATTTAAAGCACTATGGTACTACTTTAAACAGGGACACGGGTGGTGCTGTGGGTTAAACCACAGTGCCTAGGACTTGCCAATCAGAAGGTTGGCGGTTCGAATCCCCATGACGGGGTGAGCTCCTGTTGCTCGGTCCCTGCTCCTGCCAACCTAGCAGTTCGAAAGCACATTAAAGTGCAAGTAAATAAATAGGTACTGCTCTGGCGGGAAGGTAAATGGCGTTTCCGTGCGCTGCTCTGGTTCGCCAGAAGCAGCTTAGTCATGCTGGCCACATGACCAGGAAGCTGTACGCCGGCTCCCTTGGCCAATAAAGCGAGATGAGCACCGCAACCCCAGAGTTGTCCGCGACTGGACCTAATGGTCAGGGGTCCCTTTACCTTTACTACTTTAAACAGCCATGGCTTTCCCCAAAGGATTCTGGGACCTATACTTTATTACAGTTCCTGAGAGTTGCTAGGAGACCACTGTTCCCCTCCCAGGGAAGCTGAGCCTCTTGGGCTTGCTGATCAGAAGGTTGCTGGTTCGAATCTCCGTGATGAGGTGAGCTCCCATTGCTCTGTCCTATTTGCTGCCAACCTAGCAGTTTGAAAGCACGCCTGTGCAAGTAGATAAATAGGTACCGTCTCGGCGGGAAAGTAAATGGCATTTCTGTGCGCTCTGGCTTCCATCAGTGTTCTGTTGCGCCAGAAGCAGTTTAGTCAAGCTGTCTGTGGACAAACGCCAGCTCCCTTGTCTTGAAAGCGAGATGAGCAACCCCATAGACGCCTTTGACTGTACTGTGTGTGTCTTATGGAACGAATGCAGGCTGCGCAGCTATCCCAGAAGCCAGAACAGAAGAGGGATTGCTGCTTTGACTGCGTAGTGATCCCTCTAGCTGTTCTGGCTTCTGAGATTCAGAATATTTTTTTTCTTGTTTTCCTCCTCCAAAAACTAGGTGCATCTTTTGGTCTGGTGCGTCTTATAGAGCGAAAAATATGGTATTTCTGGGAAGCCACAGCTCTTTAAGGTCGTGTAGTGTGAATGTGGCCACTAGTGTTTTTTTAATTGTGCACGCTCAAATTTTAAAAATCGGGCCTTTGGTACCTGGTACCCAAGTGGGTATTTTTGGGATCACAACCCCCATTATCTGTGACCCAACGAACAACCTTCTGGTTAGGACCGATTGGAGTGGTAACATATGGAAGTCACCAAGTGAGGGAAGACTGCTTTAAGCGCGCATGAAGTTTTAAATAGGAGTCTGACCTTTCTCATGCATTTTACTTGCGGTGTGGCCTTCATCTCACTAGCATGAGCACGTGGTGCTGGTAAACATATCCTCATGTATATATAGGGAAGTTTCCATTCCAGTGACGCATGTTGCCGGTGGGAACTGATGCTAAGAAGCAGCCATCCCCTAGGATGAGGACGGGGGACATATTCACTGACCCTGCAGAACACACTGCTGAAGTGTGGTATCACATGGAAACATTTCCACATGATCTAAGTTTAAGACGTAGAGAAATGCGTGGCTCTCCAATGTTGCTGGAGACCATCAGCCCCAGCTAAGCGTGGCTAGCGGTTAGGGATGATGGGCGGTGCAACCTTGCAACATCTTGGGAAGACCACAGGTTTCCCATCCCTGAAGGAAAAGGACCTTTAGCATGGAGTGGAGCGCATTAGAGGACTCTTGGTCTTTAGCGGAGTTTATTTATTAAGCACGATTGCTGCCAGCGGGGTTGTTGTATGACATGTTTTCCTTGCTCATGGTTTGTTTACTCAAAACGAGAACTCCCAGGAGGAAACAGATCTTCCGAGAGCTCAGTTGCCATAGATGCTGCTCCTTCTGTGATGCAGCTTCTTCATAAGGATGACAGCATATAGGCTATGGATATGTTTCTGTTTATTTTGCTTTTAAAGAGACATTAGCTCTCTTCTTGAGATCATTTACAATTTAATCAACCAACCAACCTTGCCATTATTTGTTAAAATTGCGCCTTTAATCTTTTTGCCGTCCTTCCCTAGGATAATAAAGCACAAGAACCAAAAGAGGTTTTTAAAAAATGAACCAATTCCCTTAACATTCGGATTGGCTGATTCAAATCTGGCCTCGCTAACTAAAATGGACTCTTCCTATTTATTTATTCAATTTCTAAACCACACTTCATCATATATTATCCCAGGACAGTTTCACCCACAAAAGTATACACTTTAAAAATGATAACTTTTTTTAAAAAATATTGTAAAACATTGTATAGTCGTACCTTGGATCCTGAATGCCCTGGAACTCGGACGTTTTGGCTCCTGAACGCTGCAAACCTAGAAGTGGTTGTTTCGGTTTGTGAACGTTCTTTTGGAACCCTAATGTCCGACGGGGCTTCTGCGGCTTCTGATTGGCTGCAGGAGTTTCCTTCAGCCAATCAGAAGCCGTGATTTGGTTTTCAAATGTTTTGGAAGTCGAACGGACTTCTGTAACGGATTCCGTTTGACTTCCAAGGTACGACTGTAGAGTACAATATAGCAAGTGAACAATAACAGATTAGTCAATTACAGTGTTATTTAAGTAACTTGTCAAATGTAAATCAATTAAAACCTGCAGCCCTGGTAGGTTGGTTTAAGATGATCAACTCTGCTTTACTGTAGCCTCAGGGTAAACCTGTCAAATAGCAGGTGTGCGAGAGCAATTGTTCTTCAGCAATGAATTAAAAAAACGCATAAATTGAATTTGAAAAGAGCAAGTTTCTGAGAACACAAAAAACAGTGTTTGTGGCTGTTTAAAATTCTATTATTCCAGATAATATTTTTTTGGCTTTCAGAAAGACCATATCGCTGTCAAAGGAGGAAGACTGATAGAATAACCTTCTTTATGTCTTTATAATCTAGAATCATAGTTGTGCTGCATAGATACTATGTCTTTAAAGCACATCCAAAGCACATTCTTTCCCTCAAAGAATTCTGGGCGTGGTAGTTTATCCCTCAGAGAGTTTGAATTCCCAGCAGCCCTTAACAAGCTGCAGGGCGCAGAATTCTTTGAGGAAAACCATGTGCTTCAAATGTGCTTTAAAGTGTACACAACCTTGGTCTTAATAATCTGGAATCAATAGGCTTCAAAAATAACCTAGCCACTCCCTCCCCCAGCTGATGCAGAAAGCCCATTTTTACAACATCTCTGCTAGGTGGCCATTATGACTCTGCTTAGATACCTCTCTTGAAGGAGAGTTTGCCAGCTGCTTGGGATTGTAAACTAATTGGCCCTAAAACTGTTGGGTCTAAACCAGTGGTGGCCAATCTCGGCCCTCCATATGTTTTGGGACTACAATTCCCATCATCCCTGACCACTGGTCCTGTTAGGTAGGGATAATGGGAGTTGTAGTCTCAAAACATCTGGAGGGCCGAGTTTGGTCACCACTTGTCTAAACCAAAGGCGAGGCTTTTTTCATTCAACCTTGCAGAGGTGCGGGAGATTCCAGATCTCCTGGAAGATTAAGGCCACATCCACACCAGACATTTAAAGCACTTTGATACCACTTTAACCTTCCACCAAAGAATCTGGCTAGCTGTTAAGGGTGCTGAGACTTGTTAGGAGATTCCTGTTCCCCGAGTTCCCAGGGAAAAGGGACTGACTGTTAAACCACTCGAGGAATTGTAGCTCTGTAAGAGCCTAGGGCGTGGCGATCAGAAGGTTGGTGGTTTGAATCCCCGCGACAGGGTGAGCTCCCGTTGTTCGGTCCCAACTCCTGCCCACCTAGCAGTTTGAAAGCACGTCAGAGTGCAAGTGGATAAATATGTACCGCTCCGGCGGGAAGGTAAACAGCGTTTCCATGCGCTGCTCTGGTTCGCCAGAAGTGGCTTAAGTCATGTTGGCCACATGCCCCGGAAGCTGTCTGTGGACAAACGCCGGCTCCCTCGGCCTATAGAGCGAGATGAGTGCGCAACCCCAGAGTCGTCTGCAACTGGACCTAACAATCAGGGGTACCTTTACCTTTAAGAGGAATAGGGGTCTCCTCACAACTCTCAGCACCGTTAGCAAACTCCTGGATTCTTTAGGGGGAAGCTGTGATTATTTAAAATGATATCGTAGTTCTTTCAATGTGTATTGTGAAGGTGTGTATTGTGAAGGTGAGACCCGCCCCAGCCAAATTGCCGTCTCCTTTTTGCTCTCACTTCACAATACAGGCAAGAATATTATCATCCAAATTCTCCCTTCTACATGCTGCCTGGTGACTGTCACACATGATTATCCGCTTGCGTCACCGCTGCTGACTTCTGAAAGTGTTGCAATGATGTAGCAGGCCTTGAAATCCTGGCCCTGTGTGTGTGTGTGTGTGCAGGCACATTTGGACATGAGAGTCGCTGCCTGCCTTCGAGACAAGGACAGCTTTCTAATATAGAACAAAGACTACACGTATTTGTCTGGCTCGCTGGCAACTCTTGGCCTGCTGCAGTGCGTCCGTTTGTGTGCCAGGTCTCCTGTTTTGCTCGCTCTCTCCCACCCCTTCCTGCTTGTTGCAGAAATGGATTGGGTGATGCAAGAACCATTTGCATAACTACATTATAAAGGAGCCGGTGGTGCTGGAAGTTTTCCTGAAAAGAGCTTAGTAGTCAGAAAAAACCTGTTGACGTAGTGGCAGGGCCACTTTGAAAGCGCTGTTCTTCAGCCATGGCTCTTCCCCCCCAAAGAACCCTGGGAAGTGTAGTTTAAGGGTGCTGAGCATTGCAGGTTTTCCCTTTGCAGTTAACAGTTTTCAAAGTTACGTAATGATTAGTCTTCTTCCCAGGGAACTCTGGGTATTGTACCTCTGTAGCAGGGGCAATGATGGGACGCGGGTGGCGCTGTGGGTAAAACCTCAGTGCCTAGGACTTGCTGATCGTAAGGTCGGCGGTTCGAATCCCCGCGGCGGGGTGAGCACCTGTCGTTCGGTCCCAGCTCCTGCCCACCTAGCAGTTCGAAAGCACCCTTAAGTGCAAGTAGATAAATAGGTACCACTTTATAGCAGGAAGGTAAACGGCATTTCTGTGTGCGGCGCTGGTGCTGGCTCGCCAGCTGCAGCTTCGTCACGCTGGCCACGTGACCCGGAAGTGTCTCTGGACAGCGCTGGCTCCCGGCCTCTTGAGCGAGATGAGCGTGCAACCCTAGAGTCGGACACGCCTGGCCCTTAAGGGCAGGGGTACCTTTATCTTTAGCCGGGACAATGGGGCTGTCCGGACAGCACCCATAACAAGCTATGGTTTGCCGATTATCTGGGGAAACCCATGACTGTTCAAGTGGTATAATATTGCTGTAAACGTATGGTGTATTTAGCCTAAGAAAGCCTTGTTTTCACAGTACAGTGGTACCTCCGGTTGCGGATGGGATCCACTCCGGAGCTCTGGTCGGATCCTGAGGTTTCCACAACTGGAGGAACCATTTCTGCGCATGTGCGTGTGGTAAAAAGCCGGAAACATACTGGTACTTCCAGGTTTGCTGCTTACGTATCCCGAAGTTTACATAACTGGAGGGATACGTAAGCGGAGGTACGACTGTACAGTGGTACCTCGGAAGTCGAACAGAATCCATTCCGTAAGTCTGTTTGACTTCCAAAACGTTCGGAAACCAAGGTGCGGCTTCCGATTGGCTGCAGGCAGCTCCTGCAGCTAATTGGAAGTCGCAGAAGCCACGTTGGATGTTTGGCTTCCCGAAAAAACGTTCACAAACCGGAACACTCACTTCCGGGTTTATAGCATTCAGGAGCCAAAACATTTGACTCACAAGGCATTTGGTTTTCAAGGTACGACTGTACATTTAAAGTACTATGATACCACTTTAAACAGTCATGGCTTCCCCCAGACAGTCCTGGGAACTGGGGCAGCCTGTCTTACTTCACTACCTGAGGTGAAACTGGAATGTGCTGCTGCCGCCACCTCAAAAGAAGCTTTGCTTACCTGGGTCATGCAGCTGTGAGTTCCAGGTTCTGGGGAGATCTTATGGGGTGCAATCTTGCCAAAAAGGATCTCACCAGAAGCCACCGCTTCTCACGTCTCTGGTGGTGGGAGTGCCACCACTTGATATTTCACTGCCCAAAGCGGATGCCTTAGTCCGCCTCATGGGCAGGACAGTTCCCTGCTGGAAACTGTAGATTGTTAAGGGTGCTGAGACTCTTAGCCACTTTGAGACTCCTTAAGGGGACTGAAAGGTGGGATATCAAATCCAAACTCCTCCTTCTCCTCCCCTTCTTCTTCTTCGGGTTGCTATGAGACCCCAATTCCTCTCATGGAGCTACAATTCTTGGAGCTTCTTGGGGAGAAGGATTGATTGTTAAAACTCTCTTAAGAATTGTGGTTCTGTGAGGACCAGCACTCTGATCCTGCACCCTGGCTCATCTGGAACACTGCTGGTTCATTCTGGGCTCAGCCAGCAGAATTTAAATTTGTGCAATTTAAGCTGGCATAAGTCACCAAAATGGTTTGGATGGGGCAAGGAGAGACACCTATAACCAAACCCTGTTCATCTTGGGCACGTAACCTTGGGCCCAATCATTAAAGTGTGGGCCCACACTCACCTGCCACACGAGAAGAAGAAGAAGAAGAAGAAGAAGAAGAAGAAGAGTTTGGATTTGATATCCCGCCTTTCACTCCCTTTAAGGAGTCTCAAAGCGGCTAACATTCTCCTTTCCCTTCCTCCCCCACAACAAACACTCTGTGAGGTGAGT
>JAXCMG010000021.1:12421612-12487419 GCA_034642415.1 Podarcis siculus
CAACAAACACTCTGTGAGGTGAGTGGGGCTGAGAGACTTCAGAGAAGCGTAACTGGCCCAAGGTCACCCAGCAGCTGCATGTGGAGGAGCGGAGACGTGAACCCGGTTCACCAGATTACAAGTCTACCGCTCTTAACCACTACACCACACTGGCTCCTAAATGGAGTTTGGGATAGGTGTAATTAGGTGTAATTTCGATTGGCATGAATTATGCCAGCCTACATTGCACCAGCTTTCTATAGTTAGGATTGATCTGTTAATCTGAGCTGGATTTTCAGAGACCCGTCTTTAACAAATAACCAACAGCTTTCAGTATGATTTATTCGAGAGCTCTTACCTTTGTCCCTTTTTAATCTGGAGAGTAAAAGTCAAAACATCTTAGGGACTCTTTGTTCCTTGGCCGTTCCAACTTCTGATTACCCTTGGCTCCAAATTGCCGCAGGAGTATGAGCAAGGCGCTGGTTTGTACTCTTCTTTGCACTACTCTATATCAACAGAAAGCTGTAAACCCATCAGTGTTAATTGCGCTGCTGTGGTTTACCCGCTGTTGTAAATGAGGTGAGAAGCCAGACCAGGAACTGTAAAGTGCTCAGTGTATAGCAGCAGCAGTATTTGAAAACAAGCCAGAAACAGTGTATTACTTTGACTGATGCTTTGTGTACGGCTATAAAAAACACACACACAAACCCGTAATGAAATAAGATACTCTCAAGGATTATCCTGTGAGCTTGGTGGTGGTTCTGTTAAATGCTTGCGATGACAAAAATAACAACCCAGATTTCAGTATCTTTTAGGCATTCCTTCGTAGTTCAGCGGTAGAGCAAATATATTGCAGGCAGGCAGAAGGTCCATGGCTTCTCCAGGTAGTGTCTCATATATTCCTCTTAACAGAAGACAGCCCTCTGTCTCAGGGATGGAGAGCCTGATGTTGCCGAACGTCAACACCCATCATCCCTGACCGCTTGGCCATATTGGCTTGGGTGGCTGGGAGCGGGAGTCCATCAACATCTTGAGGGACATTGATCCCCCATTCTTGTCATTCTATGAAGGGCTGTAGAGGACAGTTCTCTCTTTGAAAGGTTACCTGGTTTAAAGATAAAGAATCATAAGAAAGGAGGAGAGCAGTGGCTGCCATTTTACTCTCCCACAGTGCCTTGGAGCGACTCTGTCTTGGGCATTATGGGAAATGTAAATGGTGGTGTCCCAACCCAGCAGCTTTGTTGTTCCCCAGCACTGCCCCCTGGGGCACATGAATATACGTGGGGGTCCCATCAAAAGTCAACTTCTGTATCTTTTTCTCCCCCCCTGCTCCAAAAAATCTAAACTGCCCCTCAGTCAAGATGGCAGACTGAATCATTCCAGAGTTTACTGACTGGGACACCTCAAAAGATATTGTCACACCATTTGGTGTGATGGTTGCTGAGCTGGAGGAGGCGGCTTTGGTCTATATTTGGATAACAGCGGACTCCACTAGGTATTCTCTGTAACGTATCCATGCTTATATATCACATTTGCAGAATTCCATATCCCCTCCAACAGTTTCAAATACCAGGAGATATGTTATTTGCTAAGTTTAAAAACACACACACATTGGAAAAAATCCTAAAATAGACAGGGCCAAAGGAGTGTGACTGATCGGAATCAAAGGGCAAACAAACTAGACACTGACCTGGCATAACCCACAAAAGCACTTCAGGTTTCTCCTCTGTGGCATGAGTCATTCCGTGTCACTCAGTCAGAGCGCAAGCTCCTGGAGGAGGAAAAAGTCAGCTAATGGTTTCTCTTTCCACAGAATAAAAGCCTTCAACAAACTTGCTCATAGGATCCTTAATAAGTTTTTTTTTTTGGGGGGGGGTGCTTGAAGGATGGAAAAGTGAACATTGTTGTGGGGAAAATACGTGGCATGGTAAGGAAGTGGGAACAGACCAAAAGGGTTGATGTGCTAGCAGTTCTGGAAAAGTCTCCTCCCAGACCAGAAATCCTTTAGGTGAAGATTCCAAGAATCGAACCTGGACCTTCAGACATAGAAGGTATTCCTCAGTTTAGGGCTGGCTAAAAGTTCCCCAAAGTAAGTTCCCTTTTAAAGTACAGTGGTACCTCGCAAGACGAATGCCTCGCAAGACGAAAAACTCGCAAGACGAGTTTTCCGTTTTTTGAGTCGCTTCGCAAGACGAATTTCCCTATGGGCTTGCTGCGCAAGACGAAAACGTATTGCGAGTTCTTGCAAGTTTGTTTCCTTTTCTTAAAGCCGCTAAGTTAATAGCGAGTTTGTTTCCTTTTTCTTAATTGCGAGTTTGTTTCCTTTTTCTTAAAGCCGCTTTTTCTTAAAGCCACTAAGTACCGTTAATAGCCGTTAATAGCCATGCTTCGCAAGACGAAAAATCCGCAAGACGAAGAAACTCGCAGAACGAATTAATTTCGTCTTGCGAGGCACCACTGTAAGGAGCAAAATAAAACTCCACTCATTGCATGGGGCAAATTTTGAAAACTGGGGGCTGGGGAGATGGGACGACGTTGACCACAGCTCACTGGCCTTTTCCCCAAACCAGTTTGATGAGGCACCATTTTGAATTCCCTAGAATGTGCCACGTAGGGTGATTCTGAGGATTTCAAAATGGCCACTGGCAACATGGAAGAGTCGGAAGATGCACTGTTGAGTTTTTGAAACGCAAAGACACCTCTTCTCTAGGAACTAGAGCTGGCATGGGGCTGGGGATCCCTTCTATGGGCGGCAGAACTCTGTATCTTCTTGTGTTGCTCCTCTTGGGTGCATGAGCTGCCAAGGAGCGTCCTAGGGCTCCTCCAGATTTATTGACCATTCATCCTTATTTGCTTGCACAAAGCTTATGCAGAAATTAGACCATGTCCAGCCTTTGCATACACACCATACAGTTAATGCACCTTTCTAGCTTCCCCCAAGGAAGCCTAGGAACTGTATTTTGTTCAGGGTGCTGGGAATTGTAGCTCTGTGTGAGGGGTAAACTACAGTTACCAGGATTCTATACAGGAATCCATGTGCTTCAAATGTATGGTGCATGGGTAGGCAAACTAAGGCCCCGGGGCCCGGATCCAGCCCAATCACCTTCTCAATCCGGCCCAAGGCCGGTCCGGGAATCAGCGTGTTTTGACATGAGTAGAATGTGTCCTTTTATTTAAAATGCATCTCTGGGTTATTTGTGGGGCATGGGAATTCGTTCACTTTTTTCCTTCAAAATATAGTCCGGCCCCCCACAAGGTCTGAGGGACAGTGGACCGGCCCCCTGCTGAAAAAGTTTGCTGGCCCCTGGTATGGTGCGTACACAGACTTTATGGACCATTCATTCTGATCTGCCTGTGAGAAGGTTATATAATAATGAACATTCATCCTGATTTCATCTGATTTGTTTGTGTGGTGGACAGTTACATGTATTGCCATGAGCCATTTATCCCACACTGTTTAGTGTGTTTACACATCATTTTCCCTAAGTTAAAAAAAACCCAAAAGACAAACAAACCATGTTTTTAAAAATAAAAATAAAAGTAGATTTGTTGCACCAGAATGCTTTAATCCGCTTTGATTGCACAAACCAAAATTTCCGGTATGCAATTGCAGCCCTACCACATAATACTGGCAGTCTGGAGATGACTCAAGGCAACAGGCTAAGCGCACCCATTGACCAGGCCAGCTCAGCTTGGCAACTTAGAAAAGAATTAGCAACAAGGCAAAACCAGAGCAAGCCTGCAAAACCAGTCACTTTTGAATTCAAATGTCAGACAGACCAAATATAAACTCGGATACATAAGTATTTTGGGGAGGTTCTGCTGTAGATAGGGGACTGATATTGTAGAGCAACAAAGATTTCAGAAAATTTCACTGGTCAGAAACAACGTTGCATCAAAAGAGCATCTTTATGGCAAATTGGCTGACTTTGCCAATTTGGTAACGCAAGTTGTGCTGGTTTTTTTTTTTTTTAGTTTTTAGTTTTAAAGCATCACATAGTTAACATCATTTAGGTCAAGTCGTGTCTCCTGTTTCTGGGTCTCTTTCACAGGAAGTAATTGGCTAACTCACCCCCCCCCCTTTGTGTCAGGCAGGGGTAATAAAACATTTATTTCACAACCTTTAGATCAGCAGCAAACTCATCTTCCTGCAGGAATAAAAGAAATGAAGAGTTTTGTTGTCGTCTGAACAAAAACTGCTTTGGGGGTTGTTGTTGCACTGCAAAGTCTTGCTGTGAATTCAGCAATAGTTGTGTGAGTAGAGGAGCAAGGGGTTTGGAAGCCAGCTTTTTAAGCATAACTTTTTGAGCATAACTGGTGACAATTGCTGCGATTTTAAAGGTAGCAGCCAGAAAAGGTTTGTCAGAGTACTGAACGGCAATTCCTTAAAGAGTTAAGTTCAATCCAAATAACTTTATTGTGCTAGCCATTGGCCATGACAAATCTGAATAAAAAATAAATAGAAGCAAAATGGATGCCATGCCACAAATACAGCCGTACCTTGGATCTCAAACGCCCTGGCTCCTGAACAAATCGACTGCTCAACGATCGAAACCCGGAAGTGAGTGTTCTGGTTTTCGAACGTTCTTTTGGAACCTGAACATCCAACGGGGCATCTGCAGCTTCCAATTGGCTGCCGGAGCTTCCTGCAGCCAATCGGAAGCCGTGCTTTGGTTTCTGAACGTTTTGGAAGTTGAACGGAGTTCCAGAACGGATTCCGTTCGACTTCCAAGGTATGACTGTCATAGTCTCTCTTTAGATCTTTGTGTTTCTCTTACAGTTCACTGCTATATTGTCCAGTTGGCAACATATCTGACGCCACATCTGTCAACTATGGCACTTAAGTAGGCTCTCACTGTCCATACGCCATACATTTAAATTACATTTAAAGCACATGGCTTCCCCCAAAGGATCTTGGGAACTATAGTTCACCCTCTCACAAATCTACAGTTTCCAGCACCTTAAAAAAACCAACAACTATAGGCTGCGTCATTCTGCAGGGTTGACCCTGACTAGGAATGAGTGAACGTGTCAGTATCGGTTTCACTAATTTTTCCACTCTTAAAGTCAATTCTTGACACTCCACATCTTTCATTGGGGGGGGGGAAACCCATGGAAATCCTGCATATGTATTCTCATAAACGTTCGTTGGCTAGAGAATCGCATTGTAAATGTGAAAGAAGTGCAAACCAATTTTTGGTTCTCATATTGTTTCGGAAATTGTGAATTTCCTTTCAGTGCTAATTGCATCTAATTTCTCCGCTGTCCTTAGCCCTGACCATCCTTCAAACCACTTTGTGCTTTACACATGAAGGAGAGTAAATTACACCCAAACAGAAGAAATACCTTAGTTTCCTTAATTTAGACAAGGAACAGAATCCATGCTTTTTTTCTTTTGCCACAGAATTGAGGTCACCTTTGTGCAGATTTTTATTTTAAATACGAAGTGCGCACAGCCCCGTAAATGCTTTTCTCCTTTTTCCTTCGTCATGACTTTTGCTGACTTCTCTACCCATCTTACCACTCCCCTTTCTCTTTTGGAGCTTTGGTTTAAATTTAAAATTAAATGGGTGATATCCAAAGTAATAAATTAAAGGGCATCTGAGGAGTCTTAAGGACTGAGCTTCGAAGCAATAGAGCCATGGAGAAACCATGTAATTTTCAAAGGCCTTTATGTGGCGTGTGGGATAGGCTGCTGGCTCTTTAAAATTACTCACTGGAAGAAATTCTGGATGGCTGAGGATTAAATCTGATCATAAAGTGTGGTTTTACTGTGAAGAATAACATTGTAAAAATGCCACTTTCATAGTCATCAGAATCTGTTCATTATGTGTGTGTGTGTGTGTGTGTGTGTGCGTAAAGACATCTGTTAACAGCCAGGCCAAAATACTTTTCTACAGTTTCGTTTTCAAACAGAGCTAAAAGGCAAATATTCCTAGCCTAGGCCAGGCAAAAGACAGTTTGCTGCCTGTGGTAGATTGCACTCCCTCAGGGTAACTATAGACTCAGCTACCTTAGTCAAAAAGCAACATTTTCAATGGTTTATAAACATGCAACACCAGATGGCGCTGGAGAGTAAAAGAAAATTCAATGCGATTTTCCATAGCGGGTATTCTCCCGTTTCGTTATAACAATTTAATTTTTGACTTATTTATAGGGTCGTCCGTTCCCCCCTGATGGGCAGATCCACCCCATGTTGCCTTTCTTACACAGAGCAGTCCTCTGGTTGCAATGGTTGCGACTTTTTAGTTTAGAGAAAAGGGAAGAATTGACATGATATGAAAGAAGTTTATACAATTATGCGTGAAAGTAAAACAAAATTATTCATGGTGTGGATCAGAAAAATGGTGGGGTTTTTTCTCCCTCTTTTATAACGCTAGAACTTGTGGACATCCAACAAAGTTGAAACATTGGAAGATTCAGGGCAGATAAAAGAAAGGGCAGTTAAACTATGGAACTCCCGCAGGAGGCAGCTATAGTCACCAACTTGGCTGACTTTAAAAAGAGAATTTGACGGATTCGTGGATGATCAGGGGCTGCTAACCCTCATAGCTGTGTTCTGCCTCTATGGTCAGAGGCAGTAATGCTCCTGAATACAAGTTGCATGGCGTGTTCCCGCCTCCCCCCAGTGGAAATGAAGACACATGACACAGATATTTAAAGTTAATGGGCTAAATATGGCCACAACTTTATTGGTTACAGGTGATGAGCAGTATTGGCTCAGGCATTGGTCCTAACCGACTATCCGGCTTCAGCATGTTCGCTTGAAGTCCGGGAAGGGTTAACCACCAGTAGGGGGAGTCCTGCTGATGCACATCAACTAGGAACTCCCCCAGGGTCACCGCTCGGGGGCGTGCCTTAGGCCCTCACCTCCATAGGCTTCGGACAGGGCCACGCCCCCTGGAATCCTTTATCGGGCTACCCTTCAATATGCGGGAGAGGTGATGGTGCTTCCTCCCCCCCTTCCATCTACATAACAATACCAATACCAATGCCTAACCGCTAGAAGCGGCAAAGAGGGAGATCCCAGGCCGCCCCTGAGTTAAATGGAGCAGGCCACGCCCCCCAGGCCAGCCGATTGGCTAGCCAGGGGATGATGCGATCGGGATTCCCTCAGTCGCGCAGAGGCTGAGAGCCAGCCCCCGCGCGCATGGTGGGAGGGTGAAGCCCGCAATCCCACCTCCTTCTACATCGGAAGTGGCTTTGCTAGAAACCACAGGAGAGGAAAATGCTCTTGTGCTCAAGTACGGCTTGTAGGTTTCCTCGGTCATCTGGTTGGCCACTGTGAGAACAGGATAATGGACTAGATGGGCCACTGGCCTGATCCTGCAGGCTCTTTTTTAAAAAAACAGAATGGAATGATTTATTGGAATCTTTTTAGCAGAAAAAGAAAATCACACTGTGCTATTTCTTTGAACCCTGTCATGTGATAAGCCACCAAAGGTTCTCATTACCTGATAAAACCATTTTGCATATACAGTGGTGCCTCGCAAGACGAAATTAATTTGTTCTGCGAGTTTCTTCATCTTGCGGATTTTTCGTCTTGCGAAGCATGGCTATTAACGGCTTAGCGGATTAGCAGCTATTAACGGCTTAGCGGCTATTAACGGCTATTAACGGCTTAGCGGCTTAGTGGCTTTAAGAAAAAGGAAACAAACTCACAAGAACTCGCAAGACGTTTTCGTCTTGCGAAGCAAGCCCATAGGGAAATTCGTCTTGCGGAACGACTCAAAAAACGGAAAACTCTTTTGTCTTGCGAGTTTTTCGTCTTGCGAGGCATTCGTCTTGCGAGGTACCACTGTATTCTGTCAGCCCTTCCTTCCCCACAAATCCATTTATAGCCGTGATTTTATTAGCAGCAAAATTTTCTTAGCGTGAATCCCATCTTGGTGCAAAATGTTTACCAAGGGCCAAGACTTTAATGGAGCTCTTGCAAATAGTTTTTCTTTTTCTGTTGAACTACAGTGGTACCTCTGGATGCAAACGGGATCTGTTCCAGAGCCTCGTTCACATCCTGAAGCAAACGCAACCTGGGTCTGTGCGCGGGTTGAGATTTGCTGCTTCCGCGCATGCGCATGACGTCATTTTGAGCGTCTGCACATGCGCGAGCGGCAAAACCCGGAAGTAACGCATTCCTCCTAAGGCGGAGGTGGCTTTATCCTAGAACAGCGATGGCACCCACCTGAGAGGTGCCTGAATTGAGTTCCAGCGTGTTCCCTCCTGAACAAATGCCCTGCTCCAGAGCATCAAAGAGCAAATCCAAATTGTAAATCAAACCCCGCTACAACAGCAGCAAGAATACTGATTGCAAAATATTGGAAGACACAAGATCTACCCACCCGGGAAGAATGGCAGATGAAGATGATGGAAATGGCCGAAATGATGGGCAGAATCCGGGACCAGGAAGAAGAGTTGGTGGAAGAAGACTGGAAGAAATTTAAGGCGTATTTACAAAAATATAGCAAAATTGAGGAAGTTTAGAAGGAGTCTGGAAAGAAACTATGTGACTTTTGTATAAATACTGTAAAGGACTTAAGTTAAATAGAATGTCGAAGGAAATGAGGGAAAGTAAAAGTATACTAGGTTAAGATAAATTATTGGTTAACAATTTGGGAAAGATGGAAAGAATTTGCTGAAATAATTAATTGAAGCAGAATACAAAAAAGGGAGGCGAGAGGAGGTCAAAGAAACAAGCTAATGAAGCTAAGTTAATAAGGTTTATTCTATTTTTCTGTTTTTTCTCGTTTGTTGTTTGATTGTTTTTGTTTTTCTGAATATTTTTGTTCTTGTTACTTCTTTCTTCTGTTTTGTTGTATTTTTAAACTTTAATAAATATTATTTTTTTAAAAAAAACAAATTGTAAATCAAACCCTTTGTTTGCTCTGTTTGGAAGTGGTTGTGTATCCTTTACTTTTTTTTAAAAAAGAAGAAGTCGCTATTCAGAAAGCTCTCATCCAAGCAGTCGAGTGCTGTTGCTGAGAGTGCAGAGCACGGTTTGCATGAGCTTTCCGCAAGAAATGGCAAATAATAATGCCTTGGAGATCCATCAGTTCATTTGTCACCTTGTCATTTCTACGCTGGTGGTGAATTCCCATATGCGGTCTGACATATAATGCCTACACTGTTTCTCTGAAATGGGGGGCGTTCTCTCTCTCTCTCTCTCTCTCTCTCTCTCTCTCTCTCTTCCTGCCAGGAAAATATGGGAATTTTTCTTCTCTGCCCACATGCAGTATAGAATTGTTAAAAATGCCCATCTTCTTGTTTCTAGGCAGTGGGAACAGATGTGCAGTTTGGGCCTATGAGACTCCACCAAGATCAACTTCAGGTAAGACGTACCAACCAAAAATCTTGTTTATTTCCCACATATATAAACTGCAAATGCTGCCGAAGGGCGCTCGTAACAGGGCACAATGACAACAAACAGAACCAAGGCCAAATAGCAATGCATGGAACAGTAAGAATGAAAATTATCCTAATGTTGAGCTATTGTGGCCAGGTGGTCAGAGCAGCTAGTGGTTAGAGCAGCAGACTAAAACTGAGGAGACCTTGGCTCCAATTTCCCACACACTACCCTTCACCGCTGAAACCCGATTGCTCACTTGCCTCTTGCTCAAAAATGTAACATATAGACTTCAATACAATTCAGATTTGTATTTTCTCAATTTCCTGCCCCATTTTTTTTTTAGTGTTTTGTTTTTTTTTAATATATAAAAGCTCTTTATTTATACGATAACTAAAACACACACAAAAAACACAAATACAAAATTACACACAAATTACAAAAATAACCATAGACACATAATTTCCTTGGCAAACAATACAACAACTATTGGTCTTAACACTAAAGACCCAACTTCCCGTCTATTCCATATTTCAGATTCATATTACTTATTGCCAGTACACATTTTCATAATTAAACTTATTCTCTATAAATCTAATTTCTTCTATCTACCTAGTAACTGTTACTGAAGTTCCTCAAATGCTGCAACAGAATTTAAACTACTATATTTATTTTTCAGATATTCTTTAAAAACCTCCCATTTAGAAACAAATTCCTGTTTTGATTTATTCTTTATCTTTTCTGATAAACCATCTAATTCGGCATATTCTGTCAGTTTTTGGATCCAATCTTGTATAGAGGGGATTTCATTACTTTTCCATTTTGCTGCGATCAAAACTCTTGCTGCCGCCGTCGCATATAAAAAGATACCCTTCCTCTTTTGTGGGATATCCAAATCTGTTATTCCCAGGAGGTAGGCCTCTGGTTTTTTATTGAAAGAGATCTTTAGCACTTTTTGCAGTTCTGCATGTATACTCTCCCAGAATACCTGTATTTTCCTACATATCCACCACATATGGTAGAATGTTCCTGAGTCTCCGCATCTCCAACAATTACTTGACACATTTTTATACATTTTTGAAAGTTTCCATGGTGTTAGGTACCATCGATGTTGCATTTTTTGAAAGTTCTCTCTAATCGTGTAACAGTTTGTGAATTTCCAATTGATCTTCCATAAATTTTCCCATTGGGCCATGGTTATTGAATGGCCAAAATCCTGGGACCATCTCACCATTGCCACTGTTACCTCCTCCTCCTTGACTGTCCAGTCAAGGAGGAGTCGGTAAGTTTTGGAAAGAGTTTTTCTTTTAGAATTTACAAGATCAGATTCGAATCGAGAAATTTCTACCGAGAACCCCTTTTGTTTGTCAGATTTAAATTTTTCAAATAACTGATGGTATTGGAACCAGTCTGAAATGTGTTCTCTTATTTCCTCAAATTTTTTTAATTTTATTTGGTTATCTTCATTTTTTAGAAGTATTTTATATGTTGGCCAGCTTTCCTGAGTATTTTTTCGTTTTACTGCTATGGCTTCTACTGGAGAAGTCCACCACGGGACTTTAGGCTCCATCAGGTCTTTATATTTTTCCCATACAGCAAAGAGTGACTTTCTTATTATATGGTTAGTGAAATTTTTATGAATTTTCGCTTTTCCATATATTAGGTAGGCGTGCCATCCCCAACGGTTGTCGAAACCTTCCAGGTCCAGGAGGTCCGAATCCTGCAACGTGCACCATTCTTTTAGCCAGGTGAAACAGGCTGCCTCGTAGTAAAGTTTTAGGTCGGGTAGGGAAAAGCCTCCTCTCTCTTTTATGTCTATTAAGGTCAGGTGTTTAATCCTAGGTTTCTTCCCTTCCCACAGGAATTTGGAAATTTCTCTTTGCCATGTCTTGAGACAACCTGCTTCACCCAGTATCGGAATCATTTGAAATAAAAAAATTAATTTTGGAAGCACGTTCATCTTTATAATGGAAATCCTACCCAGAAACGTCAATTTTAGTTTACTCCAGGTTACCAAGTTTTTTCTAATCTCTAACCAAGTTTTGGTGTAATTATCCTGAAATAAGTTTATGTTCTTGGGGGTGATCCAAATTCCCAAATATTTCGCTTTTGAAGAGATTTTCAGGCCCAATATTTTTTCTAAGTCGTCCTTTTCTTCTGTGGTTACATTTTTAACAAGCATCTTTGTTTTTGTTATATTCAGCTTAAAGCCTGCCACTTCTCCAAATTCTTTAATCAGTTCCAGCACTCTTTTCAGACTTTCTTTAGGGTTTTCAGTCATAACAAGTAAATCGTCCGCGAAAGCTTTAATTTTATATGTTTTGTTTCCCAGAGTGATGCCTTTAACAAGCTGATCCCTTCTTATCTGATTGTTCAAGACTTCCATCACCAAAATAAATATCAGTGGAGACAGTGGGCAGCCCTGTCTGGTTCCCTTGTTTATTTTGCACTCCTCAGTAATTCTTCCATTGATGATCAATTTTGCATATTGCTCCGAATAGATGGCATTTATTCCTTTACAAATATTTTTTCCCAGTCCAATTTCTTCCATTAATTTTTTCATAAACTTCCAGGACACATTATCAAAAGCTTTTTCTGCGTCCACCAACATAATAGCTGCTGGTTTATCAATTTTAATGTCCAAATATTCCAATACATTAATCACACATCTAATATTGGATTGCATAAATCGTCCGGGAAGAAATCCAGTTTGATCTTTATGAATTATCTCTTTCAGCACCATTTTTAATCTATTTGCAAGAATGTCTGCAAATATCTTGTAATCGTTATTTAGCAGTGCAATGGGTCTGTAATTGGCCATGTTTGAGGCATCTGTTCCCTGTTTATGGATAAGAGTAATAAAGCTGTCCTTCCAGGTTTTCGGTAGCTTTCCATTTGCCAGAATATTATTCATTAGGTCTTTCATGGGAAGAAATAATGCTTGTTCTAACTTTTTATAGTAATTAGCTGGAAGACCATCTGGGCCCGGTGTCTTTCCTAATTTTGATCTCTGTATAGCTTGTTGCACCTCCATAGCTGTTATTGGTGAGTTCAAGAATTCAGTTTTTTCCTTAGGTATTATTGGTAGTTTATTTTTGCCCAAATAGTCAATTATTTTTTCTAGAGTCTCTGGACCTTCTTTATATAGTTTTCCAAAAAAACCAGCAAAGTTTTTACTAATTTCTTTCGGTTCTTGAATCCATTTGTCTTCAATTTTAATTTTATTGATAATTCTATCTTCTTTTTTCTTCTTTAATTGCCAGGCCAGAAGTTTGCCGGGTTTATTTGCAAACTCAAAATTTCTATATCTCAGCCATTTCACCTTCCATTCTATCTCTTCATTTATTATCATGGAGAATTGTGTCTGTAAAATTTTTATACTTTGTTTAATTGATTCATCATCTGGTTTTTGGAAAAGGATCCTTTCCTTTTTTCTAATTTCCTCCCAGATCTCCATTTTTTTCTTCTCCTTTATTTTCCTTTGGAATGTGTTTTGTTGTATAAAGAAGCCTCTTATAACGGCTTTACCCGCGTCCCAAACCGTCTCTAGATCTACTCCTTGATTTAAATTAAACTTAAAATATTCTTCTAAGATTTGCTTGGCCTTCTGTACAATTTTTTCATTATTTAGCATACTCTCATTAAGTTGCCATCTTTTAACCTTTTCTTCTTTTCCTTTAAAGTTAACCCAGACCGCACTGTGATCTGAAATTGTCCTTGGGTGGATTTCTGCTTTTGTAATATTATTTAATAAATCCTTTGTTGTCCAGATCGCGTCGATTCGTCCCGCCGATTTATGTGGCTCTGAATAATGTGTAAATTCTTTCTCTGTTAGATTCTTAAACCTCCAAGCGTCGAACAAATTCAGGAGTTCTATCAGTTGGAAAAATGTAGTTGGGAGTTTGTTCTGCCTCTTTTCTTTCTTTGTTGTTCTGTCCATGTTTGGATTGACTACTCCATTAAAATCTCCTAATAATATAATTTTTTCCCCTAAATATTCTATGACTTTTTCTTCAAGGAATTGATAGAATTCAGATTTTCTTTCGTTTGGTGCATAAATTCCAATAACTATCACTTTTTCATTGTTGATCTTAACCTCTATAATCACTGTTCGACCTTTTTCATCATTATAAAGCAGTTTTGGCTCCAGCTGTGGTTTTACATAGATTACTACCCCTCTCTTTTTTTCTTTACTTGATGCAATAAACTCAAGCCCCAATCTCTTATTTATTAATACTCTTTTATGTTTTTCCGCTACATGAGTTTCTTGCAGACAGATTAGATCATATTTTTGCTTAACCAGAATATGTTCCACCTTGTTCCTTTTTGATTTTTCATTTAAACCATTTACGTTCCAAGTAATAAATTTATAATCCATACTTTATTTCTTATGATGCGTCAACGGGTTAAAAAAAAATAAATTAAAAATTACACATTCAAGGTCTCAGTAAACATTTAATAAGTTCCCTTCATAGATCTGTCTCCTAACTCTCAACTGTTTGTTCAATTTCCTCTGATTCTCCCAACAATTGCCTTTTTCCTCCGAGGTCTTTCCGGTACTTTCTCCAGAACTTGTCCGCATCTAATGCCGACAAGCACTTTCTACGTTTCCCTTTAAAGAAAAAGGAGATGCCTTCCGGGTACTCCCACCTATAGTCCACTGCCTTTGCCTTTAGTGCCTCGGCCAGAGGTCTATAAGCTTCTCTCTTTTTTATCAACCGATTTGGAATAATCTTGTGGACGATAATATCATTTCCTTCCGATTGGAATTTCTTCTTGTTACTAGCTTGTAAAATTCTATTTCTGAAATCCACAGAGTTAAAAGAGACTAAACAATCAGCCGGCCAGTTATTTGCTTTTGCTACATTAGATTTGACTCTAAATGCTTTTTCTATTTTTTTTGCTACTTCTGCTTCATCTAGGTCTAACCAAACTGCTAGCCCCATTTTTATGGTATTTTAATTTCTCCCCTCTGCTGCACATGGCATTCTGTTTCCTATACCAACACATCAATTCTGCATTCTCTAATTCCTTCTGTTTCTTATAATTCAAATCCTCCTTGCGAATTCATTAGACTATAATATTTCCTTAAATAGTTCAAAAAGGGCTTCCATTCTTCCACAGAACAGTCCTTGTTAGATTCTCTTATTCTGACTGTTAACTTTGCCAATTCTCCATCACCTTATCCATTCTTCTTTGGTGTGAACTTCTTCTTCCTTCCATTTTTGTGTGTAGGGAATCCTAGCTGTTGTTGTTACACAAACAACAAAAATGTTCTGAATTGTTTCTGGTGAGTGCCGGTCATGGGCGCCTGTCATATTTCAACAGGGGTGCTTTTTTGCAAAACAGGGGCAGCCATAGCAAAGCCCCTGCTCTGAGTTACTGCAGAGTGAGCTTCTGAGATCTTTGAAACTTTCAGGAGAGGCTCTCTCAAAGAAAAGGGATAAGGCAGTCTCTCAAGCTACCTGGGATGCAGGTGGCGCTGTGGGTTAAACCACAGAGCCTAGGGCTTGCCGATCCGAAGGTCGGCGGTTCGAATCCCTGCGACGGGGTGAGCTCCTGTTGCTCGGTCCCAGCTCCTGCCAACCTAGCAGTTCGAAAGCATGTCAAAGTGCAAGTAGATAAATAGGTACCACTCTGGTGGGAATGTAAACGGTGTTTCCGTGCGCTGCTCTGGTTCGCCAGAAGCGGCTTAGTCATGCTGGCCACATGACCCGGAAGCTGTACGCCGGCTCCCTTGGCCAATAAAGCGAGATGAGCACCGCAACCCCAGAGTCGGCCACGACTGGACCTAATGGTCAGGGGTCCCTTTACCCTTTAACTTTACCAAGTTACCTGCTCTTGAGCTGTGTGTATTCATTCAGAAACTTTGCCAAAAGTCTGCTGCAGAGCAGCGTCCCCCAGGCTTCCATGTTTCTGCTTGATGGGAGGGATTTGGTTGGGTACCAAAATGCTCTTCCTTCATCCGATTTGTCCTAAATTTGCTTCACTAAATATAGCTTAAAGTGCAGCATGATTCCGGGTGGGGTTTTCTTTCAACAAAGAGTTTTTCCCCCAATTGCCCTCAGAAGCTATAAATGGAAGCCGGGCTTTAAATAAATTCGAAGTCCCTCTCTCTTTCTCTTATAAAATTATGCATTAAATACAAACGGGGAGATTTAGTGAAAGGCATTCTGCTGAACGTAATCCAAAGGGTAAGCGCCATTGGAATGCCTGGAATTGCTCAGAAGGGTAAACCGAAGTGTTACAAGGGACCGTATTTAATTACAATTGCTAGATGTTGAAGGTTTTTAAGGGGGAAAGTGGAGAGCAGCCATAGGTGCAGGAGAAAGTCGGCTCAGTTAACATTTAAACCTTCCCCATCTGCACTTTCAGAAAAAGCCCACAAACCAAAACACTGCCATCCTTTGGAATTTGCATTTCTCTGAATTTTGCAGCTCAGTTGGACTATATAAACCACCTGGACTCTGCTTTCATCATCTGAGGCCCTTCTTCGTGTGCCTCCTCCACGTGAGGTCTGGAGGGCGGAAACATCAGAACAGGCCTCCTCTGTAGTGGCTCCCTGTTTGTAGAATGCTCTTCCCAGGGAGGTTCGCAAAGCGCCTTCATTATATATTTTTAAGTACCAGGCGAAAAGCAGGTCTATGGCTGATTAATATTCTACAGCCTTTGCTATGTGTCTGTGGGAAGGGTGTGTGTGTTAGTGTTTTGCTGCCTTATTTTTAATTACAATGGTACCTCTAGATACGAACGGGATCCGTTCCGGAGCCCTGTTCGCATCTAGAGGTAAACGTAACTAGCAACGGCAAGTCTGCGCACACGCGCGTTGCTTTTCGCCGCTTCTGTGCATGCGCGTGACGTCGTTTTGAGCGTCTGCGCATGCGCAAGCGGTGAAACCCGGAAGTAACGCACTCCATTACTCCCGGGTTGCCGAGGAACACAACTCGAATGCGCTCAACTCGAAGCGTATTTAACCCGAGGTATGACTGTATTGACTTGTTTTTATCCTATATTTAAATCTGTGGACTGCCCTAAGATCTTACGATGAAGGGCGATATATAAAACGAAACAAAATGATATATAAAAGGAAAGACAAGGAAAGACTAAGACACAGAAAGCAAGGGTTGAAATCCCCACTGAGCCACGAAGCCTTGGCCAGTCACTGTCTTTTAAGCCCAACGTACCGCACAGCGTTGCTGTGAAGATAAAATGGGGAGGAGAACTATGTCTGCCACCTTGAGCTCATTGGAGGAAAGATGGGAAAGAAATGTAGCTCATTTTACAATGAAATGCTAGAGCAGTGAGCGAGAATACTTCTGGCTCAAAAATGGAAACAGGAAGAATTACCAACGCTGGAAGAATGGAGATCGAAACTGACGGACTATGCAGAATTGGATAAACTAACGGGGAAGATTCGGTACCAGCGTGACCACAGGTTCATCGAGGACTGGGGAAGATTTACAGACTATTTAAAAAGTATATGTGATGAACAGATAACGCTTATAGGTTTTCAAGAGGCTCTTTGAAAGAACTGAGGAATGCTGTAAAAAAGGGAATAGTTGGAGGAGGATATGAAAAAAGACAGTACTGACTACAGTAATGCGTATAAAAACACACATATAAATTTAACGGAAGATTGGCAGAGAAACTGAGGGAAGTAAAAAAAAGATGAATATGTGATAAAAATGTGATTTGGTTGTAAAAAGTGTGTTTGCAAATGAATAAAAGTATTTTTTTAAAAAAAGAAAGAAATGCTAGAGCGGTGAATGAGTCAGTTAAGCCTGTGCATCTTTTTTCTTCCAATTGCTTACACTCTCTCTTTTCCTCTCTCTCTGTCCCTCCCTCTCTCTCTCTCTGTGATGTGATATATAGTCATACCTTGGAAGTCAAACAGCTTAGTTCTCGAACATTTTGGCTTCCGAACGTCGCAAACTGTTCCAGATTGCAAACCATTTTTGGAAGCCGAACATCCGACAGGGCTTCCGCAGCTTCCGATTGGCTATGGGGACTTCCTGCAGCCAATCAGAAGCTGCTCTTTGGTTTTCGAACGTTTTGGAAGCCGAACGGACTTCCAGAACGGATTCCATTCGACTTCCAAGGTACGACTGTATATATGTGTTTGTGTGTGTGAAATGAAAAACGCTCACTCCCCTTCTCTTTTCCTTGAGCCTAGGTACTTCTAGTGTTTGCCAAAGAAGACAACCAGAGTAATGGATTCTGCTGGGCATGTGAGAAAGCTGGATTTCGGTGTAACATTGCCAGGACGCCGGAATCTGCCCTTGAGTGCTTTCTGGAGAAACACCACGAAATCATCATTATTGATCATAGGCATTCAAGATATTTTGATGCAGAAGCTCTATGCAGGTGAGTGCTCTGCCCTAGGCGCTTGGTGTGTGTGTGGGAATATATTGATACATTTCAGCTCCAAGTTTAATAACCTTCAAGACTGGACTACTGCAGTGCACTCTATGTGGGGCTTCCCTTGGGCTTGATCCAGAAGATGCCACATGATTCCTGACAGGACTGAGACCTTGTCAGCATACAGTAAGACAGACCTCTGCTCAGAGATCTGCAATGGTTGCCAATTTGCTACTGGTCGAGGTGTTACTACTAGTATAGTATACTATAGGGGACACGGGTGGCGCTGTGGTCTAAACCACTGAGCCTCTTGAGCTTGCCAATCAGAAGGTCAGCGGTTCAAATCCCTGCGACGGGGTGAGCTCCCATTGCTCTGCCCCAGCTCCTGCCAACCTAGCGGTTCGAAAGCACACCAGTGCAAGTAGATAAATAGGTACTGCTGTGGCGGGAAGGTAAATGGCATTTCCGTTCACTCTGGTTTCCATCACGGTGTTCTGTTGCGCCAAAAGCAGTTTAGTCCTGCTGGCCACATGACCCGGAAAGCTGTCTGTGGACAAACGCCAGCTACCTCGGGCAGAAAGCGAGATGAGCACCACAACCCCATAGTTGCCTTTGACTGGACTTACCGTATTTTTCTCTCTATAGGACGCACTTTTTCCCCTCCAAAAATGAAGGGGAAATGTGTGTGCGTCCTATGGAGTGAATGCAGGGGGGAGGCAGGCAGGCAGGAAAAGCCCCCAAAAGCCGCACACAAGCTCCGTGCGGCTCTTGCGGGCTTTTCCTCAGGAGGGAGGAGGGACTGACGCAGCCAGTCAGTCCCTTCTCCCTCCTCGTAGAAAAGCCCACAGGAGCCGCATGCTCCTTAAAGGGTGTGCGGCTCCTGTGGGCTTTTGTGGGAGGTGGGGGTATTCCCATAGCTCCGTTCAGCCTCTCCCGGCAGGAGCCTCTTTAGCCGCGCGCAACCTCTCCAGCCAGGAGAGGGTGCGCGGGGCTAAAGAAGCCATAGCCCCGCTCAGCTTCTCCCGGCTGAAGAGGTTGCGTGCGGCTATGGCAGAAGTCAAGACAGCGAGCAGGATGCGTCCCGCTCACTGTCTTGGCTTCTTTGCTCTTTGGGGCTGGGGGGGAACTCCGGAGGCTTCGGGTTGCCTTCACTGAAGCCTGGAGAGCGAGAGGGGTTGGTCCACACCGTCCCCTCTCTCTCTCCAGGCTTCCAAGGTAGCTGCCTGAAGGTGACTGAACGCACCTTGAACGGCACCTTGTTTTAGAGAGGGAGAACAAGAGGGGGAGAATGTTTTTTTCTTGTTCTCCCCCTCTAAAACAAGGTGCGTCCTATGGTCGGGTGCGTCCTATAGAGCGAAAAATATGGTACCCATCCAGGGGTCCTTTGCCTTTACCTTAGTATAATGTATTTTTATATTATGATTTTTATTTCTGCCTATGGTGTTTGGATATATTAATGTTAAACAGTCTAAAACTGTTGTTGAAATAAATTTAAATTAGCAGTCTTCATTTTCAAGTATGTGATTATGTTTTGATGATATTTGATCTTTTTATTATGAATTAGTGGCTTTTATGACAGCTGTGCTAATTGGGGCTGATTGGAATTGCTTTCCAAGTTATCTGGAGGAAACCAAGTTGAGGAAAGCTTTTCCAATCAATAGTTAAGATTCAGTTTGGGGGGCTTTTTTATTTAAACATCTGTTAACAGAAACAAAATAAACACTGTCGTGCTTTCTTCAAGATGTATTGTGGAATTTATTGTTCTGATTTCCCCCCTTGTTTTTAAAGGTCCATTAGAACAAGAAAGCCGTCCGAAAACACTGTTATCATTGGTGTAGTGAGGAGGTAAATGAGAATTCCCATTATGTTTTTTATGTTCACGTGTAAAATAATACTTGAATGCAAAGGTTGTGGTTGTAAACCTATAGTTCTGAAAACCAGTGTGGCCTACAACCCTAATTTCACTTATCTGGGAGTAAGCCCATTGAATTCAATAGGACCTACTTTTGGGTGGCTAGGATTGCACCGCAAAGTTATCGACACTTCAGATCACTTTAAATTCAATTGAACATGGCTGTTGAAGGTTGTCATGACATTTCCAGCTCTAGAAATTAATAAACAAGCACCATCTCTCAATAAATCTGTGACCAGCTCAATCTTCTTTGCACCTCTTACAATATATTGACTTTGTCAAAAAGCTGTATGGGGGATTCCCCACTTATGCGGGGGTTATGTTCAGGGCCCCCCCCCCGCATGTAAGTGAAATGTGCATAAGTGGGTAGCACCCTTATGTAAGTGGGGAGTCCTCATGCCTCACGACAAGACCCTCTCTTGCCTATATTCCAGAATTTCATTTACCATTGCATGATATCTGGTGTTTTGGGGGATTTCCAATGTCAGACTGTTACTAGCCTTGCTGCTATGAATAATGCCATTGTAAGTTCTACAAGACTCCCTGGAGAAGACCCTGATGTTGGGAAAGACTGAGGGCACAAGGAGAAGGGGATGACAGAGGACGAGATGGTTGGACAGTGTTCTCGAAGCTACCAGCATGAGTTTGACCAAACTGCGGGAGGCAGTGGAAGACAGGAGTGCCTGGCGTGCTCTGGTCCATGGGGTCACGAAGAGTTGGACACGACTAAACGACTAAACAACAACAACAAGTTCTACATCTGCCTCATTCCCAACTCCGTTGAGCACCCATGTGCTCCTCTATTCACTTTCTCCACACTGCATAACCTTGAGCACCTCTTATCACGTTCCCACCTTACCTTGCGATATTAGTTGGCTGTGCAGCTACTAAACATGGACTTGGGGGCAGGTAGTATTTCTGTGGCAAATGATGCCCCCCAAAAAAGGAGATTTCAAGAAAACGGCCCATTCTGCCATGTGTAAAACCACACATAATGTCACAGCAGAGCCACCTTTTTAACTGGGGAGGGGGGTTGAACACTGTACCCCAAAATCTTGAAAGTGTCGGGGGGTTAAATAAGGGTCTTCAGCTCTCCCTTGGTTCCTTAACCACTAGGTGTGCTGGTCCCGTGGGTTACCCAAGAGGCGAGGTCCAGGTCCGGTCTGTGGTCAAAGGTGCAATGTGGAGGCAGTCCGTAGTAGCTGAAGCTGGGTGCAGGGCAGGGAGTCGGGTGAAGTCAGGAACAGGCAAGCAAGCAGGGAGCCAGGGCGGGTCAGGAGCTCAGGCAGGAAAGCAGGACAGGGTTCAGGCAGGAACTAGCAACCAACAATGTTGCTCCCGCAACTTGGGACTGGGGCTGGCTGGCTTTTATCTGCCCCGAGGCATAGGGCAGCCCCGATCCTCTGGTGACTCGCCTCTCCTGGCCTGGAGGTGAGCACTCCTCCTGCGGGAACTTAGTTCCCTCCGCCTCTCTGCCTTGAGCCTCTGCAGCTCAGGAGAGGCTGGAGGGTTACCGAGCCCAGAGGCAACCTCAGCTTCCCCTGACGGGGCTGAGAATGGAGTACCTGCAGGCAATGGGTCCTCCATCACCTCAGGAGCCAGAGCAGACTCAGCTGATGCCTGCACCTGAGGATCCAGCACAGGTGAGGACCCTTCAGGTTCAAGCCCCAGCCCCGGCTCAGCTGGTTCTGGAGGCAGGGAATCCTGTGCAGCCTGGGATTCCTCAGGTTCAGCATCCGAGTCCCAATCCCAGGCCATCACACCAGGATTCTTGTCCCACAGGGAGGCAAGACTGTTTTGGCCAAGGGCGCCCTCTAAGCTTCAACATTGGTTGAGTAATGCTGGTGACCTTGTCCCACAAGCCAGTGAATAAATGAATGGAAGCAGTACTGGGAATCTCAAGCAGGGAGAGCACTGTGGCACCATGTCTTGTAGCTTTCCTATAGGAATCTGGTTGGCCATAGTGGGATGGAGCATCTGCAGTTGGCAACAATGGCAGTGAGATGGGATAGATTCCTTGCGGTCAGTTGAGGATGCCTTAGTCTGCCGACCCCCGACCCACCTAAAAAACCCGGAACCGTCACCGACGCAAACCACTTTTACAAATACAATGGTACCTCGGGTTACATACGCTTCAGGTTACATACGCTTCAGGTTACAGATTCCGCTAACCCAGAAATATTACCTCGGGTTAAGAACTTTGCTTCAGGATGAGAACAGAAATCGCGCAGTGGCGGCGCGGCGGCAGCAGGAGGCCCCATTAGCTAAAGTGGTGCTTCAGGTTAAGAACAGTTTCAGGTTAAGAACAGACCTCTGGAACGAAGTAAGTACAGTGGTACCTCGGGTTACATACGCTACAGGTTACACACTCCGCTAACCCAGAAATAGTGCTTCAGGTTAAGAACTTTGCTTCAGGATAAGAACAGAAATCGTGCTCCGGCGGCGCGGCGGCAGCAGGAGGCCCCATTAGCTAAAGTGGTACTTCAGGTTAAGAACAGTTTCAGGTTAAGAATGGACCTCCGGAACAAATTAAGTACTTAACCCGAGGTACCACTGTATTAAATCGTTTATATCCGCTTTTAAATAACCCAAATTAAAATAAATAAACAAGAACACACGGTATTCGACACTTCTTAAAGAAAAAAAGGAATAGGCAGTTTAATTAGGGCTGTTTCCTGATGGAAAGAGGAGTGGAAATTGCCAGTGTGACATGTGCCTCCCATGTCCGGAATGGAAATCAATCCAGAGAATACAATTAGTATTTGCTGCTTTCCACCTGCAAACAATACGTAATCAATTACATCCCTCCGCCCCAAAGTTTGCATTGTATTTATTTTGCACTGGAATTAAGGGAGTCGGCTAATGTAATGACAACATAATTTATGTAGTTAATTACATAAAGAACAACAGTTGCATAGTTTCGCCACAGCGGACAGCAAGATGAATAATGTAGTTTTTGGCGGAAGACACGCCGCAGCTGAAGAGAAACAATGTCGCATGCGATGAATATAGAATGGAACCAGAAAATATTCCTACTAAAACATACAAACTAGGGATGGGGAACTTATGGCCGTCTGGATGTTGGTGGACTACAACTCCCATCATCCTTGATCACTGGCCATGCTGACTGGGGCTGATGGGAGTTTGAGTCCAGCAACATCTGAAGAGCCACAAGTTCCTCAGCCCTGGTTCAGACCTTTCTATATGGAATGGAGGAAGTTTTAAAGTAGATGGAGGCTGATTTCACTGGTGTTGCATCACACTTACTGTTTGTAGCATGTGTTTTTTTACAGCTATGGTTGTAATAATGTTCTTTCAGACTTGCAGGAGGGAGCTATAACTGGGAAGCAGGTTGTGCATTTTTAGATATATATGTAGATTTTAAAAAACACGAAGTTCCCATGGAATCCAGTAGAAGTTATGCCTATGTGACCTTTGCTGGAGTACGGCCGTGACAGACATCCCATGCACCTTATTTGCAAAGTGTCCTTTGACAGCAGACTGCAGATGCTAACATTTTTAGCTGGGAGAAAAATAAATGTCCGACATCTGTCCATTCTTCCTCTCCTTTTAAGGCATGCAGATCGTGAAGAATCCTCAATATTACCCTTCATTTCTGCTGGCTTCACGAGGGTAAGTATGGCGTTTGAAGTTGATATTTGTAGCCCATCTATATTTAGTTCACCTCTGAATACCGATAGTCTCAGATTCATTTTGTGAATGCCCAGGAATAGATACCTGTTTGCTCCTACTTTGGGAACAAACTGTACTTTTCTGTGTAATAACACTCCCCCTAATTTTGGGGACTCAAATGTAAGAAAATGGGGGCAGAGGGCCCAGAGTTGTTGAGCTTTTGAGGGGAGGGTTGACCAAGCTTGTTGAGCTTTTTTACCGGGGGTGCATGTCATAAAATCACTTGCCAGACTGACAAACGCTTGCATCACAGAAGCGGCAGCCGTTCCAAAGCAACAATTGCCGCGGCGACCAATCACCCACCCACCCAACGCAGCAGCAGCCAATCCAATCAAGCACTTCACACAGCCACCAATCACCAACGAAATCGCCACTGACAAGCTCCTGCTTGAGCCTGCAACCAATCACCCGTCTCTCACAATGCACTGTCCATGTATAAGACACCCCTGCCTTTTTAAACATTCTTTTACAGTAAAAAAATCCTTCTCTTATACACGGAAAAGTACGGTGTGTGTGTGTGTGTGTGTGTACACACACACACACACACACACTTACTGAGGGCACTTATATACTGCTTTATCATTAGCCTTTCCAAGTGATGTACATAAAAACAAACCATGCAGAGAGTAAAACAATAAAAGCCACCCTAGATGTCCGCTGGAATAAGAAAGCCCTTCTCATGCCTGGATAGCTCATTCCGACTGAAGTTGAAAAATGTCCCCATATTCATTGAAAAAAATCTGGTAACCTTAGTCTAGCACAAAGGAAGTCTCTGTGTGAGGTGAGGCAATAAACAGGGGTCAGCAAACCTTTTCAGCAGGGGGCCAGTCCACTGTCCCTCAGACCTTGTGGGGGGCCGGACTATATATATTTTTTTGGGGGGGTGAACGAATTCCTATGCCCCACAAATAACCCAGAGATGCATTTTAAATAAAAGCACATATTCTACTCATGTAAAAACACACTGATTCCCAGACCGTCTGGATCTGGCCCAATCGCCTTCTCAATCCAGCCCGTGGACGGTCCAGGAACCAGCGTGTTTTTACATGAGTAGAATGTGTGCTTTTATTTAAAATGCATCTCTGGGTTATTTGTGGGGCATTGGAATTTGTTCATTTTTTATTTATTTTTTTCAAAATATAGTCTGGCCCCCCACAAGGTCTGAGGGACAGTGGACTGGCCCCTTGCTGAAAAAGTTTGCTGACGCCTGGAGCAAATGAATGCTGACAACTTTTTGCATGCCATCCTATATGCCAAGTAAATAACAAGTAGGGCATGCGGCAAAATGTTGCAGTGTATTCCCCTCCCCATAAAAGTAGTTCTTCCTCTCAGAGTTCCAGCCAGCATGCATAAAAGTTGCATACAAAAATGCAATATATTGGAGGGGGTTGCTTTGCAAAAGCGTGTCTATTAGTCAGAGCTGCAAACAAAAATAGGTTTATTAGGAGAAAACTGCATTGAAATGCTTCTGGATTTTAATTGGGATAACCCCCCCCCCCCAAAGCACAAATTTCTGCATAAATGTGGAGAACTGAATTTAAGACTGGAAAAATGAGAAATTTGGGGAACCAAAATTGGCAGATTCCTCTATCCCCTAGCTGCTATATAGGCTCATTGAACCTAAGTGGAAGTCTCATTGGGATCAATGGGACTTATTTCTCTGTAGACATGCTTGCCTTGTTAGGTAACTGCTGCCAGCATTGACTGATGCACCACTAAATATATTAACAAGCATGACAAGTGTGCGCATGCGCCCAATGACATTCTATCCCATATCCAGTAAGTGTTGGATATCTGCCCTTGTCAGGAACCTGTTCATAGCTGAGCAGACATCTGGGCAGGTGTGGGGTGCAGAATGTCTTTCCTCGGGAAATAATTTGCTATTTGCAAGTAATTTGCTACCTAAATCACATCTCTATTTAGAGATAATCAGTGCAGACATTGCACTTTTTTCTTTTTAAACAGAGATATGTAGAAAATCCCAACATCATGGCCTGTTACAACGAACTCATTCAGCTGGAATTTGGAGAAGTGCGGGCACAATTCAAACTAAGGTAATTTTACCTAAGATAAACATCATTAGCATACAGTGTTGTAGCATACTGTGTCATTCCAGATGTTGCCATCCTTCTTGGCATGAGAACCGGAGCAAGATGGTTTGAGCATATGAAACCAATCCTAGACTGCACTGGCTACCAATTAGTTTCCGGGCCCAATTCAAAGTGCTGGTTTTGACCTATAAAGGCTTAAATGGCTCAGGACCACAATACCTCACGGACTGCCTATTTCCATATGAACCTACCCGGACCCTGAGATAATCTTCTGAGGCCCTTCTTCGTGTGCCTCCTCCACCTGAGGTCCGGAGGGTGGCAACATGAGAACGGGGCCTTCTCTGCAGTGGCGCCCCGTTTGTGGAATGCTCTCCCCAGGGAAGTTCACCAGGTGCTTTCATTATACACCTTTAGGTGCCAGGCAGAAACGTTCCTTTTTAACCAAGCCTTTCATTAATTTGGGTTGTTGTTTTTATTTTGATTATATATTCTGTGGTTTTAAATTTTTATTTTGTTCTGTGAACCTCCCAGAGACCTCCAGGACAGTCAAACCTCGGGCTGAAGTAGCTTCGGGTTGAGCGTTTTCAGTTTACGCTCCCCGGCGACCCGGAGGTAACGGAACACGTTACTTCCGGGTTTCGCCGCATGCGCAGAGGCTCAAAATGATGTCATGCGTGGAAGCGGCGAATCGCAACCCGTGCAGACACGGGTTGCGTTCACTTCAGGATGCAAACGGTGCTCCGGAACGGATCCCATTCACATCCAGAGGTACTACTGCATAGGGCTGTATATAAATTCAATAATTAAAACGAAAATAAAAAACCCCTTGTGTGTGGAAGCTAACCTGTTGGTAAGAAGAGATCATTTCCCTAAGAAAGAGGAGGCTTTTGGGTCCAGCCAGTGACCCACATGGTCTAGCATCTGTGTGCTCTGATTTCCATCACGGTGTCCCGTTGCGCCAGAAGCGATTTAGTCCTGCTGGCCACATGACCTGGAAAGCTGTCTGTGGACAAACGCTGGCTCCCTCTTTTTTGGAGGGGAAAAGTGTGTCTTATAGGGCGAAAAATACGGTATGTCACGAGCAGCCACAGCATCTGCTGCCCTGCCGTATTAGAACCTCAAGGTCCATTCGGAAGGCGAGCGGGATGGATCGGAAATGATGTTGGGGAGAAGGCACTTGGGAGGACAGGATTCGTAGCGAAGTTAGTGGGAGCCTAGAATTAAAGAAGTTCCATCTTGATTCAGTTAGGAATCGTACAGCAGCTGGCACAGCATGTTACGATTGTCACAGCAGGCGGAAAAGATCACGATGTGGTCTGCCGAGACCCTCAGCAGTTTCCAAGTGGTCAGTGAGGGGCAAAGTTTGGGAACGGATGGTAGAGCTGAAATAAATAAATGAATAAAGGTTCTCATCAGGCTTTTACCCTCTCTCTGTTTCCTTCCCCTTTTTCCTGTTGTCTCTCAGATGTCACATTTTAAAGTGTAAGCCCCTGGGGACAAGGACCTGCTCTCTGGTAGTTTGAAATGCAGTGAGTTTACTGATGACACACACTCTCTTTCTGTATAAATAAGTTAGCCGCTATACAGGCTAACTTTCTCTTTTTGCTGGGCTAGGCAAAAAGCCAAGTGGCCTGTCTAACTTCCTACTACTGTTCTTCAAAGCAGAATCATCTCTATTGAATGTATTGCTCCGAGGTGGTGGTGGGTTTTTTTGGTCATTTATAGCCCTCAAAATTGCAAGCCGTGAAATTCGAATCTAATGAGTCCACTCCTTTCTTTCCTTTGCAGGGCTTGTAATTCAATCTTTACAGCGTTAGAGAAAAGTCAAGAAGCCATTGAGATTACAAGTGAAGACCATGTAATACAGGTTTGTTCTGGGTACTTTTACGAGTGTCAAATGCTGTTCCAAGGCCTTGTGTGACTCAGTTCCGGTTCACGGTGTTATAGCCATGTTATTGAATTGTAAATACAGTAAACTCACCATTTATGCGGGGGCTACATTTTGGAGATTGAGCCTAAAGCCAAAATAGTGTATAGTCAAAACCCATTGGGTTCAGTGGTGGATGGGATTGTCAATGCCATTTCCACCTCTTTTTAATTTGTTATAAAACTGAATGTGCACAAGTTAAATGTGCATAAGCTGCAGAGCTACTGAACAGAGGTTGGTATCCAGTGCTAATCAGACCCATTTAAGTTAATGGACCTGCCTTAGGGTTTTTTTTTATTGTTCCTTTGAAGCCATGCCTGTACCCACCCTGTAGACCTGACATTGCATATGACACCAGATGCAGTAGGCTGGGTTGGCATGGCCCCCCTTGTATAGAGGAAGTACTGCTTTAGAAATGCACAGCAAAATTTAAAATCTGCAGGCCGACGACCATGCCTTTCCTTTTGATTTGACTGGAGTGCTTTATTTAAATCTCGCAGTACGTAAACCCTGCGTTTGAAACCGTGATGGGCTATCAGAAAGGCGAATTAATAGGAAAGGAACTAACAGAAGTGCCTACAAATGAAAAAAAAGCTGATTTCCTTGACACTATTAATTCTTGCATCAAGATAGAAAAGGTAAGCGCATGCCTTGGTTTGGCACCTGAGCGGTGAACCTGACGGGGTGGTGTTTTAGGACTGGGCTGCTCAGTCACGGAGCTAACTCTGAGGCCTTTGGGAAGTCACGATCTCTCAGCCCCATCTATTTGGCAAGGCCGCTGGGAACATAAAATGCAACAGCCCCACGGAAACTGATCTGCACCGCATGCAAATGCAATAAATAAATAAGATAGGATGAGCATACATGCCTGTTGAAGTAGTAATAATAATAATAATAATAATAATAATAATAATAATACTTTATTATTTATATAATAAATATAAATAAATATATATCTGGCTAGGTTTCCCTAGCCACTCTGGGCGGCTCCCAATCAAATATTAAAAACCCAATACAGCATTAAACATTAAAAACTTCCTTAAACAGGGCTGCTTTCAGATGTCTTCTAAAAGTAGGATAGTTGCTTATTTGCTTGATATCTAATGGGAGGGTGTTCCAGAGGGCAGGCGCTACTACCAAGAAGGCCCTTCTCTGCCTGGTTCCCTGTAACCTCACTTCTCGCAGGGAGGGAACTGCCAGAAGGCCCTTAGACCTGGACCTCAGTGTCCAGGCAGAACAATGGGGGTGGAGACGCTCCTTCAGGTACACTGAAGTGGTATACCGTTGCTGTAAATGCACGGTGCAGATTGCGCCCTAGACAACTCAACAGGTTCAACCAAGCGCAAGTGATTGCACCGGTGTCTCTTGCGCCATCCAACATGCGAACAGAGCATTCATGCCAGAATCCTCTGAAACGATAGGTATGTGGCACGTTCCCTTAGAGACAGCCTTGCCCCTCCTAGGACACCAAACAAAGTTTAAGTAGCCACGGAGGAGGGAGATAAGCTGTTGCTGTGTGGGCACGAAAGGCTGGCAGATGGGTTGCCGCTTCAAAGACCTGCGTACGTCACAGCTTACATGCTGCCCTGTGTGAGTCAGGTGAGATGAATGGGCGGCGGTGGGTGCCACGTTCAGAAGTCCCAAGCCGTTGACGCTGCATTTGATGAAGATGCTGCGGTGAATCAGAGGCCCTACGGACATTAATGCATGCAGGAGTGGAAGCGAGAGAGAAATGAGTCATGGTGTGGCGGCATCAAAAGCCCAATCTGGAAAGGAAATGCTGCGGTTGGCGTTTGCATCTGGCCGTGAACGTGTGCCACAGCGTTCCCAGGAGGACTTTCAAATATGTCACGTGGGGAGGGGAGAGCTAAAATGGCAGGTGTTTTTTGCACCAACTGAAATTGCATTTGATTACAACTCGTTTTATTTGTTTACATTGTTAATACACCGCCTCCAGAAACAATAACATTTCAGGTTAAAATAACTAATTTTACAACAAGGAAAAAATACAGCATGATCTTAAAGCAACTTCATTTGTTTGTTTGTTTGTTTATTTGCTTATTCAGCTTACGTTAGGCCCCATCTGCATTATACTTTTAAAGCAGTAGCGTACCACTTTAAACAGTCATGGCTGCCCCCCATAGAATCCTGGGAGCTGTCGTTCATTCAGGGTGCTGAGAATTGTCAGGTCACCCGTTTTCTCCTCACAAAGCAACATTTCCAGAGTGCTTTCAGAATCAATCCGTCTTCCCAAGGAACCCTGGGAACTGTAGCTCTGTGAGGGGAGAAGGAGGTGTCCTAACAGTTCCCAGGATGCAGAGTGGCAAATACATCAACAATACAGGGTTTTTAAAAAATAAAAACAGTTTTAAACATTCTAAAAAGTGATCTCAGAAGTGCCATGAACAATGTTTTTTAGGTATCAAATGCCCATATAAAGCAAGAATACAGTCAAACCTCAGTTGTTGAACGTTTTGGAAGCCGAACAGGCTTCTGGAACAGATTACGTTCGACAACTGAGGTGCAGCTTCTGATTAGTTGCAAGAGCTTCCTCAAGTGAAAGCCGCATTGGACGTTCGACTTCCCAAAAACTTTCTAAAACTGGAGCATTTACTTCTGGCTTTTTGGCGTTCAGTAGTCGAAACGTTCCAAAACGGAGCTGTTCAGGAACTGAGGTTTGACTGTATTTTTAAATTTATCCTGAAAGTCAATAATGAGGGAGGCAGGCAGACACCACCAGTTCCACAAATGGGGAACTGCCACCGAAAAGGCCCTGTCACAGGTAAACACCAAGCAGGGAGAGAAATAAAACTCCAACCAAGTAGAGGAAGCAGAGAATAAAACTCATGAAAGCTAAAGCAGGCCTAAAAGCTGAGTTTAAAAGGCCCAGATGAAGGATGAGGGAGGCTTGGCTTGGTGCAAAAGAACATTCGCACCTGTGAACCTCCAAATATTTGTTGGGACTACAGCACCCATATGCCCTGACCATTGGCTGTGCTGGCAGGGGCCAATGCGAGTAGGAATCATCTAACATCTGGAGGGCTGGAGGTTTCCAACCGCTGATGCGCAGCCTGACTGGTATAAATGTGCATGCCAGGACTTGCGCTTGTAGCGATAGCGCGCCAGTAATAAAGGCTTGAGTGGTTGTGCTTCTATGCACATAAAGGGGCCAGAACCCTCAAAAGAGGTCTATGAATGCTTAGTAGGATTGTGGCACTCATGATAAATGCCTATTTTGATGTGGCGGGTTGCCCATGGAATCCTTCCACCAGCAGCTGCTTTGCCTGTGCCTCCTGTCACGAAGCTCAGATGCGATTATCTGGGGTGAAATTGGCAAATCTGCGCGCGAAATCAGTGAGCATGGCTGTTTGACATGCTCAGATCAGGTCATGGTAACGACCTCTCCTTGGTCATAAAATGAGGAGTTCAAGCTTTCTTTAAATATATGCGAACCTTTTTTTGTGGGGCCACGATTCAGATTTAGGGCCAAATTAAGTGTGCTTCTTGGTGTTTTAGCAGTCTTCCTTTTCCTTTTAAAGAAAGGACTAGCTAGGACAGGCAGGGAGACAACCCTAACCCTTTCCTCATCCCCCTGCCCCCTGTCATGCTGTGAGGCTCAGACTGGGTCTCAGACAAAAAAAAGTCTCTTTGTGAGGTGAGGCAATAAGAGATTCAGGCTGGCTTCAGTGCAAGGTTGTGGCAGATTCAAGGTACAGCAGAGCTCAGACTGGGTTCAGGGCTCAAGATGTGTTAGAAGAGCAACACATAACTCTGATGTTGCTTCAGTAAGGAAAAGAGACAGAGCCCAATACACAAGAAGTCACATCAGCTGAATTACTAGCCCTGGGGAGCCACTGGGCTTGCAGGGTGGGCCTTCTGCAATGGAGTCCTCTGAGTCGAAGAAAGGCAGTGCCACATCCTCAGGCTGGAGGCCTCTGTGGGTTTGTCCGATATCAGCACTTCTAAGGCAAGAAAAGGGTGGCGCTGTGGGTTAAACAACAGAGCCTAGGACTTGCTGATCAGAAGGTTGGCGGTTCGAATCCCCGCGACAGGGTGAGCTCCCGTTGCTTGGTCCCTGCTCCTGCCAACCTAGCAGTTCGAAAGCACGTCAAAGTGCAAGTAGATAAATAGGTACCGCTCCAGCGGGAAGGTAAACGGCATTTCTGTGCGCTGCTCTGGTTCGCCAGAAGCAGCTTAGTCATGCTGGACACATCACTCGGAAGCTGTACGCCGGCTCCCTCAGCCAATAAAGTGAGATGAGTGCCGCAACCCCGGAGTCGGCCACGACTGGACCTAATGGTCAGGGGTCCCTTTACCTTTACCTTTAAGGCAAGAAAAGCCTTCCTTCCCCTCTTGCTTCAGAACCCTTGATCTCCTGACAAACTGGGATGGAAATGTGGGGAACTGAACTTCAGAATGGAAAACGGAGAGGAACCAAAAATTACAGATTATCCCATCCCATAAGAGCGGCTCACTGTGGAGCTAGTTATTTGTTGGTTGATTTGCTTGCCGCCCATCTTGACTGGGTTGCCCCAGGCACTCTGGGTAGCTGCCAGCAAAGAAATAGCAAAAGCATAACCCAACATCAAACCCTAAAAACTTCCCTGATGTCTTTTAAAAATCACATAGCTGTTTATCTGTTTGAGATCTGCTGGTAGGGCGATCCACAGGGTGGGTGCCACTACCGAGAAGGCCTTCTGCCTGGTTCCCTATAACCTCACTTCTCACAGTGAGGGAACCACCAGAAGGCCCTTGGAGCTGGACATCAGTGTCCGGAATAAACGATGTGGGTGGAGGCACAGTTGCTTTTAGAGGCATTAAAAATAATAACCAAAGGCCCCATCTGCCCTGTACATTTAAAACAGTATCATACCACTTTAAACAGTCATGGCCTCCCCCCAAAAATCATGGGAACTGTGGTTTGATAAGGATGTTGAGTTGCTTAACAGTCAACTCCTCTTCTCAGGAAACTCTGGGAATCATAGCTCCATGAGGGGAACAGCCTACAGCTCCCCAAATTCCTTTTAATTAGTATGGAGCTGCTTTAAATGTATTGTGCAGATGGGGCCTAAAGGCACAAATCTGAAGTCTTATGTGAAAATAGTTTTAATGAGAAAGAGAGAGAAAGCTGGGAGGATTTGTCCGTGAGCTCCTAAGTCGAATGTCATCTTGACCTTGACCTTGATTCCCATCTGCAGGAATGGCAAGGAACCTACTACACTAAGAAGAAAAATGGAGAGAGTATACAACAAAATGTGAAGATCATACCTGTCATTGGACAGGGAGGGTAAGCCTCAAAATCAAAACTGAATATTGATATTGTCATTGTCGTCTTAAAACGAACTACTCATAATTGTGGGGAATGGCTTTGCTATGAAGTGCATGATTGAGGACTTTAGCCATTTTTTAAAATAAAGTTTGTAGTCCTCATGGTGAAGGCTCAGACAACAGAATGAGACTTCCTCTGGTCCGGTTTCTCATCTCTCTCCCAACGCAAAAAGCAGTCAGACCACTGGTCCACCTGGCTTAGTTTTGTCTACTCTGATGGGCAGTGACTCTCCAGGGTCTCAGTCTTTCCCCATGCCTACTTGGAAAAACCAGGATTTGAACCTGGGACCTTGTGTAGCCAAGGCAAATACTTTGCTACTGAGCTATGATCCTTCCCCAAGGCTCCTGCTCCTGCAGCGTTCCTTTAACCTGGGATGGCTCACCTGGAATTCTCCAGGTGCTTCATAAACTCCGCCTCCCATCATCTCTGACCCTTGACCACTCCAGCTGGGGCTAATAGGAGTTGGAGGCCAACAACATCTGGCTTAACACAGGTTAGCCACCTCTGCTGCAACCCACCAAACTAGGATAGACATTTTAGGCTAAAATGTATTTTTACAAATAAATAAATAATCAGCTCTTAAGAGAATCGAAATCTAAGAAGCCAAAATATATAATCTGTCCCGTTGCTTGTCTTTCTTTTACAGAAAAATTAGACACTATGTGTCACTTAGTAGACCATGCAATGACAACAGTAAGGTAAGCAGAACAGGTATTCCAGCTTAACTAGAAGCGGGGAGGGAAAGCGTGATAGGAGGGGTGAGGAAATGTTTCAGCCCTCTGTGGGCCAGTTTTTTATCTTCCTCCATCCCTGCAGGCCAACTTTGACAGGTGTGTGAAGTCACCCACCTCTGATGTCATGATGATGACTGGGGACTTAGAGGTGGGCGGTCTCACCCATCTGTCAAAGCTGATCTGTGGGGCGGAGGGAGGGGGTCTGTTTCTCCAGTGTGTTCCCCACAGGTGAAGCAGCACCTTCTAGGACTGAACCCTCCTCTCACCAGCTGATAAGCGAAGGGTTCAATCCTGCTGGGTGCAGGGGTCTGCTTCGCAGGATTGAACTGGAGCCATGAGCCAACTGGGAACCCTTGGCAGGCCAGATTTGGCCTAGAGGCTTGAGGTTCCTAACCCCTGCACCAAAGGTCGATCCTATTGTTCTGGCTAATTTCTCTCCCTCCCCTCCTTTTTTTTACTTGCAGGCTGAAAGGGTCTGTGAACGTGTCCAAGCTGAGTCCCAGACAGGTACGGCACTGCAAGTTTTGTTATGAGAAAATCTCTCGCATTTTAATAACAACAGCTCAGCCTATTGCCATCCACCAAGACATTTCTTCATAATAAACAGGCATAACCCGAAACGTATTTTAGATATGCGTTTACTTGTGGTGGGTAAGAGGAATGATTAAAAACAGAAAGAAAATACACTGTCTGATCTAAAACTCCTAAGACATTTGCACAGCTCTGGTAAGGACACCAACATAGGTCAAATAGACCTAATTTCAAAAAATCCCATAAGTGATCAGTTCAGACGTCGGACCAGAGTGATCCGTCTTTCCCCTATCAGCCCACTGCTGGGGTTGGGGGGGCAGTGCAGATGTAGCAACAGATGTGGCCCAGATGTGTACAGTTGCCTACACTTCAACTGAGCAAAAGTCGGAGGACAAAAGCAGCTGAGTCGGGTGTGGAGGTGAGAGGCGTGGCCTGGGGAGAATCCCAAGGGCCATATAGGAGCTTCTGGGGGCCACATTCGGCTCCCAGGCCTGAGGCGCTCTACCCCTACTCTAGAAGGCCATGTGCTACCATGTAGTTGTTGTTGTTATTTGCCTAATCTCACCTCAAGGCCCCAGGGCATGTTCCAACATCAAAACAAAATATAAAAACAGTTTAAAACAACTCAGAGGTCCAGCTCCAAGGGCCTTCTGGCAGTTCCCTCCCTGCAAGAAGTGAGGTTACAGGGAACCAGGCAGAGGGCCTTCTCGGTAGCGGTGCCTGCCCTGTGGAATGCCCTCTCACCAGATGTCAAATAGAAAAACAACTACCAAACTTTTAGAAGACATCTGAAGGCAGCCCTGTTTAGGGAAGTTTTTAATGACTGGTGTTTTATCGTGTTTTTAATATTCTGTTGGAAGCTCCCCAGAGTGGCCAGGGGGGATCCAGCCAGATGAGCGGGGTATAAATAATAAATTATATTATTATTATAACTTGAAATAATAGGAATAAGGTGGGTCGTAAAAATAAACACAGGTGGGGACGCAGGTGGCGCTGTGGGTTAAACCACAGAGCCTAGGACTTGCTGATCAGAAGGTCAGCGGTTCGAATCCCTGCGACAGGATGAGCTCCCGTTGTTCAGTTCCAGCTCCTGCCCACCTAGCAGTTCGAAAGCATGTCAAAGTGCAAGCAGATAAATAGGTACCGCTCTGGCGGGAAGGTAAATGGCGTTTCTGTGCACTGCTCTGGTTCGCCAGAAGCAGCTTAGTCATGCTGGCCACATGACCCGGAAGCTGTATGCCGGCTCCCTCAGCCAATAAAGCGAGATGAGCGCCGCAACCCCAGAGTCATCTGCAACTGGACCTAATGGTCAGGGGTCCCTTTACCTTTAAAAATAAACGCCTTGTGTGAAAAGCCAGGATAAAGTACAATAAACTATTAAACAATGAAAGTTTCCCTAAACAGGGCTGCCTTCAGACGTCTTCTAAAAGACTTCTAAGCCCTACTTAGAATCACACAATTGTAGAGTTGGAAGGGACCCTGAGAGTCATCTAGTCCAACCCCGCGCAATGCTTGGGGATGGCAGGGATTGAACCTGGGACTGTCTGCAAGCAAAGCAGATGAGATGCCACTGAACTGCGAGTCCTTCCCCAGAGGTTAGCATTTCGCATGTGAAGGGGGCACTGAGCATCTCCGCTAAGCAGACTCAAGCACAGAGTACACCACACTAGGCAATCCATAATATTTGCAGAGCAATAAAACGGTTCTCTGGGAAGGAGACTAAATAACAGGCCAACTATCTGCGCCAGGCAGCTGTGTTTCAAAGCGAACAAGGAATCAAGGCAACCTTGACTGTTTAGTGGGCTTGTAGGAGAAGGAGATTCCAGTTTCATTTCCTACTCCTTGGGAACAGTAGCTGATACAGCTTCCTAAATCTAGATTTAAATGTCTCAAGGACAGAGTCTTGAGTGTTGTCGTGGCTGGGATGGAAATCTCCCAAGGACATGTTTATGTGGGTTCCTCTTGAACGGCCACAGGTGTTGGGAATCCACAAGGCACGACTTGCTATAGCGTTGAGGTAGAACAAAACAGCAGATTTCGCTCCGTGTCAAAGTTCAGCTGATTGTCAACAATTGGATTTATTGATTTATCGTTAACCGTTGTTGGGAGTAACATTGAGGCATCCCAGAATATGGTTTGAAGTAGGGACTAGGCAGTTCTTCCTTGACAAGGAGTTCCAGAGCCTGAGAGCAGTACGTTTCTGAGCACAATTCAAAGTGTTGGTGCTGACCTTTAAAGCCCTAAACAGCCTCGGTCCAGTATACCTGAAGGAGCGTCTCCACCCCCATTGTTCTGCTTGGACACTGAGGTCCAGCGCTGAGGGCCTTCTGGTGGTTCCCTCACTGTGAGAAGCGAAGTTACAGGGAACCAGGCAGAGGGCCTTCTCAGTAGTGGGGCCCACCCTGTGGAAAGCCCTTCCACCAGATGTCAAGGAAATAAACAAGTACAGTGGTACCTCGGGTTACAGACGCTTCAGGTTACAGATTCTGCTAACACAGAAATAGTACCTTGAGTTAAGAACTTTGCTTCAGGATGAGAACAGAAATCACACAGTGGTGGCATGGCAGCAACGGGAGGCCCCATTAGCTAGAGTGGTGCTTCAGGTTAAGAACAGTTTCAGATTAAGAACGGACCTCCAGAACTAATTAAGTTCTTAACCTGAGGTACCACTTTTGTATTTGACTTTTGGAAGACATCTGAAGGCAGCCCTGTTTAGGGAAGTTTTAAATGACTGATGTTTTAATGTATTTTTAATATTCTGTTGGAAGCCACCCAGAGTGGCTGGGGAAACCCTGCCAGATGGGCGAGGTATTAATAATAATAATAATAATAATAATAATAATTATCTGAGAAGGCTCTCTCACCTTCTTAAATGGGGACGTCCTTTTTCACAGCAGCAATTTCTTGCCTCTACAGATATCCAGAGCTGCAGGCACAAAGACAGGCGGAAAGGCTCTTTAGATGTCAGATCGACCACTTCTCGGGGTAGTGATGGTATGTTACATGAGTCCATCTGTTTCCAATGTGCGGGAGGATCGTGCCGTTGCTTATGTAGCCAAAACTGAACCACCCCCGTAGAAAAGAGGAGTCTCAACAAGCTTGGGAGAACCCCAAGGTTTGCAGAAGTACAGTAACATTTGGGGAGGGGATCTTTCGGGTAAGAGAAGCCCCAACAACAGCCCAATTCAGTCTGCTTACTGACTGCTTGCAGGAAGAAATGCAACAGAGGGGGCACAAAATGGAATGGAGCAAGTGGAACCGAATGCAAGCTTTTATTGCAGGTCCAATTTGTCATTATTGGTATTAATATTATTTTATTTGTTTATATCCCACTATATCATAGAATTGTTGAGTTGGAAGGGATCCCAATGGTCATCTAGTCCAACCCCCTGCAATGCAGGAATACGCAGCTTTCCCATACAGGGATTGAACCTTACCGTTACCAGCACCACGCTCAAACCACCCCAGAACCAGGATTCATGACAGCTCAGAAAAATTAAAGTAAATACAGAGAAAAGAGCCATAGCTTAAAAAAAACTTCTGAAAATATTAAAAAGGGATTAAACTGTTTATGGAATGGAAACAACATAAGACCATATCTGTTAACATGCAGAAGGGGGAAAATACAGTAAAGAGCCCTTTCCTTAAAAGCAGTCAGTTCCCCCAAAGCTTGCCAGAATAAAACAGTCTTCCACCTCCTGGTGGAAGGACAACAAGGAGGGAGCCAGTCTGGCCTCTCTGAGAAGGGAGTTCCGAAGTCTGGGAGGAGCCACTGAGAAGGCCCTCTCCCACATTCCCCTTAAATGTGCCTGTGAAGAGAGAAGGGTCTGGGCAGAATATGATCCTTCAGATATTTAAAATATTTAGAATATTTTTAATTGCTTTATGAATTTGGCACCTTTATACCCAAAACAAACATTCTGTTTGTGAGCTTCAAGTTCTCTCATTTCCCTCCTCTCACCTCATTTTTTCAGTTCCTGTGAAACATGACCGTCTAATTTTGAAAATAATAATAATATATATGTGTTGAAGAAAATGGAAAAATTGGGTTATCATGACATCTCAGTGCAGCCTCTTTGAGGAAGGCAGTAAAACATACAAGCTTTTATGCTGTAGGTTGCTTGAATCTGTGTAAGATACTGGCACCCATTGCTGAGTGTGTGTGTGTGTGTGTGTGTGTGTGTGTGTGTGTGTGCACGCGTGTGTGTGCGTGCGTGTGTGTGTGTGTTATCTACTTTAGGTGCCTTTGATGCTAAATGTTAATATTGTTTCTATTGCATGTTTAACATGTAAGCTGCTTTGGAGACCTTCTGGTTCAAAAAAGAAGAAGCTTGTGATAGGTTAACATTGTCCACTAATTTTATTCCACTTTATTCTGCATAGGCAGTTCACAGAGAAGGCATTCCTCTATGGCCAGAATACATTCCATGACTATTGAAGCACCCATTACCAAGGTGAGACACTACCGTTTGAGTTTATTGAGATCCAATGGCTTCATTCCCTAGGAATTTGCCTTTTCCCCTTACAAAACTACCATGCTCCTACACAGGCCCCCCACATATTAGCATGGGTTTACATGGGGAAAATGTTCTTCTATATGCAGCCAAAGCCCACATAGAAGTAATAGGAAACCATGGTGTCCTGTCCTGGTCCAGACAATGAACCCATGTAGCATGATGGAGCAAGACCGGTAGTTGCAGCACCAAGGACAGCTCCAAATGAGCAACATGCTCTGAGGGCTGGAGGTGAACTAAGGCCTTTTGAGCCTCTGTCTCCAAACCATCTCTCTTAGGCTCTGTGCTCTTGGTTGGAGAACTGCAGGCTCAGGCCAACCCTTTGGCCTCAAAGTGGACATTTCTCCTTTACTCTCTAGCCTGGTGTGCTGCCTGCACCATTGGACCAGCGCCATAACGTAGGAGACACACAGTTCCTTAGAAGGGGCTATGGCCATACTTGGTGTTAGAAGACCCTGCCAGTGGGCCACTGCCAGCCTTCAGTGAACCCTGTTAATCAGCACCAGCCTCAGAGCCAAGCACCTCATCCAGATATTCAAAGGATGGCCTTGGAACTCCTCCTCCTCCTTCTCCTCCAGCTCCAAGACCAGGACCAGGACACATGGTTTTTTGCTACAGACAAGAGCAAGCCTGCATGAGCCACCCAGTCTTGTCTTCTATTACAAGTGCAAAATGAACTACTTTTGCAGTTATATTTTTTGTTACCACAAGTTAGTAAGAACTCAGTTTTCTGCTGTGCTGACCGCTAATATTTTCTGACCACAAGCAAGGACTTTGGCTTTAATATTTATACAAACAGGGATCAATCTGGTTAACTGGTTTAATGAGACAAGTCAGTTTCAAAAACCAAAGTTTGGACAAATAGTCGTTAAGATGAAACACACTTTGTCTGAGTTTTGGCATAACGCTAAACTGCTGTTATTTAAAAATGGAAGGGAAAGCTTCTGATCTTGTGGGTGAATCAGAGGAGAGCAGAAAACACAGAGATTGATTCAAATAACTAAACCAGCATGTCCCAATGTGATGACCTCAATATATTTTGGACTACCGCTCTCATAAACCCTGCCCATTGGCCATATTGACTGGGGCTGATGGGAGATGTAGTCCAAAACATCTAGAGGGTTCCATTTTGGGAAAAGGGATACTTGTCTAAACCATAGTTTAGCATTACGTCTGAATGAGGTCACTATAGCCAATATGGAGCTAGATAACCAATCGTCTCTAACACAGCTTCCTATGTTCCTGTGCTTTTGACAGTCAAATCTGACTTCTTGAATTGCTTGTTGGAATCTTTCCTTCAACCTAGGTAATAAATATTATCAATGCTGCACAAGAAAGTAGTCCCATGCCGGTTGCTGAAGCCTTAGATCGAGTTCTTGAGATCTTGAGGACCACTGAATTGTATTCTCCACAACTTGGGACGAAAGATGAAGACCCACATACGAGTGACCTTGTTGGAGGTTTGATGACAGTAAGTAGAATCTGCTTCTTGGTGAATGTTGTCTGAACCTTAAGTGAGCCAGTGTGGTGGGATATGGTATTTTTTTAATTAAAAAACAACACTATATTATGGGGAACCCTGGGGTGCCTCAGAAATCCTTTGGAACTTCTTCAACAAAGACAGTCATGACAGATAAAATTCATGGCAGATAAAAATCACATGACAGTGAGGCCCAACAAGCCTGAAGAGCCTAACCAGGTTAACTGCCATGGCTTTCTCACAAGAAAACTTTGGGGAGGTGGCTCAGTGGGTCGTGGTTAGGGGAGATTACCCAGCAACCTCACAAAACCACAATACCCAGGATTCTCTGGGGGAGGTAATGACAGTTAAGCTGTTGTGAAATGGGGTTTCAGTTTTTAATGCAGGTGCATCCTTTATTGTGTGGATTTCTAGTAAAGGTAAAGGGTAAAGGGACCCCTGACCATTAGGTCCAGTCGTTGCCGACTCGGGTTGCGGCGCTCATCTCACTTTATTGGCCAAGGGAGCTGACATACAGCTTCTGGCTCATGTGGCCAGCATGATTAAGCCGCTTCTGGCGAACCAGAGCAGCGCATGGAAACGCCGTTTACCTTCCCGCCGGAGTGGTACCTATTTATCTACTTGCACTTTGACGTGCTTTCTAACTGCTAGGTTGGCAGGAGCAGGGACCGAGCAACGGAAGCTCACCCTGTCGCAGGGATTTGAACCGCCGACCTTCTGATCGGCAAGTCCTAGGCTTATTCGAATGAATAAATAATTTTTTAGCATGGGTTCTTTTCAAATGTGTTCACACGTAAGTTGATGGGGTCCCATTTCTGCATTAATCCATGATATTTTTAATATATATTTTTTAAAAAACAACAACATGCATGTAAAGTTGCATTTGAAGATTTGTTTTTGAACACATCTCATAAAATACACATTTCTTAATGGATTTTCTCTGGAAAAATGCATTTTAAAATGTGTTTTGATACATTATTTGAGCCGAGGACTGTGTCCAAAGATTAGGGAAGTGTGAAAGCCGGTGGGTAACAATGTCAAGCATGTCTACTCAGAAGTAAAACCTACTGAATTCAGTGGGGCTTTCTCCCAAGTAAGTGGGGCTTGGTTTGCAGCTTTGGTTCCAACCTGGACTGTTAGTCTTGGGGTGTTTGGGGTGTGTGTTAAGAATTAGGTCAGCTCACACCAGAATGCACTAAGACTGAATTTCGCAAGCTTCTCTAGTGAAACAAGGGCTTCAAAAGAGAGAGGACTGGCTTTCAGTGAATGAGGAGTGCATTCATGTTAAGCGTGTTAATGGATAAAAAGTGCTCAAGGAACTGTTTTTCATGGTGGTGGATCAAGTCTACCCCCCTTGTTGATTCTGGAAGGTGCACAAGAGCTTTGTTTTGCAGTCATGTGCTTTTGGAGGAAGTGTCAAGCAGCTGTTAAGAGCCAGGCAGCTGTCCCCTCTTAAGTCACAAAGCTCCAGACTAATTGATTTATTGTTCTTAAAATAGAAGCCAGATGCAGACACAGACCAGCTGCAGCTTGAGTGTATTACCTTTGCACTCGGCTTGAAGTCTGAAGGTTGGGTGCACATGTCCTTAAGGTCCCTTTGAAATCGATGGGGCTTGTGTTAGTCACGACTCATCTCAGCCCCAGTGATTTCAGTGGGCCTGGAGTGCAAAGCAACTCACCTGGTGGGGTTCAAACCACAGTGCTAGTTTCTAGGTTGCCTCATCCCTTGCCCAGTCCCGCTGTCAAGGATCTCGCACAAGGGATGAGCTCCTTGAGCCACAGTGTGACTCTGGGGAGAAGGTGTCATTTCAGTAAGTATGGCAGCGCTGTGGTCTAAACCACTCTTGGGCTTGCTGATCAGAAGGTCGGCGGTTCGAATCCCCACCACAGGGTGAACTCCCATTGGTCTGTCCCAGCTCCTGCCAACCTAGCAGTTCAAAAGTACACCAGTACAAGTAGATAAATAGGTACCTCTGCGGCGGGAAGGTAAAACACCATTTCCGTGCACTCTAGTTTCCGTCATGGTGTTTCGTTGTGCCAGAAGTGGTTTAGTCCTGCTGGCCACATGACACAGAAAGCTGTCTGTGGACAAACACCGGCTCCCTCGGCCTGAAAGCGAAATGAGTGCTGCAACCCCATAGTCGCCTTTGACTGGACTTAACCATCCTTGGGTCTTTACCTTTACCTAAGCATGGCTAAGTCCGTTTGCAGCTTTAAAGGTTAAATTCAACATTAGGGATGGAAGGATCTGACCATTTGGGTTCTCTTGGTTCCTCATTTTCCCCTGTCTTCAATTTAGTTCTCTACATTTCCGCAGCCACTTTTTGGGAAAAAAATCCTCATGCCTTCAGCATTTTAGCACAAATTTCTCCTAATGGACACATTCTTGTATGCAGTTTTGACTAATGTCTGCATCTTTGCAAGCAATTTCTCCTAACGTAAAGCATTTTTTGTATGTCGTTTTCACTAATACGTTCATTTTTTATGCACACTTTCCCCTAATATATGCATTTTTCTAAACATTGTTTGGTTGGAGAACTTCCTTGCAAAATCTGGATAAGTCTGAATTTCAAAAGATGGCTGTAGTTCGGCTCTCATATTGTTTCAGAAATTGCAGATCTCATAAATTCAGCTTTAAATGCCAACTATATTGAATTCCTCCCCCTCCCTCCCCAGCTTCTTATATTGTACCCATAAATCAACTGATGACAAGCATACCTCTTTTAGGACCAGTGAAATATGGCCAATTCAGCCAGAATGACTGCTCCACTGCATGGGTTGCATCCGACAAAGGTTTACTCAAAGTAGCTCCATTAAAATTGAGGTCATGTCTACTAATTTCATTGGATCTACTCTAGTAGGGCTAAGATGGAATACAACCTAGTACTCCAAGCACTTTCTTCCCCATGTGCATCTGGAACAGTAAATTTATATATAATAATCCCCCCCATTTGTTATTTTCAACCCTTTCTTAAATAGGATGGCCTACGAAGATTATCAGGGAATGAGTATATATTATCAGCAAAACGTAAGTCTTCTCATCGCAAAGTATACATTTTCTTTATCTGTTTTAGAATTGGTGACTTTTATAAAATGCATTTTATAAACTTTTATAAAATACAACCCAATATTATTTTAAACAAAGAATTCGTGTACAGTTTATTGTACAGTGGTACCTCGGGATGCAAACGGGATCCGTTCCGGAGCCCCGTTCACATCCTGAATGGAATGTAAGACGCAACGGCACGTGCGCAGGTCGCGTTTTGCCACTTCCGCTCATGCACATGACGTCATGAGCGTCTGCGCAAGTGTCAAAACCCGGAAGTAACGCGCTCCGTTACTTCCGGGTTGCCGCGGAGCGCAACCCAAAAGCGCTCAACCTGAAGCACATTCAACTCAAGGTATGACTGTACAATTACTGCTATAACTAACAATTAAGGAAGTGGTTGCACACAATGAGCTTATTCCAGAAAGCCTATGGACGCTTTATCAGTTAAATCTGTATTGGTTTTATTCATTCATTCATTCATTACTTCTGAAGCACCTGTGCTGAGATTAAAAGTGATTTGCAGGCCCACAATCTGTAGATAGGAGACAAAACTTGAAAGGCACCCATTTTTGAGGGTTGCATAATCTCAGCCGTTTACAAAGTATACACCAGGGGCTGCCAACATGGTGCCCCTGAATGTTGGGATGCCTTGTAATCTTCCCCTGCTGCCCACATGGGCTCTGAGATCTCCACTCCCTTCCCCCTTCTCCCTCGAAAAATACATAGAGAAAGAAGTTGCAAGAGGGGCACTCTTTCCCACTTCCTCTTTCAACTCTTATGTGATTTTTACCCAGACCCCTTGGGAAAAATGGGGTTCGTGCGCACTATCTGTTTCTGTCTCTTGGCGGGGTGGGGTTGCAGGGAGGTGATCTAGGGAAATTCTCAGAGGGGGTGGAGCCCACGACACTCACTCCAAAAAACCAATTGTGCTCAGAGGTCCAGAAATAGTTGGCAGCCCCTGAAAACCTTGCAGTCCTGAGCTCTTCTGGCTGACGGACAGATACAGAGGTTGCTTCCTGTCAACTCTGTGGTCTGAAGACAGCCAGCAGTTGGAGGGTGGAGGAAGCAGAGTTCCCTGCAGATGTACCTTCTCTGTTTGATGGATGGGGTCAGGTTTGCCTTCCTCTTTCTCTCAGGGTTTTTTAATTTATTTATAGGAAGTAGGAGGTGCAGCCTTTGATCCCCAAGCTGATGCCAGAGGCCAGGTCATGCTTTATCATTTCCTCCCACTGTCTTATTTTCTCCCATAGAAACTCATCAGGTCCCAGGCAGTTTAATTTCGCCCATCTCCCTTAATGACATACCACCACGGATAGCAGAAGCGATGGAAAACGAGGAATACTGGGACTTCAACATCTTTGAATTGGAAGCAGCAACCCATAAAAGGTTTGTTGTCAAGCAAGTAAAACAAAAAGAACAGTGTTTCCCAAACGTGGGTCTCCAGCTGTTTTTGGACTACAACTTCCATCATCCCTAGCTGGCAGGACCAGCAGTCATGGATTGATGGGGATTGTAGTCCAAAAACAGCTGGGGACCCAAGTGTGGGAAACACTGCTCTAAACTGCGTTGCAGTCTGAAAATAAGTAATCTGGAACATAAAAAGTGATGCTTGATGTGACTTTTAAAACCCTGGCCAACCTAGTCCCAAAGAAGTAAGGGGGGAGAACATTTGCTGTGCTGAGACCCTGTTTCTCCTCTGCTTTCCATCCAGAATACAGTGGTGCCTCGCAAGACGAAATTAATCCGTTCTGCGAGTTTCTTCGTCTTGCGGATTTTTCGTCTTGCGAAGCACGGCTATTAACGTCTTAGCGGCTATTAATGGCTTAGCGGCTTAGCGGCTATTAACGGCTTAGCGGCTTTAAGAAAAAGGAAACAAACTCGCAAGAACTCGCAAGACGTTTCGTCTTGTGAAGCAAGCCCATAGGGAAATTCATCTTGCGGAACGACTCAAAAAACGGAAAACTCTTTCGTCTTGCGCGTTTTTCGTCTTGCGAGGCATTCGTCTTGCGAGGTACCACTGTAGACACTTCCTACCTTGGCTTAATTTAATGTGCTAGAGACATGTTGTCAAAGGCTGAGGCTGCCCAAGATGCTTTGGCGCTTGAGGCAGAAATCCAAGCTGACATCTCCCTAGTTCACCCTGGTGGCAGGAATACAACAATAAACTTTTTTACAGTGTTTAAGATTTTCCACTTGAGGCAGGCAATCTCACTCTACTTAATGGGAGCTCAGCCCTTGACCCAGGGCTATCCGATAGCATCCTATAGGCCAGATTTAGCCTGCAGGACCTTGGTAGTTAGTGCCTACCCTAAAGTTTCACTTATGAGCTCTTTGCCAGTTGTAACGCAATGGAAGTTTTATTTCAAAATTGTTGCATTATTTTTGAGACCAAGACTGTATTCATGCAGCAACTTGTTCCATTTCTCCAACACCTCCCTAACTGTTCATGTCTGCATTATATTTCAGTTTTCACATGATGTAAAAGCCACTTCTGGAAAACTTGTGAAATGTAGTGCGTCTTTAGCGCTCATTTCCATATCACTGGATTCCAGAAAAAAACACAATCCATTTGTAGCCCCCTCAACCTGGAAAATCACAGGAGTAAAGTGATGAAATTTGGTGCATTATACCAGCTTGTAGTTTTTTCCTGCTGTTTTCATGGAGGGACAGAAACACATATGTGCAGAAAGCGCTGGAGAATAGTGACATTGTCCAGTGACATTCATTGCTGTTTCGCAGCGCACCCACTGCTATCAGTGAAATTTAGTGCCTCATGCTGGTATCTCATTCAAAAAGCTGCAGTTCCACAACAGAACAGGTACTGCGATGGGAAAGGAATGTGAGAAAACAAGACAGAAGCCCTAATATTATAGTCAGGAAAACTAAGACAATATTCCCCACATCTGAATAAAATGTACGTGAACAGCAATATTTCTCTGGCTATTTCTGCCTTTAGACAACAGCTGGACAGAGGCTGGTCTCGTGGTCTGATTTCACTTCTCACATCCTGAATACCAGCTGTTGGGAAATCACAAGTTAGAAGAATGCTCTTTTGCTCAGATCCTGCTTTAAGGTGTCTCATTGGCCCCTCTGGGAACAGGATCCTTGAGAGTAGACAGGCCTGATCCTGCAGGGTTCTCTTTATGTTACCATCCCCAAGCTTTTACCATTCTGATAATGTCGACGGCGATTCTCCTTTCAGGGCAATTTCGTTGAACTTCTTTCTTTCTGTTTCTCTCCCCACCCCTTCAGGCCTTTAGTTTACCTTGGTCTCAAAATGTTTGCCCGCTTTCGGATCTGCGAGTTCCTGAATTGCTCAGAGTCGACCCTGCGATCATGGCTGCAAGTCATCGAAGCCAACTATCATTCGTCCAACTCCTACCACAACTCGACTCACTCTGCTGATGTGCTGCACGCCACGGCCTATTTCCTTTCCAAGGAAAGGGTTAAAGTAAGGACAGCTTCTCAGGAGAGAGGTGGAAGGAAGGGGGGGGGACCAGTGGTGGATGGTACCCATGGGTCTGGTGGGGCGGAAGGCAGGCAACCCACCCGTAGGCGGAGCCAGAGCTAACGACAGACAGAGGCAGAGCTATCTAATTCCAGTTTCCCCTCCATCCTGACTTCCACAAGGGAAGACTTAAGGAGAAGGCAGCTGACAGGCAGAGCTGGAGTCCGGGGTAGGTCAACAATAAAGCATCCAATATCAGCAAAGTTAACTCCTTATTCAAAGAAACAAAACAGCTCAGTCCTGGTGGTCACAGCAACCCTTCCCAGTGGGTCTTGTGCCAGTGAGGCAGTTGCGAGAACTGCCTTCCCACTGCTCTCGTAAGACTCCTCCTTTCTCAGGTCCTTCCTCAGCAACCTGAGGCTCCTTTGTCTTATATCTTGTTGCTCTGCTCTCTTCGTTTTCTCTGCTCTGCATGTTCTGGGAGACCAGCAGGGAGAGGAGCTGGTTGCAGCAAGAGGGGAAGACTCCCTGGACTCTTCAGCGGCCTGTCTTATCTCTGTCTCCTAGCCCCGCTCCTGCCTCTAAGTCTGGGCTGCCCTCTGCCACAGCCTCTTCCTGCTCACTAAACCCTGTTGCATCTTCAGCTTCCGACACCTCCTCTTTCCAGGCTGCTGCCTCTTCTCCCTCGGACCACGCATTGTGGTCCTACCACCAGTCCCCGAAGCCTTCTTCCCTTGGGGGTTCCCCAGCTAGTGCCTTCTTCCACTGCTCTGCACCCAGCCAGTCCATTACAAGAACAGAACAGACCGCTTCGGTGGGAAGGCAAACGGCGTTTCTGTTTGCGCCGTAAAGCAAGATGAGCGCCACAACCCCAGAGTCAGCCACGACTGGACCTAATGGTCAGGGGTCCCTTTACCTTTTAAAAGAAAAGTGGGGCATTCTGGGATCAAATCAGAAACTGGGACAGCTTCTAAAAATCCTGGACTGTCCCTGGAAAATAGGGACAGGTGGAAGGTCTGAGAGCTACATTTCTCAGAGTGGTTTAGCAATCAGCCCCTCTTCCCAGGGAACTTTAGGAACCGTAGCTCTGTGAGGAGGGAAAGGGGTCTCCTGATAACTCTCAGCACCCTTAGCAAACTAAAGTTTCTAGGATTTTGGGGGGGAAGCAATGACTAAATCTCTTCTAAACAGCCTTGTGTGGAAAGGCTAAGTCGGTTAGAAGCAAGCATTTCCCCTACGACTTAGCTTTCTGCAAGCTGGGAGAGTTTGACATAAAAGTAGAAACATTCATTCTAGATGCAGGATAAGCCCAGTGGTCTCTTGGGAACCTTATTAAACATCCTTCTCATCTTTGTCTCCCCCCCCACAGCAAACCTTGGATCCCATTGATGAAGTTGCTGCTCTGATTGCTGCCACTGTTCATGACGTGGATCACCCAGGCCGAACAAATTCCTTCCTGTGCAATGCAGGAAGTGAGCTGGCCATTTTGTACAACGACACAGCAGTGTTGGAGAGCCATCATGCCGCCTTGGCCTTCCAGATCACCACACGGGACGATAAATGCAATATTTTTAAAAACATGGAGAGGTGAGTTTTCAAAACGGGGCATCTGCCCTGCTTAGGCTAGAGTCTCTACATACCTTGAAGTGATGTTTTCGAAAAGGAAACGCACCAGACAAAAAATGGCATTGGAGGGTGATATATATATTGGAGGTCTAGTAGGAAGGGTTGTGAAACAGCTCCCTAGGATCTCATAAACCTAAGGGCTGATTCAGATGGTCAGGAAAAAGCACTTGGGTACAGACCTTTAGGGACTATGCCGCCCCCTAATGAAGGTGAGGATCACATATATGAACTGCCTCCCAGTGAAAAACACTGCCACCCTTGCCTGCATGTGGAAAGCTAGAACATCAGGAAAAGGGTTCTCCCCATGTGCTAACTTTCCACATGCAAGGAAATTTTGATATGGGGAGAGAGGCATTCACACATATTCCCCACCAGCATTCTGGAGTACAGTGGTACCTCGGCTTACATACGCTTCAGGTTACAGACGCTTTAGGTTACAGACTCCACTAACCCAGAAATAGTGCTTCAGGTTAAGAACTTTGCTTCAGGATGAGAACAGAAATTGTGCTCTGGCGGCGCGGCAGCAGCAGGAGGCCCCATTAGCTAAAGTGGTGCTTCAGGTTAAGAACAGTTTCAGGTTAAGTACGGACCTCCGGGACAAATTAAGTATTTAACCTGAGGTACCACTGTACTATAGCCTTGAGAAGTCTCCTTCATTGATAGCCTGCACATTTAAGCAGCAAAATTTAGTTTTAGATTTATCAACTTACTTTATAGTTTTCGAGTCATCCACTAAAATTCTAGTGGATGGATCAAAAGGGGTCAATTTCAGGAGCATTTGAATTTGAGTTACTGGTGCTGTTGTTCTGAGTCTTATTTTGGTTCTGTTGTTGAAATAGGGTTAAAAAAAGCTATCCGGAGAATTAGTTAGAATGCAGTTCCTTTTAAAGTCAAATCAGTTGGTTAAGTGGTTCAAAATGCAAAGGATTAACAGACTGAAATTTTTTTAATTGGCTGACAGCTCTAGTAAACTATAAAGCTCTGCGTGTTGTTCGAATTGTTCCCAAGTTTTCAATCAGAAACCTTTTCAGTCAGAATCTAGACAAGATGGCCTTGAGCCCATGCATATCCCACACGTCCCTTCTTTACGCAGGAATGAATACCGAACCCTCCGGCAGGCCATTATCGACATGGTCCTGGCCACAGAAATGACCAAGCACTTTGAGCACGTCAACAAGTTTGTCAACAGCATCAACAAGCCGCTGGCAGCGCTTGAAGAGAACGGGGTAAGAGGCCCTCCGGGGAAGGCAAGGAGATGCGAAAGCTGCAAGTGGATGTTAATTTATTACTTAATTTGGAAGCTAATTGGCCTGCAAATTTCACGCTGCTTCCTGAGGAGCGGAATGACATCTAGGCAAATCCTTTCTCCTATACATCTTTCAGGATTTTCCCTATTTCTAGCCAAGGAGCCAGTGTATTATTGTTATTGTTATTATACCTCGGGTTACATATGCTTCAGGTTACAGACTCCACTAACCCAGAAATATTACCTCGGGTTAAGAACTTTGCTTCAGGATGAGAACCGAAATCGTGCAGCGGCGGTGCAGCAGCAGCGGGAGCCCCCATTAGCTAAAGTGGTGCTTCAGGTTAAGAACAGTTTCAGGTTAAGAACGGACCTCCAGAACGAATTAAGTACTTAACCCGAGGTACCACTGTATTATTATGCAAAACAAATGTTGTTTTTTGAGAGAGAGAGAGAGAGAGAGAGAGAGAGAGAGAGAGCGCGCGCAGATATGTGGTACAGTTTCCAGGGGACTTTGCTTCATCCTAGAATGAAGGTGGTTTGCGCCCCACAAAACCATGCCCCCGGGGTTATGCCACCACCATTGCTTCGCCCCTGTCCCATCCTTATTGGCATGAGAGCAAAAGGACACTGCTGCTGAACGACCCATCTAATCCAGCATCCTGGAAGTGAATGGTCGTTATCTAAAGGGCCATCTATAAGCTTGTGGAAAGCTAGCCTGTTGGTAAGAAGAGATCTTTTCCCTAAGAAAGAAGGGGCTACTGGGTGTCCCATCTGGTCCGGCGTCCTCTACTCCCAGGGGTCAAGCAGATGCCTAAGATGCACGACTTGAGTGCAACAGCTTTTCCTCTCCTTGAGATTCCAACAACTGGGATTCAGAGGCATACTCTGCCTGGAGATGGAATATAGCCATTGTGGTTAGTAGGTAAAGGTAAAGGAGCCAAGGATGGTTAAGTCCAGTCAAAGGTGACTATGGGGTTGTGGCGCTCATCTCGCTTTCAGGCCAAGGGAGACGGTGTTTGTCCACAGGCAGCTTTCTGGGTCATGTGGCCAGCATGACTAAACCACTTCTGGTGCAACGGAACACCGTGATGGAAACCAGAGTGCACAAAAACGCTGTTTACCTTCCTGCCACAGTGGTACCTATTTATCTACTTGCACTGGTGTGCTTTCGAACTGCTAGGTTGGCAGGAGCTGGGACAGAGCAACGGGAGCTCACCCTGTTGCGGGAATTTGAACCGCCAACCTTCCGATCGGCAAGCCCAAGAGGCTCAGAGGTTTAGTCCACAGCTCCAGCGATGGCCTTATTCCTCCATGAATCTGCCTAACCCTCTTTTAAAGCCATCCAAGTCGGTGGCTACCAGTATTTTCATTGTTTTAACTATGCACCCTATAAGAAGGTGCTTTATTTTATGTGTCCTGAATCTTCCAACTTCAGCTTCAGTGGACATCCCTGAGTTCTAGTATCATGGGAGTGGGAGAAAAACTTCTCTTCCTCCAGGGCCGTGAATAATTTTTGCACACTTCCATCATGTTACCTCTTGTCCTTTAGAGAGAGCCGTAAGTTTCACCTTTCCTCCATATATAAAACGTTTTTTTGGATGCACACATTTTAAAAGGGTAAGGGCACGAAGCAGCCGTTGGATAAGGGCAAATAAATCACATTTGCTGCTGGGTTTTTCATGCCTTTTTTTTAAAAAAAAGTCTTATTTTCTTTTCTCTACCACATTCTCTTATAAGTGCCGTTTTAGGTCTCTCCTCGCTTTGCAGTTGCAGTTGGCTTGCCCTTTTCATTTATTCACACCTCCCATCCATCTTCCTTGCAAAGCGGCTGAGAGGAACAGTTTCAGGATTTTGAGAGCAGAGATTTGGCACCTCCCAGCAAATAACTTGCCAGTTCCGATGGGTTGGTTTTGTTGTGGTTTGACAACCCACACACACAAACACCTTGCAACCCGCCCCCCAAGGAAAGCACTTTCTCCTTGCAGTTAAAAAGGACATCTATGCTGCTGAAGGACGAAAAAGCTGGAAACTGAGGTCCCCGGCTACTCTACTCGTCCCTTAATGTGTTTACTTTTACATTGTGGGTTGGAGGCTTCCTCTGAGTCTGCTGCCCTTTGTACACAACTGTGCAGGAGGTGGCTGTTTTTAGCTTCTTCACAAAGGGCTCCTTTGAGCTTCCCTTGAAATCTTTCCATTCATTCAGCGAGAAGTTGGATCAGGCCCAGGTATTTTGAAGTCAGCGCAATGAGAACTGAAGCCCCAGTTCCTTTGGTCATCTCAGCAGTTGGTCCTTGATGAACAATGGGGGTCCCATTGAAGCGCCATTTGGAAACTTGATCAAATGGCAGTGCCGCACAGAGGGCCAGACTCTGGACTCCAGGCTGAATGGCTGGGCTCTTCCACGCAGGATCAAAGCCTTTTTCGGTGGCTAAATTGGCCAAAAACAGCTGCCTTTCCTAATTCCATACTCATTGGCTTCATTTGAAATCACACTTTCCCCCCATAAGCTTTCATGGATAAGAGATGGGGTGAAAGCCATCCTTTAAGCATTTGAATGTATGAGGGGAGGGGAAAAATGGGGGGGGGGGAGTAGTTGATGAATGAAGTTTGGATGATCGGGGGGTAGATGTTTGATTGACAGTGATTGACATAAGCCTTAACATATGTTTTTATTTTTAAAGGTTTCAGATAGTTGTTTTCTACTGACTATTTTATTATGTAAGCCACTTTGAGTTTTATTACAATCAAAGGACGCAGGTGGCACTGTGGTCTAAACCACTCAGCCTCTTGGGCTTGCCGGTCAGAAGGTCGGCAGTTTGAATCCCCACAACAGGGTGAGCTCCTGTTGCTCTGTCCCAGCTCCTGCCAACCTAGCAGTTTGAAAGCACGCCAGTGCAAGTAGATAAATAGGTACCGCTGCGGCGGGAAGGTAAACGGCGTTTCCATTCACTCTGGCTTCTGTCACAGTGTTCCATTGCACCAGAAGTGATTCAGTCATGCTGGCCACATGACCCGAAAAGCTGTCTGTGGACAAACGCCGGTTCCCTCGGCCCGAAAGCGAGATGAGCACCACAACCCCATACACGCCTTTGACTGGACTTAACCGTCCAGGGGTCCTTTGCCTTTTTACTTTATTACAATCCAGCAGTATAGCAAGCTTGTGAAATAAATAAATTAAAACTAATAATAATAGTTTATTTACCATATTTTTCGCTCTATAAGACGCACCAGACCAGAAGACGCACCTAGTTTTTGGAGGAGGAAAACAAGAAAAAAAATATTCTGAATCTCAGAAGCCAGAACAGCAAGAGAGATCGCTGCGCAGTGGAAGCAGCAGTCCCTGTTGCTGTTCTGGCTTCTGGGATAGCTGTGCAGCCTGCATTCGCTCCATAAGATGCACACACATTTCCCCTTACTTTTTAGAAGGGAAAAAGTGAATCTTATAGAGCAAAAAATACGGTATATGTCACGCATCAGACTGGGTTGCCCCAGCTGCTCTGGGTGACGTCCAACAAATTAAAACACAATACATCAAACATTGAAAACTTCCCTGAAAGTTTCATGACGTCTTGAGCTTACTGTTCATGCAGGTTCCTTTCCCTCTCCCTCAATACCCATGTGTGTGAAAGTGTGTTCATGCATCGAAGCAGACTTTGATCCTTTAAAGCCGCTATGAATCTGTTCATGTTTAAGGTTCCCACAAGATTCTTTGTTTATACGTGATGCCTTTGAAGTTCCTGCACAGATGCTGATGGTACATTTTTGTCAACTTTTCGATAAGGGTGCAAACGGAGATAGCGATTCCATCAAAACCGTCCTCACGTCTCCCGAAAACCGGATCCTGATCAAGCGCATGCTAATTAAGTGTGCTGATGTTTCCAACCCATGTCGGCCCCTGGAGCAGTGTGTCGAGTGGGCAGGCCGCATCTCTGAGGAATATTTTGCACAGGTGGGTGAGATACGGCCAGCTGGAGAAATTTCAGCTGAGAAAGAGAGAGAATTCAACAGTGCTTAGTTTGTTTTTGGTTGTTAGTTTGTTAATTTCAATATCGTTTTGTGGATTAGGAGTGCTGTAATGCTTTGTGAATTTTAGAATAACTTTATATCACGGCTTTTCTTGCGGCTGTGCTGTTTAATCTATTTTTAAGTTGTTTAGTTAATAGTGTTTTATAGAAGGTGGTTGTTTTATGGATGATTTGTTAATTGTTTTATATAATTTGTGTTGCAGTTGTGATGTTCTACTCTGTTATTATTTATTGTTTGAAAGCCTCTTTGTGACACGTGTGAGTGGCATAGAAATTGAATGAATGAATGAATGAATGAATGAATGTTGATACACAATACAGGATTTTCATAGGAGGACAAGGGTATGTGGAGGTGGATGTGTCTTTCTCCCCCTTCATTTCTGACCCTAGCTCAGTATAATATCTTCCTTGTTCTGAAATCACCCCCAAATGAAAGCAGTCAATCTATGTGTGCTCTCAGACCAGGTCACAACCACAACCCATCTTAAGATTCTCCAACTTTCTAAGATTATGCAATAATCTTGATTTTTCATATGCTTCGGTATACTGCTTCTGGTGTTGATTTCTTTAGCCAAGAGAACATCTTATAAATGCTCAAATAAATAAATAATAAAAAGTTGAGAGCTCATTAACAATAACAGACAAAACAGTCATAACAATGGGTTTCTTTTGGGCGGGGGTTGTTTTTCAGACAGATGACGAGAAAAGGCAAGGATTGCCTGTTGTGATGCCTGTTTTTGACCGGAACACTTGTAGCATCCCCAAATCTCAAATATCCTTCATTGATTATTTCATCACCGACATGTTTGACGCTTGGGATGGTAAGTAACCTCTTATCCCCTTGACAGCTGCTCAGTAGGCAATCCAGAATATTGTTAAGATTTGCTTAGAATAACAAGACTGTGTTGAAAATCTGCGAATTAATTGAACCCAAAGAACAGGCCTCTAGCACGCAATGTTCAGTGCCATTGGACACCTTCCCCATCTTGTCTTATTCCGCAGGAACGTAAGCACTTTGTTTCCTTTCTTCTCCAGCCTTTGCAGATCTTCCAAATCTGATGCAGCATCTAGACAACAACTTCAAATACTGGAAGGGGCTGGACGACAGGAAGCTACGGACCCTCCGACCGCCCCCCGAATAGCAACCGGGCCTCTTGGTGGTGTGAACACTGCCCATCTGGAGGCGTTCCTACAAACTTGCGTTTGAGAATGCATTTTCGGATTTTTTTTGGTCTCTTCAGTATTACAGCAAGGCCTTCCTGTACACAGCTTCGGAGAACTTGAGCGTTCTAAGAATGTCTTGAGGTCAGCAGTGGACTCTTGGCAACCTCCCACCTAGGGACTCTGTGTTGAGTGAGCCTTTCAAGTTGAATTACACTGGACTGCTGCGATGTCTGTACTGAAGAGGGTTTGAAAGCAAACCTTTTTTTGGTTTTGTCTCATTTTTGGCATTCTCTTCATGCCAGATTTCCAAAGCTTGAAGATAGCCTCCTCCTCATAAAAGAGACAATTTTAACACATTAATTGGATCTACAAGTGAAGGCGGACATCTCCATCGGTGGTAATGTCTCAACAGTTATGAGGATACTTTTTAATGAGCACTTAAAGGAAGAAGAAACCCCCAGTTACATTGAACAATATTTGACATGCAAACCCTTTATGAAGGATTTTGGGAGGGGGGGAATCTTCTGAAAAATGGACATAGCTCTATTTTTTCACATTGCAGAAGGCGCAATCATTCACTTCTGAGCACTACTGAGAGCCAGGTCTCTTTAAAATGAGTTTAGTAGCAAATGTAAACAAACGAACCCACTCACCCAACCTGCAAATCTTTTGAAGCTGATCGTTAGACATCTTTGATTAAAATATGTTTTATTTATTTTGTTAGATGTTCAATATTTTCTATGAATTTATAAAGACTCTAAAAGCCAAAGCCAACTTTAGATGCATTACAGATTTACATGATTCATACTCGTTACGCATTTTATTTTCATAATGCAAAACGCCGTACAATGAGGATACATTTTTATTGCACTGTAAGGATAGATGTGTATGTTGAAATATTGTTCAATTTTATGTTAATTAAAATAAGTTTTTATCAAAGGTCTCATTGGAGAGCCGTCAAGCGAAATGACATGGGTCATATAACTTGTACTGTGACCGTAGCTGGAACTCCCCAACACTGGAGTTGGGACAGTGATCCTCAGAGCCCTGGTTTAGTAGTAAAACCAAGGGCAACAGACTCAAAGCGCCCCCGTTGTTCAGCCCAGACACTGAGGTCCAGCTCCGAGGGCCTTCTGGCGGTTTCCTCCCTGCAAGAAGTGAGGTTACAGGGAACCAGGCAAAGGGCCTTCTCAGTGGTGGAAAGCCCTCCCACCTAATGTCAAGGAACTAAACAACTATCTGACTTTTAGAAGACATCTGAAGGCAGCCCTGTTTAGGGAAGTTTTTAATGTTTCAACACCCAGACATCGTGTTTTTTATATTCTATTGGGAGCCGCCCAGAGTGGCTGGAGGAACCCAGCCAGATGGGCAGGGTATAAATAATAAATTATTATTATAGGTCAAACCCTCTTATCTCCAGGTGTTCTGAACCCCTGTCTACCTGGCAGGTCCAAAGTTCAAAATCCGAGGGTCGATCAGCACAAGTGAAGTCCAAAACCCAACGTCTGTGAGGGTCAGGAAAGGAGGCTCAGGGCCAATCCAAGTAGCAAAGTCCATCAGTCAGGATACAATCCAAAGTCAAACCCAAAGCACAGCCCTGTGGAGGTCCAGGAACGTCCAAGTCAAGGCCTATCAACATGGGCAGTTGAGCAGACACAATGCCTCAGCTCTACTGCCTTTTCTACTTTGCATACTGATTGCAGCATCTGGGCTTGAGGAGACATCATCATCATCGAATCTTTTATTGGCATTACATACAAGCATCCAAAACAAATCAGTACAGAATTTCCACTTCCCCGGTGGCACAAAACATTTGCTAAAAGAAAGGAGGCAGAGCAGTCTGTCGTCACATCTCTAGGTCTCCAGGGAGATCAGACGTCTGCAGTGTATTTTGACGACGAAAAACCAAATAGAGATATTTAGCCACTAACTTGGTGGGCTCCTGATCATTCCCCAGTAATAGAAAATGTATGACTTCTGACTCTGGTTTCCATTTGGGGATAGAGTTGATCTAGAAATTGCTGACGGAGATCAGCATATAGTTTACAATTGAGAACCATATGTGTAAGGGTTTCCACCAGGTGGTCTTCACATGGGCAAGTTCTTTCTCCTTCCACCCTGCCTGAGAACCTTCCCCAAAGGAGGTTTGATGGATTTGAATTAAACCTGGCCAGCGAAAATGCCCTTCTTTCTTGAGGGTTAAGCAGAAATTCAAGGTAATTGTGGTTAGTTTCATGTGCCCAAGAAAGTTGAAAATAAAGAGGGGAACATGTTTTCTCTGCTGCTACTGTTAGTGCTTGGCGTTCAATATCCCACAACCTAGTTTTTATTATAGCCTTGACAGATGGTAGGGACATCGACTGCAAAGGTTCCACTGACAGCCCGAGTTGCTGTACCTTCTTGTTAAACTGTTGTTGAGAAGACATGTGACCTTCTCCTGTTTTGAGCCTATTCCAGCTGAGGAATCACAGAGCTAGTGAGCCCCACCTGGCCAGCTAAGGAACTGGGTTATGGGCCTTTGCCTGCTACATCTTCTGGATTGCCTCACCTGCTGCTCCCTTTGCCTCTGAGCCTGTCATGATTGTGAAGACAGGGACCTCTCTGGTGATGGGTCCTGGTGCTCTGGTTCCTGTGTCCTGGCCCCCAGCCCCTCATCATCCCCCATCACCCTGTAAATACTTCTGACACCAACCTCTCCCAAACCCCAGCTTGCTCCAGTCTCCCAGTCCCAGTTACACCCCTTGTCGGAATCTTATTCCTCTTCCTCCCTGTTATCCTGCCAGTTCATGACGCCAGGTAAATGGACACGGTGATGGCAAATACCTTTTGCAGGAGACCAGGACTGCAAACTTTGCCATCAATACCTTCAGAGGTACCCAAAATGCACAGTGAACAGATGATAGACTTTCCAAACTCTATAGTAGATATGGTTTCAATCTGCCATAACTTTTCCTGTCCAAGTTTCATTTGAGAAGAATAAAAGGGACACCCCGGTGCACTCAGCACAGTTCTCCATAATTTGGGTGCCTCTGGTGCAGGGAAAAGGTTCCCAGGTGGAATGTGCTTCAATATGTCTTTTTCCCACCCACTGTGCTGGAGAAGAAAACTAAAATAGCGATTAAAAAAAATATGTTTTAATTCCCCAGTGGTTTGTAAACTTTCCATCCCTTTGACATTTGGAGGAAGCATTCTGGAAGACGGCAGAAGAAGTATGTTTAAACGTATATCTTGCAAAGTGTCAAACATTTTAGCCTATTCCTCCGAAACATTTTCTTTTATTTATTTTTATGCCGTTCCATAGACCTCTGAAATTAAATCCTTTCTTTGGGTGGGGGGGGGTTTAAAATACACCATGGAGATGCTTGTTTCTTTGTTCTCAAAATGTCAAAGTGTCTTCTGACCCAGCCTGACTTTTTGCTAATGTTTGTTTATTCTTAAACTCCATTCCTTGGGTGAAAAATATACAGGAAATGCAGCTTGATTACGTCAAGGCGCCCATTGTGGTGAGAAAGCCAAAAACTTCCCATCTCTCTAGAAGTTAATGTATATTAATAGCACCCAAATAGCTCTGGGTTTTATGGATACCCAAACAGAAGGGGTTTTGGGGGGGAATATATTTCTATTCCTCATTATTTCCCTTCCCCCACAGCTATATTTTAGTTTGGGAGATGCTAAAACAGATTTTAACCAATTTATTGGTTAGATTAATCAAATGTTGCACCTTTAAACTGATTTTTTTAAAAATTAAAAATCCTGATTATTCAGAGAATCTTCTTATACAATCCACGGGTTTGTTTTTTTAATGGATATATAAAAATCTAACTGTTTTGATCTAACCTTATAAATTGGTCAGTACGGGTTCCCATGAGAGCAAGTCCCTCTCTGGAAACTGAGCCACCTTTTGGGAGCTACCCAGAGTGGCTGGGGCAACACAGTCAGATGGGCAGGGTACTACTACTACTACTACTACTAATAGTAATAATAATAATAATTAATAAATTTTATTGTTGTTGTTTTTGCAGTGCCGTTGTCCAGCCAAGTAATGGGCACAAACATGTATCAACTAGGGTAAAGTGTGCATTAGGTAAAAAAAAAGGTAAAGGTACCCCTGTCCGTACGGGCCAGTCATGTCCGACTCTGGGGTTGTGCGCTCATCTCACTTAAGAGGCCGGGGGCCAGTGCTGTCCGGAGACACTTCCGGGTCACGTGGCCAGCGTGACGAAGCTGCTCTGGCGAGCCAGCACCAGCACAGCACATGGAAACGCCGCTTGCCTTCCCGCTATAAAGCGGTACCTATTTATCTACTTGCACTTAAGGGTGCTTTCTAACTGCTAGGTGGGCAGGAGCTGGGACCGAAAGACGGGAGCTCACCCCGCCGCGGGGATTCAAACCGCCGACCATGCGATCGGCAAGCCCTAGGCACTGAGGTTTTACCCACAGCGCCACCCGCATGCCTTAAGTGTGCATTAAAGCATGAGTGAAAGCAACAGGCAAAACTGCATTACATTAAGGAAAATGACTTTGCAAAAAAAGAAAAGGTATTTATTATGCAAAATTTCATACAAAAACATGCACGCTAGGAGAAATTAGTGCTTAAATGCTGATGGATTTTAATGAAGGCATTTTTTAAAACAAAGAGATCACAAACTCGTGGACATGAGGACTGAACTTAAGATTGGAAAAATTAAAAATGGAGACAAACTGAAATTGACACATTTTCCCATCCCCAAAACCTAAGGGCCCTCAGACCCCCCTTTAACCTGGAAAAAGCAGTGTGTGCAGACTGGGCATTCCTGAGCTCTGTCTCAGACTTTCCTGGACTGTGTAGTGTGAGACTAAAGCCCCACGAAAATTAGAAACTGCATGACCTCCCCGTCTTCTTGATCTGCCCCTGGAGACAGTGAGGTGGCTATATAAAGCTTGCAAATGATTTGTTTTCCAGGCAATGTGACATCATTTCCCTGAGCAAATTAATCTGTTAGAGCCTTTTTGTGACACATGAGCTCATTTGGGCGACGGAATGAAAGGATCCTGTCATTTCTACATTAGCCAAATGATTGCTTGCTGGTCCTCCCCCTCCCGACATCAAGAGATGGGATTGAAAAACATGGAGAAGAACAAGTAACTCAGGTTTTTTGGGTGGCGGCGGGGTGTGTGTGTGTGTCATTGGAGAGACGGCTAATATTTTAATATCGAAGGATCAAAAGTTTATTTCTTTGTACAAATCCCTAAGGGGCTTAGTTGCAAGCATGCAACTTTCATGATATTGTGAGACAGGAACGGTAGGTCTGATATATACTGAATTCCCTCATATTTTCACTGCGTCATTGCTGTTGTTACCTTCTTTGAATGCTGACCAGCCCATGTGACCAGTGTGATTTTCAACAATACCAATGTGCAGTCGTTTTGTTATAACTTTGAGTACTCCATCACAGTTATACAGACTCCCTATTTTAGCTTAAAGTCAGGTAAAGGTAAAGGGACCCCTGACCATTAGGTCCAGTCGTGACCGACTCTGGGGTTGCGGCGCTCATCTCGCTTTATTGGCCGAGGGAGCCGGCGTACAGCTTCCGGGTCATGTGGCCAGCATGACTAAGCCGCTTCTGGCGAACCAGAGCAGCACATGGAAACGCTGTTTACCTTCCCGCCGAAGCGGTACCTATTTATCTACTTGCACTTTGACGTGCTTTCGAACTGCTAGGTTGGCAGGAGCAGGGACCGAGCAACGGGAGCTCACCCCGTTGCGGAGATTCAAACCGTCAACCTTCTGATCGGCAAGTCCTAGGCTCTGTGGTTTAACCCACAGCGCCACCTGCGTCCTAAGCTTAAAGTCAAGAGAGTTATAAATCCAGCACCAGAATTCAAAAGCATCAATTCTTCCTTGATGCGATCAGCCTTCTTGATGGTCCAGCTCTCACTTCCATGCATCACTACTGGGAAAACCATAGCTTTAACTATACAGACCTTTGTTATCTCTGCTTTTTAAGATGCTGTCTAGGTTTGTCATAGATTTTCTCCCAAGAAGCAGGCGTCTTTTAATTTCGTGGCTGCTGTCACCATCTGCAGTGATCATGGAGCCCAAGAAAGTAAAATCTTTCACTGTCTCCATTTCTTCCCCTTCTATTTGCCAGGAGGTGATGGGCCCAGTGGCCATGATCTTCGTTTTTTTGATGTTGAGCTTCGGACCATATTTTGCACTCTCCTCTCTCTGTGGATACCATTCCACAAATGGAGAGCCTCTGCAGAAAAGGCCTATTTTCATGTTGCCACCATCCAGACATATTGTGCAGGAGGCACAGGAAGTAGGGCCCCAGATGATGCGTAATTGGTCCAACTTGTTATAAGTCAGCTCCCATGTTTAAACTTTCAGGCTTCCTGTAGGCATCTAGTTGGCCATTGTGTGAACAGGATCCTAGGCTGGATGGGTCATTGGCCTGATCCAGGAATCCTCTTTTTATGTTCCTAAAGGCTCACAATGTTTGCATGTGAGTTCCTATCTCTCTGCCTGTGAAATAAAAGCACATTCCTTCCACACCCCAGAGTCGAACTTTTACAAGAACTTTTGCATGAGCGGAAAAGTGTGCCACAAAAAGGACTGGGAAAGCCCAGGGAATTGGAGGCTGCAAGTTGTGGACTGTACTGGAGAGCATCTCCAAACAAATATGAAATAATTCCATCTGATTCATCACCTTGGGTGGGTGGGAGAAAGCAGGAGAGCAAAGAGGAATACGGTCCAAACTAAACTGTTTGATAAAAAAATATATACTTTGAACCACATCTGAGTCCAAGCCTAAGCTAATTAAACATCTGCGACATATTTAATACCGACTCAGTAAACATTGACAGTGTGGAGTGTATTCATGAGACTTTGCAGTACCGCTTAGACAGCAGAAAGGTCAAACACTGTGCATTAAGCACTTGCAAAACAAACGCACTGGCCCCATTTGCCCTATACATTTACATGCTGATAGCTTCCTCCAAAAACCCTGGGTACTGTAGCTTGTTATGGGTGCTGATACAGTGGTACCTTGGGTTACATACGCTTCAGGTTACAGACTCCGCTAACCCAGAAATATAAACTCGGGGTAAGAACTTTGCTTCAGGATGAGAACAGAAATTGTGCTCCAGCAGCGCGGCAGCAGCGGGAGGCCCCATTAGCTAAAGTGGTGCTTCAGGTTAACAACAGTTTCAGGTTAAGAACGGACCTCCGGAACGAATTAAGTACTTAACCCGAGGTACCACTGTAGTTGTTAATAGACACCCCCCCATTCCTTTTACCAAAGTGCAATTCCCAGAGTGGTTTAACTATCAATCCCTCTTCACAGAGAATTTTTATATGCAGTTTTGACTGATGTACACATTTTTTACACGCACTAACCTCACTAACATAATGCAGTTTTGAGACTTATTTTTTACTAATCTTTGTAACTTTATATGCATTTTTGTACACATAACTTGGCTGGAGAACTGCATTGCAAACTTCAAAGAAGGGCAAATTTAGAAAAAGGGATCCCAAAGAATCATGGGAACTGTAGCTTTGTAAACTGCAGTTCCCAGGATTCTTGGTGGTAAGCCCAGTACTTTAGAGATACGGTGTGTGTGTGTGTGTGTGTGTGCGTGCGCACAACATAGCTGTCAACTTACAGCTTTGAAAATAAGGGACCAGCAGCCTCAAAAATAAGGGATCAGCAGCCAAAATAAGGGATTTTCCAAGCACAGGTAGGTTCAACTTCTGAGCCCCTCCGAACCAAAGGCAGAAAGCCCAGCCAGCAGCCAAACGAAGCCTCAAGCGGTGGTTCCCACAGTGCAGCAACCAGGCAAAGGGGATGCAGCAAGGAAAACCACTGTCACCTCTCTGCTGGGAAGTGCTGAGCAAAGGCGAGTCCCCAGGCAATGCGGCCGACTTGATCGGCACAAGGCATGCAAGCTCCACCCCCCTGTCGTTCTTAGACTTCTTATTGGGTGAGCAATGCAGCCAAGCAACACAGTTGGAGCCTCCCTCCTCCCTGTCCAGCAGGGAGGGAGGGAGAGGAGCTGCTTCCTTTGAAACACGGGAAATTTAAGGGACATCATCAATAAGGGACAGCAGCAGGACACGGCGCTGGGATAAGGGACTTTCCCGCCAAATAAGGGACGGTTGACAGCTATGGTGTGCAACCTTATTTTATTGTCTTATTTATTAAATTTATATTCTGCCCTTCCATCCCAAAGGGATCCCCAAGTCTGATTTAAGATTACTGGGCAAAATGTTGTTTCACACTTCTTCCCTTTTTTACGGGGAGATAAGCTCTGGATCGAAGCTGCACTTTAATTTTCTCAAGTTAGGGGAGGGCAAGCTTGTCCAATGGCTCTGGTTCTCCACCTGCTGTTGGTCTCTGAAGAGAGACATACAGGGCTTGGCATTTACCTCCTGATGTTCTGAGCTTGCAAATGTCAAAACTGAATAACGCTTGTGTTTTGATTACCCCAAGGACTGATTCACAAAGCCAGCGAGACAAAAGGGTCGCTTCAAAACGACAGGCATAAAACCTTCAGAGCCACACATTAACAAGAGGCGTGCATTCACGTGATAATAAAGCTATCAGTTCTGTGTCAGATGTTCACTTAGCCAGGTTATTACATGACATTTGTAAGTAATACCTGATTAATATGCCCAGAAGGGGAGGAAACACCCCTTGAAATGGCATTCCCTGCACTTACGAGGTGACAGACTAGTATCAGTGCAGCGTCATAAACAGAGATGCCATGTCACATTTCAATTTGAAGATAGGAACTGAGGAAACTTGAGCACAGACCCCCCAAGTGTCCTTATTTTCCAGAGACAGTCCTGGATTTAAAGAAGCCATTCCAGTTTCTGAACTGGTCCCAGAATGCCCTGCTTTTCTTTAAAGGTAAAGGGACCCCTGACCATTAGGTCCAGTCGTGGCTGACTCTGGGGTTGCGGCACTCATCTTGCTTTATTAGCCGAGGGAGCCGGCGTACAGCTTCCGGGTCATGTGGCCAGCATGACTAAGCCGCTTCTGGCGAACCAGAGCAGCGCACGGAAACGCCGTTTACCTTCCCTACCTATTTATCTACTTGCACTTTGACGTGATTTCTAACTGCTAGGTGGGCAGCGGCAGGGACCAAGCAACGGGAGCTCACCCTGTTGCGGGGATTCGAACCGCCGACCTTCTGATTGGCAAGCCCAAGAGGCTCAGTGGTTTAGAGCACAGCACCACCCGCGTCCCTTTGCCTGACTGGTATGTGTCCTTGAGCTCTGATAGTTCCTCTTGCTAGTCTGGAGGAGTTTGAGGAGTTTGGATTTGATATCCCGCTTTATCACTACCCGAAGGAGTCTCAAAGTGGCTAGCATTCTCCTTTCCCTTCCTCCCCCACAACAAACACTCTGTGAGGTAAGTGGGGCTGAGAGACTTTAAAAAAGTGTGACTAGCCCAAGGTCACCCAGCAGCTGCATGTGGAGGAGCGGGGAATCGAACCCGGTTCACCAGATTACGAGTCTACTGCTCTTAACCACTACACCACACTGGCTATGGGTGGCATTGAAGGCAGTGCACCTTTGAATACCATTTGCTGGGAACTGCAACAGGAAGAGCTCTGTTGCACTCAGGTGCCCAATCAGATGCCTATGGCTTGCCACTATGAGGTTGGCCACTATGAGAACAGAATGCTGGACTAGAAGGGCCTGAGTATTCATTTTTTTAAACTTGTTTGGCCTGGCCTTGCAATGACCGACACACATTTTAAACATGTATCTGACTACTTGCATATAATTTGGCTTTATTTTATTTATTGACTTTTATTACATTCGTACACTGCCCAGCTTTAAGGTTCAGGTTTAAGGCTAAAGAAATGACTCCCAACCCAGACAACAGGTTATAAGTGTCAAGTCTGGTAGGTGTCTGCTGTGCTATAAGAGCATGCACAACATGTGCTGTTGATTGTAGGTCGCAGATGAGCTAAGATGGCATTTAAGCTCGGCTTCTTGCAAGAGCTTTTTCCCATCCAAAGGGTTGTTTCTGAGAATGAATACTCAAAGGATTGCTTGAGGCTTAGTGGAATTGGCTAGCACCAAGGTGTTTCTCTTAAGCGGTGGACACTTCCATGTATGGAAACGGGAGAGCTGCCACCTTTTCCTGCATGGAAGGGATGGGGTGTTTTCCAAGAACAAAGTTCAAGTTCTGGCAGGATTAAGGTGCAAAAGTTCAGCCATCTCTTCACTTGAAGTTCAGCCCATGAAACCCAGTGGGATGAGAGGCAGGACTATGATGTTGAAAGCACTTTGGAATTCAGACCGTGGGAAGCCAAAACAAAAATAATTACAATTTGGAAGACAATTGGGCTTTTTTTATTTTAGTTTTTTATTTTCATTGGATTTGATATGTTAATTAGATGTTTTAATTGGAAAATTAATAAACGCTTTTAAAAAAAGAAAAAAAACCCAGTGGAGAACCCCAGGTTTTGCAGTAGAAGTAGGGGGGGAAATGCAGAAGAAGGAAAAATATGCCTAGGCAGTGACATCCCCCTAATAATAATAATAATAATAATAAGGATCTCAGTCCAGAGCAAGGTTCGTACACCCTACTATTGCAATAAAAGTTCCCATTTGAACCAATGGAAACATTATTGCAATGCACATAGCACACATGCCTCCCAGAAATATCTGGATTAGGACAACAGTAGAGGACAAAGGATTAAAGCCCCAGTTATGACCTTCCAAAATAGGATCCTTTTGGCAAATTAAGTAGGATCCAACTCTCCTAGAACAGGGGTACTAACATGGTGCTGTCCTGAAGTTGTTGGACCCATCATCCCTTTTGGTCATGCTGGCTGCAGCTAATGGGAGTTGTAGTCCACCATATTGAGGGCATCACTTGGCCTATAACCCCTAAACGACCCTGTTCCTCTACCATTTAATTTAGGAGGACCCTGTTGTTTTCTTTTTGTACCACCTTCCACATCAGCCTCGGGGCAATATACATAAAAACAACTAAAGACAGGTTTAAAAACGGTACCAAAAACAACAGTCCAAGATGGATTTAAAAATAATACAGAACAAACACCTCAGGAAGAGACCTGGAAGATCTCGTTGAAAAAAACGGTCTCCAGTTGTTTCTGGAAAGTGGAGATGGTGGTTGACAATTGTATCTCAACAGGAACGAGGGCAGCTGCATTGAAACCCCTGCCCCGAGTCATTGTAAAATGGGTTTCTGATTATTGATTTGACTGGTTCAACTTTTTTAGTCCTTCAGACTATTATATTGGTGCGTTTCAGTTAATTTGCTGTTTTTCCTGCATTTTAATGTTCTGTTGTGTAAGCAGCTCTGGGTTCTTTCTTTCTTTCTTTCTTTCTTTCTTTCTTTCTTTCTTTCTTTCTTTCTTTCTTTCTTTCTTTCTTTCT
>JAXCMG010000021.1:12499750-12511862 GCA_034642415.1 Podarcis siculus
CCGCCAGCCTTCCTGGACCTCTTCTGAAGGCCGGAGGGGGGCGAAAGGCTTTGCTCCCCACCGCCAGCATTTAAAAGAGGTCCCTGGAGATTTCCCTAAGGGCTTTCTTCTTGCGAAGCAAGCCCATGGGGAAATTCGTCTTGCAAAGCGCCTCCAAAACGGAAAACCCTTTCGTCTTGCGGGTTTTCCGTCTTGCGAGGCATTCGTCTTGCGGGGCTGGCCAGGCTTCCCAGGCAATCCAATCAAGTAACCTGCCAGACAGGACATAAACAACGACAGGAGGAAAACAACATTCAAATTTCTGTTTCAGACCACCTTTTTTGTGATGTAGGTGTGATGTATCTGGAGGGTGGTCTTAGGTTACACCCCTTCTGTGATGTATGTATGATGTTTCTGGGGGTGGTCTTGATCTACAGGGTGGCAATTTCAAAAGTCTTTATAAGGCCTTGCGCGCCATTTTTCTGGGTTCCTCCTCCTTTCCTGCGTGTGAGGGGAGCACCCTGTTGCAACAGATCAATAAAGATCAAGCTTACTAGCTGCTTTGCTTCTTAATATTCTCTGGTTAATATTTCTCCTACCAATAGGGAACCTACGTAAGGACTCTGTATGGGCTCTTGGATACCCCATAAGGGAAAAGGGCAGATTTTGTTTACAACAATACCACCCAGTGTATAATGGGGTTCTCCCATAGGGAAAGAAGCCAAACAGGATAGAGGTCTAGGCTGACCCCTCTTTCTCCTCATTTTAAATGGAACTGATTCATTTACTCTCTGGTAAACATCACCCAGAATTGTCAGCTGTGTGTTGTAGGGAGGAATCTTTCGGGGGGTGGGGTGGATATCTGCATATCAGTTTGTGTATAAGCTAGCGTTGCCATGGCAATCACAGCAACTTTTGGAATTAAGTGGGAGGGAAGACTGCTTCCTGCAGAATCTAGTAATGTGCAAAAAAGCGAGAAATTGCTACAAGGACCACATCCTGTAATTAGGCTGACTTTAAAACCCTCACAGCTGTGTGATTAAGACCACAGAGTTGTGATGGAATCAAGCAACACTCGTCCTTTTCTTTTTGCATTTTGGGCAGTCTGGAAGCCGAGATGAGGGGCAAACGGGGCTCACAGGCAACGTCAGACCAGCATGCACAAACGCTGCTAAAATTACAGGATTCCCCCATGTTTTATGGAACCCCAGAGGAACGCCAGAGGGGAGAGGAAATTCATTCATAATATAAATGGCATGCATAGTGAAATGTGACAAAAGGGCTGAGGGAATCCAAGTTTCCCTGCAGTGTAAACTGTCCTGTCGGAGAGTTTAACAGCCAACAACAAACACGAGCTGGTGCAGTGGAGGCTGGTCTATTAGGGCAAATGGGGCACTATCCCTCCCAGTTCAGTCCACCGCCCCACATCTGCCTGCTTCCTTACTCACTGTCCATAGCTGTCAACTTACAGATCAGCAGCCAAAATAAGGGATTTTCCAAGCACAGGTATGTTCAACTTCTGAGCCCCTCCGAGCCAAAGGCCGAAAGCCCAGCCAGCAGCCAAACGAAGCCTCAAGTGGTGGTTCCCACAGCGCAGCAACCCGGCAAAGGGGATGCAGCAAGGAAAACCACCATCACCTCTCCGCTGGGAAGTGCTGAGCAAAGGCGAGTCCCCAGGCAACGCGGCCGATTTGATTGGCACAAGGCAAGCAAGCTCCACCCCCCAGTCGTTCTTAGACTCCTTATTGGGTGAGCAATGCAGCCAAGCAACACAGTTGGAGCCTCCCTCCTTCCTGTCCGGCAGGGAGGAAGGGAGAGGAGCTGCTTCCTTTGAAACCCGGGAAATTAAAGGGACATCATCAATAAGGGACAGCAGCGGGACACAGCGCTGGGATAAGTGACTTTCCCGCCAAATAAGGGATGGTTGACAGCTATGTCACTGTTATAGCTCCTTCTCTTTAGTCTTGGTGTTGCCCTTGTCAAACTCAGAAGGGAGGAGGCAGATGGGGGTGAAACCAGAATGTGTTGGCTCCGCCTCTCACTTGCTCTGACTCCACCTACTTTTCATGCTCCCTAATTTCTACCCCACCAGTCCCAATGTCTGAGAGAGGAGGCAGACATTTCCTATTGAATTTTTTTTTTAACTGCACTTCAGCACAGATCAGAAGAATCTTTATTTGCATCAGCCAGTAGCCATAGCAATAAAATAAAATGTACTGAAGATAGAGATAAAAACTTAACTATACAAAATACATTTTGGAGGTTTACACCAATAATCAAAAAATAGATCTTATTCTAATTGCCCCTGCTAAAGATTTTGCAGTTTTTGCTGTCACCTGATTATCTTGATCTGCTAGAAAATAGGGCTCAGTAGCAATGTTTGAGCGGCCCGGCATGGACACTAATAGAGGGGTGAAAAGCTCCCTCCTCAAATCTTTATAAAGAGTGTAAGCCAGAAGCATACGAGCCACAGACTCAATACAGTACTGCCCTCTCAACAGGGACATAACCGTTTTTCCAGAGGAATTTGAGCACACTTCATGGCTGGCTTGCCCCGAAAGTGTGTCTGAAAACCATCCTTTACTATTATATTAACCCTTTGAGAAGGCATTTTTGAAAGGTGCATGTTATGTCCTAAGCTTGGATCCTAGAACAATAGGCAAGTAGGATCCTAGAATGCAACAACTGATTAACCTGCAGGAAAAGACCAATCAGGCTCCAGGAGGGAAGCAGAATCAGCCAATCAGACGGGACTCATTGTGTAAATCATGTATATAAAAGCCTGAGGTTTGGAGGGCAATTCAATCACTGTTTTACAAGCTGCAATAAAGAGTATGAAATCACTACAGGACTCCGAGTATATTTCAGAGCAGATCCCTGCCAAAGAAGAAAAGGTGAAATACTGTAAAATTGTATGCTCGTAAGCCTATGAAACAGGCCTATAGATTCTATACCTTGTAAAGCTGTTTTCACGGAAGGGCCAGTCACATTTGGGACTCTCAGTTTTGCAACATGCAATTGTCAATCTGTCTTCTAGCACAGACAGCAAGGGGTGGGCCGTCTCCTCATTCAGAGTGAAGGAAGTGCCTGTGAAAGGATGGAATATTGTAGCCGGCAGGGACTGCAGAACCTTGCAAATGCAAAACAACTCCTCCTCCATTCACACATGCCCAGCGTTGCTCCCCTGGAATTGGGGCCTACCGTGCCAGGCCACCCACCCACCCCTTCCCAGGACTAGGTAAGCAGCCCTTCTTCCCATACAGGTGTGAAGAATTGTTCTTGTAATTACTACCCAGTATGATTCCGAGCACAATTCAAAGTGTTGGCGCTGACCTTTAAAGCCCTAAACGGCCTCGGTCCAGTATACCTGAAGGAGCGTCTCCACCTCCATCGTTCTGCCCAGACACTGAGGTCCAGCGCTGAGGGCCTTCTGGCGGTTCCATCGCTGCGAGAAGCGAAGTTACAGGGAACCAGGCAGAGGGCCTTCTCGGTAGTGGCGCCCACCCTGTGGAACGCCCTCCCACCAGATGTCAAAGAGAAAAACAACTACCAAACTTTTAGAAGACATCTGAAGGCAGCCCTGTTTAGGGAAACTTTTAATGTTTAATAGGTTATTGTATTTTAGTGTTCTGTTGGAAGCCGCCCAGAGTTGCTGGGGAAGCCCAGCCAGATGGGCGGGGTAAAAATAATAAATTATTATTATTATTATTATTATTATTATTATTATACCTGTGCTTAGGATGGAGACAGGCTCACTCCGCTCACTGGAACCTCCCATGTTGACGGCTTTCACAGAGAGCAAGTAGTTGTGTCCTGGCTCCAGCTGAATCAGCGCTTCACAATTCGGAATGCCAACAATGGACCTGGAGAGAGAGAAAAACAGAAGGAAACCTAATGGATCACTGTTGTCAAGGGAGCACAAAAGGCATCTGAGGAAGAGTGGAGAAATGAGGCAGAAAGAGTCCTCCCTCACCCCCTCCACAAACAAATCTGTTCCGATGTTGGGATCAAAATCACAATCTTGGGAGCAGTCTGAGGTGAGCCAGGAATCAGAAGCTCCAATCAACACAAAGAGCGAGAAGACAGACGTCTGAGTGGCTAAAAGCTCCCTTTTCATGCTGATTGGTGGCTCTTGGGTGGGGACTGGATCCCTACTGCAGAAATAGCAAAGGGTCTTTGACCCCTTGCAGTCCCCAAGACCCAATAGTCTCAGCGTGGGTCAGGTGTGCCTACTGTAAAAGAAAGGTAAAGGTAAAAGACCCCTGGACGGTTAAGTCCAGTCAAAGGCGACTATGGGGTTGTGGCGCTCATCTCGCTTCAGGCCGAGGGAGCCGGTGTTTGTCCACAGACAGCTTTCCGGGTCACGTGGCCAGCAGGACTAAACCGCTTCTGGCACAACTGGACACCGTGATGGAAGCCAGAGTGCATGAAAACGCTGTTTAACTTCCCGCTGCAGCGGTACCAATTTATCTACTTGCACTGATGTGTTTTCGAACTGCTAGGTTGGCAGGAGCTGGGACAGAGCAACAGGAGCTCACCCCGTTGTGGGGATTCGAACCGCTGACCTTCTGATCGGCAAGCCCAAGAGGCTCAATGGTTTAGACCACAGCGCCACCCATGTCCCTGTGCACCTACTGTAATGTATGTATTATCAACTACCATATTTTTCGCTCTATAAGACGCACCAGACCATAGGACGCACCTAGTTTTTGGAGGAGGAAAACAAGAAAAAAAATATTCTGAATCCCAGAAGCCAGAACAGCAAGAGGGATCGCTGCGCAGCGAAAGCAACGATCCCTTTTGCTATTCTGGCTTCTGGGATAGCTGCGCAGCCTGCATTCGCTCCATAAGACGCACACACATTTCCCCTTACTTTTTAGGAGGGAAAAAGTGTGTCTTATAGAGCAAAAAATACGGTGAATACCAGAAAAAAGGCACATGGCCTTTTTAAGAGAAACAGCTATGACCCAGGAGACCTGCTGTAGTGAAGCTTCTTGCATTGTATGCAGCCTCCCAGGCCTTATCAGGAATGAAGTTTGCTAACCCTTAGATCAAAACACCAACCTTCCCCTTCACTGCCTCCCTCTTTCCCCTTGGCTCTTGGGGCGTTTTGAAAAACATGGCCCAGCTAAACCGCGGCATTGCATGCATCTAATACTATGCAGCTCACTCAGTAATGATGTTCCCGTCCTCTCCATCTGTCAGCTTGGACAATTCAGCCGTGTAGGAGTCAACAGGATTTGTGTTCCCAGATTCCCAGCGCACTAGCGCTGCATGTTCACAACTCTGAATCTCCTTCCTTTTGAGGACAGGTGCCAAAGGAGCTTTTAAAAAAAGAAGAAGCAGATAAATATTTTTTTCCTGAGCCATTTGGTTATGAGATATACTATGAGGGTCTGTCTTTTAAAAGTATTACAGTGGTACCTCGGGTTACATATGCTTCAGGTTACATACGCTTCAGGTTACAGACTCCGCTAACCCAGAAATAGTACTTCGGGTTAAGAACTTTGCTTCAGGATGAGAACAGAAATTGTGCTCCGGCGGTGTGGCAGCAGCAGCAGGAGGCCCCATTAGCTAAAGCGGTGCTTCAGGTGAAGAACAGTTTCAGGTTAAGAACAAACCTCCGGAGCGAATTAAGTACTTAACCCGAGGTATCACTGTACAGTATTAAGGTTTTCATTGATTAACTTGCAAACAAAGATCAAAGACACACACACACACCCAGATCAGCCCCTCCACAATGGTTGGGCTTTCAGCATCTACTCAGATGATCAGTTATTCTTGCCCCCCTCTCCTGCTGAATATTGACATTAATTTATTCCTTTATTTCATCACAGTATTTATATTCCACCATCTCATGTAAAATATCAAGGTGGTATTCAGCAATTTATGCAAATATGATGACGCATTTGGAACTGCCTCCCACTAGAAATCAGGCAGGTACCATCCCTGCTAAAGTTCAGGCTCCTGGTTAAAACAATATCGTTTCAGGTGGTCTTCGCATCATGAATTCTTATTTAGTGTTTATTTAATTTCCTCTCCTCATGTTTTTGTTTCCATTTTTGAGATTTTAAATTTCTGAGGTTTAAAGTGCTTGAAGTTTAATCGATGTTTTACATTTTGTATATTTTTTTATTGCCGTAAACTGCTTTGAGGCCCAGATGATTAAAAAGCGGGATATAATCTTTAAAAATATCTATTCATTTCTTATTTTTATTTCTTTATTAAATTTGTATGCCGCCCTATACCTGTAGATCTCACAACATAAAATCACAATATAAAGACCCGCAGAAAATAAATAATAAAAATGAAAACAAACCAATAAATAATATAATTATTAATATACATAAATATGTAAACAAACAAAAATAAAACACTGTACATGCAGTACAAAATTATCATTAAAATGACTGGCTAATCTGAAGAAAATTCAAGCTGAATAGGCATAAAAGGATCTTCAAGATATTCTTGAAAGATAACAGTGAGATTGCCTGCCAAATTATCTACTAGAAAAGGCTTTTATAGTGTTGTTTTGTCTTTGTAAGCAGCTCTGGTGGGGTGGAAGTTTTTGAGATTAATAAAAAAACTTGCTGAGTTCAACAAACTTTAGCTGGTTCACGCCCCACTTCTGTAGACTTTGCTTCGTTCAAAACTCAGGAAAAGGCGAATGTCAAACGCCATTCGAAATCTGAAATGCATTTACCTGTGATGTAAACAGCTCGTTCACTCGCTGAACCGACCCCGGCTCTGTTGAGGGCTTTCACCCAAAACTCATACTGTGCGTTCGGCGCCAGGTTAGTAACTGTGCAATATGTTTCTTTCACATTTAGCATAAACGCTGCAGTGAGAAAGCGGAAGATTTAGGAAGTTATTTTAAAATGGCATTTTCCGAAACCAGCTTCTAAGCAGGAACCCTTTCAATGTCTGCTGCGCCATTTCATAGTTCAGTGGCGAGAGCCTCTCAGCCAGATTTAATTTTCAAATAAAAACAAAGATAATGCTTTGTATTTTCCTACTCGCTCGCCAGTTTTTTAAAAGGTTTCAGGACTGTTGTTTCAGGACCCCGGACAACCACCCTGACAGGTGCTTGAAATTATAGCTCGGGGGGGGGGGACTACAGTTCCCAGAATTCTTTGAGGGCAGTCATGGTGTATAGACAGCCTTACCACATAGCTGGCAACTTACAGATTTGAAAATAAGGGACCAGCAGTCAAAATAAGGGATTTTAGTCAACCAGTTAAAAGGGACCAGATAATTTGGGAGAGCAGCGCCGGTTTTTAGCCCTTCGTTTCCAGAGGTTGCTGCTCAAGACACCAGCCGATGAAACACTGCAATTAAATAACTACAAGCAGCAACCGCTTTTCGCGCAAAACAAAGTCCAAGCTACAAAGATGCTGCTGCAGTTCTGTATCTTTTCTCTCGTGCTCCATCTGCAGCTCTCAGTTCCATCAGGTGGGGCGGGAGGGGGGGATAGCCCCCGAAGTAAACCCGCAGATCAGACCATCTATGCTAGTCTACCACTACAAATCTATGGGAGAAGCGCTTGCGGTCCTTCCCTTGTAGCCCTTGGAACATCTGCCCGCGCCTCCGCCTCCTCCTCTTCATCTTCCTCCTCTCTCTGAACTGCTTTCTCTATGGTTGCCCTCGCTCTCCTCTCAAGGCTCCTCATCAATTCATAAACCATGTCAGGCTGCCCATTTCATTTGGGTCCTTCGGTGGCACAGCCGCAGTATGGCCTAGTGGGAGCGGCGGTGACGGGCAGAGGGGAGGCCCCAGGCAGAGACGCCCAGTTCATCGGCCGCGAGGAGGATGGCGACGGAAGGGCGCGAGGCTCCCGCCAGTCCCAGCGGGGAGGGGCTCCCGGGGGGGCGAGGCTGGTGAGAGGAGGCCGGAGGGGGGCGGGCTGGGCAGCCAAGCAATACAGTTGGAGCCTCCCTCCTCCCTGGCCGGCAGGGAGGGAGGGAGAGGAGCTGCTTCCTTTGAAACCCGGGAAATTTAAGGGACACCCATCAATAAGGGACAGCAGCAGGACACGGCGCTGGGATAAAGGACTGTCCCTCCAAATAAGGGACACTTGACAGCTATGCCTTACCGTCCTGCTCCTCTTTCGACGTCTCGTTGCTCACTCGTTTGTAATACAGCTGGTAGCTTTCGACAATATCTTCTGAAAAGAAGCTCCAGCAGACTCTCACGGACGTACCAGTAGCAGAATTGGGATCCTGGGTGTTCATTACTGGTGCACAAGGAGGCAAAGGAGCTGGAACAAGGAGGGCGGAAGGGGAAAAATAATCTGTTAAACAGAATTCACATGGTGAATTTCAAAGATCAGCAACGCCACTTAACGGAAGAAACTGCTTTATATTTTATGCTAGTTGTCTGCCTGGTTTAGTATGTAGTCTACACCAAGCTGATGGTGGGGAGAACCACCAAGGGCCACACTTCTTTTTGGGCAATCTCCCGAGGGCCACATGACAGTGGTGGGTGTGGCTAGAGACAAAAGTAGGTGGAGCAACATATGTAAATTTTTGCTTTGTACAATAGATTAGTTTCTACGTACCCACCCACCCCAGCTATTTCTTCCATTCAGAAAGAGGCAATACTGATATAATAATAATAATAATAATAATAATAATAATAATAATAATAATTTATTTATACCCCGCCCATCTGGCTGGGTTTCCCCAGCCACTCTGGGCAGCTCCCAATAGAATTGAAAGCACAATAAAACATCAGACATTAAAAACTTTCCTACACATTGAGTTCAAAGACACTTTTCAGCCAGGCAAAAATCACTGAGGCACAAGCCAGTAAGGAGTGTGGACTAGGGAGAATTCTGAGGGTCAGATAGAAACCAGAAATAAATACAATGAAAATACCAGGGATTGAATTAATGGAGTCCATTAGTTCCTGAATGTCAGAGAAATCTATGACCCGGGCTTCAAAATTTGTCGGCACTGAAAGATCTATATCCACGTCCTTTTTCAAGAAGTCGACCAACCTGCAATTGCCAGAGAAATGGAGAGTAAGACAGCAACTCTAAGAGCTTGGCTATATATTAATGTCTCATATTTTCTCGTGTGTGTGTGTTTGTGTGTGTTAGATAGATATAGATATATATCCATTACGTCAAAATCATCCTCATCATTATTATGTACAGTATGCAAGTGGGATCTGCAAAAAAAATATTGCAGCATGGACTGCCCCTGTTCAGAATACTCCATTCCTTTCCCCCATGTCACATGTCAGATGAATACCCAAAACAAATTACAAAAGAAAGAGGAATACAATATGGCCTCCCCAAACTTGGTGCCCTCCAGATATTTTGGCCTACACCTCCTGCTAGCCCCAGCATGGCCAATGGCCAGGGATGATGGGAATTGTAGTTCAAAACATCTGGAGGCCACCAGGAGGTTGAGGAAGGCTGTAATTGGACAATACAGTGGTGCCTCGCAAGACGAAATTAATTCGTTCTGCGAGTTTTTTCGTCTTGAGAATTTTTCGTCTTGCGAAGCACGGTTATTAACGGTAACTGGTCTCCCCACCAGATACGACGTCCCACAGCTGGCGAAAGTCCCAGCTGCGGCCGGCCCAGAAAGCCTGAAGGGCCTGGTGGAGGTAGAAGGTGACCGTCCCGCGGTTCACCACCTCCTCGAGGGCCTTTTCGCGAGCCTCGGCGGCTCCTTCGGACGCTCCGCAGAAACCCTCCTCTATCTTCCCTCCTACCATGCGCCAACACACCGGGAAGGGGGCGTGGCGCAAGTTGCGCCCTTTAAGGATTCCTGCCCCTGACGTGGTCGGTGGGCGAGGCAGGAGGGCGTCAGGGGGACCGCCAAGAGCATCGCTGGCTCACAGCCCGGGACCCTGTAGTCTCAGTGGCATCCCGGTCCCAGCAGGGCTCTTGGCTAGCTCCCCTGCCTGGAGGCCCACACAGCGCAGAGGGTGGAAGGGAAGGCGATGGGCAGTGCGCTGCTTGCCCAGGGAAATCATACACGTGGTGATTTGATCCCTTAAAGGAAAATCCTTCCTTCCTCCATGTCCAGGTCTTCCAACAGTGTTCTCCATCTTAAATTTGGGCATCCAGTTAGTCCTGTACTGAGAATCATCTTCCCTGTCTCTTCCACTCTGTCTACAGAAACGTCACACCCTGGAGATTTGGTTTGTGTGGTTTGCTATATGTATTAACGGTTTTAAGGAAAAGTAAACAAACTTGCAAGACGTTTTCGTCTTGTGAAGCAAGCCCATAGGGAAATTCGTCTTGCGAAGCAACTCAAAAAACGAAAAACTCTTTCGCCTTGCGAGTTTTTCGTCTTGCGAGGCATTCGTCTTGCAAGGTACCACTGTATTAGAGCCACAAATCAAACACAGACCCTCCAAGTGTATTTTCAGGTACATCCCTGATGATTTAGAGAAGTCATTGTGGTTTGTGATTTGATCCTGGAATGCCCCACTTGTCCTTAAAGGTAAAGGGTAAAGGGACCCCTGACCATCAGGTCCATTCGTGGCTGACTCTGGGGTTGCGGCACTCATCTCGCTTTACTGGCCGAGGAAGCCGGCGTACAGCTTCCGGGTCATGTGGCCAGCATGACTAAGCCACTTCTGGCGAACCAGAGCAGCGCACGGAAATGCCGTTTACCTTCCCGCCGGAGCAGTACCTATTTATCTACTTGCACTTTGATGTGCTTTCGAACTGCTAGGTTGGCAGGAGCAGGGACCGAGCAACGGAAGCTCACCCCGTTGCGGGGATTCGAACCACCGACCTTCTGATCGGCAAGTCCTAGGCTCTGTGGTTTAACCCACAGTGCCACCTGCATCCCCACTTTTCCTTAGGATGTCCCTATTTTCATCGGAGAAATGTTAGAGGGTATGGAGTTATCCAACCCCCAAGCCGTCTGAAGACAACCCTCTATAGGGAAGTTGTTTGTTTTTATATGTGTTGCAAGTTGCCCAGAGTGGCTGGGGCAACCCAGTAAGATGTATGGGGTTAAAATAGTAAAATTATCATTATGGAATGGGACGTCCCTATTTTAATCGGGGAGATGTTGGCGGACATGCAAACACAATCATTAAAAGTTCACTTTGTGACCTTGTGACCTTCACTTTGTGAAGCTCTGGAGCCAAGTGAGGATTCCCAGGTAAGATCCTCCCTCTATTGTGTGGGCAGGTAATCCCTCCCCCACCTGGCCTGATCTCCTTGGCAACGCATCCCCCAGGTGGGATTGGACAACTGACTGGGGTAGGCGGAGACCTCCAGGTATCCCACCTGAGGGAAGGCAAAGCCAAGCCTATGCTGATGGAGCCGCTCCAGGTCCAGGGGCTGCGCACGTCCACCCAAAGGTCGCCCCCCGTTTTATGCGGGGAGCGGTCATTGTGACCTTGGGATGGGGACGACCACTCTCAACCCAACCTATCTCACAAGTTGTTGTGTGGATAAAAGCGGGGGGGGGGGGGACCATGTCTTTCACCCTGATCCATTTGTAATAAACATGAGGGATGGACACAGGCTCTCAGGCATAAGAAAGATATTCAGTATATTCATCTTAGGTATGCAGGAGGGTGAGAAACTACAAATTCAGGGCTTAATATTACCTGTGGCTTGTAGCTACTGCAGCCTGTAGACAAGAAAGACAGAGAGAGAGAGAGAGAGAGAGAGGAGGAGGAGGAGGAGGAGGAGGAGGAGGAGGAGGAGGAGGAAGAGAAAAAGGTGGTTTAATGATAGGAACACATTATAATCAAAATTAAAGGGGCACAGGAATGTTAAGGTATGCAACAGCAGCAACAAAGGTTTTGCCATTTAACCACAAAATACTATTGTTCATAAAAATGGCACCTGTTGATCTACTAACTTGGAACTTGACATACATGATTTACCTGAAGAGGTCTATGATATGCCGAATTTCAAACAGATATAATAAAATTACCACAAGTTCAGCAGGTTAAAAAGTGCTGAAAAGTGACACATTTCTCCTTTCTAACCCATTTATCATATATTTATTTTCAATCTTGGTGAAAACTACTACTGTACTTTATTTTGGCTTGTCAAGGAAGGCATGCTTCCATGAACTTTGCTAAAGTTCTGAGCAGCCGTAATAATAATAATAATAATAATAATAATAATAATAATAATAATAATAAT
>JAXCMG010000021.1:12514526-12567003 GCA_034642415.1 Podarcis siculus
AGAAGAAGAAGAAGAAGAAGAAGAAGAAGAAGAAGAAGAAGAAGAAGAGGAAGAAGAAGAAGAGTAGTTTGGATTTGATATCCCGCCTTTCACTCCCCTTCAGGAGTCTCAAGGCGGCTAACAATCTCCTTTCCCTTCCTCCTCCACATCAAACACTTTGTGAGGCGAGTGGGGCTGAGAGACTACAAAGAAGTGTGACTGGCCCAAGGTCACCCAGGAGCTGCATGTGGAGGAGCGGAGACGCGAACCCGGTTCCCCAGATTACGAGACTACCGCTCTTAACCACTACACCACACTGGCTCTCTTCTTGAAGTCCTACTAGCGTGATCTGTTTATTACAATTGCTTTTCAAATAGTTCAAATATTTACTCCAGTCTTCTTAGAATCTCTGGTCCCGCAGGTTTCGACTCCTTCCTGTTAATTTATCTCATTCTGCATAGTCCATTAATTTCATTTGCCGCTCTTCTTTCTCAGTAATTCTTCTTGCTTCCATTTTTGTGCCAATAATATTCTTGCTGCCGTTATTGCACATAAAAATAATTTACAGTCCTGTCTGTTAATGTCCTCCCCTACAATGCCAAGTAAAACCATTGTGTCTATCTTCAATCAGAAGCACCCCATCAAATTCAATGGAGCTTGGCCAGTGATGTTTTTCTAGGGAAAGAGGTGCTGGACCTCACCTTGAACGCCTTCCTTGCTCTCTTATAATGGCACCCACCTGAGGGGTGCCAGAACCGGGTTCTGTTGAATTCCAACTGAAAAAAAGCCCTGGGCTTAGCTCTCCCTACCCTCAAAATATTCGGTGTTGGAGAAATTCATTTACCCTGCAATAGCCTGGCCTTCACCAGCTTCTGAAGCAATGCTTGTGTCTCCTTTAATTCAGCATTTAAGAGAATGCCAATGTTCAGTCTCACAATGGTTCTGATTGTCCTTGTTACAGAAGAGCTGCTTTTCTCCCTTTCAGTTTCTCTTAAGCCGCTTTGTGGGTCCGGTCTTTGGGACAGAGGCTTGCGAGTACGTATCCTATATTGAAAGCACATGGCTTCCGCCAAAGAATCCTGGCATCTGTATGTACAAAATGTTACAGTGTTCCCAGGGCAATTAACAAGTACCGTATTTTTCCGTGTATAAGACGCCCCCATGTATAAGACGCCCCTAATTTTTGGAGACTCCAAATTAAGAAAATACCCCTCAGCACTACCCATGTATAAGATGAGCCCCAATTTTAAACCTAATTTATTGGTAAAAAAATCTAGTCTTATACATGGAAAAATACAGTGCATCTATTAAAAAAACACACACCCAAGAACTAAAAAGCAGTAGGCTTTTTAGTAACCGTTGAATAAAATGTGTCAGGTAGGCCATTTGTATAATCCTCATAATATCGCTTGGAGTTTCGCAACTCTGCTGTGGCAGTTCTTTTGTTCCTTACAGACACTCCCTCAGAAATGTGGGTCGCATCCATACCACATATTTAAAGCACTCTTACACCACTTTAACCAACACAGTCAAGGGTGCTGACTTGGGCCCCAGGTTATGGGTGCCCAATGGCACCTGTGACGTAACATGATGACATCATGACGTCACGTTGCGTCGGTCGTGTGGCGTCGCTTCCGAGGCCTCACAGGGTCTCAGAGATTATGCCAGAACCTCAGTTTCTACCAGAAGTCACATTCAGAGGTCTGGCAGGGCCTCGGACGTCACTTCTGAGACCTTGCAGGGTCTTGAAGGTCACATCTGAGTCCTCACAAGACCTCCGAAGGTCCTCTGGGAGGTTGCGTTGGGGCTCCAACACAACTTCCGGTAGAAACCAGAAGTCATGTCAGAGCCCCATGTTGTGGGTGCTAAGCACCCACAATTTTTGGTGGGTGCCCTGGCACCCAGGGCCCCCTAGACCTGGCGCCTATGATCACAGTTCCCTCTAAAGAATTCTGGGAACTGCAATTTTTTAAGGGTACTGATTGTTAGGAAACGCCTCACAGAGCTACAATTCCCAGCACTCTTAACAAACCACAGTCTCCAGGACTCTTTAAGGGAAGTGGGATAAAAATAATAAATCTCATTTAATTTTAATTTGCTTACAGACTGTCTCACTTGCATTTATCAACTGACTCTTAAAACAAAACAAAACAGATTTGAGGTTAAAGACTAAATAAGTACCGTATTTTTCACTCTATAGAACGCACCCGACCATAGGACGCACCTTGTTTTAGAGGAGGAGAACAAGGGGGGGGGGGAATTGCCCCTCTCTGCTCAGCGCCCCTTCAGCGAAGTGGCAGGAGAAACAGAGCCCCTTCCATTTCTCCTCCCGCTTGGCTGAAGGGGCGCTGCGCAGCTCTCCCTCTCTGCTGAAGCCAGGAGAGTCTTGCTCTCCCGGCTTCAGCAAAAGGAACCTGAAGCCTTTGGAGTGCAGCGGGAACTCGCGCTGCGCTCCAAAGGGTTCAGGCGGCTATCCCTCTCGCTCTCCAGGCTTCAGCAAAAGCAATGCGAAGCCTCCAGAGCGCGGAGTGCTCCCTCTGCGCTTTGGAGGCTTCGTGTTGCTATCACTGAAGCCAAGGAGCCTGCATTCGCTCCATAGGATGCACACACATTTCCCCTTAATTTTTGGAGGGGGAAAAGTGTGTCCTATAGAGCGAAAAATACGGAATTTCATCCCTGGTTATTTCCATCGCATACATCTCCTTACCTTGATCGCATTCACTTTATTTTCACCTTGGCTGAGATCCTCAATGGTTTCCATCAGGTCTTTACATGTGTCCAGGTTGCCTCCACAGCTGACCAGCTGCTCATACAATCCTTCCAGCTTCTCCTTCTTTTCTTCCCCCAAAGCCTGCATGACTTCCTCATACCTTTGCTCGAGGGTCAGCATGAGATCATTGTAGCCCCTCTCCAAGTTCTGCTCCTGCCTAGCAAAATTCTCCTGGAAAGAGAGCATTTCAGGGTTGGAATGGGTTTGCTGAGCAATGGCCACCCAAAAGATCCACGAAAGGACCTACACGACAAACCTGCCCTGGTTTTATAATACCGTTTCAGCCATAATAGGTTTTTTTTTTAAAGAAGCCGATTTTCCAGCTGCACAAATTTCCCACCAGACACCCCACACTAAAAAGAGAGAAATCTGAATAAACACAAAGCGCGCTTTGCTCTTGGCATCAATGGCAGTTTCTCCATAGGTTGTTGTTATCTACTACGCAGCAACGGGTCATTTATGGATCTGTCTTAATTCAGTAACCTGAACAAACATAAACCCCTGTCTTTTAAAATGTGACAATCTACCTAAATGCAAACACAACACGCTGGCTAATAACTTAGTAAATATATAATCGGTATGATGTCATTCAAAATATACGAATAAGCCATTTCAAAATAATATATATATCATACAACACTTCTCACAAAATATATAAGAAACTGCAAGTTGCTATATGTATCAGAGTCAAACAAAGGTTCAAACAACCAATGAATAGCTTAGAGATGTTTTCCTTTGAGACTTGTGTGAGATGTCCTCCATTGCGAGATGGTTTGGTGTTCATTGGTTGTTTGAACCTTTGTTTGACTCTGATAAATATAACAACTTGCAGTTTCTTGTATATTTTGTGAGATGTGTTGTATGAGATATATATTATTTTGAAGTGGCTTATTCGTATATTTTGAATGACATCATACCGATTACAGTGGTACCTCGGGTTAAGTACTTAATTCGTTCCGGAGGTCCATTCTTAACCTGAAACTGTTCTTAACCTTAAGCACCACTTTAGCTAACGGGGCCTCCTGCTGCCGCTGTGCTGCCGCTGCATGATTTCTGTTCTCATCCTGAAGCAAAGTTCTTAACCTGAAGCACTATTTCTGGGTTAGCAGAGTCTGTAACCTGAAGCGTATGTAACCCGAGGTACCACTGTATATATTTACTAAGTTATTAGCCAGTGTATTGCGTTTGCATTTTTGTAGATTAATTCAGTAACCAACAGAGGTGCAAAACTTCAAGGATATTGTCAGGGAACTGACATCGGAGCTAGAGGCGGAGGCAAGGCTCCCAAGCGATGCTGGAGAAGGGCCCAGCGGGGAGAGAGGCAGCTCATCAGCTGGGGAAGGAAATCAGCGTAACACCAGGGATGAAGGGGGGCAGATGGGGGAATCGGCAAGGTGGCTCCAGGACTCCTCGCCAGAGACCAGCGGGGAGAGCACGGGTCCTCCGCTACCCACACCCACCCTGTGCAGAAGACTTCCGCGCAGGGAAAGTAGGCGTAGACTTGGCGTCAAAGAACTTCTTTGCTGGAAGAAGTTCAAGAAACACCCACTGACGGATTCTGCTAGTGACTGAACAGCCACAAAGTGAATGGCTGTCCAGACAGAAAGGGTTTTACCAGGCAACCTAGCCTAGAGTGGCAGTAACTTACGCACGAGCAACCCCTGTAACCATTACAGGTATTTACAAAGACACCCCAAATGTTACCTGCCTGAAGATGAACGAGGAGGAGAGCAGATTTCAGCCCCAAAGAAGAAGGTATTTTAACATGGTTTGGCAGTTTAAGGAGGAGTTCAGTGTGGATGGGGCTTGTCTGATCTCAGCTGGTAGGAAGTCCCATAAAATTTGGCCCACAATCCTCAACCTGTGGTTTCTAGTGGATACGCACCATGGGGGACTTCTAACAGTGACTCCCCTGAAGACCTCTGTGACTGGGCAGGGATATAAGGGATCAGGCCATCCTTGAGGTATCTTGGGCCCAAATTACTAACTTAATACAAGAACCTTGAACCTGGTCTTGCAGCATGTGAGCAGCCAGTGCCAACCTTTGAGCACTAGAATTATGCGCTGGCAATAGTCTATCTCCAACAACCATCCAATTGCAGCATTTGGAAAACCCAAAGGTAGCCCCACAATCAAGTCCCATTCTTGAGGTTTCCAAGGCATGAAGATGTCTCACCTCGATGGTGATAAAAATTTCCTCCAAGTGGCTAGAAAAGCTCTCCAGGTGAGTGATCTGATCTTCCAGTCTGCATACGTTTTTCCGAAACTCATCCTATTCAAGAAACGACAGCGTTTAGCATATGGGATTATCGTGGAAAGAGAAACCCCCTCCTTCCAGACTGGATTGACTGGTTTTCCATTGTCCTCACTGTTAAGTTGTGGGTGAACATATCAGACGACACAGCGATTCTTCAAAGAACTATTCACAGGCCAGAACAGAACTGGACTGAAGGGTTCAGCCAGCCTGCTTATATAGAGCTCCAGTACAACGTAACTGTATGTGATGGCCTGGGAATCCGATTCAGAGGCTGAACCGGAGGAATCCCAGCCTGCACAGGAGTCCCCGCCTCCAGGGCCGGCAGATTCTGAAGCGCCTGCACCTGTGCCGGATCCTCAGGAGCAGGCACCAGGTGAATCCACTCTGGCTCCAGAGGTGGTTGAGGACTCAGTGCCTACAGGTGAGTCTCCCCCTGGGTCCAGTAACCCTTCAGCCTCTCCTGAACTGCAGAGGCTCAGGGCAGAGAGGCGAAGGGAACTGGTTTCTCCCAGGAGGAGTGCTCGCCTTAAGGCCAGGAGAGGCGGGTCTCCTGGGGGCCGGGACCGCCCCTGGCCTCAGAGAAGATAAAGGCCAGTCAGCCCAGTCCCAGGTTGCAGGAGCAACGTCGTTAAAGAGCTGTTTCGGCCAGCATCCAGTCCTGTTCCTCCAGTGTTCCTGTCCTTGCCCGGCTCCTCACTTTGAACCCTGCTTCGCCCGTGGAGGACTGTCTGCCGTCCCTCGACTCAGGTCCTGGACCTCGCCCCACGGTAACCTCCCCTTGGGACCAGCACAGTGTAACAACTTTCTGTAACTATCCAATCACTGAACGTCACTTTCAATCCCTTATTTGCATATGTGGACCTGAACTATCTACAGTATCTCTCTGCTGGCCCAGGATGAGAACTTCAGTACATAACACACCTTCCCACCGAGATAAGGCGTTAGTTACAATCGTAATGGTTTCCTTATATACAGCACTACACGTAATGGTTCAATTAGGCACAAAAGCATATCGGTTACATTTCACCTACTTCCATTAGGCCAACAGTATTACATGTCCAACAACATAGTCCTTTAAATAAGTTGGGCGCTAGGAAACTCTGCCAGACCACCGGGGAGTGGTACCCAGGTCTGGGGGGGGCGCCCGATTCTTGCTGAGGCTGTGCTCTGATGTCCACCCATCCCATCCTCGTCGCCAGTGTTAAGTTGTGGGTGAACATATCAGACGACACAGCGATTCTTCAAACAGCTCTTGTTTATTCACAGGCCAGAACAGAACTGGACTGAAGGGCTCAGTCAGCCTGCTTATATAGAGCTCCAGTACAACGTAACTGTAACAACTTTCTGTAACTATCCAATCACTGAACGCCACTTTCGATCCCTTATTTGCATATGTGGACCTGAACTATCTACAGTATCCCCCTGCTGGCCCAGGGTGAGAACTTCGGTACATAACACTCACCTTTGCAATTTCCACCACGCTCCTAAGAGGAATGACCTCGTGCTCACTGTGGTCGCCACTCTGCTGACCATCGGCTCTGATCGGGACGCAGCACGTAATGCAGTATGTATCTTCCATTTTGCCGCTCTCTTTTGCGTTGCCCACAGAAGGCAACCTTTGCTCCTCTGCGCCTTGAGTCTTGCTGGTTTCACACAAGCCCAGATCTCGCCTCCGGAAGGGCTCTTCCGAAAAGAGCTCCAGGTCTTCAGCTGAGTCATAAAGCTCCAAGTGGTAGAATCTGGGGGGTTCCGCCTCATTCTCTTCGGATCGCGTGTCCATTGCAGGAACGGGAGGGCAAGATGCCAATCTATCCTGCAGAGAGAGTTGTTTGGGTTATGAGCAGCTGAGGAACAAAATGCCACAAGATGTTCAGAACAGGCAGAGGGAGAGCTGCGTAGCCACAATGACACGAAGGAAGAACAAAATACAGTGGTACCTCAGGTTAAGAACTTAATTCGTTCTGGAGGTCCGTTCTTAACCTGAAACTGTTCTTAACCTGAGGCACCACTTTAGCTAATGGGGCCTCGCGCTGCTGCTGCGCCGCCGGAGCACGATTTCTGTTCTCATCCTGAAGCAAAGTTCTTAACCCGAGGTCCTATTTCTGGGTTAGGGGAGTTTGTAACCTGAAGCGTCTGTAACCTGAGGTACCACTGTTAATAAGCACTTTTAATAAGCTGGAGGAGTTACTTTTGTGTAGCAAAAAAGCCAAAGTCCTGGGGCATCTTAAAGATTTAAATCAGGGGTTTTTTGGTTGTTGTTCTTAGCCTGGGGGCCACAGGACATTCTGTGCAGTTTTTCGGGGGCCTAATGACCAGTGGTGGGCAGGGCCAGAAGAAAACGTAGGTGGAGCAACAACAACAAAACCTTGCCTTTGTACAGGTCCACTCACCTTCCGGGGTAGGTGGTGTTGCAGCCGGGCATCCGTGCCCTCATAGTGACCCAGCTAGGGGCCGGGAGATTGACACCCCCTCCACACCAACCCCCTCCACGTCACCCCTGCCCGGCCAATCCATGCCGGCAGGGGGCGCGGCCACAGGTAATTTAAACCGCGGCGTGGCCGGGGGCTTCCCACTCTCGCCTCCACGCCAGATCTCTTTACCCACCCACAATCTTTTTAAGTTTTGGTTTGACATGACCTTGCTATGGACAAATGTCGGCCGCCTTGTTGTTGGTAGGAATTTTTCCACTTGGCGAATTGGCACCGGCCATTTGGCTCTCACCTGCCTTGTAGCCATCGTCAGAACTTTGCAAGGTTAGGCATTGGGTAAACCTTTGTTTAAGGGCATCCTGTTTTGATAAGGGCATCCTGTTAAAGGGATCCAGGGGTGTGGAGTCTGTCCGAAGCCCAGGTGTGGGCTAGGGCCATGCCACTACCCCAACAGAAACCCCCTCGGGTTGCCCCTATTTTTTGTAAGTCATTGGGTTCCCCCTTCTGGTGGTTTGCCCTTAGTTTGACTCCCTGCAGACGGGCGGGTGTCAAGATATAGCCTGGTTTCACCCAATGCCTAAGCCAAACCGCTCACATCTGTAACCAATACAGTGGTACCTTGGGTTACATATGCTTCAGGTTACATACACTTCAGGTTACAGACTCCACTACCCCAGAAATATTACCTTGGGTTAAGAACTTTGCTTCAGGATGAGAACAGAAATTGTGCGGCGGCAGCAAGAGGCCCCGTTAGCTAAAGTGGTGTTTCATGTTAAGAACAGTTTCAGGTTAAGAACAGACCTCTGGAACGAATTAAATACTTAACCAGAGGTACCACTGTACAGTCGTGGCCTGTTTAAGCCCATAATCCAAAACACTCATGGTGTGTTTATTAATCAGTGAAGAACTACAGGGCACAGGGCCTTGGCACGCAATGGGCTTGTTTCCTCATTTGAACACATTCTTGTCTATCATGCAGTGGCATAGCTAGTTGCTTGGGCGCCCGTGGCAGCACAAATGCCCTGCACCCGGGGGCGGGGCAAGAAGCCCATGGGGTGGGGCAAGCCGGGGCAGAGCACTCTGCGCAGAACTTCCACAGAGTCCTCAAGCCCCACGTTGCCGTTTCGGGCAGTGTGGAGCCTGCAGGTGCCTGAGCCACTGTGTCACTCCCCAGGAGAGGCGTGTGATTCGGGTGCACTGCAGGCCAGGCCCCACGTTCACCCCCCTCAGTGATGACACCCAGGGCATCCCCCACCCACTGCACTCCCTTCCTACGCCACCACTATCATGCAAGCAGCCAGACAAGAACACTCAAAGAAGATGCAAAGCAGGACTGATGGAAAATGTGGCTCAGTAGGGTGTTTGGCGTTAAAGCTATGGTTTTCCCAGCTGTGATGTATGGAAGTGAGAGCTGGACCATAAAGAAGGCTGATCGCCGAAGAATTGATGCTTTTGAATTATGGTGCTGGAGGAGACTCTTGAGAGTCCCATGGACTGCAAGAAGATCAAACCTCTCCATTCTTAAGGAAATCAGCCCTGAGTGCTCACTGGAAGGACAGATCGTGAAGCTGAGGCTCCAATACTTTGGCCACCTCAGGAGAAGAGAAGACTCCCTGGAAAAGACCCTGATGTTGGGAAAGATGGAGGGCACAAGGAGAAGGAGACGACAGAGGACGAGATGGTTGGACAGTGTTCTCGAAGCTACCAGCATGAGTTTGACCAAACTGCGGGAGGCAGTGGAAGACAGGAGTGCCTGTGGGGTCACAAAGAGTCGGACACGACTAAACGACTAAACAACAAAAGGGTGTTTGGCCTGAGGAAAGTCCCAATAACCTTATAAAGAGGCCTGTATGAGCAACAGTTGGGATGCGGGTGGCGCTGTGGGTAAAACCTCAGCGCCTAGGAATTGCCGATCGTATGGTCGGCGGTTCGAATCCCCGCAGCGGGGTGAGCTCCCGTTGTTCAGTCCCAGCTCCTGCCCACCTAGCAGTTCGAAAGCACTCTTAAGTGCAAGTAGATAAATAGGTACCGCTTTAGAGCGGGAAGGTAAACGGTGTTTCTGTGTGCTGCGCTGGTGCCGGCTCGCCAGAGCAGCTTCGTCACACTGGCCACGTGACCCGGAAGTGTCCTCGGACAGCGCTGGCCCCCGGCCTCTTAAGCGAGATGGGCGCGCAACCCCAGAGTCGGTCACGACTGGCCCGTACGGGCAGGGGTACCTTTACCTTTATGAGCAACAGAGCCTCAAGACTCCAGGACTAGCATGGACCTCTGTCCCCCAACAAGGTGCCAACTCTGGGTTTTGTCGCTCTGCCCTTTCACCCTCTACCACAAGTGGCCTTCCAGTGGCCTTGCTGACCAAGGATCCAATTCTGGCCATTAAGAGAATTTCACGATAGTATAAACTTTACACTACAAAGCCATACATTTTGTTTCAGGGTTCTTTTTAACAAACATGTAATTTCAATTTACAAAGCATCAATGCACTTTCAAAACTACTGCATGCAGAAATATGCTCTCGTTATCTTTTTATGCCGCAGTCCAATTGCTCACATTTGTCTAAGTTTATTGAGCAGCATTTATTAAGCTGGAGCAAAAAGGGTCGTGGAGCAGCTTACCTGGAATCAAAGCAAAACAAGTCTGTCCGTGCAGGTTTACAGTCTTAAATAAAAGAAAAGATGCACAAGGGAAAGGGCACAGGGAGGAAAATGGAAAATAAGAATCAAGACTCAAGCACCCATTTTTAAACAATCGCTCCTACACTGAACAGCTGCGCCAGTTCAATCTACCATAATTAAAAAAGGAGAATCTTGCTGTTCTGAAACTTGCCTTCTGTGTAAAGATTCCACAATTTCTTCTGGTGCCCAGATAGCAGTAAACTTCACATTTGTCTCTCCTGACAATCCTTGATTTTCATACGAAGGCAATTCTCTGCCAGGTTTCTAGATGGGCGACTGCGGACTTTTTGCTGTAACACGAGACAGCTGCTTCTTTCTGAGAGGGATGTCAGCAGCGATGAGCAAAAGCGACAAATATAGACTACCACCAGCTCTCGTTGCAGGGGAAGATCCTAAAGTGTCACGGAGGAGAATGTCAGAAGCTGCCGGGGAAAGTTTGAAACCCCCTTGGGACCCATTCACAACATCCCTCCACCGTTTATTTCCCTGTATTCCCAGTTTTCAGGCATGAATACTGTTGCTCAGCGAGTCAAAATGCCATCACATTTGCACATCAGAAAAGTTTCAGCCAGGACCCGATGAAGACATGCTCAGAGCCTAAGTTATGGCAGATTTAAGAGGTCCCATAACATTACCCAAAACTGAGTTTAATTCAAAGACGGAAGTCAATGGAAGTAGAATAACCTTTGATGTTTGCGCATAAGCCAGGAAAGAGGCAATGGTGGAATCAGACCCAGGCTGAGACATTTTGCTGCCACAAAAGCTCCCCCCGCCCCCGATCTGTACTCCCTCCCCCTGGCACCATACCTGGCCCTGCCATCACAACTGCACCCTCACCTGTGGCTGCACCCGTGTTGCTGCCACAAGACAACAACAGCACTGAGGATGCAGTGGCAGTAGTGAGGGCAATGGCCCCTCCAGGTGGCAGGTAAAGGTAAAGGTAAAGGTAAAGGGACCCCTGACCATTAGGTCCAGTCGTGGCCGACTCTGGGGTTGCGGCGCTCATCTCGCTTTATTGGCCGAGGAAGCCGGCGTACAGCTTCTGGGTCATGTGGCCAGCATGACTAAGCCGCTTCTGGCGAACCAGAGCAGCGCACGGAAACGCCATTTACCTTCCCGCCAGAGCGGTACCTATTTATCTACTTGCACTTTGATGTGCTTTCGAACTGCTAGGTTGGCAGGAGCAGGGACCGAGCAACGGGAGCTCACCCTGTTGCGGGGATTCGAACCGCCGACCTTCTGATTGGCAAGTCCTAGGCTCTGTGGTTTAACCCACAGCGCTACCCACGTCCCCCAGGTGGCAGGGGGAGAACTCAAATCGCCAGGTGGGTGAGAGTACCTTTGACAAAAGCCAAAATTATTACGAGGACTACGCATGCAGGGTGCAGGCTCCTGCTTGGCAGTAGCCAGCTGCAAATTCAAGCACAGACTCTCTGGTGTGGTGGCTCTCCTCCCCTCCTCCCCTTTCCCAATTAACCTCCATCTCCAGGGCTCAGTCATGCTTAATGACATCACCGTGGCCTGGCCCCCTCTGTGACATCACCAGGGACAACCCTTAGACCTCAGATTTGGGCCCTAAAATCTCAGGGACTGGGATGTTCCTCTACTGAATGTGTGCAGCGGTCACAGAATGTCGTGGTTGTTTGTGGAGGGACGGAGCTGGCAGAAAGGAAACTGAGTCAGAGGGGAAAGGCCGTGTAGGAAGGCATGGCTGGCTGGCGCAGTGAACAGGAACACTGCAACATTTTGTTGTCGGCCTCACGGGTAGTGCTATCAATTAGACTGGAAGACAATTTTATCAGAAGTAGATCAGAGGACAGGGTATAAATGGCCAAAACAGATCTAATGGTGGTTGTTGTTGTTGTTTAGTCGTTTAGTCGTGTCCGACTCTTCGTGTCTCCATGGACCAGAGCACGCCAGGCCCTCCTGTCTTCCACTGTCTCCTGCAGTTTGGTAAAGCTCATGCTGGTAGCTTCGAGAACACTGTCCCACCATCTCGTCCTCTGTTGTCCCCTTCTCCTTGTGCCCTCCATCTTTCCCAACATCAGGGTCTTTTCCAGGGAGTCTTCTCTTCTCTTGAGGTGGCCAAAGTATTGGAGCCTCAGCTTCAGGATCTGTCCTTCCAGTGAGCACTCAGGGCTGATTTCCTTCAGAATGGATAGGTTTTATCTTCTTGCAGTCCATGGGACTCTCAAGAGTCTCCTCCAGCACCGTAATTCAAAAGCATCAATTCTTCGGCGATCAGCCTTCTTGATGGTCCAGCTCTCACTTCCATACATCACTACTGGGAAAATGGTAGTTGTGTTAAATTATTTTAAAGGATATGTGGACAAGGAGGGCATCGAAATTGTTACCAACCTATTCATAGCGGCAGTAATATCCATATTATCTTAAGGTGGTCATTACGACTGAGTCTTTAGAATCTGTTGCCTTTATGGCAAAAATAACTTATTATACACACCTGAGAAGGGAAGCAGGCACACAATAAATATAGACTTTGGGCTGCATTCCTGTATACACACAGTAAGCTCTGTTGAATTCAAAGAAATGTCCTGTTGAATAACAAATACATAGGACTGCACTGACGAGGGTCGATGTTTGTCTTATACTGGAAGAACAAATATTGTTAGTGAAATAATTGGAACGTTATAGTAATGCATATGCAGAGTTTTTATGTGGAAAGATCCTTGCAAAAAAAAAAGTACTTGAATTCATTTTAAAGGATAAAACCGTGTTTAGTAGTCTTAAAATAAAATGAGCCATCTGCTACCAAATCCTGTTATGAACCTATAACAGTGATGGCCAAACTTGGCCCTCCAGCTGATTTGGGACTACAACTCCCATCATCCCTAGCTAACAGGACCAGTGGTCAGGCATGATGGGAATTGTAGTCCCAAAACAGCTGGAGGGCCGAGTTTGGCCATCACTGACCTACCTAAACAAGACCTAGGCAGAGCTATCCTTAACCTGGATCGCTGCAATTAGAGGAGTTAAGGAAGCAGGTGAGTCATCCACCAGGAAGCACCAGCCAATGGAGGGCCTCAGTGTGGCTGTTGAAACTATGGGCAGGTGGAAGTGACTGCAGGCAGTATCCCTGCTGAGGGCAGCAATCATGGGCTCTGAATAACTGGGCCAGGCCAGAGCAGTGGCCGACAGATTGCCCCAGGGAAGGAACCATTGGGCTGGGAAGGTTGGAAGAGTGGAAGGAAGAGGATCCTGGGGAAGGGGAAAGCGGAGGGCGAGGTCTACAGAAGTGCTAGGTTGCCTGCCCAGTCTAGGGGTGCATCTACACACAGGGAAAAACCCGCTATAAATGAGTCAGAAATTAAATCATTATAACAAAAGAAAAAAAAACGCTATGTAAAAATTGCATGGAAATTTATTTTGCTCTCCGGCACCATCTGGTGTTGCATGTTCATAATGCATTCAAAACATTTTTATTATTATTAATGTAGATAATGTAGGCTCAGAACCACTGGCTGTTTTGATTTGTGCCTCCCCCTTTCTCTTACAACTGTGTTGCGGTGTGTATGTGCGTTGTGGTTGGATCAACATCTTTGCTCAGGTCACCATGTGTAGCAACTGCTGTGTACAGCATCTTCAGCTGCCTTGAGGCTGCACTCAACAAAAGGAGAACCAAAACAATTTGTAGATCCCACAGGTCTCGATCACTGCAGGCACTTTCTCCAGTGCCGCAGTCCTTCCGTAGTAGAGCAGGAAGCCGGACAAATCTGGGGCACAAGACAGACCTGAAGCAAAACCTTCCAGCTTTTTCCCAAACTCCTGCGGATATTTACCCCTGCCTCCTCCTGGAAATGAGAGAATCTCCACACTTCCCTTTGTCGCGTGATTTCTAAGCACAAGCCCGAAATGTTTTTCTTTCCCCCTGTTTTTTGCTGAATTGGAAAGCAAAGGCACAACATCTAATGTTTATTTAATGGGTTTCCCCCCTAAATTGATTTTTGAATTCTGAATTTATTATTATTCACGTTTTATACTGTATTTTATGCTGTTTTTTGTTACATCAATTAAGTGTTTTAAATTTGTTGTTAGCCGCCCTGAGCCCGGTTTTCTGAACCGGGAAGGGCGGGGTATAAATAAAAGAATATTATTATTATTTGGATTCAGTGGCAAAGAGCGGGTTTTGGCGGAGAACAAAAAGAGCGTTCAAACACGGAGCTTTAAAGCGCAGACGTGCCTGGGAATTTCTGAGTGTGCATAATCCCCAACGTCAACTCAGAGGTAAACAGTGTCTTTTCCCGAAACGGCGTGTTTTCCGGGGAAAGCGGCAGAACGAAACAAAAACCTCTCTGGCGCGGGAAAAGAGGAAGGGTGGGTGACCCTTGAGCCACCTTTGGCCCCTTGGCAGCTGCTTCTAACGCGGGCAACGGATGCTTACAACTTCCAGATTAGGAGGGGAGCCCACTTCCCACGGTGCAAAAAAAGGTCCCTCCCTTCTTTTTAAAGGAGCGTGTTTGCTTTTATGAAGTCCACTTCCTGGGACCCAAAAAAAGGGGGTGGGGGAAGACGCTCAGTCTCCTCCCCCTTGAAAGCCAACCAGCCAACCAGAAGCGGGGACGCCGCTGGCGACGTCACAGAAAGAGCCACAACAAGTCGTCCCGGGCCACTTTGCTACTTTCACTAAAAAAGAAAGTTTCTCGGGGTTCTAGAACGTTGGCGGAAAAGAGAAAGCCTTTGAAGTTGAAAGGGAAAGGAAGCGGCTGCGAGGCTGCGGGCGCCCGGCTTCCTCTCTGCCCCCATGGACGAAGCAGAGGAGCAGCCGCAGCCGGACAGCCTGGACGGCTGGGTAGCCATCAAGGAGGACGCCTTCGGGCAGCCCGAGCCGCCGCAGAAGCTGCGCTTCCTGGTGGCCTGGAACGGCATCGAGAGCAAGTTCGCGGTGACCTGCCACAACCGGACCTTGCAGGAGCAGGCGGCCGAGGCCGGAGGCGGCGTTGGCCCGCAGCAGATGAGCTGGGCCGGCCTCTTCTCCCCGCAGGCCCTGCAGGGCGTCCACCGCCAGCTGTCGGCCTTGGCCCCGCAGCTGGAGCCCTGCCTGCCCGCGCTGCCCGCGGCGCTGTCCGGCCAGAGCGGCCTGTGGGCGCTGCTCTTCCCCGGCTGCCCGGTGCTGGCCGAGGCCGAGCTGGAGGCGCTGTGCCGCCGCCTGGAGAGGTACCTGGGCTGGGCCTTGGAGGCGTGCGGCCGCAAGGCGCTGCTCGACTCGCTCTTCGCCCACGACCAGGACGAGGAGGACGAGTACTTCGAGAACTTGCAGGAGTTCCGCAGGAAAGCACTCAAGGGGCGGCTCAGCGGCGCCAAGGAGGCCTTGCGGAGGGTACGGGGCGCCGTCGGGGGACGTGGGGGGAGGAAGGGGGCCTGGGGGGCGCTGGCAGGTAAACCCCTGAGGGACGGGCGAGGAGTGGGCTCAGATTCCCTAAGGAAAGGCAGTGCGGAGCAGTGGTTAGCGCGTCGGACGAGGACCTGGCTATGAAGCTTGTTCGGAGGGGGGACCTTTCTCCAAGCCACCTGCCTCGGGGCCTAACCTACCTCACAGGGCTGTTGTGGCAGGGGAGATCAAATCATCTGTATACGCCCCCTTGAGTTTCTTGCAGCAAAAGGTGTGGATAAAGGTAAAGGGACCCCTGACCATTAGGTCCAGTCGTGGCCGACTCTGGGGTTGCGGCGCTCATCTCGCTTTATTGGTCAAGGGAGCCAGCGTACAGCTTCCGGGCCATGTGGCCAGCATGACTAAGCCGCTTCTGGCAAACCAGAGCAGCGCACGGAAGCGCCATTTAGCTTCCTGCCGGAGTGGTACCTATTTATCTACTTGCACTTTGATGTGCTTTCGAACTGCTAGGTTGGCAGGAGCAGGGACCGAGCAACGGGAGCTCACCCCGTTGTGGGGATTCGAACTGCCGACCTTCTGATCAGCAAGTCCTAGGCTCTGTGGTCTAACCCACAGCGCCACCCGCATCCCATGGTGTGGATATAAATGTAATAAATAAGCAAATAATGCAGGCTTTTGCAAGTTTTGGGTTCCCCACATGTTGTTGGTCCACTACTCCCATCAGCCCCACACAGCACGGCCCAGTGGGTGGGAACTGTAGTTGCAACAACGCCCGGGAATGTTAGGTCGGGCAAGGCTGCTCTGATATGTGTATGTCTTCATTTCTTACATTTGTAGACCACTTACTGGCTGCACAAAGTCAGTCAATTGTTCGAAAAATAAGACTTTAGAGTCGCCTTGCCCCCAAATGGCAACTAGACATTCCATACATTGGCGACTGCAACCTTGGTTTAAGGAGCCGTTTGATATCTGAGTTTCTAACACATACTTGCCTGGAACCCTGGAGAGTCGCTGCCAGTCAGTGTAGACACTATTGAGGTTAATGGGCCGATTTGGCATAAGGAAGAGTGCCCTGCATTTTTGAGCCCTATGCAGTGGGACACAAAGCGGTGAGCTGGAGCCATTTAATTCCACCCCAGTTCTCAAAGCCCCATGGGAACCCGAGGCCAAGGAGCCACAGATTTTGTGAAGGTTGACGCTTAGCTAAATACAATGGTACCTCGGGTTACAGACGCTTCAGGTTACAGATGCTTCAGTTTACAGACTCCGCAAACCCAGAAATAGTACCTCAGGTTAAGAACTTTGCTTCAAGATGAGAACAGAAATCGTGCTCTGGCGGCGCAGCGGCCCCATTAGCTAAAGTGGTGCTTCAGGTTAAGAACAGTTTCAGGTTAAGAACGGACCTCCAGAATGAATTACGTTCTTAACCCGAGGTACCACTGTAAAGCCTTTCTTGTCCTGTCATGTAAGGTGCTGCGTGCAACTCTCCAAAATCCAAACGCCCCCCGGCCCACCAGCTGTGTGTTGGATGGAGACGCTGTTTGGATTACAAATCAGCTGTCAAAATCCTCACAAGTCTTCTGCATATTTAGGCTTAAGTGTAGGGGAGAGGCCTGTGTTTATAGGAGCAGGCAGTGTTGCACCGGATAGGGTATCTGATTGCACTCATTAAACGAACTGGAAATTCCCCTTGACCTGCAAAAAACGCCTTCTCAGAAATCGGAGCGACTTGGTCTTTTATAACAGCTGCCCCGGGTTTCCAGACCACTATAAAGCAGGGTATCTCCAGTTTTAAAACATATTTATCTTTTTTATTCCACCCATCCTCTAAGGCAGCATAGGGGGGTGATGTACCCAGTATTTTCTATGCTCTGCCACCACAGTTGGGAGGCAGTGATTCTTCTGAATGTCAGTTGCTGAAATCCCCCAGGAGAAGAGTGTGCTCTTGTGCTCAGGCACTGCTTGAGGGTTTCCCACACGCATTTGGATGGCCACTGTGAGAACAGGATGCGGCCCTAGATGGGCCATTGGCCAGATCCAGGAGGCTGTGCTGATCTCCTTGCCCCTCCCCTCTTTGAAAATATATACAGTCATACATGTTTTTGGGGGACGGGGCGGGCGGGTGTGGGGGACTCTCTGGCCCTGAATGGGGTAACTGTCCCCCTGAAGGACCAGGTGCGCAGCCTGGGAGTCATTTTGGACTCACAGCTGTCCATGGAGGCACAGGTCAATTCTGTGTCCAGGGCAGCTGTCTACCAGCTCCATCTGGTACGCAGGCTGAGACCCTACCTGCCCGCAGACTGTCTCGCCAGAGTGGTGCATGCTCTGGTTATCTCCCGCTTGGACTACTGCAATGTGCTCTACGTGGGGCTACCTTTGAAGGTGACCCGGAAACTGCAATTAATCCAGAATGCGGCAGCTAGACTGGTGACTGGGAGTGGCTGCCGGGACCACATAACACCGGTTCTGAGAGATCTGCATTGGCTCCCAGTACGTTTCCGAGCACAATTCAAAGTGTTGGCGCTGACCTTTAAAGCCCTAAACAACCTCGGTCCAGTATACCTGAAGGAGCGTCTCCACCTCCATCGTTCTGCCTGGACACTGAGGTCCAGCGCTGAGGGCCTTCTGCCGGTTCCCTCATTGCGAGAAGTGAGGTTACAGGGAACCAGATAGAGGGCCTTCTTGGTAGTGGCGCCCACCCTGTGGAACACCCTCCCTTCAGATGTGAAGGAAATAAGCAGCTATCCTATCTTTAAAAGACATCTGAAGGCAGCCCTGTTCAGGGAAGTTTTTAATATTTAACGCTGTACTGTTTTTAACACTTGATTGGGAGCCTCCCAGAGTGGCTGGGGAAACTCAGCCAGATGGGCGGGGTATAAATAATAAATTATTATTATTATTATTATTACCTTGGAAGTTGAACGGAATCCATTCCGGAAGTCCGTTCGACTTCCAAAATGTTCAGAAACCAAAGCGCGGCTTCTGATTGGCTCCTGCAGCCAATTGGAAGCCCCGTTGGACGTTTGGGTTCCAAAGAACATTTGCAAACCAGAACACTCACTTCCGGGTTTGCGGCGTTCAGGAGCCAAAACGTCCGAGTACCAAGACGTTCAGGATTCAAGATACGACTGTACTGTTCCCCTAGGAGGCTTTCAAAGTATTTTCTTTTTTTAAAAAAAGGAAAACGATCTACATTAAAACAGTTTATTCTCCCAACAACCTTGCGAGGTAGGTTAGGCTGAGTGAAGCTGGTGGTCACTGCAGAAGGTCTTGCATTTAAACAGTGGCAGTAACAAGGCTGAAACAAAATAAATAAAATAAAATAATTCCTTCCAGTAGCACCTTAGAGACCAACTAAGTTAGTTATTGATAGGAGCTTTTGTGTGCATGCAACCATCCGGCATCTTAATTTTCTGCCTTCTGTAAGGCCTAAATCTGCCACCCTCTCAACCTGTTGCTGACTAGGCCTCATTTCCACCATGTTCTGTGCTAATGTACACCTGTGACCTGGTTTCTGAGACTTCCAAGTTGCAAGGGGAGGGCTGTATACTGCAGGTACTTTGGCCCTCTGGAAGTTACTGAACGACGGCTCCCATCACCCCTGGCCATTGGCCATGCTTGCTGGGGCTGCTGGGCCAAAGGCTCCTGGCACCTGCCATGTTGCCTCAGGATCTTCCTGCCTGTGGAAAGCTAGCATGTCAGGAACACCCTTGTAAGCTCGCTTTCTCCCAGAGGTGCTAGTTTGCTATGTGCGGAGATAGTACTGTATTTTTCGCTCTATAGGATGTGCCCGACCATAGGATGCACCTTGTTTTAGAGGGGGAGAACAAGGGGAAAAAAAACTCCCCCTCTCTGCTCAGCACCCCTTCAGCGAAGCGGCAGGAGAAACGGAGCCCCTTCCATTTCTCCTCCCGCTTGCTGAAGGGGCGCTGCGCAGCTCTCCCTCTCTGCTGAAGCCAGGAGAGTCTTGCTCTCCCGGCTTCAGCAAAAGGAACCTGAAGCCTTTGGAGCGCAGCGCGAGTTGCCGCTGCGCTCCAAAGGCTTCAGGCAAAGGAACCTGAAGCCTGGAGAGCAAGAGGGGTCGGGGCGCACTGACCCCTCACTCTCCAGGCTTCAGCGAAAGCAACGCAAAGCCTCTTGAGTGTGGAGGGAGCGCTCCCTCTGCACTTCGGAGGCTTCGCGTTGCTATCGCCGAAGCCAAGGAGCCTGCATTCGCTCCATAGGATGCACACACATTTCCCCTTAATTTTTGGAGGGGAAAACGTGCGTCCTATAGAGCGAAAAATACGGTAATTTTTAAAACTTGGAGGAGCATTTAGACATACCTCTGGCTTCGCTGTACAGTGGCACAGTCCTCTAGGAACATGGGACTCTGTGATTTGTGTGTTTGGCTGGCGCAGCTCTTGGGAGAGAGAGTGTGATGTGTCGGCAGCAATTCACAAGTAACTCAAAACAGAGAGATGTCGTCAGATGCTAAGGGGGAAAGGCAAATTCTCCGGCTCTTGACTCGCCTCTGTGGGTGTGGGAAATGGCTCACATGGGTCTCAGCTGAGATGAGCTCTTGGATTCTGGAACACTTTTTGTGTGTTTTCCATGAGGTTCAATCTACCACCCTGCTGTTCAGCCTTTATTCCCATGAGTGGCTCCCTGGTTGTAAGAAAATTAAACTTATTTCATTGATGACATAGTCAGCATTATATATCTGTTAGGACCACCAAATGTAATGATTTAGCTGCTGCTGTGTTCCATTCTACTGTGATATAAAGCAATTAGCACCCTGAGGTGTAGCTCATAGAATTTTAGAGTTGGAAGGGACCCCCGCAGGGTCATCTAGTCCAACCCCCCACAATGCAGGAATCTCCCCCATCCAATTTGAAACCATACTGGGCGCTGCTTAGCTTTGCTAATGTGCTAGCAGTTTTATTGCTGCGCTGCTACCAATAGCAACACTTGCCCCCCTACTTAACATGAATTGCTTAAGCATTTTCCATTGCTCTGCAATCTTGACTTTCCTCCTGTACAGTTGTACCTTGGAAGTCAAACGGAATTGGTTCTGGAAGTCCATTTGACTTCCAAAAAGTTCGGAAACCAAAGCGCGGCTTCCGATTGGCTGCAGGAAGCTCCTGCAGCCAATCGGAAGCCGCGGAAGCCCTGTCGGATGTTTGGCTTCCAAGCCGGAATGCTCACTTCCGGGTTTTGATCGTTCGGGAGCCAAGGCGTTTGAGATACAAGGTACGACTGTATTGGTACAGTGGATGCTCGGATTGCGAACGTGATCCATGGGGGAGGTACGCTTGCAACCCGCAGCACCGCGTCTGCGCACACGCAGGTTGTGATTCGGTGCTCATGCACAAAGTGCGATTTAGAGCTTCTGCGCATGCGCAATCTCTGAAACCCGGAAGTAACCTGTTCCGGTACTTCCGGGTTTCGGCGCATCTGTAACCTGAAGAAATGCAGCCTGAAGCGTCTGTAACCCGAGGTATGACTGTAGTTGCAAATCATATGGATAAAGGTAAAGGGACCCCTGACCATTAGGTCCAGTCATGACCAACTCTGGGGTTGCGGCGCTCATCTCACTTTATTGGCCGAGGGAGCTGGCATACAGCTTCTGGGTCCTGTGGCCAGCATGACTAAGCCGCTTCTGGCGAACCAGAGCAGCGCACGGAAACACCGTTTACCTTCCCGCCGGAGTGGTACCTATTTATCTACTTGCACTTTGATGTGCTTTCGAACTGCTAGGTTGGCAGGAGCAGGGACTGAGCAACGGGAGCTCACCCCATCACGGGGATTCGAACCGCCGACCTTCTGATCGGCAAGTCCTAGGCTCTGTGGTTTAACCCACAGTGCCACCCGCGTCCCTAATCATATGGATACAAACTGCCAATTCAAAACTTGCTAGATCATGACCAAGGTTTGCCCAGTCCAGCGTTTGATTTCTTAGACTGATTGGGGAGGGGTCGTAAAAGAAGGAGGACTCCCCTGAAAACTCCGTAGGGTGGACTGAGCATGCTTAGGGGGTGCAGAACCCTCACTGACTGTTGTGGGGTGCGGAGGAGAAAGTTAGAAGAGGAAATGGAGTGACTGGGATTCAAACCTTTGTTGCGGGTTCAAATTTGCCTAATCCTAGTTGTAGAACCAGTGTGGGGAATCCTTGGCCCTCCAGTTGTTGCTGAACTACAACTCCCTTATTTTCTGATTGCTAAGGCAAGAGGGAGTTGTAGTTAAGCAACATTCCCCACTCCTGTTTAGAGCCATTTAAGCTAGCTCCTGTGTCTTCTGGTGGACAGTTCCGCAGGTTCTGGAGGTGCCCTTCTAGGTCAGCATTATTATTATTTATTAAATTTGTATAGGGCCGTATACCTGCTGCTCTCAGGGCAGTCCACAGGATAAAATCACAATACATAAACACAACAGGTGCGTTTGTCTTGCGAGGTTTGTGCGGAGCCTCCGTAGGACCCACATCTACGTCAATTTGCGGCGCTCTTAAACGGCTGCTGTCCACCCACCACCACCCTGGATGTCTCAATTGTTTGCAAAGAGTACGATTCCACTGCTAATTTTGGAGTCTTCTTGCCCCCGTAGCTTCTCTACCAGCACAAGGATGCTGACAAGCTGGTCGCTTTGATGGAGCTCTACAAGGAGGAAGATGATGCTTATTGGGAGCTGGTTACCGTGGCAACCGAATTCTATCAATATTTGCTGCAGCCGTTTAGGGATATGCGTGAGCTGGCAACTTTATACAGACTGGAGATCCTGGTAGGTTTCTCTTTCCGGTGTTTTAAAGTCTCTGTAAAATAAGATCCGGTGTGATGAATGGCTTTCTCCCCGTGGAATCAGAAAGATGGGATCTGTTGGCACCAGACTGCTGTTTCGTTTTGTAGGTGTCATTGGCACAACCATAGTACGTTGTGGTGGATTTATTTTGAAACACCCAGGCATTGTTTTGCTTTATTCGTTGTTCTGCAGGGCTCTTCCCTAATGTTACTGCATTATTGCAGTAGGAGCTCTTGTGCTGCAGTGCAACCAAAGCAGGACAAAAACCAGGCAAACATAGGATAATAGAGGTGGAAGGGACCTTGAGGATCATCTAGTCCAGCCCCCTGCAAGGCAGGAATATGCAGCTGTCACCAATAATAATAATAATAATAATAGTAATAAATTTTATTTATACCCCGCCCTCCCCAGCCAAGACTGGGCTCAGGGCAGCTAACACCATGTATAAAAACAATTGATTAAAATACAACTTAAAAACAAGATTAAAATACAACATTACAATGCAGCCTTATTTCAGTAGAAACTCAAATCAAAAACTTTTTGGGGATGAAAATCTTCACCAAGGCCAACTATCCAGACTGGTCCTGTGTGGGCCAGAAAAAAGCCAGGGAAGTCCCCAAATAGGAGTTCCATCACAGAAGGAAAAAGGAAAGAGGAGGAGGGGATCAAGTGGATTCCAAGCCAAAGGCTAGGCAGAATAACTCTGTCTTACAGGCCTTGCAGAAATAAATCAGATCCTGCAGGGCCCTGGTCTCATGAGGCAGAGTGTTCCACCAGGCCGGAGCCAGTGTTGAAAAGGCCCTGGCTCTGGTTGAAGCCAATCTAACTTCCTTAGGGCCCGGGACCACCAGGGTGTTGCTATTTATGGACCTTGAGGCTCTCCGTGGGGCATACTGGGAGAGGCGGTCTCATAGGTACGAGGGTCCTAGGCCATGAAGGGCTTTAAAGGTCAAAAGCAGCACCTTAAATCTGACCCTGTACTCCACCGGGAGCCAGTGCAGCTGGAAAAGCACTGGGTGAATATGCTCCCATGGCAGAGACCCCGTGAGGAGCCTCGCTGCAGCATTCTGCACCCGCTTTGACTCAGAAACTAAAAATTTACTCCTTTTTTTTGCAGAAATCCTTGCAAGCTGACAGGCTGGGTCCTAAAAGGATTGAGGCCCTGAAGAAGGAGGCGGAGGAGTGGACAGATCAGGCTGAAGAAGCTGTCTGCTCCATCCAAGACATCACGGTTGGTTACTTCAAGGAGACAGTGATGGCCCTGGCAGGTGAGCAGAGACGCAGGCAGAGGCAATCTTCCCTTTCTTCTAAAATTATTTTCCATTTTTGCATTTTAAAATGTTTCAGCAATAAAAATTAAGTCTAAACCAGTAGCATCTCTAAAATCCTGCTCCACGGTGATACATAATTCTTATTATTCAAAAAGTGAACTCCTATTCACATGGAAGAAGCCTAAAAGGCCATTCACTGTTAATAACTCCTCCTCAAATTGCCCCCCTTAGAAATCAAATTGCCCCCCTGTGGGGATCACGGGTCTAAACAAATTCCACCTGCGTTTTCTGCAACTTCCCTCCCTCTGCGGTTTCTTATTTTATTCCGTATTCTTACTGCATAACCAATTCAAACCTATTTACAAATCTAACCTTTATACTTCCTTTAAGTTATTTCTCACCGCTCATGTTTATGTCAACCCTGCTAATCTTTTCCATTGTTTACAATTTGTCTTCACATATTCAACAAATGTTCCCTCGTATTTATGGGACCGCCTCTCCTGGTATGCCCTGCAGAGGACCTTAAGGTTCATGAATAATCATAGTTTAGAGGTCCCGAGCCCTAAAGAAGTCAGATTATCCTCCACCAGGGCCAGGGCCTTCTCAGTGATGGCTCCGACCTGGTGGAATGCTCTGTCCCATGAGACCAGGGCCCTGCAGGATTTAACTTCCTTCCGCAGGGCCCGTAAGACAGCTATTCTGCCTGGCTTTCAATTTGAACTTAGCCTGATCTTTTATTCCCCTTCCTTCCCTCCCCCTCCCCTTTTTATGAAGATTACCCGCTCTGGGATCCCACAGCTAATTCTCCCCTGGTCTCCTCGCTGGCTCAAATAGGACTAACTTAGCCAGCTAGCCCTGGTGATCATCTAATGTTTATTGGATGGATTTCCCCCCTAAATTGATTTTTGAATTCTAAATTTATTGTTATTCACGTTTTATACTGTATTTTATGCTGTTTTTTGTGGCATCAATTAAGTGTTTGAAATTTGTTGTTAGCCGCCCTGAGCCCGGTTTTCTGAACCGGGAAGGGCGGGGTATAAATAAAAATTTTATTATTATTATTCTGTTTAAAAACCCCTCTCTCATCTTGATATTCTTCCAGTAACTTTCGCCCCATCTCTGCGTAGTCCATCAATTTTAGTTGCCGCTCCTCTTTTGTTGGAACTGCTTCTTCTTTCCATCTTTGGGCATATATCATTTGGGCAGCTGTGGTAGTGTACATAAATAGTTTCCCCCTGATCTTTGGGTACCTCTTATCCCATTCTACCAAAAAGAAAAGCTTCTGGCATTTTCACAAAGGTTATTTTCGACATTTTTTTCCAACTCATTATAAATCATTTCCCAGAAAGCTTTTACTATCTTGCACAGCCACCACATATGATAAAAGATACCTTTTTTCTCAGGCATGAGTGAGGCGCAATCTTCCAACGAGTTCCCCTGGGCAGGCCATCTTGAGTTTCCCAGTAGATTGAGGCCCATCTTAATTAGAGAGGGAGGGTCTGTGCTGAGTGGGAGATTCCATCAAAATATCTTGGGCCATCCCTGGGGGTGACCTTCAGGGCCTTCTCGGTGGCTGCTCCCAGACTCTGGAACTCTCCTCCTGGAGAAACTAGCTCCCTTTTGGTTGTCCTTGAAGACCTCCTTGTTCCAACAGACTTTAGGGAATTGACGGCTTTGTGCCATGCTATTTATATTTTGCCGTATTTTTTGCTGTATAAGACGCACTTTTTCCACTTCAAAAATTAAGGGGAAATGTGTGTGCGTCTTATGGAGTGAATGTAGGCTACTTGGCTTCAGTGATAGCAACGCAAAGCCTCCGAAGCGCAGAGGGAGTGCTCCCCCGCGCTCCGGAGGCTTCGCGTTGCTTTCACAACTCAGTGGATTGAGTAAGATCCGAACCCAGAACCCTTGGCTGTATGAGGTCATAGATAAAAGTTTCACTTGGCTTTAATATGTTCCTACATCTTTGTGTGGGGGACAGAGAAAAGGCTCAAAGTTGTTCTTAGCCTGCATAAACATCTAAAGCACACGACGCACCCCCCCCCCAAGAATCCTGGGAATTGTAGGGTGCAAGGAACTGCAGTTCTCTGTGAGAGGTAAATTGCAGTTCCCAGCATTCTTGGGGGGGGGGGAAGCAGCACTCTTTAAATGTATGCTGAAAGCACGGACTTTTATTCTGTGACCCTCCTCTTGACAGCCATGCAGAAGCAAATGGAGCAGGACCGGAAGCGCTTTGGCCAAGCTGCCTGGGCCACGGCTTCTCCCAGGTTAGAAAACTTGAAGTACCTGTTGGCGAAGGAGACTCTGCAGCACATGAGGGCCAAAGAGCTGTGCCTGAACCACAAGAGAGCGGACATCCGAAAGCAGGTAAGGGCATCGCCCCCCCCCCCATTCTCCTTTCGTCTCGCTAGAGGAGCCTCCCAGTTGTGGGAGTCATGAGATGGAGGGTGAACATTGCAGCTAGGAAACAGCCTTAAAGGTAAAGGGACCCCTGACCTTTAGGTCCAGTCGTGTCCAACTCTGGGGTTGCGGCGCTCATCTCGCTTTATTGGCCGAGGGAGCCGGCGTACAGCTTCCGGGTCATGTGACCTGACTAAGCCACTTCCGGCGAACCAGAGCAGCGCACGGAAACACCGTTTACCTTCCCGCCGGAGCGGTGCCTATTTATCTACTTGCACTGGTGTGCTTTCGAACTGCTAGGTTGGCAGGAGCAGGGACCGAGCAACGGGAGCTCACCCCGTGGTGGGGATTCGAACCGCCGACCTTCTGATCGGCAAGTCCTAGGCTCTGTGGTTTAACCCACAGCGCCACCCGCGTCCCTAGGAAACAGCCTTAAGGCATCCCTTAAATGTGTTCCTGCAATTGCAATCTGACGAGGCTAAACAAACCTCATACAGCCTTGGCCCACTAATAATAATAATAATAATAATAATAATAATAAATTTATTATTTATACCCTGCCCATCTGGCTGGGTTTCCCCAGCCACTGTGGGCGGCTTCCAACAGTATATTTAAATACAATGATTCATCAAATAGTAAAAGCTTTCCTAAACGGGGCTGCCTTCAGATGTCTTCTAGAGGGTCAGATAGTTTTTTATTTCTTTGACATCTGATGGGAGGGCGTTCCACAGGGCAGGTGCCACTACCAAGAAGGCCCTCTACCTGGTTCCCTGTAACTGAAGGAGCATCTCCAGCCCCATCGTTCAGCCCGGACACTGAGGTCCAGCGCCAAGGGCCTTCTGGCGACTCCCTCCCTGCGAGAAGTAAGGTTACAGGGAACCAGGCAGAGGGCCTTCTCGGTAGTGACGCCCGCCCTGTGGAACGCCCTCCCTTCAGACGTGAAGGAAATAAACAACTATCTGACTTTTAGAAGGCATCTGAAGGCAGTCCTGTTTAGGGAAGCTTTTAATGTTTGGTGTTTTATTGTGTTTTTAATATTCTGTTGGGAGGTGCCCAGAGCGGCTGAGGGAACCCAGCCAGATGGGCAGGGTATAAATAGTAATTTATTATTATTATTACTAACCTATGGCAGGCATAGCCAAACTTGGTCCTCCACGTGTTTTGGCACTACAACTCCCATCATCCTTGACCACTGGTCCTGTTAGCTAGGGATGATGGGAGTTGTAGTCCCAAAACATCAGGAGGGCCGAGTTTGCCTATGCCTGACCTGTCAAGTGGCCTTAGCTGAGAAGCGAACAGACAGCTTAAAGGAAGCAGAGGGCAAAAAGGATGGTTTCGTTACAGGTTTGCATTGGTTCATCATGTACGACAACAAGATCGGGTCACCTGTTGCAGCCACTATTGACAAGCAGAGATTTATGGAGGGAAAGAGAGTGAATATATACAGGTTCTTAGTATATTTCATTGTTTACACATGCCCTGGAAATGTGTGTTTTATTTTTACTTACGTGTTCTACAACACACACACATATACAGTGATACCTAGGGTTACAGACGCTTCAGGTTACAGATGCTTCAGGTTACAGATGCTTCAGGTTACAGACTCTGCTAACCCAGAAATAGTACCTCGGGTTAAGAACTTTGCTTCAGGATGAGAACAGAAATCATGCTCTGGAAGCATGGCGGCACCAGGAGGCCCCATTAGCTAAAGTGGTGCTTCAGGTTAAGAACAGTTTTAGGTTAAGAACGGACCTCCGGAATGAATTAAGTACTTAACCCGAGGTACCACTGTACAGTGATACCTTGGGTTACAGACGCTTCAGGTTACAGACACTTCAGGTTACAGACTCTGCTAACCCAGAAATAGTACCTCGGGTTAAGAACTTTGCTTCAGGATGAGAACAGAAATCGTGCAGTGGCAGCGGGAGGCCCCATTAGCTAAAGTGGTGCTTCAGGTTAAGAACGGACCTCCGGAACGAATTAAGTTCTGAATCTGAGGTACCTCTGTGTGTGTGTGTGTGTGTGTGTGTGTGTGCGCGCGCGCACACACACACACGGAAAATGCCCCTCTGATGGGAGGGAAGCACGATGAGGGAAAAGGGCTGAGTGACGTCGTTTTGCTTCTAATAGTTTGTGGGCTTAATGACGCTTCCTGCAGATGGAGGCCCTCCAGGAGCAAGAAAATGACATGGCTCGAGTCGAGGAGCTGGAAATAGAATATTATGAAACTCAGCTGGAGCTGTACGAGGTGCAGTTCGAGATCCTGAAGAATGAAGAAATGCTGCTTATTACACAGTTGGAGACTTTAAGGAGGCGGATGAAAGGTAAGCAAGCAATGAGCCACACCTGCCAGGGACTGGGCCGCTGTTTCTCTGCTCTCCTGCAGTAGCCGGGGTGGCTGTTGTGAACCTCCAGTCAGAGAGCAGCAACAGGGGAAAGGATATTGTGTTTTGTGTCCTGCTTGGAGGCTTCCCAGAAGGATCTGGTTGGGTAGTGTGGGGAGCAGAATGATGGACCATTGGCTGACACTTCTGACATTCTACACATCAGCCTCCACAGTAAAGCATGTGTTTTTACATCGCCACTCCAGGGGCAAGGCCAGAACAGTTAGTCACACAGAGACGCAGCGGGCACCCTCCTTTCTGAGAACTGGTCATTATGCCATGGTGCTGGATGGAACAAGTTTATCTATGCCCCTTATGGAACTTGAAAAATATTAACTAGAGCCAAGGCCTTCTCGGCCGCGGCTCCAATCTGGTGGAACGCTCTGTCACAAGAGACTAGGGCCCTGCAGGACCTGACATCCTTCCGCAGGGCCTGCAAGACAGAGCTGTTCCACCAGGCCTTTGGTCAGGGCGCAGCCTGACCCCCTCCTCTGGCAATCGGCAATCTGCACAGAATTTGCTTGATGGTTGCCATTAATTTGACTTTAATTTGATTTGATTAATTTTATAATGAATGTTTTAGAATGTTGTTAGCCGCCCTGAGCCCAGCTTCAGCAGGGGAGGGCGGGATATAAATAAAATTTTTTATTATTATTATTATTATTATTATTATTATTATTATTATTATTATTATCATCATGAGCTTATTTAATATACGTGTGTGTACAGTCATACCTTGGAAGTCGAACAGCCTAGTTCTTGAATGTTTTGGCTCCCGAACGATCAAAACCTGGGAGTGTTCTGGTTTTTGAATGTTCTTTTGGAAGCCAAACATCCGACGCGGCTTCGCAGCTTCTGATTGGCTGCAGGAGCTTCCTGCAGCCAATCGGAAGCCATACTTTGGTTTCCAAACGTTTTGCAAGTCGAACGGACTTCCAGAATGGATTCCGTTCGGCTTCTGAGGTACGACTGTATAGGTATAGATAGACAGATAGATTTGCATATTTCACATAAGTAAACATCGTCTCCTTCCTTTAGAGATCCAGGATGAAGTAGTTTATTATGACACATGTGAAAACCCTGATGAGTTAGAAGCCACTGAGCCAGTCCTGGAAGAAACCCGGGTGCCTTCCTCTGAAATAGCTCAACTGAGGCAGAAGACCCAGCAGTTGGAGACGAAGCGTGGGATTATCTGCTCAAGGAGAGCTTACCTCAGAAACAAAAAGGCAAGTGGCCCAGAAAAGTTCAGGTGCCCTATTATTATTATTTAATAAATTTGTATATCGCCTTATACCCGCAGGTCTCACGGCTGTTCACTGGATAAAATCACAGTATAAAAACACAACATACATAAAATAAAAAGAAGAACCTAATAACCACCCCCCCAACCCCCCCCCCCCACTTTAAAGGGGCATTGAATGTCAAGTCAACCAAAGGCCTGGTTGAAAAGGAGCGTTTTTGCCTAGCGCCTAAAGGTGTCTAATGAAGGCACCAGGTGAACCTCCCTGGGGAGAGCATTCCACAGATGGGGGGCCACTGCAGAGAAGGCCCCGTTCTCATGTTGCCACCCTCTGGACCTCTCGAGGAGGAGGCACACAAAGAAGGGCCTCAGAAGATGATCTCAGGGTCCAGGTGGGTTCATATGGGAAGAGGCGGTCCTGAGCCGTTTAAGGCTTTACTGGTCAAAACCAGCCCTTTGAATTGGGCCCGGAAACTAATTGGTAGCCAGTGCAGTCGGACCAGGATCGGTGCAATATGCTGAAACCATCTTGTCCCGGTGAGCAACCTGGCCGCTGAATTCTGCACTGTTGACATTGGGGGGAGACACTTGTTCCAATAAACATGATACACACAAACACGTTGTGTTTTAAAATAAAATGGGGACCTCAGCCAGCACTTACAGCTGACCGGCATGCTTCTGTTTGGTTCCTTTTCCATTAGGATCAATGTGAAGAGAGCCGCCACGCCCGGCTCCAGCAGGCTCAAGAGAGCTCACGGCATTTCCAGCAACATCACAGCATCCAGATTGTGAGTAGCAAGGAACTGGGGGAGAAATCTTTAAGCCAGGGGTGGGGAGTGTGTGGCCCCGTGAGCAAATGTTATTGGGTTCCAAGCCTCAGCCAGCATGGCCAATGGTGAGATGTGAAGTCGAGGGCCAGAGCCGCCTCGCTCCTCCTTTATGGAATTACAGTCGTACCCTGGATCCTGAACACCCTGGGAGTCGATTGTTTTGGCTCCTGAACGCTGCAAACCCGGAAGTGAGTGTTCCGGTTTGCGAACGTTATTCAGAACCCAAACGTCCGACGGGGGTTCCGTGGCTCCTGATTGGCTGTAGGAGCTTCCTTCAGCCAATCAGAAGCTGTGCTTTGGTTTCCGATCTTTTTGGAAGTGGAACAGACTTCCGAAATGCATTCTGTTCGACTTCAGAGGTACTCTGGCTGAGTTGTAGTTAGTGCTGCATCATGCAGCTATTCATAGGAACACAGGGAAAGAAAGTAACATTCTGTGTGCTGGGAACTCTTGCTTTTATACCAGGTTTCTAGGCCTTGTGGTTGGGAAGGTACACTTGGAAGCGGAATGGGCGGTGCTTGCTGGTAACGCGGAAACCAGGGAGACGCTATTGGGGGTTGGACTAGATGACCCTTGGTGTACCTTCCAACTCTATGATTCTGAGTCCTGTGTACATATCCCTCTGCCCTCGCTGCCCTGAGGATTGCGAAACCAGAATAAAGCATGCAAAATAGTTTGCTCAGCTTGCGTGATCTATTCGTGACTCGGGATCCTACTTTTGGGGGCTGTAAAATCTGGATTCCCTGTGCATATAACTTTACTGCACCATCTAGAGACACGGGTGGCGTTGTGGTCTAAACCACTGAGCCTCTTGGGCTTGCCGGTCGGAAGGTCGGCGGTTCAAATCCCCGCAGTGGGGTGAGCTCCCATTGCTCTGACCCAGCTCCTGCCAACCTAGCAGTTCAAAAGCACACCAGTGCAAGTAGATAAATAGGTACCACTGCAGCGGGAAGCTAAACAGCGTTTCCATGCGCTCTGGCGTCTGTCACGGTGTTCCGTTGCACCAGAATTGGTTTAGTCCTGCTGGCCACATGACCCAGAAAGCTGTCTGTGGACAAGTATCAGCTCCCTCGGACTGAAAGCGAGATGGGCTCCGCTACCCCATAGTCACCTTTGACTGGACTCAACCGTCCAGGGGTCCTTTACATTTTTTGGGGGGGTTTTACTGCACCATCTTCTGTATATTTACCCCAGTCATTGTAGCAGACCTCTATATGCGGGTGTTAACTTTTTTCCGGTGTCCAAATTTAGAAAAGAGACAAAAGGAAAGAGGACGAGAAGAAGAAGAAAGCGTGGATAAAGCAGGAGCGAGAGAAAACCCTGGAGAGGCTCAAGACGTTCAAAGAGGTGAGTCTCAAGTCGAGCTCCCAGCGATCCTTCTGCCACTGGGAAATCTTCCTTCTGGAGAAAAGACAAATCGATAGTGGTAAGCTTGTTTCCTCGTTCCCCTGCAACTGGCCAGCGGCAACAGGAATCTACGAAGACAAGTTCTGTTTTAGAAATTGTTATAATAAATTGGTTTGGCATGGGTTGTTGTTGTTTCTTAAACATAGGCTTAAGTGGTGTAGGACCCCACCCTCTTGCTTTGAAGTGATTTTGATATTGTATTTTTAAATGGCTCGATAACTCACCTTGGACGTTGCAACGAAGGCTGGGTAAGAAATCACAAGTTATAATCATAATACCTTTTGAAGTAGCGAAGGAAAGCACATTGAAGTGCACTGATGGAAATGATATGTTCATTGTATTTATAGCCTGCCTTTCCTCCAGGGCGTGGCTCTCCCCCTACCCATTTTAATCTCAAAACAACTTCAGTCGGTAGAGCAGGAGACGCTTAATCTCAAGGCCAAGGGTTCGAGCCCCACGTTGGGCAAAAGATTCCTGCATTGCAGGGGGTTGGATTGGATGAGTCTACAAACAACCCTGTGACATACAGGCTGGCAACTGTCCCAAAGCCAGCCGGTTAAGGATCATGCTTGAGTGGGCATATACCGTATTTTTCGTTCTATAAGACGCACTTTCCCCCTCCTAAAAAGTAAGGGGAAATGTAGGGATGATCGCGGAGTGGGGAGTGGGGTCTGGAGGGAGCTCACTCCCCACCCGCAGGCAGCCTCAGCCTGCCTGCACGCGTGGCCTTGGGGTGCAGAGCACACACACGCCTCACAGACAAAGCCACGGCTGTCTGAACATCGTTGCCTCTGTCTAACCTTTTGCGGTCTCGGTAGTTTGCGGTGTCCTGTCTGTAACCTTTGTCTCTGAGACCTTTTGTCTCCTTCGTCATACACTGTGCAAGGGGAAAATGACGCGGTGGAAACAGGTGCCAAAATAACTTTGTACCACCCCACGATCTCGGGACCGGAAGATGTGTAAAGGTCACAGCCCAAAATGTATCTGCCTGGTTTGCATATTTGTCTCAATAAAAGGAGGCTCCACAGGGCTGGCCGGCAGCTTGCATGCAGCTCACCTGTGCGCAGCTCACCTGCTTTATCAACTCCTGCCTCATGGCCATCACTTGAGGGAAATGTGTGTGCGTCTTATGGAGCGAATGCGCAGCTTTCGCTGAAGCCAGGAGAGCAAGAGGGATCGGTGCGTACCAATTCCTCTTGCTGTTCTGGCTTCGCTTTGCTGGAGAGGCGCCACACAGCTTTCCCTCTCTGCGCAGCACCCCTTCAGCGAAGCGGGAGGAGAAATGGAAGGGGCTGCGTTTCTCCAGCTGCTTCGCTGAAGGGGGCTGCGCAGCGAGGGAGAGCTGTGCAGTGCCCCTTCGGCGAATCGGGGGGAGAAGCAGCCCCTTCCGTTTCTCCTCCTGCTTTGCTGGAGAGGCGCTGAGCAGAGAGGGAGAGAATTTTCCCCCCTCTTGTTCTCCTCTAGGCGCGTCTTATGGTCGGGTGCGTCTTATAGAGTGAAAAATACGGTAACCCCTGGTTTCCCAGGTCCTAATTCGACACTCCAACCACCCACTGGCTCTCTCTCCCCCACCATTGCTCTCCGGCAGTTGAATTGCACCTTTCTGAAACCTGACAGTTCTGTCGTCGTTCCCCTTGCAGAAATGCCCGGCGCAGTTTGTGCTGAAGACTTCCCGGTCGCAGCCGTTGAACGCCAAGCAGCTCCAGGGCGCCTCCCACCGGACTCCGGCCGGTGCCCCTCAGACGCCCTCTGCGAGCAGGACGCCCTCGGCCAAGACCTCTCGGCCGGCACAAGCCAAAGGCGTCAAAGCGCTGCGGCAGAAGCCCTCGAAGGATATCCCCGTCCAGATATTTGCCCCTCCGCCACCCAGCCCTGAGCAGCAAGGGAAGAGCAACGGGGGGGCGCCACTGTTGCCTCCCCCGCCGCCTCCCCCGCCACCACCGCCACTTCCCCCACCATCAAACAACCAGCCTCTCTGCTTAAGGACAGGAGCGCAAATTGGTGATAAGCCTCTGCCCCTCTTGTGCAAAGACCCTCCTGGGAGAAGTGGCTCTCCGGAGAAAGCAGACGGGACGTCCAGGCGCACGGCAAACGATTATGCAGGTAGGAGAGGCTGTTGTTTCCTTTTTCTGTGCATTGCTGATGTGTGCTGCATCGCACCATCATGCAGGCTGACTCTGTAGGGATGCCAAGCTTTGTAGCTTCCCAGAGTGGCCTCTGGGTCACCAATGTTCCTGGCTAATCGTGGGACCTTTGATCTGATCCAGAAAGGCACTTCTTAATATTGCAGACTGGAGCAATCCTGGTTGGCTTCCTGCAGGCTTCTGGTTGGCCCTTGTGGGAAGAGGATGCTGAACTATATAGGCCATGGGACGCAGGTGGCGCTGTGGGTTAAACCACAGAACCTAGGACTTGCCGATCAGAAGGTCAGCGGTTTGAATCCCCGCGACGGGGCGAGCTCCTGTTGCTTGGTCCCTGATCCTGCCAACCTAGCAGTTCGAAAGCACATCAAAGTGCAAGTAGATAAATAGGTACCGCTCTGGTGGGAAAGTTAACGCCGTTTCCGTGCGCTGCTCTGGTTCGCCGGAAGTGGCTTAGTCATGCTGGCCACATGACCCAGAAGCTGTACGCCAGCTCCCTCGGCCAATAAAGCGAGATGAGCGCCGCAACCCCAGAGTTGTCCGCAACTGGACCTAATGGTTAGGGGTCCCTTTACCTTTACCTAGGCAAACTAAGGCCTGGGGGCTGGATCCGGGCCAATCGCCTTCTAAATCCGGCCCGCGGATGGTCCGGGAATCTGCGTGTTTTTACATGAGTAGAATGTGTGCTTTTATTTAAAATGCATCTCTGGGTTATTTGTGGGGCATAGGAATTCGTTCATTCCCCCCCATCCCCAATATAGTCCGGCCCCCCACAAGGTCTGAAGGACAGCGGACCGGCCCCCTGCTGAAAAAGTTTGCTGACCCCTGATATAGGCTTTTGTTCTGACCCAAAGGGGGCTCCCCTTGCCTTCTTAATCCAGCAACAAACATTTCCACATTTAGAAACTTCACTGCCACCGTGAAATTCAAAAGTAACTCTCCCCCCCCCACTCCCTCCTGGCATAGCGCAGGGACCGGTCCTTAAACATGTGAGTTGTAATCAGATGGAAGACGCAGGCAGTCCGCAGCTAAATTTGTAGGTGGCACATATGGCAGCTTAACAAATGAGCTCTGAAACGATGTGCTTTTTAAACGTGTCGATAGTTATTGCTAAGTTAACTCAGATTCCTTCCCCCCACCCCCCTCTTGTTTTTGTTAATGATTTTTCTATCTCTTGCTTGGTTGCGGTGGTTTTTAATTAAACATGAAAAGCTTAGATCTTAAGGGTAGCTTTGTGGTATGTAGGGGGCGCATGGGAACAGAAGCCTGCAGAAAAGGAACTTTGTGGGTGGGTGAGGGGGGCTTCTCCTTTTGGAGATGGAGCCATAGGTTCAGTGGGAGGTTGCCTGCTTTGTACAGGGAAGATTCCAGGTTCAGCTTCCAGGGGGCAAGGAATCGGGTGGTGGCAGTACAGTGGTACCTCGGGTTACATATGCTTCAGGTTACAGACTCCACTAACCCAGAAATAGTACCTTGGGTTAACAACTTTGCTTCAGGATGAGAACAGAAATTGTGCTCCGGCGGTGCAATGGCAGCAGGAGGCCCCATTAGCTAAAGTGGTGCTTCAGGTTAAGAACAGTTTCAGGTTAAGAACGGACCTCTGGAACGAATTAAGTACTTAACCCGAGGTACCACTGTATACCTAGTTTGCATGTAACACTGGTTTGTCTCCAATGCTGGTCCTGCTTGGAGGAGATCCATTAAATCATGGGTAGGCAAACTAAGGCCCAGGGGCCGGATCTGGCCCAATCGCCTTCTCAGTCCGGCCCGCAGTCCAGGAATCATCGTGTTTTTACATGAGTAGAATGTGTGCTTTTATTTAAAATGCATCTCTGGGTTATTTGTGGGGCATAGGAATTCATTCATATATTATTATTATTATTTTCAAAATATAGTCCGGCCCCCCACAAGGTCTGAGGGACAGTGGACCGGCCCCCTGCTGGAAAAGTTTGCTGACCCCTTCATTAAATGAACGTGATTAACTTCTGTCTATTATCTCCAATGGGCCTCCTCTGAGGAGGACTTCATGAGATGTACCCACTAAGCCAAACCGTGGCTTAGTGCATGCAGGTTTCCAAACCAGAGAGTTTGCAACCTGAGGTTCCACTGTACCCGTGTCCAGTTTTCCATTCTCGGCAAAAGGAGCTGGGGAGTTCCTGGTGTGTCTGGAGAAACCAGATTCATTGCCCTCCTCTCCCGGTTCTCTTTCTCCCCTGCCCCCGAATCCTTGCAGCTGACGGTCTTTTTTTATTAGTTTTCAATTCCAATGATAGCCTCATTATAAACAATGCCAAATTATAATGCAATTACTAATACCAATCATTCAGATACCAAATTATATAATTAAGGTGCCCCCCCACATGCTAGAATTGATGGTTTACTTTATTTCTGCGTTCCAAAATCTTACAAATTTCAATTACACACTGGTCAAAATAACAATCTCTTATATAACAACTGCAGTATTAACAACTTCCATTCATATCAACACAACACAATGATTTATAAAGCTACAGGTAAAGCACTCAAACTATATCCTTGTTCTTCTTGTGTGTGGCAATTATTCTGTCCGAGATGTTTCTTCCTGTCCTTGTAAAATGTTTATCTTTTCCTGGTTGTTGCTGTTCTCCGTCATGCCTTGGTTGGAGCTAATATTGCCTAGTTGTTTCAGAAATCCTCTGTTGCTCTGTCCCGTGCTTCATTGTTTTGCAACTTTAACAGCAGCTGCAAAAATCACACTGTCCCAATAAATAACCTATTTTTGCCATTTTTGCTATGGTTATCTCCTGCTTGGACTACTGCAATGCACTCTATGTGGGGCTACCTTTGAAGGTGACCCGGAAACTACAACTAATCCAGAATGCGGCATCTAGACTGGTGACTGGGAGCGGCCGCCCAAGACCATATAACACCGGTCTTGAAAGACCTACACTGGCTCCCAGTACGGTTCCAAGCACAATTCAAAGTGTTGGTGTTGACCTTTAAAGCCCTAAATGGCCTCGGTTCAGTATATCTGAAGGAGCATCTCCACCCCCATCGTTCTACCCAGACACTGAGGTCCAGCACCGAGGGCCTTCTGGCGGTTCCCTCATTGCAAGAAGACAAGTTACAGGGAACCAGACAGAGGGCCTTCTCGATAGTGGCACCCGCCCTGTGGAACGCCCTCCCACCAGATGTCAAAGAGAACAGCAACTACCAGACTTATAGAAGACATCTGAAGGCAGCCCTGTTTAGGGAAGCTTTTAATGTTTGATGTATTACGGTATTTTAATACAGTGGTACCTTGGGTTAAGTACTTAATTCGTTCCAGAGGTCTGTTCTTAACCTGAAACTGTTCTTAACCTGAAGCACCACTTTAGCTATGGGGCCTCCTGCTGCCATTGCACCGCCGGAGCACAATTTCTGTTCTCATCCTGAAGCAAAGTTGTTAACCCAAAGTATTATTTCTGGGTTAGCGGAGTCTGTAACCTGAAGTGTATGTAATCCGATGTACCACTGTATTCTGTTGGAAGCTGCCCAGAGTGGCGGGGTATAATAATAAATTATTAATATTATTATTATTAATTATTTATTTCCCTCTCAGCCTGGGAAGGAGAGTGATCTGTTGAACTGCGGTTGACGGTCTTAATTTTGTTTTCCCTCCTACCGCAGGATCCATGGACGAGGTTTTGGCATCGCTGAAGCGTGGCGAAATCCTTCTCCGCAAAGTAGAACCGCCCCGCCAGGCACCATCTTCCAACTCCTCCCTCAACGACAGCATCCTCGCGGCCATACGGCAGGGAGTTAAGCTGAGGAAAGTGACCCAAGAGCCCAAGCTGGACACAGAGAAAGGGCACTCCAGCAGCGAACTGGAGAGGAGCATCAAGGCAGCCATGCAGAGGATCAAGAAAGTGTCTGCCGATTCGGAAGACGACGAAAACGACCACAACAGCGGCGAATGGAATAGTTAACGGGAGCGGGCTTTCTGCGTTCTGGGTTCTGGGGTTTCCCAGGAAGGTTACGAAGGGTTCCCCTTAGAGAAGAAGGTAACTACTGGCGAACACGCTCAGTTCACGCAGTGCAGCAAGGAGGTCCACCTGATCTGGCCTGTGTCCTGCATTAACGCCCTGGAACTTGTCCCAGAATCCCTTGCAAGCACACTGGAGTTCTGGGCCAGATAAGTTCATGTAGAAATGTGTCAGTGCGTCCCACACCCCCTGGATTTAGGAAGTTTGAAAAATCACATGTTTGACTCTATTCAGGTCAACCAGTTTACTGACATGGGACATTATGCTTTTATTGAATTTTGCACATTTTAAAGGAAATGTATTGGCCTCTTTTTAGGAAACGGAGGACTCTGTGTTTCCGGTGATTTGCCTACCAAAAAATAACGCTTCAGAACTGTTTGTCTGTCTGTCTGTTTTTGAAGAAAAGCTGCCCCCTTGTTTTTGTTCCCAAGTCATTTTTGTTGTTGTTGTACTGAAATCAGCAAAACTTTTATCAAACCCATTTCTGTACGTTTGCCAGAAACCATCCAGTTAGACAATCCAATTCTCAGAATAATAATAATCAGGTTTGCAGCAGTGAAGTAGACAGACTGTGAGGATTGGCTGCGTTTGTGGGGAGCCAATAAGGGCTCCCGTTGAAATTCTGATAGTGTAGAATAATTATTTTTTTGTGTGAAAATCACAACGGTTTCTTTGACTTAATACTCAAACCAATATTCTATGTGGGTGTCACTGTTGTTTGCTAAAAAGGGTATTCCATGCAGTATTTAGTAGAACCTAACTTGGACAAAAGGGATGCAGGTGGCGCTGTGGGTTAAACCACAGAGCCTAGGACTTGCTGATCAGAAGGTCGGTGGTTCGAATCCCTGTGACGGGGTGAGCTCCCGTTGCTCGGTCCCTGCTCCTGCCAACCTAGCAGTTCGAAAGCACGTCAAAGTGCAAGTAGATAAATAGGTACCGCTCCGGCAGGAAGGTAAACAGCGTTTCCGTGCGCTGCTCTGGTTCACCAGAAGTGGCTTAGTCATGCTGGCCACATGACCCAGAAGCTGTACGCCGGCTCCCTTGGCCAATAAAGCGAGATGAGCGCCGCAACCCCAGAGTCGGCCACGACTGGACCTAATGGTCAGGGGTCCCTTTACCTTTACCTAACTTGGAGAAAACGCTGCTAATGTTTGTGAAGTTTTATGCAACGGTTCCTTTTTAATAGTGCCATCATCAGTTAACTGGGAGAGAAGTACCCATCAGTTTGGTGCGTTTTATTGGAACCGTGCATGCTGCCTTATACACTCCCGGGATAGTTGGTAGAGCAGGAGACGCTTTAAATCACAGGGTTGTAGGTTCTAGCCCCACGTTGGGCAAAATATTCCTGCATTGCAGGGGGTTGGAATAGATGACCCTCGTGGGTCCCTTCCAACTGTACAATTCTATGATTCTATTAAGAATCAAGCCATTGGCCCCTCTGACTCCGTATTGTCTACACTGACTGGTAGCATCTGCCTAGGATTCCAGACAGGAGTATTTCCCAGTCTACCCTGGAGATGTTGAGAACCCAACCTGCATGCTCAGAGAAGGAAGGGCTGGGTAGATAACATTTCTGCTCCCCCAATACTATCAACTTTGGGGTTTCCGTTGAAGGACAGCCTTCCAGGGAACTTTGGTGAGCCTAGGCCAGGCATAGGCAAACTCGGCCCTCCTGATGTTTTGGGACTACAACTCCCATCATCCCTAGCTAGCAGGACCAGTGGTCAGGGATGATGGGAGTTGTAGTCCCAAAGCAGCGGGAGGGCCGAGTTTGCCTATGCCTTGCCTAGGCTACTGCCTCCTCTGTTGTCACGGCAACTTTGTGACCTAGGAGGCAAAGATGCTGCTTCTGTGGAAGGAGATGAAATCTGGACCACAATGTACTTGGGGTTGCTACCAAACTCAGGGACCTTGCACTAGGGGGAGTTAATCATGCGTCATTGAAGGTTCCTTACCTATTTTTGGATTTGGTTTTGGTTCCAGTGCTCATCCTACAGGAGAGTGTGAGGCTTTTCGCAGCAAACCGTGAGGACAACCAGGCACCCATTTGTGTCGTGTTTTATTGCACTTTTCAGTTACAAGTGTTATTTCGGTTACCGTCATAATGTCATACCAAAATGGGTTAAGATGACAAGTAACTTGTCCACAGCCGTTGTTTTCAGTGCTGGGCAGAGATCTGAACTGGAGATATCCAAATTAACTTCAGCTTATAACGAAGTGGGCTTTGTATAACTACAAATAAAGCATGTTGCCATATTTCACACTTCTGCACTAAGCAGCATAAGATCTCCAACAAAGTATTCTGGCCATATCTAGTGTGCCAAGCGAGGGAGAAATCTGATTGATTTTGCTATTATAAAAACAAACACCCCCCCCACATATTATTCATTTTTCTGAAATGTTCCAAACTCTCCACACCCAGGTTTTTCTCTTGTATCTCTGCAGTTTCCCATCTGCTTGCGATTTTCAATTTTAGTGGTCACCAGAAGGCTGAAAACATATCGGGTAGAAGTCAACTAAGCTTTACTCAAAGTAGACCCAATGAAATTAAGAGACCTGACTCATTTCAGTGGGTCTTGGCAGAGTAAAACTTAGTTGAATACCACCCCCCTATTATCTGCCCATTTCTAATCAACAGTGTTTTTAATGTAATCTAACCCACTTGTTAAAACATGCCAAGATTTAAGCTGTATTTTGTTAATATCCTGGATTGTTTTTACCACTATATCTTATAATGTGTAAGTCATCAGCATCTTCTCTTCTGCATTTCCATCATCTTATCGCAGGTTAGGGATAAATGGGAGTCCTGTTCCAAAAAAAAAACAACATCTGGAGGGCTGCAGGTTCCCCATCCGTGGCATAGCTAGTGACAGATGAAGAATAGGGAACCTGCAGCTTTCCAGATGTTCTTGAGCTAGAACTCCCATTTCCCCCAGCTAGCATGGTCAGTGGCCCAGGGACGAGGGGAGTTCCAACATCTGCAGGGCTATCGCTCCCATCCCTGACCCTTGGCCATGCTGGCTGAGATGGACAGGATTTGTGAGTCCCCTGAACAGCTGTAGGGCTGCAGGTTCCCTACCTCTACTGTATGCAATGCATCCTTCTCAGGGATCTTAAATGGCCTCATAATGGGTGTGTGTGTGATTAAGTAATATTGGCCATTGAACCTGAAAGGGAGGGAGATATTATTCCATTTCTTTTTAGAAGACACAGTAAACATTTCTCCCATTCAAGAGCATAACATGGAACTTAACATGGTATTTAGGTGAGCACTTTATCTTTTAAAAAATCCCAAATGCGGCTGCATCCCTATTCATCTGATGTTTTGTCTTACATGCTCCATAATAAAGTGTGCTTTCGGAGGATGCTGCGGAAACCTCGGTCTCTGCCTCCTTTCTCTGCCATCCTCTGTTGTGTCCTGCTTCAAGGCTGCTGCCAAGCGAGAGTTGGAGGAAGGAGGAATCCGCCTTCTGCTTTTCGGCCAGAGATAATCAAACACCTTCCCAGAACAGAGACAAGAGCCGCTGGAGTTTGGCTGCATTTGCAATTTCAGGGGGAAATGCAGCCACTTGTTGACAATGGACACAGCTTGGGGAACAGCCTTGGCTTACAGTTCTGCTTTATCCCTTGCTTGCTGGCTTCACGGGCAAGAGTCATGTAGGTTTTTGGCACGTTTATTTGCCTCTCTGAAGCATAAGACGGCATGCCTTTATTTTAAAACTGTTTTTCAACACCTGGTATTAAGTCACGGAAAACAGAAAGCAACAATTCCACTGAAGTTGGGATGGGAAGAGGGGGGAAGCGATCACAAAAAAGCAGTAGTAGATAGAACTAGCAATTTAACTCCAGCTGAACGTTTCAAAATAGTGTGAGCTTTGCCCGCTGGGAGAGGAGAAAAGTGGAATTTTTAATGAAATAGTGTGAGGTTTGGGACTGGCTGCTAGGCCTGGACTTAAGGCACATTCTAGCTATACTGTTTTTGCCTGTGTGTGTGTCGAGAAGGGAAGAAAGGTAAAATGCCACTGGTCCCATCACCTCCTGGCAAATAGAAGGGGAAGAAATGGAGGCAGTGAGAGATTTTACTTTCTTGGACACTGATCACTGCCGCAGCCACGAAATTAAAAGACACCTGCTTCTTGGGAGAAAAGCAATGACAAACCTAGACAGCATCTTAAAAAGCAGAGACATCACCTTGCCAACAAAGGTCCGTATAGTTAAAGCCATGGTTTTCCCAGTAGTGATGTATGGAAGTGAGAGCTGGACCATAAAGAAGGCTGATCACCGAACAATTGATGCTTTTGAATTATGGTGCTGGAGGAGACTTGAGAGTCCCATGGGCTGCAAGAAGATCAAACCTCTCCATTCTGAAGGAAATCAGCCCTGAATGCTCACTGGAAGGACAGATCCTGAAGCTGAGGCTTCAATACTTTGGCCACCTCATGAGAAGAGAAGACTCCCTGGAAAAGACCCTGATGTTGGGAAAGATTGAGGGCACAAGGAGAAGGGGACGGCAGAGGATGAGATGGTTGGACAGTGTTCTCGAAGCTACCAGCATGACTTTGACCAAACTGCGGGAGACAGTGGAAGACAGGAGGGCCTGGCGTGCTCTGGTCCATGGGGTCACGAAGAGGCGGACACAACTAAACAACAACAAAACATCGCTGTAGAGCAGAGGTGCTGAGTTCCTCCCAACATTGGGGGGGGGGGCCTCAGCCCCGTCCCCACATACAGCAGCATTGGTGCCTATGTAGAGGGATACCTAATGTCACAGCCCACGTCTCCCGAACCCTAATAATCTCATTTCCCAATATACTTACTGAGTACACACACCAATTATTATATACTATCATAGCCCTTGTACACATAAAAGCCACTCCCTTCATTTTGGGCGTACCTGTTTGCTTCCAACCTCATGACTTTGCTCCTGACTGTTGACAGAAGAATTCTGGAAGAATATATCTGTGAAGGCAGTGACGGATTTATGTATAAGCTAAACAAGCTACAGCTTAGGGCCCCACACTCTTGGGGGGCCCCAAACAAATTTAAAGGAAAAAAAACCTGGATGTACTTCGATAAGATACATATTTTGTTATGTGCAGATGGCTTTAAATACCTGTTAGGTCCATAAATTACCATATAGCATATATTCAACTCAAAAAACAGCGACAATTTGTTGCTGACAAAGGACAGCTGGACATATAAAGAGCCCCATTGCCTTCAGTAGCTTAGGGCCTCATGAAACCTAAATCTGGGCCTGTGTGAAGGGCTTGCCTTAAACCGTCTTTGCTTATTCCACTGGTGACCTTGAAACAACTAGGAAGTTCCTAACCCATGGCCATTAACTGAAACAAGCTCGCTGTCTTTATAAGTGCAGGCTTCCTGTTCACTTCCTTCACAGAACTGGGCCATAGCTGTCAACTTACAGATTTGAAAATAAGGGACCAGCAGCCTCGAAAATAAGGGATCAGCAGCCAAAATAAGGGATTTTCCGGGCACAGGTATGTTCAACTTCTGAGCCCCTCCGAGCCAAAGGCAGAAAGCCCAGCCAGCAGCCAAACGAAGCCTCAAGCGGTGGTTCCCACAGTGCAGCAACCCAGCAAAGGGGATGCAGCAAAGAAAACCACCGTCACCTCTCCGCTGGGAAGCGCTGAGCAAAGGCGAGTCCCCAGGCAACATGGCCGATTTGATTGGCACAAGGAATGCAAGCTCCACCCCCCTGTCGTTCTTAGACTTCTTATTGGGTGAGCAATGCAGCCAAGCAACACAGTTGGAGCCTCCCTCCTTCCTGTCCGGCAGGGAGGGAGGGAGAGGAGCTGCTTCCTTTGAAACCCGGGAAATTTAAGGGACATCATCAATAAGGGACAGCAGCGGGACACGGCGCTGGGATAAGGGACTTTCCCACCAAATAAGGGACGGTTGACAGCTATGAACTGGTCCCTCCTTCGAAGTGAATGGGGAAAGTCTTGTGAAGAAGAACTCTGAGCGTGAAAGTAGGGGCACAGAAGCTCAGGCGCAGGGGCAGAATGTGGCCCTCCATGACTTACCTGGCTTTCAATAATCTCCCCTCAGTGACCCTGCTCCTTCAGCTTCTGCCTGTCTCAAATCTGTCCCTGAATCAGGGCATTTTTTCAGCCAGAACTCACCAAAACTCTGTTCCGGCACCCATCAGGTGGGCGCCATTGCCATTATAACAGAACAAGGGAGGCATTTAAAGTTCTGGCACTTCTTTTTCTAGAAAAATAGCACTGCCCTCAGTGTATATAGAAACTAGCCTCCTTTATAAAGGTAACATTCACGTTTGTTTCTGTGCCCCTGCCCACCATTCACTTGTGGCCCTCAAAAGGAAAAGCGGCCTTGAGGCTGGGGAAAAAAAATCCCCACTTCTGATCTCGATCCTTGTACAGTGGTACCTCAGGTTAAGTACTTAATTCGTTCCGGAGGTCTGTTCTTAACCTGAAACTGTTCTTAACCTGAAGCACCATTTTAGCTAATGGGGCCTCCTGCTGCTGCCGTGCAGCCAGAGCACGATTTCTGTTCTCATCCTGAAGCAAAGTTCTTAACCCGAGGTAATATTTCTGGGTTAGCGGAGTCTGTAACCTGAAGCGTCTGTAACCTGAAGCGTCTGTAACCCGAGGTACCACTGTACCTACAAATTTGTGGCTACTGCCTTCCATGATTTCTCCTTTCCTCTGGTGGAGTTTACGAACAAAAGCAAATTAAATAAACCAAAGACAGAGTGCCTAATAGAATTTCCTAGAAGAACAGCAGCAAAGATTAATAATGCTGAATTTATAGAAGCTGAGAGATTAAAATAGAACCAGGCAGCATATTAAAATTCACTGCTAGGAAAGGAGTTGGTAATGGCACCACTGGCTTAGGAACGCAGAAACACTGGCGGGGGGAGCGCACTGCCCCCAGCACCATTGGGGAGGGGGGTACATTTGCGGCTGCCCCCCGGACATGCGCCACATACCCCCTCACCGCACCGGGCACCACGCCCCCAAAGACAGCGCGCCACGCCCCCAGGACGCACGCCACGCCCATGGGATGTGCGCCACGCCCCATGGGACACGCACCAGCCCCGCCCCCACCTGCTCTCCACCCCGGGTGCCAGAGTATGCAGCTTTGCCACTGCGTAGAGAGCAACATTATATACCGTATTTTTCGCTCTATAAGACACACTTTTTCCCTCCTAAAAAGTAAGGGGAAATGTGTGTGCGTCTTATGGAGCAAATGCAGGCTGCACAGCTTTTGCTGAAGCCAGGAAAGCAAGAGGGATAGGTGCGCACCGATCCCTCTTGCTCTCCTGGCTTCAGGGACAGCTGCCTGAAGCCTCCTGAGCGCAGTGGGAGCGCTCCCGCTGCGCTCAGGAGGCTTCGCATTGCTTCGCTTCACTGGAGAGGCACTGTGCAGCTTTCCCTCTCTGTGCAGCGCCCCTTCCGCGAAGCGGGAGGAGAAACGGAGCCCCTTCCATTTCTTCTCCCGCTTTGCTGGAGAGGTGCTGAGGAGAGGGAGAGAATATTTTTTTTCTTGTTCTCCTCTAAAACTAGGTGCGTCTTATGGTCAGGTGTGTCTTATAGAGTGAAAAATGCTTGAGGCCCCACGGAGAGCCTCAAGGACCATAAATAGCAACACCCTAGAGGTTCCGGGCCCTAAGGAAGTTAGATTAGCCTCAACCAGAGCCAGGGCCTTTTCAACACTGGCTCCAGCCTGGTGAAATGCTCTGTCTCATGAGACCAGGGCCCTGCAGGATCTGATTTCTTTCCGCAGGGCCTGTAAGACAGAGTTGTTCCGCCTGGCCTTTGGCTTGGAGCCAATTTGATTCCCTCCCTCTCTTTCTTTTTTCCTTTCCTTCTCCTCCTGTGATGAGGCTACATTTTAATATTTTAATGTTTCAATATTTTAATGTTGTATTTTAATCTTGTTTTTAAGTTGTATTCATTCAACTTGTTTTTATTATTGCTTGTTAGCCGCCCTGAGCCCGGCCTTGGCTGGGGAGGGCGGGGTATAAATAAAATTTATTATTATTATTATTATTATTATTATTATTATTAAATACTGAAGTTCTCACCCTGGGCCAGCAGGGGAATACTGTAGTTAGTTATGCAAATGAAGGATCAAAAGTGACGTTCAGTGATTGGATAGTTTTAGAAAGTTGCTACAGTTACGTTGTTCTGGAGCTCTATATAAGCAGGCTGACTGAGCTCTTCAGTTCAGTTCTGGCCCCTGAATAAACAAGAGCTGTTTGAAGAATCGCTGTGTCCTCTGATATGTTCGCCCACAACCTAACAATTATTATTATTATTATTATTATTATTATTATTATTATTATTATTATTATCTAGCTCAGTATCGTCTACACTGACTGGCAGCAGCTCTTCAGAGTTTTGAACAAGAGTCTCCTAGCCCTACTTGGATTGAACCTGAAACATTACACATGCAAAACACTGAGCTATGGCTCTTCTCCATAGGAAGTCCTTTTTATTTGGCTTTTTCCTCTTTAGATCTCCAGTGAACGAGCAACAGCACCCGTCATCATAATAATATATTGCTAAAAAGTAAGGGGAGGGTCATATCGTTTTGCAGAAAGGCATAATTGAGATGGAGCACACAGGGCAAGTTGATGCATTTCCTACCCCTGGAACCCCCCAGTGCAAGTACGAAATTAATAGCCGATGAGATAGCCAACAGAGCAAAGATGTAAAAGGGGGAATTACTTGGGAGTTGTGGATGAACAGGTGCTTATTTTGTTCCACACCATTAGAGAAAATGCAGCACGTTCCATCTCTCAGTCACACCAGTTCCCTGTGCAAACATCTATCGCAGACAAGCTGGAAGTTATAATTAGATAAATGGTGATGATACACATGCTGGGTCTCAGATCGATGCTATTTAAGGACACACACAAAGAGGTTGGTGTGCCAGCCTGAGATCATCCTTGCTTTTGCTGTATTTCACGCATTTCTGCTTTGCTTTTTCCATCCCTGGAATGGGGCTCCCAAAGCAGCTTACAGACAGAGCTGCTGTTCAACCAAGTACCATTCAAGCGACAATAAGCATAATGAAAATTAAAAAGTTAAAAGGGAAGAGTTCAAATTCAAAAGTAAAACAGGAACAGTAGATGAAACCGCAAGCAAAACATTACAGCTGCGCTGTATTGCCAAATAAAACCCTACAGCAGAGAGGTTCACTCCAATTTTCGCAATTCCTTCCATTGCATACATGGAGCTCTGTAGGTTGCAAAGACACTTCAGTGGAGAATCTTTGCATATGCAATGGAATATGCTTTCAAGAAAGTCTAGGTTCAAATTCTTCCCTGAGGAACAGCCCTTTCACTATAGATTCAACTCATCAGATTTACTCCAGATTTACTCTGGCATTTCCCATATAAAGTTTGGGTTAAGATTTGCTTATTTGCCCAGGCGTTTAATTTTTTCCTGAGTTAATTTCTGCTGTGTTGTTTTTATAGTTGCTTTGGTTCATTTGATGATACGTCGTCGTTTATACGATCATTTGATCGGTTGTTTTTATGTATTGTATCTGAATTGATGAAAGGTGGACTATAAAAGCTTTAATTCAATAATAAATAAAGCATGGGGAACAAACGTGTATTCCTAAACACTTATTTACTTTTAAATTTGTATCCTGCCCTTCCTTGCAAAGGAGGGCGAACAATGAGGAATAAAAGAATAAAAACCTATTATAAAACAATTCTAATACAGATGCAGATCTCAATTTAAAAGGTTTCTTAGAAGAGGAAGATTTTCAGTAGGCGCCAAAAATACAGCAGAGATGGCGCCTCTCTAATACTTAGGGGAATGTTTTTCATGTCTAATTCTCATTGAGGGAATTCCAAAGGGTGGAAACCATCACACTTAGGGCACGATTCCCGCATTTTGCTGGATGGACCTCCTGGTAAGAGCAGTGGTGGCTGGTGCTCATTGACTTGGTAGGGCAGAAGGCCGGGAGACCAGCAGCAGGTGGCGCCAGAGCCAACCAATCCTAGTTTTGTTTCCATCCATGCTGTAACACTGAGACTGAGGATGAGGAAGAAGCTGACAGCCAGGGCCACATCCTGGACTGGTTTTAAGTATGAAGACAAGCAAGTGGGGGCTGGCTGAGAGCAGACTGAGGATGGCCGGGTAGTGCCTCACATGGCCTAATGGATCAGCCTCCATTGGGTAAGACAGTGTCCGCACCTGCAGAGCGCAGTGATCAATTGGCTATATAAGGGATCAGGCAATCTGGTCCCAAACTGTATGGAATAAATAATAATTATAATAATAATAATTTATTTATATCCCGCCCTCCCCAGCTGAAGCCGGGCTCAGAGCGCCCAACAACAGTAAAAATAACACAGTTTACATAAAATCACAATCAATTAATTGAAATACATTCTAAAATCAATTCAGAGTCAAATCAATGGCAACCATTGGGCTAGAGTTCTACGAGGATTACAGAAGGAGAGAGGGGGTCAGACTGTGCCTTGGCCAAAGGCCTGGTGGAACAGCTCTGTCTTGCAGGCCCTGCGGAAAGATGTCAAGTCCCACAGGGCCCTAGTCTCTTGTGATAGAGCGTTCCACCAGATCGGGGCCACGGCCGAAAAAGCCCTGGCTCTGGTTGAGGCCAGCCTAACTTCCCTGTGGCTCGGGATCTCCAAGATGTTATTATTTGAAGACCGTAAGGTCCTCCGTGGGACATACCAGGAGAGGCGGTCCCGTAGGTACATGTGCTTAGGGAAGCCTTTGCAAGCCTGCTACCCCTCCAGATGTTTTGGACTACAACTCCCATCAGTTCCAATCAGCACAGCTGGAGGGCAGCAGGTTGGCAAAGGGAATTCTGAGAGATCAAAGCTCCCTGGCAGACACCCACTATGATTTTAGGAATGACTGACCTTTGTTGTTGCTGGAAAACACTGGTGCAACAGCGGCCACGTAAAATGATGAAATGGCAGTTTAGAAAGCCACTGGGGGGCTGAGCCCTTTTGGGCCCCTCTATATTTGGGCAGGTGGCGCTGTGGGTTAAACCACAGAGCCTAGAACTAGTTGATCAGAAGGTCGGCGGTTCGAATCCCCGAGACGGGGTGAACTCCCGTTGCTCAGTCCCTGCTCCTGTCAACCTAGCAATTCGAAAGCACATCAAAGTGCAAGTAGATAAATAGGTACCGCTCTGGCAGGAGGGTAAACGGTGTTTCCGTGCACTGCTCTGGTTTGCCAGAAGCGGCTTAGTCATACTGGCCACATGACCCGGAAGCTGTACGCCGGCTCCCTTGGCCAATAAAGCAAGATGAGCGCCACAACCCCAGAGTCAGTCAGGACTGGACCTAACGGTCAGGGGTCCCTTTACCTTTACCTTTATATTTGGGGGGCCAGGGCCATGCCCCCCAATACCCAAAAAGCATGGGGGAGAGCCGCCCACACTGCTGCTCCAGTGGCTGATTCCTGCTCCTGCTCCTCTTGCCACAGAGAAGGGTTGAAGTAGCCTTACGTTGGTGGCAGCGCCAAGAGGAGACAGAGGATGTACCAGCCAACGAAACCACACAACCGCTGCATTCGGCTCCGCCCCCGGCTCCTCCTGACCTTGGGACATTGCGACCTCACGCATGCAACTTTGCCCCCCTCAATCATCCTTGCAAGCTGGCACCTCTGCAAGCCACCATGTATAAAAGTAGTGTTGTCAATTTGCCCACATATAATTAAAAATGGGGAATGACGTCTGTCTTAGATGACAAAGAATGCAAATACGCTTTACGGACCAAAGTGCTATGCAGATTATAGCAAGGCTGGCAAGCAGATGGAGTTAATGTGATTTGCTTACACGGATCACTCGTTCCATCGGCCTGCTCCTCTCCTCGCCACCCACCCTGCCTGTTTCCCTCCACTCTCTGTTTTACACAGTAAACTCCTTGGGGGCCTGGAGACCTGCTCCTCTTATTAAGCCATCAGAAGCAATAATCCACACTCAGACAACGCGTGCAAGCTGTTCGGACAAATGGCGGGCACATTGCCCCCACACCAGGTAAAGGTAAAGGGACCCCTGACCATTAGGTCCAGTCGTGACCGACTCTGGGGTTGCGGCGCTCATCTCACTTTATTGGCCGAGGGAGCCAGCGTACAGCTTCCGGGTCATGTGGCCAGCATGACTAAGCTGCTTCTGGCGAACCAGAGCAGTGCATGGAAACACCGTTTACCTTCCCGCCAGAGCGGTACCTATTTATCTACTTGCACTTTGATGTGCTTTTGAACTGCTGGGTTGACAGGAGCAGGGACTGAGCAACGGGAGCTCACCCCGTCACGGGGATTCAAACCGCCGACCTTCTGATCGGCGAGCCCTAGGCTCTGTGGTTTAACCCACAGCGCTACCCGCGTCCCTTCAGTAGGAGAGCCCAATCTGCACATCTGCAAAAGAAAACCCCACTACAAGTCTCTCTCTCTCTCTCTCTCTCTCTCTCTAACCAACAAGTCAGGAAATGGTACATCTCTGCTCCAAAGTAGGAGGAAGAGATTTTGAGTCTGTCAAGCCGGGAGACCTTTCCTGCTTTTGCCTACAAAGCTGCAGCTGCAGCTTTATTCCAATCAATGTTATTAAAGAATGAGTCATTGGAATCCTCCTCCTCCTCGATCTCCTCGGTCTCCATCCCCAGTGCCCAAGAGCTGCAGAGGTGGCGACAGCAATTACACGCCACCCTCTGCTCTTCTCACCTAGCGGAAACTTTCACTGCCTCTCCCCTGACAAGCCAATTAAAATTAGCATCGAGGTGAGCTGGAGGTGCGGGGCAGGATGGGCGGAGAAGCATTTCCCACAGAGCTATAAATTGACCTAAAGATCTTGAGCCTCGGAGCAGCCCAGGATTGCTTTTAACATGCTGGCATGCACACTTCTGTGGGCTCATGTCGCAGCAGGAAAAGGGAACACAACACGGACTATAGCCACTTCTTTTTAGTATTTGCTATTTATTGGCAAATACCGGGACGCGGGTGGCGCTGTGGGTAAAACCTCAGCGCCTAGGACTTGCCGATCGCATGGTCGGCGGTTTGAATCCCCGCGGTGGGGTGCACTCCCGTCATTCGGTCCCAGCGCCTGCCAACCTAGCAGTTCGAAAGCACCTCCGGGTGCAAGTAGATAAATAGGGACCGCTTACCAGCGGGAAGGTAAACGGCGTTCCGTGTGCTGCGCTGGCTCGCCAGTTGCAGCTCCGTCATGCTGGCCACGTGACCCGGAAGTGTCTTCAGACGGCGCCGGCTCCCGGCCTATAGAGATGAGCGCACAACCCTAGAGTCTGGCAAGACTGGCCCGTACGGGCAGGGGTACCTTTACCTTTACCTATTTATTGGCCACTGCGGATATTCGCAGAGGGGTTTTACCTGTAAGAGAAATAGCACAGCTGGCTCCCAGGCCTGTTGACTCAGGGACAAGTCCAACAACAACAACAACAATAATTCATTATTTATACCCCGCCCATCCGGCTAGGTTTCCCCAGCCACTCTGGGCGGCTTCCAACAAAAGATTAAAAATACATTAAAACATCAGTCATTAAAAACTTCCCTAAACAGGGCTGCCTTCAGATGTCTTCTAAACGTCAGATAGTTATTTATTTAGTTTGATGGGAGTGCGTTCCGCAGGGCGGATGCCACTACCAAGAAGGCCCTCTGCCTGGTTCCCTGTAACCTCGCTTCTCACAGGGAGGGAACCGCCAGAAGGCCCTTGGCGCTGGACCTCAGTGTCCAGGCTGAATGATGGGAGTGGAAATGCTCCTTCAGATATACTGGGCCAAGGCCATTTAGGGCTTTAAAGGTCAGCACCAACACTTTGAATTGTGCTTGGAAACGTACTGGGAGCCAATGTAGGTCTTTCAAGACTGGTGTTATGTGGTTTCAGTAGCCGCTCCCAGTCACCAGTCTTGCCGCTGCATTCTGGATTAGTGGATACTACAATGCTCAGTAGGGATGCGGGTGGCGCTGTGGGTTAAACCACAGCCCTTGGTTAGAGAGAGAGAGAGAGAGAGAGAGAGAGAGAGTTGTTGTGGGGTTTTCTTTTGCAGATGTGCGAATTGGGCTCTCCTACTGAAGAGACGCGTGTAGCGCTGTGGGTTAAACCACAGAGCCTAGGGCTCACCGATCAGAAGGTCAGCGGTTCGAATCCCCGCGATGGGGTGAGCTCCTGTTGCTCGGTTCCTGCTCCTGCCAACCTAGCAGTTCGAAAGCAAAGTGCAAGTAGATAAATAGGTACCACTCTGGCGGTAAGGTAAACAGCGTTTCCGTGCGCTGCTCTGGTTCGCCAGAAGCGGCTTAGTCATGCTGGCCACATGACCTGGAAGCTGTACGCTGGCTCACACCCTGTTCATATCTTTAATGTGCCCTTAAGACAGTATTTGTGAGGAAAGAGACAATGGGGAGGTTTCCCACTTTGACCTTGCAGAGAAATATCTGAGGTCAATTTGTTCAGGACCTTTTCCGTGGGGTTTCTGACATGTGGTTTACATATACAGTTATGAACATTATATATATATATATATATATATATGCTTTCGTAGATTTTCACGGGTACAGGAATGCAGGTTTTGGTGTCC
>JAXCMG010000021.1:12571781-12585654 GCA_034642415.1 Podarcis siculus
ACACACACACACACACACACACACACACACACACACACACACACACCCCTGTGTTGCTTTTTCCCCCCGAAGGCGCTGTTTATTTCAAACAGCACACTGGGGGATCAACAGCAGCGGTCTTGCTCAATTAAAGTGCTCTGCATACATTCAAATCCAGGTTGACTTTTATTTGAAGGGCAGAAGGAACTCTCCCAATTAGAACACAAAGCAACAAGGAAGTGTAATTCAGAAAACCGGAAGTTTATCAAGTCAGGACAGAACTTTGTATTGTTGTTTTTTTTAAAACTTAAATATATGACATAAATGACTCTATAATACAATAAAATCAGATAAAAATTACAGAAAATTCATAAAAGAAAAATGTTTTGCTTTTCCAAATATATATATAAAAAACCATCATTTACTGCTACTAGAAGAGATTCCATATATCAATGTTTGCTGAATATTCAGTGACATGGAGGAAGGGGGGGGGAACTTGTTCACAGCAGACAAGTAACAAGGTAAAAGATAATTTCACACCAATCAACCTACAATAATATCTTCAGGTTGATTAATCATATTTTATATCTGGATAAAAATATACAGTTTAATCACTGCAATGTTTTCCCACACTCTTATAATCAGTTAATTCATCTTTCACTAAACCTTACTTGGAACCATGAGAACATATTGCAAATTATTAAAGGCTCATCTTACTTTTAGAACATTTGGTATAGCAATATCGCACTAAAATACTCTCGTATTTGTTAACTACAAGGGAAGAATATATTTCAGTTCTTAAAAGTGCTCTGTACATAATTCAATTTCAGAATGTATCACAATCTGTAGCATAATAAATTCAAAATGCTTTTTTCTAGTATTGTCAACTAACCTCCCCCTCTCTCTGCCAGACACACATACGCATCAAACTGAAGACAATTGTGCAAGACTTAGGATATCAGTTTGTACCTTTTTAGGGGGACAATATTTCTTCTTGGTTGGCATATGGCTAAAATAAAATTATTGCTAGCCGGTATTAGAAAACAGAAAACACAAGTTAATTCCCTTAACTGCCCAGATACATTTGAACTCAAAACATTTTAATAGCTCACACTATGTTTCCTAAATGCCACGGGGGCAGTGCTGTGTGCTATCAGCCATGCTCAAAATAAGTCAGACTCAGGGGGCTAAAATGTGCCCAGAACTGTATTGGATCATGGCCATTACATTAAAATGAAATATACGGTATTTTTTGCTCTACAAGACTCACTTTTTCCCTCCTAAAAAGTAAGGGGAAATGTGTGTGCATCTTATGGAGCGAATGCAGGCTGCGCAGCTATCTCAGAAGCCAGAACAGCAAGAGGGATCACTGCGCAGTAAAAGCAGCAATCCCTCTTGCTGTTCTGGCTTCTGGGATTCAGAATATTTTTTTTCTTGTTTTCTTACTCCAAAAACTAGGTGTATCTTGTGGTCTGGTGCGTCTAATAGAGCGAAAAATACGGTACTTGTAAGGAATTGTGCTTAGAATCATGGCCTCACATTCCAGATCCATTTAAGGTGATAACAGCTTCAATAGCCCAGAATAACTACAGGAATCCAAAATCTGCCAAACCACTACTTGTTGCCACTACAAGAGTCAACCCAAAACTTGAGAAGTTGAAGCATATGATACTCATCCAGACCAGCAATGACTAGCAGCCTTCCAAAGTCTCAAGAAAAGAGCTTTTTGAGACCTGCTAGGATACCCTAATTTGTCCCTGGGAGTTTCGCTATTTGTGATGGCAGCCAGTTCTCCCCACAATGCCGTTAAATGACTCAACTTCTGTGGCATTGTCAGAAATCCAAGATGGCGGCTGTGAATCTCCAAGGCAAAGGCTTCAGGGCCCATGGGACAGCTCCCCAATGATGGAGCTGGCCGTGTCTGTATGCAGTGCAAATGGCCAGTTAAGGTATCTGGTCCTGCCACACTGGGACAAATCCATTCAATTATGGCACCTGATACGAACTTGCTATCAATGCTTCCAAATGCTACAAAGGCCAGGTGGCCACATCTATGCTGTGTACTGTACAGTGCCGGTGTCAAAGCTTTGTCACAAAGCATAAGCTATGGTTGCAGAAGCACCCTTGGATTTAAATGCAGCTGGGTTAAACCACAGAGCCTAGGACTTGCCGATCAGAAGGTCAGCGGTTCGAATCCTCGCAAAGGGGTGGGCTCCCATTGCTCTGTCCCAGCTCCTGCCAACCTAGCTGTTCGAAAGCACATCAAAGTGCAAGTAGATAAATAGGTACTGCTCCAGCGGGAAGGTAAACGGTGTTTCCGTGCGCTGCTCTTGTTCGCCAGAAGTGGCTTAGTCATGCTGCCCACATGACCCGGAAGCTGTACGCCGGCTCCTTCGGCCAATAAAGCAAGATGAGCGGCGCAACCCCAGAGTCATCCGCGACTGGACCAAATGGTCAGGGGTCCCTTTACCTTTACCTTTCCTCCTTCTACAATAGGTGGAAAGCAATACTAACCTCCCTCCCAAGGTTGTTGCAAGTATTACTCTGGTGATGTTACATGAAGCGCATTGAACACCTCAGGAAGAGCTACATATATAAATGCCAACAGTGATCTCAAGTCATCGGCACACAACCATCCAGCTACTCTGGTTGCACTGTAACAAGTTACAAGACTGCAGGTGGCTACATACTCCACTTAGAAGCCATGTTGGCTTATAAGCAGCACATAAATGAGTAAATAATGATTATTGCAAACTGAACTTGTTATTGTGCACCAGTTTCCCACAAGATATATTTTCATTCCTTAAAAGAGGGGTGTGTCTGCATGATTTCCACAAAGTGGTAAGGTTGACATCATTAGAGTGGGTTACTAACAGATCCCAGAAATTCGTCTTTTGCCCCAGTCCAGCAATTTACATGACGCGGTCTTCAGGTTATGATCGCAAGCACACTTTTGTGAAAGCACCACTGGAATCGATGGAAAGTTGCATCCAGGTAATTAGAATAATCTACAGGTACAGATGAAACACATAGTACAGAGTTTTGGGGGTAGTTCCATTTCAAAACCACAGCTGGCGCAACTATCCCCATTTGAGTCCTTTCCCATAGTAAAAGCAGCCTTCACACAAACACACCCTAATGTGAAATGGTACAGTCCAAAGAACCATGGGATTTACCTACAGACTGGCTCAGCGTCCTTAAGACCAGGGGTATAAGTAGCCAAAGCAATAGAAAGAAGCAATCTAGTAATCAATCAATCGTTTATGAATATGCATATAAACTTTATATGCATATATAGGCACCTTGATATTTTAAAAGTTAATTTCTACCTCTTCATTTTATCACAGTAAAATGTCATACTGGCTAGCCATTCTACAAACTCCATTCAACACTTCTTCCACCAACAGAATATACATATTTATATCAAGCATATTTGCAGAGGACTGTGGCCAACTAAGGCCTACTCAGAGTAAACCCACTGAAATGAACGAACCTAAGTTAGTCATGTCTACTAATTTCAGTGGGTCTACGTTGAGCAAGGCGAGCCTTGGATACAACCCCAGTGTTCTTTAATAGACACCTTATATACAGTACCCTTTTTGACTCAAGGTATCTTATTACTACTGAACATAGCATACAGTATTTCAGACAATAACTTCTTCAAAATTGCTAGCCCACCCCCCCTGATCTGAAGATGGTGCTTTGGAGTGCCACATCATTAAATGGAAAATTGGCAGCCACCGAGGGGTTAATCCTGGATGAGAGAACTGTCAAAAGTTTCATTTCCCTGACCAGGGTGCCAGATATAGCAGGTTTTGTGTTTCGGGGTAATTGAGGATAAGGTAGCGAGAACAGAATGAGTATTTTGTGGGTATAACCTGCTCCCCAACAATCTCCCTAGCTTATCTAACCTGGGCGGTCTTAGGTATGGTTTTGAAGACTGGTAGTGCTGGGTGGATGCAGGTAGCGCTGTGGGTTAAACCACAGAGCTAGGACTTGCCAATCAGAAGGTCGGCGGTTTGAATCCCCGCGACGGGGTGAGCTCCCGTTGCTCGGTCCCTGCTCCTGTCAACCTAGCAGTTCAAAAGCACATCAAAGTGGAAGTAGATAAATAGGTACCGCTCCGGCGGGAAGGTAAACGGCGTTTCTGTGCGCTGCTCTGGTTCGCCAGAAGCGGCTTAGACATGCTGGCCACATGACCCAGAAGCTGTACACCGGCTCCCTCGGCCAGCAAAGTGAGATGAGTGCCGCAACCCCAGAGTCATCTGTGACTGGACCTAATGGTCAGGGTTCCCTTTAGCTTTAAGTGCTGGGTGTCTTCAGCATTCAGGCTCCAGATGTCTCACAGGCTTGGATGGTCCACACCAGGTCCAACTGTGGGGATGCTTTGACGTCTTCTTCTCTACTGCCTTTGATCTGGGCTCCATGTTGCTGAACCAAATGGGCCCTTGCTTAGCCACAATGAAGCTGGTCCAAATGGAACTAACTGGTACCATGCAACGCATGAAGTAATGCTATGCGTGAAAGCATCTCTTGGGTGTTTTGATCCAACCTGCCTTTGTTTACACACTTGGGAAAAGTTTGTTGTTGGTTTTAAATTCATGACATTGCAATGCCAATTGTATTTGTTGACCATTGGCTATTATGCTCACTTTATGCACTTTAAATTTATTCTGCAAACTATCTTGTGAGGGCAATGCACCCTGAAAGTCTGGTTAGAAATCCATTCAGTTATGCAAATAAACATGCTGAGGCATGACTAGGTTCCTCTGAATTTTGGTAACTCTGAATTTCTTGTTTATCCAGTCTTAAGTCCAGTTCTCCACATCAGTTTGAGAAATGCACTTGCTTATAAAAATTCACCAGCATTTTAGTGCAAATCTCTCTTAATATGTACATATACTTGTATGCAGTTTCCCATAAAATGCACCTTTTTGCAAAGCAATTTCTCCAAATATCATAATTTTTTTGTATAAATCATTATTTTCACTTTACCCTGGTATATTCGTTCTTTGTACCCATTACTTGGCTGTAGAACAGCATTGCAAAATTCAGAAATGCGTACATTCCAAAAGAGGACTGTGTTTCAATTTATGTATTTGGATAGTGCAAATTATGTAGCTTCATTCACATTCAAATATGAACCGAATCAAATTTCTTACCCATCTCCAGGCATGCCATGCAAAATCCTCAGGGAAACACAATGCTAGTAAAGGCAAAATGCTAGTATGGACCCTTTTTGCCATTTTTTAAATTGGGAGCAAGCATTGAATAAGATACGGCAGCAGCACCTGAAGCTCCCCCAAATTGCTTTAGGAGCCAGATTCGGGGTACAGGAAGATGCAGCCTTATTATATCAGAATATTTGTTCATTTAGCCAATAGTGACTGACTGAATGCAACTGACAATTCTCCAGGGGAGAGTGGTTGTCATCATAACCTGCTACTTGGCCCTTTTTAAGTGCAAATGCTGGGGACTGAAGCTGGCATCATTGCATGCCCTCTACCAATGAGCAATGGTTCTAAGCACCACTTGATCCCAAATGATCTGGTTTGTAGTCACTTCAAAAGAGGAGAAAATATCTATGATCAACATCTTCTGACTACTGCTAGGACAGCCCCACTTTCTGGGAAGACAGAGGTAGCCAACTTAATAGCACAACAAACGTGCAATTTCTCCTGGCCAACTTACCACTACACAGAACCAGTGCAGCAGATGGTAGACTAAGGAAGGGGCTGGGGTGTAAAAACACAGGCCTTTAAATGATTTTTGTAAAAAAATAAGATAAAATTCAAGGCAGCCTTGGTGTTATTTATGGCAGCTGTAGGTTTTATAGAAGCCTGTTTTCAGTTCTAAAATGTCAAAGACTTTGCTCCTGGCAAAGAACCGCCTCCGTGTTTTAATTGCCAAAGAGGAGGACATAGCACAGAAGGCCAGTCCTGTCACCCTGTTGGCCTTGGCCTGTGCTGCTCACATGCTCCTCATCATGGCTTCAGCTCAGCCTAACACACCTAAGTCACCTGGCTCTGACCTGAAAGAGAAGCTCTGAACCCAGCCCTTCACCGGCACCTGCACAGATAATACTTGTGATCTTGGATCAGGAGCCTGTGAATTGTGGAAGAAGGAAAAGGTGGGTTAGGCGGAGGCTCAAAGCAGCAAGAAATCAGATTAGAGGCATGGGGTGGGTGATTGGGCAGGAAATTTGGTTCCAAGGAGTTCAGTGGGAAAGGTTTACTGGAGAGGTTTACTGGTGAGCAGATGGCTTTGCTCTCAAGAGCCAAAGGAAGCAAAAATTAAGGAGAGCTGTGTGCTTTGGGTGCAGCCAAATGCTTGGCTTGCTATTTCAGATCTGTTTTGTTAACTCTGCTTGCGCATTCAGGTCCTTGTGCCTCATGCCTCTCTTCTCGCTACTCTGAACCTCCTTTCCTAGGCCCATCTGCTAACCCTGCCTCTCTAGAATCTGAGCAGCTCACCCAATGGCAGCCAGACTCCTCTCTCTGCTCCCCACCATCCACCACGACATTAGGCAAAATCTCAAGCAATCACGGACTCCGTCACCACCATAAAACCCCATGGCACACTGCAATATAGATATGCATATATATCAGCAGAAAGAATAGCTGTTCTGGCAGTGGATCAGGTTTCATCAGCTAAGAAGCTGTTGCAAACTGCCCTCTTCATACTTTGCACCTTACGAGGAAATGGGAGAGTCACACAGTCCAAAATGAGAGCTTTATGTCTGCTTTTTCAATAGGAAGGTGGCTTTTTATGTTAAGAGCAGAGAAAATTGACTCACACACCCATGCAATGGCAGACACAAAAGAAGAGAGCACTGTGAAGAGTTGAACTCCCTCCTGCAGTTTTAAAAGCAGTTAGAAGCTGCAGGCGCTTAACACACAGGACAGAAAAATGGAAGAGGAGGTAGCTGACTGTTAGGCAGGGAACCTTTGAGCTTCCACACATCTGCATGGCAGGCAAAGGAGGTGAGTTCAGGTAACTACCAGTACTAAGATCCATAACGGGCATGACTAAGAAGTGTTTTCCAGTGTGATACAGACTCAGTAGCTGACAGACATTTGTGTCAGCAGCCTTCCCCAGTGCCCTCTAGAAATTTTAGATAACTCCTATCCCAGCTAGCACAGCCAGGGTGATGGAAGATGTAGCCCCAAACATGTAGAAGGCACAAGATTGGGAAGGTTTGTACAGAGCTTAGTTTGAGATGCGACTCTGCCCCAGGACCCAGTTTTTGTAATTCTAGGGGTCCTGAAAGAAGCTGAAGGTGCGAACAGGAGTGTTTTGGAGCATGTGAAAATGACTTTTTCGTTTCATCCCAGCTGTGACCACCACCAGCCTTGATTCATCTGGAATTAAAGAGCAGGTCTTTGGGGGCAGAGCAGAAACCTTCAAGGTGGGTTGATGTCCCAGGATGTTCCTTTTTACGCGGCCATGTGTCTTGATGCTTAGTTTGAAGACACCCCCCTGAAGTCTTGGATGGAGGACTCTTGGATGGAGACTTAAATTCTAAAACCCAGTTGCAACCAGTGCCACTGTCTGCAACTCCTCTTCCATTGCCCTCCACTCCAATTCGTGCCTGCTTGTTGCTGCATCTAATATCTTTACATCAGTCACGAACCTCATAGCCAGTACGGCACCAATTAAACACATTTCCCCCTTGTTGTCCAGACTTTTGGCAACAACTGAGAAATTCAGAACCGTTTATTTATAATTTACCTGCTCCTTTGTCTTGCTTCCACCTTTATTTCCATGTCACTGATACTTTTATTCAAACAGGCTCTTTAAATCCTTACGATGGTTTAAAGCATGGGTAGGCAAACTAAGGCCCGGGGGCCAGATCCAGCCCAATCGCCTTCTAAATCCGGCCTGTGGACGGTCTGGGAATCAGTGTGTCTGGGAATCACATTATCTGAGAATCACATGAGTAGAATGTGCCCTTTTATTTAAAATGCATCTCTGGGCTATTTGTGGGGCCTGCCTGGTGTTTTTACATGAGTAGAATGTGCGCTTTGGTTTAAAATGCATCTCTGGGTTATTTGTGGGGCCTGCCTGGTGTTTTTACATGAGTAGAATGTGCGCTTTGGTTTAAAATGCATCTCTGGGTTATTTGTGGGGCATAGGAATCCGTTCATTTTTCTTCTTCAAAATATAGTCCGGCCCCCCACAAGATCTGAGGGACAGTGGACCGGCCCCCTGCTGAAAAAGTTTGCTGACCCCTTGTTTAAAGTCTTTGTTGCAACCAACGTCTGAGGTTTCTCTGGGTGAAGAGGTGGCACAGAAATGGTTTTAAAACAAATACCTGTATCCTGAATGTAAAAATGGTGCTGCCAGCCAGTGCTAGGGACAGCAACTTGTAGGGCCAACTGCTTACATCAGGGATGGGAAACCTGTTCCAGCCCAAGGGCCACATGCCAGTGGATGGAGCAAAGAACGTAAATATTACCTCTGTGTAACAGGTTAGTTCCTATGCACGCTCACACAGCGTGCTCTGTTCTCCATCCGGAGAAGCAAAAGGCATCGCCAGAGTTCAAGGGCAAATTCCAGCCAGGCAAAAACACTTGTGGTACAAAGCAGGACCAGCGAGGGATGTGGTGTTGGAGAACTTGCAAGGGACAGCTGGAGAGGCATCTGACTCCTGGGCCTGAGGTTCCCCTACTTAACATCCTTTGCTCCGGGAGTGAACTGACCCTGGTTCCTAGGAACAGTGCCCATTTCTCCGGCATTCAGATGGCTAATGTACAACATCTGCATTTCTAAACACCCTCAAAGGCTTGGAAACCGCCAACCAACTTTGGGTAACTACCTCCACGTCCATTCTACCAGAAGTGCAAAGGGCCACACATTGTGATTTCTACACCGATTTCAAATGCACATTGTTGAACATGGCAAATTCTGTATGAAAAGGCCTCGTGGGTATTTTTTTATTATTATTAAATAAAAAGCCACCACTGAATTCTTCAAATGAGGCTTCACAATTTGATCCTAAGGCCATGAGCATCTACTAAAAGAATATTTCTCTACCTGCCAATGGCTGCTCCCAAGTGCATTTTTCTTTTTCAAGCCCATGGACAAACTGCAAGCATCTCCTCTCATCTTCACTGTGGTCTGTTACACACACACACACACAAATAAAACTGCACAGGGCTTGATAATCAAGATTAGGAAAAGGCTTGCTTCCTGTTTCTATGGTTGCAGCAGCCCTTAAGATAGAATTTTCCCTGCAACAACTAATGCATATTCATTTTAAGGTAGAGCTTTGTTTATCTTGCTGCTTCTGGACTTGGAGGGTTTGTGAACAGGTGGGGGAGGGAACCATTAAATCTTTAAATTCTATGTACAATTCACATTGCAAACAAGAAGAATACTCTGGGTTATTTTTTTGTGGAACAGACATTTAGGATTAAAATGCACACCCACCAAATGTTAGTTTACAAAAAGATATATGTTGCTATTCCCTAGTTATCAACTCCCAGTTTAGATAGTCCTTGCCGGAAGTCATGCAATTCATCAATCTTTCCATCTAGTACGTCTAAAAAAGTCTGTAACTCAGTCTTAAGGCTGTTTTGTCTGTGTTTGCTCTCTTCCACCTCTGTCCTTAGAGCTCTGACTTTCTCTTCCAGGTCTTTATTCCTTTTCTCAGCAGCCTTAAAAAAAAAAAAGTTGCATTAATGTCTCAACAATAACATGGACAAGAGCAAAGGCCCTCCCCACTCCTGCCCCATCGCTGCATCTCTTATTTATTGTGTCCATTGCAAACCTACCTGCAAGCACACTCTGTCAGGGGAAAGGCTATTATTTTAATCTGACTGCTTCACAGAAGGATGCGGAAGAGATGCTTTGCCTTGAATGAGGTCACTTTGGGCAGCTTTTGGCTGGAATTTATGTGCCCTGCTCTGCATATATTACTGCCATCGCTAGCGCTTCAGAATTTGTTCTAAACATTATCTGAAGTTGGTTTGGGTCCTGGCTCACCCGTCCACAAATACAACCTGACAAAACAGCGCCTGGGAACTGATATTGTTTCATTCTGGAACGCAATGTCATTTTTTAAAAAAAGAAATAAGAAAAAGAAATATCTGGAGTCTCTCTGGCTGAATGTGTAGGAAGTCAGTGAGAAAAATAATAATAATAATCTTTAAGTTCCCTAGCAATGGAGTTTACATCATCAATATACCCTATTTTTCACTCTATAGGAAGCACTTTTTCCCCTCCAAAAATTAAGTGGAAATGTGTGTGCGTCCTATGGAGCGAATGCAGGCTCCTTGGCTTCAGCGATAGCAACACGAAGCCTCCAAAGCACAGAGGGAGCGCTCCCTCCGTGCTCCGGAGGCTTCGCGTTGCTTCGCGGAGCGCATCGACCCCTCTCGCTCTCCAGGCTTCAGCAAAAGAGTCCCGCTGCACTCCGGAAGCTTCAGGTTCCTTTAGCTGAAGGCAGGAGAGCAAGACTCTCCCGGCTTCAGCAGAGAGGGAGAGCTGCGCAGCACCCCTTCAGCCAAGCGGGAGGAGAAATGGAAGGGGCTCCGTTTCTCCTGCGGCTTCGCTGAAGGGGCGCTGAGCAGAGAGGGGGAGAATTTTTTTTACGGTAAGTCTGTACTTGAAATGCTTTGCCCCAGAGGATAGAGTCCCATGCTGCCTCTCCTCAACAAATTCATGATGCATGGGTTGAGATGAAAGATTTACAGATGAAGCCGTTCCTAAATTGTGAAACAGGGTACATCTTCTACAGGCTTGAGCTTCCAAGGCAGAAGACGGCTAAGTCAGTGGAGTGCCAGCAGCACAGGATAGCAACTAGGACTTTAGCACCGAAGGCTCTCTCATCCCTTGAGTAATCCAGGCCCCTCCCTGAACATACTGCTTGTTTTGAAAAACATGTCTCCAGCCATGGGTGTAGCCATGTGCAGCTGCCCCCCTAAATAAATAAATCAAATAAATCAAAATATTTAAGTGACCAATTGCATCACAGATTACTCAGTTCTGCCGCACCTAACATAAAGCCTGCCTCCCTCCCAAATAAATCCTAGCTATGCCCATTTCTCCAGCTCTTTTATTTTATGGAGATAAGGAACCTGCCAACCTAGCAGTTCAAAAGCACATCAAAGTGCAAGTAGATAAATAGGTACCGCTCTGGCGGGAAGGTAAACGGCGTTTCTGTGCGCTGCTTTGGTTCGCCAGAAGCAGCTTAGTCATGCTGGCCACATGACCCGGAAGCTGTACACCGGCTTCCTTGGCCAATAAAGCAAGATGAGCATTGCAACCCCAGAGTCGGTCATGACTGGACCTAATGGTCAGGGGTCCCTTTACCTTTACCTAAGGAACACAAAACATGGAGGTGGTATTCTACCCAATTGCACACTAATGCAATTAAATAAATGGAAGCATGGATTTATGATTTGGTTGTTCTGCAGTTATTCCCTGGTTCCCTTAGGCTGCTTTGAGTCCGTTCTCAAGGTGACTTTTAGAGACCTGTGATCAGGGAGTCCACTTCCCCTTCCTACTAGAGCCCTCATTCCTTGACAGGTCCTGCGAAGACACCATTGCACTAAGCCATTATTGGGCTGCTGGCCTGAGCAGTTAAGGTGTCTTAATATTTTCCATCTGTGTTATGATTATACCTGCACTAAAGTAACTTGCATTCATGAAAGGAAGGGAAAACGGTGTGGCTACTTCCCTACTGCTTGGCTCTCCAAGCGAGCAAGCAGCATTATCCTGACATGACCCCAGAGGAGTAGAGGACCAAGAGGGAAAACTGCGTAAAAGTTAAGAGGAAATCGTTTTTCCAACACCTTCACATCTCTACCTGAGCCATCATCATCCAGCATGAATCATACGCTTCAGTTTCTCCAACATAAACATTCTGGCTATAGGTCTTAAGTGGAGTATAATTTTCCTTTTAAAACTGAAAATACATACTGAATAATAATAACCATTCATACCTGCAATTTCTCAGAGACTGTTTCACATTCTGTCATCAACTCTGGTATGATTTCACCCTGTTTCCGAAGATCCTCTATTTCCTAGAGAAAGGAACACAAAAATATAAAGGTTACGAATTTCAACCAGATAATAAAACTTTAAAAAAATCAGCATCAGCCATATACACATTACCCAGCCTTCAGAAATATATACAGGCATTCCCTGCCCCCCAATTTACGCACATTTAATTCACAGGCGACTGTGCATACAAAGAGCCCCAGAAACCCAGAAGTTGGGAGGAGAGGCCTGCAAAGGCTTGACGAAGTCCTACTGTGTCTCCAGCTTGCAAGGAGGCTCCTAGGAAGGTCTCCATGTGAGCCAGAGGCGCAGCGGGGCTTTGTTCAGCCTCCCAGCTAACAGCTGATGCACAGAAAAGAAGCAATAGCTGCTGCGCTTTCCCACATAGCAGCTGCTAGCAGGAATGTCCGCTGCGCCTCCGGCTCACACAACCCGGATAGGTAGAGGGGCTTAGCAGGGCTTTGCTGAGCACAGCCTCAACAAGTCTCTGGCTCACTGAGACCCTCCCTCCCCAAAGAGGACGTCCCCTTCGGGTTCCGGGGAGGGTCTCCTCATGAGCAAGAGGCACAGTAGGACTTTGTTGAGGCTCTTCAGGCCTCTCCTCCCACTTCTGGGCTTCTGGGGCTGCTCCCCATTTATACTCATTTCACGTATTTGTGCAAGGGGTCAGAGTGGAACAGTAGTGGCTACTGTCTGTGGAATGGTCTTCCAGGCAGGGAGATGTGCTTGGTGCCATCTCTGGCAGTTCTTAGGCACCAGGCTAAGACCTTTCTATTTTCCCAAGTCATTAGTTACCGGTAATTAACGCTTCCTTCTATGGTGGCGCTTACCTTTTAGTGGGCTTGGCCCTTATTATTTTATTTTAAATTTTATTTTCTAAATATTTTTAAAAATAAATCTTTATTAAACATTCAACACATATTTACACAACAATTCACCATGTTACAATTTATGCACGTACACTACACGGAAAAAAGAAAAAGATAACGAAAAATAGAGAAGAAGAAAAAAGAATAAAGATAAGAAAGATAAAATAAACTTCTGATTGATCTAAAAAAACTGAATCTCATTTGCTATTTTTTACACAGTATCATGTTATTGTACTTTGTTCCCTTAATTTCCTTCAGAGAAAAATTCTTTAGTTTATTATCTATACATTACAAGAATCATTCAAGGTCTGCCAGGAGATTTTTGCTATCATAGTAGTTTTTCAAGTATTCTTTTAATACTATCCATTCTTTATTCACCCTCTGCATTGAGTACCCTGTAACTCTCCCCATCATTATTGCCCACTGGATTTAGTCTGTCATTTTTACCTGCCATTCTGACTTTGTAGGTGTAATTTCACTCTTCCATTTCACTGCGACCAGAATCCTGGCTGCAGATGTTGCTTACATAAAGAGTAGTCTTACTTCTTTCTTGATTTCAGTTGACATTACAGTGGTACCTCGCAAGACGAATGCCTTGCAAGACGAAAAACTCGCAAGACAAAAGAGTTTTTCGTTTTTTGAGTTGCTTCGCAAGACGAATTTCCCTATGGGCTTGCTTCGCAAGACGAAAACGTCTTGCAAGTTTGTTTCCTTTTTCTTAAAACCGTTAATACCCAGGGTGCATTGCTTGAAGAGGTGCAGTTGCCGTGCTTCGCAAGACGAAAAATTCGCAAGACGAAAAAACTCGCAGAACGAATTAATTTCGTCTTGCGAGGCACCACTGTATTCCTAATAAGAAGGCCTCTGGTCTTTTTGTGAATGGGAATTTGAGTATCTTTTAAAATTCATTACAGTGGTGCCTCGCAAGACGAAATTAATTTGTTCCGCAAGTTTTTTCTTCTTGCGAGTTTTTCGTCTTGCGAAGCACGGTTTCCCATAGGAATGCATTGAAAATCAAT
>JAXCMG010000021.1:12590654-12688721 GCA_034642415.1 Podarcis siculus
AAGAAAAGGGAAAAGTTGACAGCTATGCACGGCCAGCTCCACCTGTGCAGGGGGGAAGCATGATGGTGTGGGGAGTGGTGGCACTGCTGCTGGTGGAGAGGCGACAGGAGGTGCAGCCCCAGCTATTAGCAGTGGCTTCTGCTCCTCCTCCTCTCAGGGTGATGCCCTCTCACAGCTTGCTTCAGACTGCTTCGTGGCCTGCCTGCCTGTGTTGCAGGGTCTGGGCTGGTTTATAAGGTGGATGGGTGGTCCTTAAGGTTTCGTGGTACCAAGCTGAACTGAACCCAGAAACTAATTGGGGTTTGTGTGTGTGTGTGTGAATTCCAAAAAGGGACGCGGGTGGTGCTGTGGGTTAAACCACAGAGCCTAGGACTTGCCGATCAGAAGGTCGGCGATTTGAATCCCCGCGACGGGGTGAGCTCCCGTTGCTCGGTCCCTGCTCCTGCCAACCTAGCAGTTCGAAAGCACATCAAAGTGCAAGTAGATAAATAGATACCGCTCCGGCGGGAAGGTAAATGGCGTTTCCGTGAGCTGCTCTGTTTCGCCAGAAGCGGCTTAGTCATGCTGGCCACATGACCCGGAAGCTGTATGCCGGCTCCCTCGGCCAATAAAGCGAGACGAGCGCCGCAACCCCAGAGTCGGCCATGACTGGACCTAATGGTCAGGGGTCCCTTTACCTTTTAACTTTAAATTCCAAAACTAAACTCTATTTGTGTCTCTGCCTCGGCCCCATCAAGCCACCTTAATCCCTTATTCCAGTTCAATGAATATATGCATGCTACAACAAGAAGGTTTTTGTGTGTGTGTGTTTTGCGCTATGTCACCATTATCCTAAGATGTCAATCTTCCTCCCAGCTGCAGCTGCTGAAAGCAGGAAGAGGCGGGTGGGGAAACAAGGAGGAATAGATCTGAGACAGCCCCAACAAGTTTTCCAGACAGCTGTTAATTCAGTACAATGCAATTGTCTGTCAGGGACCAGGAGTTAGGTTCCTCTTCTGCAGGTGAGGAAGAGTCGAGTACTCTGAACAAGAAGGGGAAGGGCACACAGGGACAGCCTCAGAAGCGCTGCTTCCCAATGAGCCTGTATGGCCAGAGCCTCTCTGGTCTGAGGATGTGGCACTGTATCAGAGTCCTAGAGTACAGGACAAGCACTGCTCTACCTTACAGCCTGCTCTGCCCTCATCAAGCCTGAGCCTCGCCTTACCTTCATCCAGTCAGAACCTTGTCCTGCATCCAGCATGAACATCACCTTGCCTTGCCTTGCCCCTAGCATGAGCCATGCCTTGCGTCCAGCCTAGGCTTTGTTTCGGCATAGAAAAGGGTCGTATCTTTTAGTACTGCCTTGGTCAAGCCGCACCTGAAGAAAGGTAAAGGTAAAGGGCCCCTGGACAGTTAAGTCCAGTCAAAGGCGACTATGGACTTGCGGTGCTCATCTCGCTTTCAGGCTGAGGGAGCCGGCGTTTGTCCACAGACAGCTTTCCAGGTCATGTGGCCAGCAGGACTAAACCGCTTCTGGCGCAACGGAAAACCAGAGAGCACAGAAACAGCATTTACCGTCCCCCTGCAGTGGTACCTATTTATCTAACTTGCACTGGTGTGCTTTCGAACTGCTAGGTTGGCAGGAGCTGGAACAGAGCAACGGGAGCTCACCTTGTTGCGGGGATTCAAACCGTCAACCTAATCGGCAGCGCAAGAGGCTTAGTGATTTAGACCACAGTGCCACCCGCGTCCCTGCTCTATTCTGCCTTGATCAAGCCACACCTGGAGTACTGTGTCTAGTTCTGGGCACCACAGTTTAAGGACTATAGAGTTGGAAGGGACCACAAAGGTCATCTAGTCTATGAAGAAGAATAAGCGTTTGGATTTGATATCCTGCGTTATCACTATCTGAAGGAGTCTCAAAGCGGCTAACATTCTCCTTTCCCTTCCTCCCCCACAACGAACACTCTGTGAGGTGAGTGAGGCTGAGAGACTTCAGAGAAGTGTGACTAGCCCAAGGTCACCCAGCAGCTGCATGTGGAGGAGCAGAGACGTGAACCCGGTTCACCAGATTACGAGTCCACCGCTCTTAACCACTACACCACACTGGCTCTCTATGCGCTACCAACTGATCTAGGATATTGACAAGGGGAAACATATGCAGAGGAAGGCGGCCAAGATGATAAAATGGCTGGAAACCAAGCCTTATGAGGAACAGTTGAGGGAGTTGGGTATGTTTAGAAGAGAAGACTGAGAGGTGAAAGGATAGCCATCTTCAAATATCTAAAGGGCTGTCACATGGAAGATGGGGGGAAGCTTGTTTTCTCCTGGGACCTGAACCAGTGGATTAAAATTGCCAGGAAGGTGATTCCAGCTAAACTTTAGGAAGAACTTTCTGATTGTAAGAGTTACTTGGCAGTGGAACAAACTGCCTCAGAAAGTGGTCAACTCTTCTTCATAGGAGGTTTTGAAGCAGCAGCTGGATGGCCACCTGTCAGGGATTCCTTAGGTGTGATCCCTGTGTTGCAGGGGGTTGGACTAGATGGCCCTTGGGATCCCTTCCAACTCTACAATTCTATGTTCCTTTTGTTTTGTCCCTTGTATTGAGCAGATGGTGTTGAAACCAAGCAGGAAATTTTGGTATAGACTTAATACAACACGCAACAGCTTTCAAGAGATCTATATAAACGTCCTCCAACACTGGGTAGCTGTTGGATTGGAATAGCTTGACAACTCTGTGAGGTAGGTTAGGCTGAGAGGCCAGTGACTGCCCCAAGATCACCCAGTGAGCTTCAAGGCCAAGTGGTGATTTGGTCTCCTCGGTACCTAGTTCGACACTCTAATCGTTGTATAGTGGTACCTCGGGTTAAGTACTTAATTCATTCCGGAGGTCCGTACTTAACCTGAAACTGTTCTTAACCTGAAGCACCACTTTAGCAAATGGGGCCTCCTGCTGCTGCCACGCTGCTGGAGCACAATTTCTGTTCTCATCCTGAAGCAAAGTTCTTAACCTGAAGCATTATTTCTGGGTTAGCCGAGTCTGTAACCTGAAGCGTATGTAACCTGAGGTACTACTGTATCACACTGTGTCTCTCTGGTTTCCTCTGCGTAGAAGAAAAACAGCTTCCTCACACATTTCTCAAAGGACAAATCCCCAGGGTTCTTTGGAGGAAGCTTGCAGTATACGTGTACCTTAAGAAGGGTACCAACCATCACTTCTACCTGCCCCTGTGGGTTATCTAACCCTTCCAGCTTCCTCAGGAGGGCTCAGCCTGCTCACTTAGAAAACAAAAACCATTCCACCCAACTTAAAATTTTGTCCAGCATTTGTTACTGCATTAAAACAGAACACACACAAAAAATGAGAATAAGATCCCAAGGTAAAACAGACAGAGCAAAAAAGCCTAATGTTTTGCTAGGAACCCCTGGCATTTTCAGGAGCATAAGTCATGTTGTTGTGCCCAAAGCCTCCAGGGCTTGCTCAGCTTCTAAAGTAATCTGCATTAGGGTTTTTTATGTTTTTGTTTTACAAGTACTGTGGAAGCGGGTTGATTCCCCAAAGATGTTGTGGCTGCATGTCCGCAGCTTTAAGCACTTCATTACCATTCTTTGTTTTACATACCAGCTCCTTGTCTTGCAGCTCCGTTTCCAATTCCTGGAGGCGCCTGCTCAGCTGCGCATTTCGTTCTCTCTCCTTATCTATCTCATTGCACTGCTCTTCCAGTTCGTCAATCTTAAAGAAGGGTTGAAAGGAGACAGTCTGAGTTCCCAATCCACTACAAATACTTATCATTTGCTTTTCACGTTTTTAAATAATGGAAACCGGTGCAGGAAAATGAGGAGATAGCAGCAGGTGGCTTAAGGGGCTGAGGAAGGCCTAGAGCAGGGATTACCAAACTTGGGTCTCCAGTTGTTTTCTAGACTGCATTTCCCATCATCCCTGACCTGATAGCTAGGGATGACGAGAGTTGTAGTCCCAAAACAGCTAGAGACTGATTTAAAGCACTTGTTTGTTAAGGCTTGCTAGAAATTGTAGCTCTGAGGGATAAACTACAACACCCAGAATTCTTTGAGGGAAACAGTGTTCTTTGAATGTGCTTTGGAGGGAGAAGCAAAGAGGCTGCAACTACGGCAAAAAGGTTTGTGTATAGGTCTGCTTATGAAGCCAAGATGCAATCATCCAAATGCAGCCAGTGTGTTCAAGGTGCAGGTCCTTATGAAGGAAAAAAAGAACTCATCTCTGCATAGTTCTCCCAGCACTGAGCTAAGCTGCCTTTCCCCACAAATCAAGTTCAGTGTTGTGGGATTCTTGCCAAAAGTAGCATTGGTGGAAACCAAAAAACCTTGCTGTCAATAAACTTCTGCCAGGAGTGTGTGGGTCAGTTAAAAGCTTTTGAAATATTGCACCATATTATTTAGTGGCAGTGAACACTACTATTCCTGGACTGCTCCAAAATTTACACCTTTTTGTTATTCTCCCCTGACATTTACATCCGGTACATCTAATATTGAGCAAAGCAGTTTTTAGTAGACAGGAATGATTGTGCCTTGACCTCTCTCCCTCCAGCAATTTTTGGACTATCCCAGGGCAACTCAGCAGAGCTAGGTATGCATGAAGCGGCACCAGGATTTTTATATTGGCTAAAATGCATTTTAAGTTCTCAACTTTTATTTTTGCAAGTTGCCAATGCATTACATAAGTGAAATAAACGGATCTACCTCCAAGGTGTGTTACGGACCAGGATCTATAGGCTAGCTATTAAGTATAGATACTAAAATATTCATCCCAGAGTAAGAACCAATTTATTTGTTACCACAAATGCTTAAAACCCCTATTCTTCTCACAGTGGACCCTCCGGATACGAATTAAATTCATTCTGGGGGTTCCGTCCGCAACCCAAAAAGTCCATAGGCAAAGGCACCACTTCTGCGCATGTATACACTTCCGGGTTTGCCGTGTTCATAACCCGAAATTTACGTATCTAGAGCGGTACATAACTATAGGGTCCATTGTAGTTCCCTGAATGGTTTAACAATAAATCTCTCTTCCCAAGGAACCCTCAGAACCCTGCAGTTCTTGTCCAATACTCTCAGGTCCATGGGCCCCTCCTTTGGACATGCCCTCTTCTCAAGTCTCACCCCTGACTAGCCGCTGCTGTAGCAACATCTGAGCTCTCCTATTCTGGAGCGTTCGCCCTGGCTGGAGCTGTCCAGGGTACCACTGAAGCTTTGCCTCTGTAAATTGCTCAAACCATCATTCAGAAGAGAAGGTTTCCCAAAAGGAAATGCAGCCCTCAGGGTTGGAGAAGTTTCCTCACTCCTCATCTAATCGTTACAGCACATTGGCATGTTTTCTGACTAATAAAATTAGTAAAGCACCACCGTTTCAATTTGCTGCATCCAATACCTTGCTCCTAAGTTGATCGTTCTCATCTTTGCAGATGGAAAACTGTTTCTTCCAGTGTTCTATGCTGGCTGCAGATTCTTGGAGTGCAGAAGTCAGTCTGGCATTGCTCTCCCTAAGACTGTGCAGTTCTGTTTCCCATTTCTTTACATTGGAGGAGCTAAAAGAAAGGGGGAGGGGAATCACACAAACATTGGAGATTTCGCTATAGTTTTTTCTATAGACCAGATAAGAGGCACTCATTATGCGGCATATAAAATACCTCAGAACTGGGAGGGGGAAAGTAGTTTGAAATATACATAATCCTGATTAACAGGGATGGATTAAGCATTTTTAAGATTAATCACACACACATATTCCAGTTCTCTCTCTCTCTCTCTCTCTCTCTCTCTCTCTCTCTCTCTCACACACACACACACACACATCATTCAAGTTTACTACAATACAACAGCTCTGTTCATGGTACAATACCTTCGTATTTGGTGAATATTACTCATATTCATATTTACTGTTACAGCAGGTCAAATAAAAAAACTTTATACCTCATGAATTGTGTGCCTTATTATGCTAATCTTCTACAAACCTATTCCAGTTCTGCAAAAAAACTGTAATTTTTTTGGCTCCCTTCTTGCACCCTTATATAACTCGTAAGTGCTGTCATTATGAAATATCCATATTTTCTCAGTTCCCACTGTCACCTTATAAGTTTATAGCCATTTGCTATGTCCAGCCTTCCAAGCATATTCCCAAACTGCAAACGTAACTGGATTACTCAAACCCTTGCAACATTTATTTTGGGCAGTCGTGGAACCAGAGAGGTTCCTAAAGAGAAAACACGTGCCATTTTGGCTGCTTTCACACGGGCAATTTACTGGAATGGTCACACTTTGCACACCTACCTTGTGGCGGCAGGGTGCTAGAGTAAATGGCCTTTACGCTCTTCTTTTGTTCTTAATACTAGAAAATCTCTCTCATGGAAGGCTGACTGTTAAACACCTCTCTCGTCAATATCATAAATACATCTGAGGGCATAACAGTGTCCAAGAACAGTATCGGTATTGCTTTAAATCCTTCCAGCAGGACAAATACATGTGGCGTGGCGAAACCTCTCTGATCCTCTTTAAACAGCATAAAGGTATAAACCAGGCACACAAAGTGACCCAAAAGCTTCTCTCTGTCTCTCTCTCATGCACAGAGCACTATTTGTATTGCTCTAGTATTGGTGGATCACAACAGACCTCCTACTTATTTGATTTTGGCTTCCAACAGGTTTGACCATGTTTGGGAGGGCCTGTGTTTAAAAGGGCAGGGGAGGAGATTGCCACATGGGGAACCTCCAGATGTTCCCAGCTCCCAACTTGCATCAGTCTCAGCAAGGATGGGCAGTGGCCAGGGATTGTGGGAACTGGAGTTCAACCACATTGTGCACCACTGTAGGGAATGTTTAAGTCAGAGCATGGAGTTGAAAGGAGCATGGACTGGAAGCGGCCGCCGAGACCACATAACACCAGTCCTGAAAGACCTACATTGGCTCCCAGTACGTTTCCGGGCACAAATCAAAGTGTTGGTGCTGACCTTTAAAGCCCTAAATGGCCTCGGCCCAGTATAGCTGAAGGAGCGTCCCCACCCCCATCGTTCTGCCCGGACACTGAGGTCCAGCGCCGAAGGCCTTCTGGTGGTTCCCTCGCTGCGAGAAGCCAAGTTACAGGGAACCAGGCAGAGGGCCTTCTCAGTAGTGGCACCCGCCCTGTGGAACGCCCTCCCACCAGATGTCAAAGAGAAAAACAACTACCAGACTTTTAGAAGACATCTGAAGGCAGCCCTATTTAGGGAAGCTTTTAATGTTTGACGGACTACTGTATTTTAATATTTTGTTGGAAGCCACCCAGAGTGGCTGGGGAAACCCAGCCAGATGGGCGGGGTATAAATAATAAATTATGGTGGGATTTTATTTTATAGCTGACAATTTGAAAAACAAGAGGGTGGTAATAGGTTTAAGAAGTTACTAGTTCTAACTGGGTATCACCCTGAGCTTCAATTTACTGTGAATTTGGTTTTTTATATGGTTCCTCCAAAAAAACACTCCCTCTCAGGTATATACCTTGGGTAACTGCTATGCCTAGAGGGCTTGGACACTTACCCTGATACCTATATTAACACAGTGCTGCTACCGCAGTAATAATGTGGCACGACTTTATCCAAACATGTTTGTAAGACATGCTTGTATTATGTGAATTGGAGATAACACGTCACAGTTACTGGTGTCCAGATCAGAAAATGACCAATCCACTTAAGAAATAAGCAATATCATAATAAAAACCATATAAAACCATATAAAAAAGAAAGTTGTAGCAGATTTAAAAGAGCAGCCTGTTAAAAACATAATTAAATTAAAAATGGATTAAAACACAGCGAAGCAGGAAAAAACAATCAGTTCGATAGGCCAAACACCTGTTTAAATAAAGAGGTTTTTTGCCTTCTGGCAGAAGAATATCAACAAGAGAAGTAGACGAGTTATTTCAGCAGGGAGTTTCAAAGTCAGATCAGAGCCCCCCAACCCCCATAGGATAAAATTAGATCTCAACTCCTGCTTGCTATCTAACCATGCATTTAAAGCAAATGACTTCCCACAAAGAAACTTGGGAACTCTGTGTTCTTGAGGGTGTTGGGAATTGTAGTTCTGTGAGGGGAAACTACAGTTCCCATGATTCTTGTGGGGGGGGGTATGTGCTTTAAATGTGGTGTGGATCTGCCCTAAGAAGTGGCTGTTGGTGCTAATTGGGACAGACAGGGTAGAAAGCAGGGAGGACCAACAGTAGGGGGAGCCAGAGTGCAGCCACTTCCCTGACTGTTTGTAAGTAGGCAGTGACTGGCTGAGGGCAGGCTGAGGTTGTTTGGGCAGTGCTTCATCCACCCTAATGGCCCAGCCCCCACCGTTAGTACAAAAGAAGTACCGTATTTTTTGCTCTATAAGACTCACTTTTTCCCTCCTAAAAAGAAAGGAGAAATGTGTGTGTGTCTTATGGAGCGAATGCACGCTTTGCAGCTATCACAGAAGCCAGAACAGCAAGAGGGATTGCTGCTTTCACTGCGCAGTGATCCCTCTTGCTGTTATGGCTTCTGGGATTCAGAATATTTTTTTTCTTCTTTTCCTCCTCCATAAACTAGGTGCGTCTTGTGGTCTGGTGCGTCTTATAGAGCGAAAAATACGGTACTCTCCCACTAAAAAGCATGGGCACTTCTTTTGGCCTGGGAACGCAGTGACCAACAAATAGCCAACAATAATGTAAGTCATGAAAGCAGCTTCACCTCTGGGCTAAGGCAAGTTTCAGTTTGTCATTCTCTGTTTTCAGTTGTGCATCTGAGGGACCACCATGTGATGCCTTCTCATCGTCCGTTCCATTGACGCTGGACGCCCGGGTAGAACACGGAGTTTCGCGCCCTGATTCCTGCACAACGCATTCCGCAAACCAAAAATATTGTTACGATAAAGGCCTGTTGCTTCTCAATGTGCTACAACATGGTGCAGAACCCCCGCGGGCGCCCCCACCATCTTCCAAGCAACCCAAAGGGAACACCTTCTGCAAGAAAGGATAGTCATTGTATTTCAGAGGGCGGGTCAACGCAATCGGATCACTTGGCAAAATTGTTCCTGGACTGTATCACCTCAGCTTTGAATGCTTTTGGAAAATTCCCCGTACGCAAAGATTTTCAAGCCAGGTTGGGAAATGGCTAGGCCCAAAGTCTTCTCCTGAAGATGCAAAAAATTCTATTTCAGGGGCAGGCCGAAGGTAGATTCAGATCTACTGGTAGATTTCTAAGTGATTTGCAGTAGATTTCCAATTGTCTCTGCCTACCAATGCTTTAACAAGTTCAAGTAAAAATTGAAGTAAAAAAGAAAAAATCTCTATCATGGCTGGTCTTAATTGCTTCTCTCTTAACATCAGTGTCCCTTGCTTGTCAAATGAGAGTACTAATTGGCTGCCATATGTCTTCATTCAGCAATGTGGGCCAGTTTTGGAGGGTTGTGTTAGAAGCACTGATGCCTGGAAACTTACAGGTAGATTTGTATGCATTCCAGTGTGCAGGTAAAACTGGCTTCACCTTTTTGCGACTGGCTCTCGCTTGCAGACCTTGACATTCTAGCAAAACAGAAAAAAAAGATCCCGCACCTCTGAATTCTCCCTGCTATGAGTGCAAATGAAGGGAGTTCTGGAGATGCCTTTTTTAAGGATAGCTTGCCAAACATGTGACTCCCTTTACCTAAGGTCAGAAGTCGTACAGTCCAGGAACAGCTTTCTCAGCTCATCCGCTGTATGTGGCATCTGCCATCAGCCTGGGCCATTAGGTATCAAGCAAGCAAGCAGATCCACCAAAAGCAATCGCCAAGAATCATTTTCGTTGCTGCTGTTAAAATACTTTATTTCTTTGCTAAAGCTCACCTGAAGCTGACCTTGGGTAGCATTTTCAACAGCTCTTCTCTTTCACAAAATCCACTTTCAAATCAACGAGATCATGTTCCCATATTCCACATTCAGATAATTCACTTACTTGGGAATGATTGCTAGAAGTCTCTGTTTTTTCTTGAGACCGGTCTCTTGCCAGTCTGGCAGCTTCTTTCACCTCTTGAAATTTCTCGGCAAACTGAACATAAACACATAAGCAAAGTGTTACATTAGGACAGCCGCAAATAACAGCTTACTCTAACTGATTTTAAATTAGCCTGCATGAATTATGAAGGTCCATAGAGCAGGCGTGTCCAGCTTTCAAGAGACTGAGATCTGCTTCCACTATAAAATAACTGGCAGTGATCTACCAAGGTTGTTGAGCTTTTTAAAAAATATATATATTTTGGGGTGGGGTTTCCGTGATCTACTCGAAATCTACAACATACCCCCACGATCCACCAGTAGATCACGATCTACCTGTTGGATGTCCCTGGCATAGAGAGAAGTGAGCTTTAAGGTATTCCTCTGGGGGCATCCAAAACAATCAGAAATTGAGGTGGAGGAGTTCTAGTTTTGTTTCTATACAATGAGGTGCTGGTGGGGAACCTCAGGCCAGTAAAAATCAGGCTCTCCTATGCCTGTTAATATATATATTTAATTTGCATTTTATTGGTATTCAGTTACAAATGAATTAAGATAAAAAAAAAGAGAAAGGAAAAAAAATCAGCAGCAACAACAAAGGGTACGCAAAAAGATATATAGCTGCAAGCTGCATAATTAAGATAACATTTAAATGTGGCCCTGAGACAATTGCAGAAAGCACACAATTAACATCTGGATGCTGAGAGCCTGAACCAGAGCTCCAGTTGTGTAACGCTGCACACTGGCAGATCTCCTTTCCCCACAGATTAGCTGCCAACTTGGCTAATTCTGATTTATAGAAGGTCAAAATTAGAGCCAAATCACACAGGATGCAAGATAATATATCTATATATCTATTTATTTGTTTCCTATATCATCCTTGTTTCCAGCTGGGAGCTCAAAGCAATGAAAAGGTAAAGGTAAAGGGACCCCTGACCATTAGGTCCAGTCGTGACCGACTCTGGCGTTGCGGCGCTCATCTCGCTTTATTGGCCGAGGGAGCCGGTGTTTGTCCGCAGACAGCTTCCAGGTCATGTGGCCAGCATGACTAAGCCACTTCTGGCGAACCAGAGCAGTGCACGGAAACACCGTTTACCTTCCCGCCGGAGTGGTACCTATTTCTCTACTTGCACTTTGACGTGCTTTCGAACTGCTAGGTTGGCAGGAGCAGGGACCGAGCAACGGGAGCTCACCCAGTCGCAGGGATTCGAACCGCCGACCTTCTGATCAGCAAGTCCTAGGCTCTGTGGTTTAACCCACAGCGCCACCCGCGTCCCATCAGAGCAATGTACTGCAGCATTAAAACACAGTCAATTCAAAAACACTGTATTAAAACTGATTCTAAAACTCTCTATACATGCAATGCAACCTAATTTAGAACTGCCCCCCCTCCCTTTCTCTTAACAGGTTGGAGGGATGTGTGTCCACATTTGATTGATGCAACAGTGCTGTGGGAAGCTGTGCTTCATATTCTCCCTGATCTAAAGACCATCGCCCATTCAATCCTGCAAGGGGAAAATTAAAGGTTCAAATAAGATGGGGAATAGAAGGGGAATTTCCTGCTCCCGCCCTTGGGTGTGGTGTCCACTCCCAATTCTGCTCCTGAAACGTCAATTTAATGAAAGAGAAATGTCTGTGATGGTTTGAGGCGGAGGCAGGAGTGACAGGTAATGACAAATAATCATTTGGGAGCACATTTGGGGTATGTGTGTATGTGAGGAAAGAGCCTTAATAAATTCTTGCAACTGACCATGAATGTAATTTGGCTGTCAGCTTTACAGTAACCTCTGGCCTCAGACATCATAAAAATAATGGATGTGAGGGCTGTTAAATGTTGAAAATTTATTGCTGGGTTTAGGGAGCAACAAGAATACAGATCCATTATTTCATTATTGTCGTCCCATAGTAATCCAACAAGCCTAACTAATGCATGTCCTATCGTACGAGTTACCTTAAGGTTGCACAATTCTCATTAAATAAAATAAGATAATATTATCCCTGCAATGCTTAGGGTCTCAGAATCCTGATCTGGATAAGGAATCCACCCCCTTTTAAAAATGCAAAACCAGACAGAATCACATGTTTCCATCTTGCATAAGTCTTCCACAGATTTTGACATTTAGCCTGCATGAAATTTTTATGATTCTTGCTTTGTGTGGGATTTAATGATGCAAGCCAGCAGGGAAAGCTACAGCTTTAAGAAGATGAGCCTATATCAAAAACTGTTTGCAAAACCTTTGAACTTCCTTGCAATCCCATGCAGGCACATTCATAAATGACACTGAAGTCCAATTAACAGTTATTGCCACATCCTCCTTCTCATTCCTGTGGACCAGCATGTCATTACTACTGTAATTTACTTCTTCCCAAATGGTAAACTAAGGCTCAATCAGAAGAATAATTTCTGACTTAGCTGGAGGGATCAACAGTGGTGGGCTTCTCTCTGTTTAAAAATAAATAAATCTGGAAATTGCTGCTTTAATTAATTCACAGCAATCCACATTGACAAAAGTTTGTTATTTGTGCATTGTGGGGCATCTCTTTAAGTCACATCTACACCATGTATTTAAAACACCTTTTTACCACCTTAACGGTCACGACTTCCGCCAGAGAATCCTAGGAACTGTAGTTTACCCCTCACAGAGCTACAATTCCCAGCACGGTTACAAGCTACCATTCCCATGATTATTTGGGGAAAACCATGCACTCTGAATGCTATTTAAATGTACGGTGTGGAGCAATATAAACAATTCTGATAAGAACAGAGCACATCATCCTTAAAAGTTTATCACAAATTTCTGATGCTATTACACTATCACTATAGTTATTACACTACCTATTTTTTGAAGTTATTTCACAGTTACTCTAGGACAGGGATCAGCAGCATGTGGCCCATGGGCTGGATCCGGCCCATGAAGACCATTTTACCGGCCCCTGAGCCACCCCCGAGCCAAGCCGCCCGCTCAATGAATCCCCTCTGCGCTATGCTAAACCAGCACAGCGCGGGGACTCGCTGAGCGGCACTGGAAATCGCGTCTGTGCACACAGATACCAGAAATCACTTCTGCGCACACCCTGACACCGAAAATCGCTTCCAGGATCTCAAGCCAGGAGACCAGCTTGAGATACAAGAAACTGAACATACAAAGCATTTTTAGCATGAAAAGCATGTGCTCTGTCCCTGAGCTATCACTCCCTCCCCTTGGGCCATATATGTTTCGCAGGGCAGCTTCAGACTCTTGCCGGAGCACTGACACGGCCAACCCTATCATTAGGCCAAATGAAGCAGCTGCTTCAGATGGCAGGTGCTAAGGGGCAGGGAATGGAGAGGAAGTACTGGGAGGATTGAACTGCACGTACCACACAGCCTGCCCTACAGCTCCAAAGCTGGGTGTGGTGGCGATGGATGTTTTCCCATTAGCAGTGTTGGAAGTATAGCCATAGCTGCACTATATACATTTAAGTGCCTAATATTTAGATCAAACGCTTGGGGGGGGGGGGAATACAGCTCTGCTCTCAAGACAATTACAAAATGATTGCAGATCACAAGAACTGGAACAACCACTTATTGAAAATATAGATGGAAAGAATGCTACATTTCAGACCGAACCAGATTCGAAGCATGCTCCATGCACCTGCAGCAGAGTTCCTGTGAACAATGGTTATTTTCCCCAAAGTTCTCTTTGGCAGGTGGCAAACTGAAGGACACTGCATAGATTCTTAGGAAGATGTCCACAATTGTAGCAGACTATGCTGAGGATCTGTCAGAAGTAGCTAAATAATGCAACAATGAAACTGTATTTATTTATAAACTGTATTTATTTATTTTCCGTACCACTGTTCATCCAAATATCACAGGGCGGGTTACAATATTAAAAAAACAAAACAAAAATACATACCATAATAGCAAATAAAAACAATAGCAACCCCACATACAGAGATTAAAAGTCCATAGATGGTTTAATTAGCCTGTTTTTGCCTAGCGCCTAAAGATATGTATAACGGCCTGGCTTCAGTGAAAGGAACCTGAAGCCTCCAGAACGCAGCGGGAACTTGCGCTGCGCTCGGAAGGCTTCAGGCGGCTATCCCTGAAGCCTGGAGAACGAGAGGGGTTGGTGCACACCAATGCCTCTCGCTCTCCAGGCTTCAGCGAAAGCACCGCGAAGCCTCCGGAGCGTGGAGGGAGCGTTCCCTCTGCGTTTCAGAGGCTTAGCGTTGCTATCGCTGAAGCCAAGGAGCCTGCATTCGCTCCATAGGACGCACACACATTTCCCCTCAATTTTTGGAGGGGGAAAAACTGCGTCCTATAGAGCGGAAAATACGGTATTCTCTTGTTGTAGATGGCCCAGCCTAAAGGTGAGCAGAACGTGGACACTGCTATGGAATACTCAGTCACCGAAAATGGCTGCCATAGACAGCAACAAAGGAAGTGCCAGTACTCTGTCCCAATGCATATTGTCACAAAAAAGGACTGTGGCTCTTCCTCCCGAAAGAGTCCAGAAGTATGAGGAGTCTGCACCATGTTTTCATCCGGCTGACAAACACAGCCACCACTTTTAGCTGTTTGAGGCGGCAGCAGCAGCTGGGACTTCTGTTAACATGGCCTCTAATCTAACATCTGATGGCCTATAGCCTTCAAGGCTATGGAGGACAAGATTAATGAGGAAGTTGTGGAATGTTCAAGGGCATCACGTTTAGTGAACTAATATGATCCGGAGACACTAATGGTGAGTAGTTCTTTTTTAAAAATGTCAACTATCTGTCCTGATAAGTGACTCATTTCTAGCCTGGGAAAAATTATTCTGATTCTTTGACAAGAGCACCAGCTCAACAAATAGAGTGCACATTGTGTACACCATTGGGCTATTCATCACCAAGCTACTACTGCTAGTTTAAAAGGGTCTCTAATAGGAAGACTCCCAATGTAATAAATCATTCCTACGACATCCAATTCGCCTGGATCTACTGGCACCTAGGCTCCATCTGCATTATACATTTAAAGCAGTATCTGAAAACTTTAGACTGTCATGGCTTTCTCCAAAGCATCCTGGAAGTTTGTAAAGTATGCTGTGAGTTGTTACAAGATCCCTTAATCCACAACTACTGCACTATTATTGTATTGAGAACACAGCCCCATCTGCACCATACATTTAAAGCAGCATCATAAACAGCTATGGCTCCCCCCACAAACTCCTGGGAAGTGTAGTTTGTTAAAAGCGTTTATGGTTGTTAGGAGAACCCTTTTCTGCCTCCCAGAGCTACAGTTTCCAGAGTTCTCTGGGAAGATTGTAAAACCATTCTGGGAATTGCAGGTCTGTAAGGGGAACGATTCTCAGCATCCCTAAAGAAGCTACACTTTCCAGGATACTTTGGAGCAAGCCATGGCTGTTAAGGTGGTATGATACCGCTTTAAATGTATAGTGCAGCTGCAGTATTAATGGCTGTACCTCCGCCGCCAAAGGCTAGATCCAGCAGACCATTCTTATGTTCTTAGATGGGATGTCGTGTTGAAGTGAGGAGCAGAACACACAGCTGTTCTGTTGAGCAATGCCTTTGCATTTAGCCTAACACCTAGTTTGGCTTCAAGGCAGGCACAGAAAGCTAGGCGTAGAAAACCATATGATCAAACACACTCAGAAAATTTCTAGCTTGAACGTTAACACCTCCCACAAACTCTGGCCCACTCATTGATTACAGGAGATTAATCGCTTGCAAAGAGCCAAGTTGCTATTAATTAAGACAAAGTGGAAGAAATCCAGTTTCTTTCTTTCTCTCTCTCTCTCTCTCACACACACACACACGAGAGAGAGAGAGAGAGAGAGAGAGAGAGAGAGAGAGAGAGAGACTCCCACAAGATCTATATGTTCCTCCTTTTAATTCATTGAGATTGCAGGAGATTTTACAAAACCAACAACAAGTGAAAAATTAATTCAAACTCAAGTTACCTTTGTTAGCTGCTGTTCAGAAGAAAACCCCAGGCCAAACACAGTGTTTGCTCGGCTATCAGCCCACTGCCCAAACTTCTGTGATGTTTTTGTGAAGGTCATATTAGGTGTGATTGTGCTATTTATAATCACCTGGAGAGAGAGGGGGGGGATGGAAACACAAAACAAAAAGAGGTACACAATTCAGAAAAGAATATCAGGATTACATATTGCAGGAGAAACAGCCGCTTGCCAAAAAGCTTGCTGTGCAAAAGAAATATTCAGATGAACAACAACAATAAATATATTGGCACATGGGCTTCAGCTGCATACTATACTGATTTGGTCTACGGCCATACTACCCTGAACACGCCCGATCTCGGAAGCTAAGCAGGGTCAGCCCTGGTTAGTACTTGGATGGGAGACCGCCTGGGAATACCGGGTGCCGTAGGCTTTTTTTGAGGGACGCGGGTGGCGCTGTGGGTAAAAGCCTCAGCGCCTAGGGCTTGCCGATCGAAAGGTCGGCGGTTCGAATCCCCGCGGCGGGGTGCGCTCCCGTTGCTCAGTCCCAGCGCCTGCCAACCTAGCAGTTCGAAAGCACCCCCGGGTGCAAGTAGATAAATAGGGACCGCTTACTGGCGGGAAGGTAAATGGCGTTTCCGTGCGCTGCGCTGGCTCGCCAGAGCAGCTTTGTCACACTGGCCACGTGACCCGGAAGTGTCTCCGGACAGCGCTGGCCCCCGGCCTCTTGAGTGAGATGGGCGCACAACCCCAGAGTCTGTCAAGACTGGCCCGTACGGGCAGGGGTACCTTTACCTTTATACTGATTTGACTTGCATATATTTATGTTTCTCCTTTCGTTTATTTTCTTGAATCAATCATTATTATTATTTTTTTAAAAAGAACAGATAAAAGATATTCAGATCCATTACTAGATTTGAAAACGGAATTCAACCGCAGGGGATTGATCTTCCAATCCTGAGTTCATTGAACCTACAAGTCAAAATCTTCCAAACAGTCAAAAGGTTGCTTTAACAGCAAGTTCAGACCAGAAGAGCAAGAACTGGACTTAATACCGGTGCCTTAATTAAGATGGTGTTATGACAGCCATAACAGTAGTCAGGGCTAGGGCACTTCATAACTTCAGTCTACAAAGGAGACAGACTTATTTTAAAAAAACAAAAACTCAAGAGTCTGGTGGCTCTGACACTACCTAGTTGTAACCCCTACATACAACCCCATACATTAAGTCGTTATTATTCCTCATGTTGCAGGTAGGGGTCGGGGACTGAGGCTGTGAGCCGTGTGATTCGCCTAAGGCCGCAAAGTAAGTTCATGGTAGAGGTGACATTTAAGCTATTAGGTGCTACATTCCAACAGCATTTTCTCTTTTTAAAAGGAAGAACAGGTCAAAGGCTTGCATCCAACATAGCGCTAAGTTAAAGTTGCTTTGTGATATACAGTACTTGTTCTGCTGGCATGGTTGTGCAAGAGAATGCAAGAGCAGGTTGCTGGTAGCAGAGGTTGCAATTTGTTCTGCAGTGAGTTTCTGCTAGAGTACTTGCTGCACTGGATTCCCCTGTTTCACAGCATTAAAACTCACCTGTCCAGTGGTGGGAAAAGAACACTGGGTGGTGCCCAAGGTGGACACAATAAAACATTAAAACACAGGTGGACCAAATACAGCCAGTGGAAGGGCCCTCAATTTGTTTTTGTTATGTACTGAAGTTCTCACCCCGGGCCAGCAGGGGGATACTGTAGATAGTTATGCAAATGAAGGATCGAAAGTGACGTTCAGTGATTGGATAGTTTTTATGCAAATGAAGGATCGAAAATGGCGTTCAGTGATTGGATGGTTTTAGAAAGTTGCTACAGTAACATTGTACTGGAGCTCTATATAAGCAGGCTGACTGAGCTCTTCAGTTCAGTTCTGTTCTGGCCTCTGAATAAACAAGAGCTGTTTGAAGAATCGCTGTGTTGTCTGATATGTTCACCCACAACTTAACAGTTTTCCTCTCAGTGGAAGGCCACTGATGGAGGGAAGGGACTCAATATCTTTAGGCAGCTGCCTGGGCTCACATTTCCCAGTAAGGCCCACTGCCACCAACCATCACTTTTAAAAATTCCCACAATGCCCAGAGAGAGACTGCTCTGAAGTACTGATGTAGGCTGTCCAAGAGTGACACTGCTGTATAAGCACACTTGTGGGGTGGGGGAACACTGGCAAACACAATCAACCTCAGCAAAGGCTGGATCTGGCGCTAGTGAGAAGGAAAGAGACCAAAGCAGCAGTTGGGCCAGGCAGGCAGGGAGGGAGGTAGACAGGAAAGGAAGATCTTATACTCTCTCCTTCTCCTACAGGCAAAGATGGAGAAGACCTGGGATGCACGCCAGTTCACGTTTGTTAAGAAGCACATTTGAAATAGTTTCCTTTTGCAGCAGCTGGGATTTAAAAGAGGAATATATTGCACAGGAAGCAGACACTGATAAGTCTCTGTGATTCACGCTAAGCGGCAATTAAGGCAAACTACTGGGGACCCAGCTTGAACCTGAATGGAGGAAGCTGCAGTCCTGCCAATCATATGCTGAACAAAGGAGCTCCATTCTTGTTGCAAAAAATGAGACATAGCAAGAGAACATTGACGGGAGAGAAAAGGAGCTAAATTAGTCCAGGAATGCCTGCAAAACACAGAGCGCTTAGCACACCCACCCAACAACATTTTTTGACATGTAAAAAAGTTAATCAAACCTAGGAATAGGGGGCCACATCACCATCGGACCCAGAATTTGCAAGTCTTTCATGCAATTAAAATAGAGCTTATCTTTTGATCTGGGAAAATGCCAGCTGAAATATCTTTAAAATCTACTACGCTGCCCTTACTTTTAAGGAAATCAATCAAAATCTAAACTTCTGACATGGGTTCCCATATATCCAGATTTTCCTGGACATTAAGTGATTTCCGCCTGGGACACTGTTTCTGAAGGCCAAATCCTGGCTACGTCTGGGATTTTCCGGACATATGGCAGCCCTAACTTCAGTGAACACTGAAGAAGTCCTTTCGGTTGAAATGTGTTGGGTCTTTTATATTTAAATTGGTTCTTTACCGTTATATTTGTGTTATAAATCTTATCATAGCAGTGACATAGCAATACTTTTTCTGATCCCAACTTGTTCATTGTCATTGGAGGCAAGATTAATCACTGTTCGCTTTGCCAGTTTGCCAACCCCTGAACTGCCCCATGAATCCAGGGACTGCTAATTGTATAACCTGACGACCTCACTTCTCTGCTGTTTCAACACCAGCTTCTTGTCCTTTGCTTTGCAGAAAGGATGAACAATTGCGACTCCTCTTCTTTCTTTCTTTTTGCCTTAAAGGTAAAGGTAAAGGGGCCCCTGACCATTAGGTCCAGTCGTGACCGACTCTAGGGTTGCTGCGCTCATCTCGCTTTATTGGCCAAGGGAGCCAGAGTACAGCTTCTGGGTCATGTGGCCAGCATGACTAAGCCGCTTCTGGCGAACCAGAGCAGTGCACGGAAACGCCGTTTATCTTCCCACCGGAGCGGTACCGATTTATCTACTTGGACTATGACATGCTTTCGAACTGCTACGTTGGCAGAAGCAGGGACCAAGCAATGGGAGCTCACCCCGTCGCGGGGATTCGAACCGCAGACCTTCTGATCGGCAAGTCCTAGACTCTGTGGTTTAACCCACAGCACCACCTTAGCATTACTTTAAAACAATGCATTTTTAAAACTAGGTACCTCTACCTATGAAAAGCTGAAGCAGTGTGTGAGATGAAGCCAGACAACTGCTAGATTTTATATGAGGGATGAGGGAGAGATTACCCATTGTTCTGAAACTTTATGCAACCTAATCTAATTAAGACTGCAACATCCTCCTACACTCCAACATTAAACAGTGACTAAACGCAGACTTGGTGGCTTCAACATCAAGCCCAGACTCTACCCTGTTTTTGCTTAATATCCAGACTGGTAAAGAGCTCTCACTGCTTTCCTTCCTTTTGGTTAGTCTAAATAACAAGCATTGCCCAACTGTGGACCATACATATTGGCTATCAAAATGGATATGTAGATTAATATTTTTATTCATGGCAGACAGAGGGTACCAATAGATCTCTTTGACAGCAACTTGCGGGGTAGGTTGGCATTCCAGGAGGATCCAGTCATTTGCAAATCCACACTGCAGAGGACAGTAAAGTAGAATCCCTTTATCGCACCCACTCAGGGGCTTAATACGTTTGATAAATGAGGTCATTATTCTGCACGGTGCTTATTAGATTTACACTTCCTTCTTCTGTTCTCCAGTTTCATCACAGATTACATTAGTGCTCAGGGAACTCTTAAAGCATATTGGAGCAGCTATTGTTGACCAGATTGCTTGGCTTTTTTTGCCTTGTTATCTACCAGGAATGGAAGTTCAATGCATAGACAATCCTACTCATCCCAATAGTTTAAAAGCTCCTTTGCATATAGTTTTCTGGTTTCATAGGCCTCATAAACTGGTAGGCCACTAAAACCCTAAGAAGAGCCTACAGGATCAGGCCAATGGGCCGTCTAGTCCAGCATTGTGTTCTCACAGTGGCCAATCAGATACCTATAGGGACCCCACCAGTGTTAAGGCAGGGCCCTCGCCAATTCTGCCACAAGATCTCGCTAGAACCTGCCGCTGCCATCACCCCTTTGTGGGCAACACCACACAACCCTGCGAGGGTAGACTTTGGTCAGGAGAAGTGGGGCAGCACTTTCCTGTTTCATGTCAGGTAACAAAATGGGACGCCGCCCCCCCCCCCCGGACCCCATCATGCACATCTCCTTTGCTAGAGTAGGCAAACAACAGATGCTGGCATAAGACAGCTTTATAGATTCCCCAAAAAACCCACCAATTATCCCACCTTTCCCTCCCACTACAAGAGTATGCATAGTACATTATAACTTTGGGTGAGCATAAACAACACATAAATGTATTTTTATGTATTTTAAAATGTGTTTCTCTTTCCTCTTGGTTTTAATGTATCTATGTGGTGGTACATTGTCTGTTTAGCTGTAAGTTGATTTGGGTTGCCCTGGACTAGATAAAATGACTGACAAGTTAAATCAATCTATCCACCAAATTCCAATGGCTCTTATCCCTTTTGCCTTTGTTCCCTTATGCCTATTTTTCTATATTGTCAAATATTTAGCAAGGACTATGTTCCACGGGTGGCGCTGTGGGTTAAACCACAGGGCCTAGGACTTGCCGATCAGAAGATCTGTCCCAGCTCCTGCCAAGATAGCAGTTCAAAAGCACGCCAGTGCAAGTAAATAAATAGTACTACTGTGCCGGGAAGGTAAGCGGTGTTTCTGTGTGCCCTGGTTTCCGTCATGGTGTTCTGTTGTACCAGAAGCGGTTTAGTCATGCTGGCCACATGACCCGGAAAGCTGTCTGCAAACAAACACCGACTCCCTTGGCCTGAAAGTGAGATGAGCGCCGCATCCCATAGTCGCCTTTGACTGGACTCAACCGTCCAGGGGTCCTTTACCTTTACTGCCTTAATAGTGGACAACATCCACTATCCCAACCCCAGTAAATATTGCAATTGCCTTGAAAAAGCCATTGTGCATAAAGCATCTTGCACCATATCCTGCCTAGTGGTGGTATACGATTGTACAGTGTTACCTTGGGTTAAGAACTTAATTCGTTCCAGAGGTCCATTCTTAACCTGAAACTGTTCTTAACCTGAGGTACCACTTTAGCTAATGGGGCCTCCGACTGCCGCCGCTCTGCCACCACGTGATTTCTGTTCTCATCCTGAAGCAAAGTTCTTAACCCGAGGTACTATTTCTGGGTTAGCGGAGTCTGTAACCTGAAGCGTCTGTAACCCGAGGTACCACTGTACTCGCAAAACCCCAGCCGCAAAGGGTTAAGGGTGATGGGAGGAAATCAGTAGGAGATCTGGCTAGCTTTGCCTCACTCGCTCCCCTGGCATAGGATGCATCTCTGGCTCTGTGACACAAGCATCTGCTTGCTTTACCGAAGGCAAAGTGACATCCTGCTAAATTTCTGGAGAGAAGCCATGTCACTACGTTGGGGCGAAAATGAGATTCCTGTGGTGCCTTAAAATAGGCTGCAACCATGAACGCTAATGCCACAATAAATTTGCTTGCCTTTTAATGTGCCAAAGGACTCTTGATAGGTTAAACTTCCTGCCCTAAAGCAGCTTACAGAGGAGCAAATCGGTAACTAGACAGATAAAATGCGACAGTATTTGCTTACTTTTACCATGCTAAAACGCACAGATAATGGCAACTTCAATTATTATTAGTTAACATATTTAAAAATAAGCCATGGAATTATTTGGGTAATATGGTTATGCCAAGTGCCTAAAGGGCAAACGAAGAAAACCCCCGAAGAGCATTGCATTGAATGCAGTGGCGTAAGTTGTGATTGAAATGTCTGATTTAAAAATCAACCCGTCTTCTGTGTTCTCCATCTGTAAGGGGTTGCTAGCTGCTAGTCTAAATAAGGTTCTTCCCATTTCTTTAGCAGCTGAGGTCTCCTCAAGGGAGAAGCTTACCAATTTCTTCTGCCACAGCGCTAGTAACAGGAGAGGTTTCACCGGCTAACCTCCCGCTGTCATGCTAAAAGTAAAAAGGAGCAGCCCCTAGAAGGCCCAGGCATTCACAACTCTGTCTTCTCATTGAGAATACTGAAAGATATTGGACCAGGTAATATCTGCAGCTGTTCTTGAATTCTTCATATGAACCTAGGCTTGGTACCTTGTACCAAGTTGTTAAGACCCATCTAGTTCAGTATTGTTTACTGCGACTGGCAGTGGCAATCCAGCATTTCAGAGAGGAGACATTCTCACCCCTACCTGGAGATTTTGGGGATTGATCCTGCATGCAGAGCAGATGCTTTTCCAGTGAGCCACGGCACCTTCCCTGGCACCCTGTGTCAAAGGCACGTAAAACTCCCACACAAGTAACTTTGCTGCCGTTTCTTTGACATAATTTGTAAGGCTGCATTTCCTAAGACGTTAAGTGGAACATAAAGGTAAAGGTAAAGGGACCCCTGACCATTAGGTCCAGTTGTGACCGACTCTGGGGTTGCAGCGCTCATCTCGCTTTATTGGCCGAGGGAGCCGGCGTACAGCTTCCGGGTCATGTGGCCAGTATGACTAAGCCGCTTCTGGCGAACCAGAGCAGCGCACAGAAACGCCATTTACCTTTCCGCCGGAGCGGTACCTATTTATCTACTTGCACTTTGACGTGCTTTCAAACTGCTAGGTTGGCAGGAGCAAGGACCAAGCAACGGGAGCTCACCCCATCGCAGGGATTCGAACCACTAACCTCCTGATTGGCATGTCCAAGAGGCTCAGTGGTTTAGACCACAGCGCCACCTGGGTCACCACTCAGCATCTGAAAAGTCACACAATAGAAGCAAGAGGTGTTGATGACCCTTTCCTCACCAGGCTTTTAATAGAAGTACATAAAGACTAGCCTGTTGCATCAAGTCAATAGCCCATCCAGTCCAGCATCCTGTTCTCACAGTGGTCAAGCGGATGCCTGTGGGAGACCAGGAAGCAGAACAAGAGCACAAGAGCAAACTCCCCTCCTGTAGTTTCCAGCAACTGGTATTTGGAAGCACTGCTGCCTCCAACTGTGGATGCAGAATATAGTTATCATAGCTCTCTACTTTTCTTAAAGCCATCCAGTGGTGGTGATCACTGCCTCCCTGTGAGAGCGAGTTCCATCGCTTGACTGCGTTGCATGAAGGAGTACTTTCTTTTATTTGCTCCAACCCTTCCAAAATTCAACTTCATTAGATGTCCTCTACAACCCTTTCCACCTTTCTCCAGCAAGTGACAGGATGTTTGTAACATCCCAGTGAAAAACACTGCTGGAGAGGCAATGTACAGGAAAAGCATAAGGCAGTGGGAAGGTTAAGTAATTCCTCCACCCCCAAATCCCACCATCCCACCATTTTGCAGCAGCCTTGGAGACTCACATGCCTAGACTTTAACATTCACCTGCTGCCAGTTTTCTACTGGGCTACATTCAAGGTTTTGGTACTAACATATAAGACCATATACAGCTCAGTACTGGGTTACTTGACACTAGGACTGGTAGTGTCTGGTTTTCAACATTGTGATATATCACCATCTAAACATCGCAATATACCAATATATTACGATGTCTGAAATAATGGTGGAGCTATGCAGAGGAATTGGCTGGCCTCCTGGTTTTTCCCGTATCATGATTTTTGCATAGGTTTTTTGCACACACAATTTGCAATATACTGCCAGGTCAAAAAATTATGGAACCAGTATCACAATATGGACTTCAAACCAGTTTTGGGTGATCTATTGCCCAGCCCTACTTGACACATCATCTTATCCTTTAGGCCCCCATTTTCTGCAAGAGACTCTAGAGCAGCGTTTGAATTTTTGCACCTGGCTATCGGCCACTTGCAAACCATGTGGAGATGCCTGGGCGCCAGAATGGCACATGACATCTTCACCATTTGGAGGTGCATGCCTGGGGATCCTTGGATGTTGACTGTTTTCAATAGTCAGAACAAATTTCAGGAACCAAAAAGTTGTACAGTGGTACCTCGGGTTAAGAACTTAATTCGTTCTGGAGGTCCGTTCTTAACCTGAAACTGTTCTTAACCTGAAGCACCACTTTAGCTAATGGGGCCTCCTGCTGCCGCCGCAGCATGATTTCTATTCTCATCCTGAAGCAAAGTTCTTAACCCAAGGTAATATTTCTGCGTTAGCGGAGTCTGTAACCTGAAGCGTATGTAACCTGAAGCATATGTAACCCGAGGTACCACTGTACTGAAAAATACGACTTTAGAGCCATATGGCCCCCAAATCGCAACGAGGCAATCTGTTTTTGCGACAAGACTATAACCTTGGTTTAAGGAGTCATTTGGCGCCTAGCTTATATATCTGAGTTTCTAACACTGCTGCAGAGTGACTGCAGACATTTTTGTTTTGACAAGTTCTTCTCCTTGGATGAAAGAGAGTTCATTTTGTACTGTTTTCAAACTATTTTAGCTGTTTCTATGATATGTCTGTAAACTGCCTTGAGTCATACATAAAAGGTGATTTATAAACTAATAAAATTAACAAACCATAGCCATATTCTAAAACGTAGTGCCACCCTGCATAGTTCTCATTTCCATTTGGATATCTGAACACGTTCCTCTTCTCTTCTCTCTCCCTTTTTAAAAATGATTCAAATCATGCACAAATCTAGCCACTGATCTCCTGCGCAAATGGACCTCAGGTGCTCACAGGAGGAACAGCAGCATCTAAATTGAATTAATAAAAATATGTTTTGCAAGGCAGCAGGCAAACACCTGAAAGCCGCTTCACTTGCACAGTTGCTTACAGACTTCGCAAACACGCTTTTACAAAACACCCAGAGATACCTTAAATTACCTTCCCATGAGGCAGAGACAGAAGCTTTAAATGTTTTCCTGTGGGTCGTGGTAAGAAAAAAAAAAATCACAGCAGGAGGAACAAATTTAGCAAATTAAAAAAGAAAAAGAGAAAAACAAGGAGGGAGGATAATCAACACCCATTCTTGTAATTATAAGAAACAGAAATAGAATGGTTAAAATTAAGCGAATGTTTAAACCCAACCAAGAGTTGAGGTTTGTGAGGGACTGGGGGGAATTTATTCAGGGAGAGAAAACATGGAAGGGGCTACAGGTGTGTGACCGACAACAGAGGCAGACCAGAGTCTAGTGATGCTGGAGCTTCTCTCTGATGGACTACAGGGGTCAGCAAACTTTCAGCAGGGGGACGGTCCACTGTCCCTCAGACCTTGTGGGGGCCTGAACTATTTGGGGGGGGGGATGAACGAATTCCTATGCCCCACAAATAACCCAGAGATGCATTTTAAATAAAAGCACACATTCTACTCATGTAAAAACACACTGATTCCTGGACCGTCTGTGGGCCAGATTAAGAAGGTGACTGGGCCAGATCCGGCCCCCAGACCTTAGTTTGCCTACACATGGACTACAGAGTCAGCTAGCCACAGAGAGGGGAGGAACAGCACTTTGGGTGGTGGTGATGGGGAGAATAAAAGGTACAGTTTCTGAGGGAGAAGGTTAGCTGGGGCTGGATTTAACATAAGGCTGGATTTTAGAAGAGGGAAAGGATTTGATCTGAGATGTTGGAGAGGTTTCAGGTTGGGAGATAGGGGGTGAGATGGGGAGGACTGATTCTGAGTTAAGTTAAACATCCACACTGTGGAGACTTATCCATAGTGAGAGTACAGAGCCTCTCAGCTTGGATAGGGAGATCAGGTTGAGGTCCTGGGAAAGGTATACAGACAGGAGTGTCCTGGGAGGGCTGTGACTGAACCAGGAGAGGTAGATCTTGTGTGAATTCAGGCTACCTGGGTGTCATTATAGCCAGGAGGGGAGAGTTCTCCTAGGTACTGAAGACTCCCAACCCAGTAACAAGAAGATCCCCTCACTCATGAACCAAGGTATTAACCAGTGAAGGAAGCGGTATGGTGTTGAAAGTATTTTATTGTAATATCTAAGTAACAGAAACTGAGTTGAGCATCTATTCTAGAAACTGAAATCTACCACCTGAAGTGCAACAACTGATTTTTAGTAACTGAAGTTGAAGAAGAGCTGTGCCTGTAGTGTTGTGTTTAAGCCTGAAACATCCTAGAGTTAAAGTAAACCAGCTAACCTCTACCTGAAAGAACACATTTCCTGACCCATTTTGTTTCATAAACCTTTTTTGTTCAATAAAACTTTTGATTATTTTCTGCCTGAGACTCTAATCATTAAGTTTTCCCTCAGACAAGTCCCCCACTAGGATAATCTGTGGTAAATTGTAGAAATTCATGTAATTGGTGTGCCGTGAGGTGGGTGCACTATTATTAATTGGGGGCAGTTAGCGGGAGTGGATCGGCCGCATTATTTACAGGTGGCATTAAGTGGTTGGGTCCGCTACAAGGTATATTAACAAAAAGTTTTCATTTTTGGATCATTAGAGTGACTGGGTGGATTGGAAACTAAGCTTTTAGAGGAGTTCAGGGAGGGTATACCTTGGGACCTACTTTGAGTGTCCCATATGAAGAAGTCTTTCCCCCCCACTTCAGACTTGTGTATTGAATTTACACAAAACATAAACATTAAATTATTGTTCAGTATCACAACTTGCATTACATATTTGCTGTAACAAAACAATACACGGGTGCCCTTATTTCGGCTTTAGACAAATCAGTTATTTAGATGACCTCTCCAAAGATCTTTTTGAGTAGTGGGCAATGGGAAATCTCTTCCATGTTCATTGACAAAAGTAATAAATGGATGCCACACTATGTCAGACTTGTGGCTTTTGGAAGTTCCTTGTACAACCCTAGGTACTGAAGACTCCCAACCCAGATTCATGGGTATTTCTGACTGGTTTCCCCACAGCTGGGCTATCACCAGGCAGGCTGCAGTCAGAAGAAAACCCATTAATTCCTTATGACCCTTAAGACAACTTGAGCTAAGGTCCAGTGTGAGGAGTGCTAATGCTTGATTAAGCTGCATAACTTGTTTAGTGATAACGGAAATAACCGTGAAGACAGTGGTCCAGAGTTTTTGTAAAAGAATACATTCCTATTATACATCGATATATTATACATCCATCTTTTATCCAGGGTTCCCATACCCTTTCCAGCACAGAGGAGGCAGCCAGTGGTTTATTTTAGCTAGTCGTATCAGTGTCCAGTACCAACGGAATATGATTTTGAGGGAGGCTTCCAGAAGGCATGCTGATACCCTCTTTAAGCAGGGAGCTTTGCCAGATGGTGTCCCACCTGTTGGGCCTCTATCCTTACTCCTACATTTTCCTCTCACATTTGCCTTAAACCAGGCACCCCCAAATTCAGCCCTCCAGATGTTTTTAGGACTACAACTCCCATCATCCCTAGCTAACAGGACCAGTGGTCAGGGATGATGGGAATTGTAGTCCGAAAAACATCTGGAGGGCCGAGTTTGGGGGTGCCTGCCTTAAACCTTTAGAATTTCCCATACTATGCTCCAATATTACCAATACAGTGGTACCTCAGGTTACATACGCTTCAGGTTACAGATTCCGCTAACCCAGAAATAGTACCTCGGGTTAAGAACTTTGCTTCAGGATGAAAACAGAAATCGTGTGGTGGCGGTGCAGCGGCAGCAGGAGGCCCCATTAGCTAAAGTGGTGCTTCAGGTAAGAATAGTTTCAGGTTAAGAACGGACCTCCGGAATGAATTAAGTACTTAACCCGAGGTACCACTGTATACATTAGGAAGGCTGCCCCTTTCAATTCAGAGTTTGAGTTAAAGCACAAAGACCCAATGCAGTGAGGAATTGTAACCCTTCCCCTTTATGCTCCAGGTAGCGTACAAAAGAGTAGCCTTGTAATGCTCCGAACTGTGACTTGTGTGCACCCCCAGCTCTTCCATAATCGTTCCCCTAGAGATTGCGCCCTCCCCACTATTGAGAAGACTGCAAATTCTATACAGCTCCTTTGACTCCCAATCACTGAACTGCTGGTGCTTATCTACCAGTCTAGAATGGGAGTCAGGGGTGAGGAAGCCAAGGTTAAAACTTTATGCCGCTCTATCAATTAGGTCTGAAAAGAGGTCCCCATGGCATCAGAGCGCCGGATGAAAATGCATGTACTTTTTCTAAAACTAGTGCCATGCCGTTACAGAATAATAATAATAAAAAACAAGAAACACAAAACTTTGCTGAATAGGCTTAATGAGCATAAACCAATGTCAAAGTGGCGCTCCACCTTCTTGCCACCACTCGACTGGTGACAGCTGCCAAACACTTTGCGACCATCTATTTATATCCAGGGTCTGGGCACATCTACCCTTTGATTATCAAAGCATATGCCCTACAAAGAATGCCAGACATGAAACCTGGGATTATAAATCAGTTGAAGGCTTGGCAGCCTCTTTTAAAAAAATGCACAAGGGATATTAAACAAAAATTCTAGTTTGTTCTGAACAGGTAATATTGGTTCCGCTCCCAATTGTGACTTCCAAAGTGTGGATAAACTGAGCGCCCCCTATAACAATACCCATAGTTTCATATGCAAGGAAACATATGCAGATTTAATCTTTATTACATGCCACCTTTTGGGGTTTACATTGAATTGATCAACCAAGAGTCCCTTAATCATATGGCAACTCTAGCCCTTTCAGCCCACATCTGCACTGTACATTTAAAGTAGTATTATACCACCATATATGTTTGTTCACTGTGCTTTGAGTTGTTAAAGGTAAAGGGACCCCTGACCATTAGGTCCAGTTGTGATCGACTCTGGGGTTGCGGCACTCATCTCGCTTTATTGGCCAAGGGAGCCGGCGTACAGCTTCTGAGTCATGTGGCCAGCATGACTAAGCCACTTCTGGCAAACCAGAGCAGCGCACGGAAACGCCGTTTACCTTCCCACTGGAGCGGTACCTATTTATCTACTTGCACTTTGACGTGCTTTTGAACCGCTAGGTTGGCAGGAGCAGGGACCGAGCAACGGGAGCTCACCCTGTCACGGGGATTCGAACCGCCGACCTTCTGGTTGGCAAGTCCTAGGCTCTGTGGTTTAACCCACAGCGCCACCCACGTTAGGAGACATCTATTCCCCTCACCAGTAGAAGTAACATCTGTGCCCTTTGTCTGTTAAGCTAGAAAATGGGAACAGGCAGCAGCACTGTCTTAAGTTGTTGCCTTATTGTAGTGCAAACTTTGGAGACAAACAAAAGGCAATCTCTGTTCACAATACAGGCAAATGCTATGAAGTCATTAAAAGCCATGGAAACCTAGGATTTCATACATGTCAGGAACAGTTACAGTTCAGCGGGGAGGAATACATTAGGGATCCCAACAGCTACATGAAGTTATAATATACATAACTGCTGCAAGCCATTCTTAAGCCGGATAGCCATGTGTGTTCCATTAAAATTACTTTGCGAAGATAAATACCCCTCCCCTGATCTTTCACTGTACTTCCCATAAGCCAGACCCAGTAATTCGCTGGTGTGCAGAACAAGCACTATGATTAGTGAGCAGGCATGTACTGACGTATTTCAATTTATTGGAAGTTGGGTGATGTTCTACGGTGCAATGGCGAAGATGTAACAGCATGAAGCTTCCTTTCATGGGAAAATAAATCTTGAAAGATTCATCCGAGATTTGAACAGCAAACTAGTGACAAACCGAGTTTTATAAAGAGACATTAGTGGGAATAGCAAAAGTAAAACTCCCTCCCCCCCCCCAAAAAAACCTAGCCTAAGGAAGAAGAGGTGTTCATCGTCAGTATGTGCAGGACTGTGCGTAATTCTAATTGTGCCACCTCAAAAAAGGTAAGCTGTACAGCTAGAAAAGAGCAACTAACATGTTCAAGAGGATGAGGTGCCTTCTCTGCGAAGAAAGGGCTGCAACATTTGCACTTTTCATTTAGAAAGCAAGATGATTAAGAGGAGACATGACATTTATATAATCACGTATAGTGTGGAAAGAGACCGCTTCACCCTCTTTCAACACTAGAACAGCTCAAAGGTAAATTCAGTGATAAAACAGTACAATTAAAAACAAAACATGCTTAGAACGTTTAAAAACAATTTAAAACATAATCAAACCATCATGTAAGTGTTCTAATCCCAGTCAGTACCACCCTGGGAGGTAGGACAACATGCTAATTTAAAAATTGATTAATGAAACCTCCTTCCACCCTTTTGTGAGAAAGCCTAATTTCTCAATAAGCACACCAAGTTGAAAGACTTCAAACAGCTTGGGACTCAGCTACATTAGTAAAAAAAAAAAAAAGTGATCTGAATGCATTATAAGCATGCAACACCAGATGGTGCCAGAGAGCACAAAACATTTCTATAACTTTTTTACATAGGTTTTTTTTCCCTTTTGTTATAATTATTTAATTTCTGGCTTATTTATAGCATCCACCCCACCCCCCCGTGTGTAGATCCCCCCATGAAGTGCTCAATGCAATATATACTTCTATATTCCATTATGAAATGAAAAAATCTACTTGTTCTCACTGGAGTCCACAGAAGTTAATTTGTCTGAGGCCCGCTATTCAGTGCTGCGGTTATTTTTTTTCAACAGGTAACAACAGGTAACTTGATTAGAACAAAAAGAAGTTTGGGCAGCCTTGTCCTTTGCATGGCTCCCAAGGGTAAGAGAAGGCAACTGCTTGTGCTCTTTCAAATCTGCATCCTTTTAGGTCACCGTTGTTCTGAAGGAATAACAATGTAGGTCGATTTTAATGAGCTGTCTGGTGTGTAGTTTTCCCCATGCGCTGTGCAGTAATTTTCATGAGCTCATGCCTTTTCTCCAGAATAATCCCTCTGTTAATTCTCCCCTTGTCTTTTACCTGCAATATTCCTTTTTATCAGGTAGCGAAGACATAAGTTAAGAGTCCTCACAGCATGTTCTTCAAAAATGCCTTAAAATGTTCCAGTACAAGTTGAATGTTGGACCAACTGTCAAGTCAGTCAGTTTTTAATTGTGTGTAGGCAATGATCGTTACAATATAAGAATCACAAAAGCACATTTATCGAAGACAACGTTTTTAAAAAATCAGTTTTTGGAACTGCAAATCATCAAAACTTAAAATTGCAACATTCTCCAAAATAATTTAGATTTAAAAATCCCCCTGGCAGACAACACTGCTTGGGGTCCAAAAATTAGTCCAGAACCTTCATGCGGATTAAGTGCATATAAAACTACCCGGTAGGTAACAAACTTATCTACATCCATCAGCAACCATATAATTTTGAAAACATCTGATTGGCCTCTTGGAAAATTCTTTGATATAGATGAGCTGTATCAAATGGCCACACAATATACACAGCACAGTGTCTTCAATCTGGCTTGATATGCAAGCACAAAGGTGGTCATTTGTTGATCTGTTAAATAATTTACCAGCCAGATTTCCAATTATGCTTGAAGAATTTGTAAGCTGAGTAAATGGGTGTTTAATAGGAGGGGAACTGGTTTTTCAGTTTGCTCTGAAAGGGCAAAAAGGTGCATTTGTGTCCAATGTAGAGAGGTTCTTTCAAATCAGTCCTACTGATCTCTAAGTATTACACTCATCTTCACTCTCATATGCCATAGTAAATACACACATACACAAAGTGGATTCTATGTGTTTTAATGTGTCTTTCTTTGACTTTTAGTACATCCCTATTGAAGCAGCAAGGATGCTCATTAGTAAAAGAACAAAAATAATTTCTTAGTCACAGTGGAAAGTTTCTCTGTAACCAAGCTTTAATGGAATTGCTTCATTGCATATTTTAATTATGTGTGTTTATATTTTAATGGGGCTGTTTTATTGTGTATCTTAATTGTGTATTTTAATTATGGATGTTTAACATTTCTGAAGTTGTGCAATTGGCTTTTATGCTTGTAAACCATCTAGAGGTCTATTGCAGCATAAAGCAGTATATTCATGAATTAATTGGTGATTATTCCTGGGGGGGGGGGGTCAAGTGATTTTACTGGTGTTTTTCTTATGGTCAAGAGCTACCATGAAACATTACATGTAGCTATTATATGCATTGCCTTTTCTGCGAAAAATAAAAACGAGGTGCTAGTAGTGTTAGATTGATTAAAGGGTGCTGGTACTCTGTACCACTAACTGCTGTCACAAAAGGGACCCTGGTTATATGTAGTCTTATCTAGAAAGGTTGTTCTGTCAATGCCAAGATAAATAGCATTAATGGGAGCCTGCCCCATTGGACAAGACTAGAGGTGGTCGGCATGTAATCCTCAGCATAATTTCAGACAGGTGGCAAGAAGAGGGAAAAGGAGGTGGCAGAGATAAAAAAGTTGGGTGCCTTTCCCATCACCAGCTAGCAATCTCCCAACAGAATAAAATATTCCCCGCCCCTAAACTAGGTCTATTAATAGGCACATTCCCTATTTTCTCCACAATCTATTGAATGTTTTCTTCACAATGGAACTTACCTGCCAGTTGCATCACTTGGTTAGGCAAAATACAACCTGGGAACTGAATCTCATAATCTTGCTAATGTAGTCTGGATGTTAACATTCTGAATAAGATGGATGGTGAGGCAACAAGAAGGAAAATGCAAATTGGTGCAAATTGATGCTAACTCCAGGTGGGAATGTGCTTTCTGGTTGAAGGCGAATATGTATTGAGATGTTATTACATCAATAAAAAATGTGGCAAGGCATGGCAACAGATTACATGGAAGTAGCTGCGTTAGCAGCTGAAAGTCGGATGACATCAACAAATTTTGAACTAGCTTAAAATTAAGAGTACCGCTTTCCTCTGCCAAGTGTTGCAGGCTATGCACTCCAGGTATCCACATTTATCACCTAGCTTCACCACAAGAAAGCTGGAGACAGACAAGAAAGAGGTGAAGAAAAGTGTTTGAGATAAGTTTCACATCCCATTGAGCATGCATACGTCCCTCTTGTCCCACTGTTGCCTTTGAACAAAAAAGCTCCACAGGTTGGTTTTTAGATTATTATTTTGTTGTTGTTGTTGTTGTTGTTTTGAAACAATAGACAAACCTCTCTAGGGACTCGGCTACACAACTGCAAATAAAACATTTTAAGTGTGTTTTAAGTGCAATATACAATGTGACACTAGATGGTGAACCTTATGGAAAATTCAATGTATTTTTTTAAAGCATTTTCAGAATGGTTTTTCTATGTGTGTAGATTCCACCATAGTCTCTTCCCACAAGTAACATGTGAAGGAGGCTTTTAGACGTGAAGGGAAGGTGAATTAGTGAGTGCACAACCACACACCATGAACCGCAGTAACACTTTCAAACAAAACACCCTTAACACTCAGAGAGACATCTGTCTGCCTCCTGCCTCACTTGCAGCAAAAAGGCAGATTTTCTTGTCTATCTACCAGTGTTTTTCTTTTGCAGCCCCTGCAACATCCTACCCTAGGCAACAGACCAGTAGCACTCAGAAGGTCTTGTCAAAACTTAAAAAGTCTGGTCTGCATTAAATGGCCACATATTAGGTGCAATTTTCAAGTTTAGTACAAACTTTTCTGAGAGATGCAGCTATTATTTTTTAAGCGGAAGATTCCAGGCACACTGGAACGCACAGCAAGCCTGCAGAGTATATAACACAGACTGCCATTTACCTGAGGGTAGAAGGCCATTGTTGGTGCATGCAACAGCACGCCAACAACCTTTTAAAACAGGAAAAGCCACTTCCCACAGAAAAAGCAACAGCAGGAAGAGGAGAGTTGAGCATTCTCTCTGCCATTTATCTAACCCAAACTGCGCACAGTATGAATGTGACAACCAGTGGAGTAGCAGCAAATTCAGAAGTGGGTGAATTTTGTGATAGTCATAGCCACACACCCTCACAGCCACACCCACTATACAACTTCCAAAGCAATTACTGCATAATTATAACAATGTTATACAACCAGGGATGCGTTGCAATGATTAATGCAGATCTCCATATATTGCCTTTCAAGCTAGTTCTACTATTTTCTGTGCACATACAAACTCAAGTGATGTGAAGTGCTCCAATACCTTCTTTCGGGGTGACTTAAGTTGTGTTTCCCCAGAAGTTCCCTTGCACCTAAAAGAACTTGCATGCCATACTCTTGAAACTGAAGCACCTTGTGCTTTCAGCGTTTTTAAATGCTCAGCTTTAAATGCGTACCACTGGTGACAACCAAGTTTGCACGCATGAGCGTGGGTGTGTGAGCACATGTGCAAACATACACAACCGGCTGCAGCACCCTGTCAATGCATGTTTGATGGCAAACCCCTTTGCAACACTTTGCTTTTGTGCGGTGTGCAAAATGCGTCTTTATCCTCAGCAACTGATGGGCAAGAGAAATAAGCTTCTAGGCTGCCTACGAATTGCTCATGGGTAACCTGGAATTTGTCTGACACTCAGTTCCAAGTTGCGAATTTGACCTTGCCCTGCACACAGAGGCAGAACACCAGCTTTACCTGCAGAAGATCCAGCTGGAGATGTACATATTTTTCGCTCTATAAGGCGCACCAGACCATAAGACACACCTAGTTTTTGGAGAAGGAAAACAAGAAAAAAAATATCCTGAATCCCAGAAGCCAGAACAGCAAGAGGGATCTGGCTTATGGGATAGCCTCTTGCTGTCCTGGCTTATGGGATAGCCGTGCGCAGCCTCTCCCGGGCAGCAGGATGAAGGCTCCCCCTGCCTGGAAGAGGCTGTACACAGCTAAGGCAGAAGGCTCCCCCAAGAGCCATGCTCCCTTTAAAGAGTGTGTGGAGCATGTGTGCGGCTCTTGGGGGCTTTTCCCCGAGAAGGGCAGCCCTTCACGCGGCTCTTTAAAGGGAGCACTGAGCAGAGCCTCCCACTTGCATTCGCTACATAAGACACACACACATTTCCCCTTACATTTTAGGAGAGGAAAAGTGTGTCTTATACAGCAAAAAATACGGTAAATGTCCCCTTCCCTGAAACCCATCACCAGTCGGTGTAGGAAGTACTGCCCTAGATGGATCAGTGGTCTGACTCAGCAGAAGGCAGCTTCCATGTTCCTATTAGTCAACAACTTCACCCTTCCTATGCATTTAGCACTCTAACTGGCTCAAGTGGTATTAAAAATAGGTTAGAAACCCTTCCCCTCCTAATCCTCCATATGTTCTATTCTGTGATGTCTTTACACATACACCTTCCCTGCGTTTCTCTTGGGGGAGTGCCATAGCTGAGCTGCAGAACACCTGTTTCATATGCAGATGATCCCGGGTTCAATCTGGTATCTCCAAGAAGGGTTTGGAAACCCTGGAGAGCCACCATAAGTCAAGTGTAGACGACACTGAGCTAGACAGACTGATGGCATAAGGTAGCTTCTTATGTTAAAACTTCAGGGTTTCACTACAAGGGCATTGGGGTCAAATTCCACAGCACTACATTATCATCCTGATTTGATTCCCTCCCTCTCTTTCTTTTTTCTTTTCCTTCTCCTCCTGCGATGAGGCTACATTTTAATATTTTAATGTTTCAATATTTTAATGTTGTATTTTAATTTTGTTTTTAAGTTGTAATCATTCAACTTGTTTTTATTATTGCTTGTAAGCCGCTCTGAGCCCGGCCTTGGCTGGGGAGGGCGGGGTATAAATAAAAATTATTATTATTATTATTATTATTATTATTATTATCAAGCCACATCCCTGATTACCTTTAGAAACAGGGTTCCTGATGAAGGTGATATTACTGCCAAACCATGGTTTAGTGCTGCATGAATGAGTTGGTTGTGGCGGGGAGCAATCTATGACTTGTGCAAACCACAGTTTGCAAGCAACAGCAAAATTTCCCTAAAACTCAGAAATAAGGTAAGCAATTGGCTGGCCCAAGGAGAGACAATGTTGCAGGCATATGGCTCGCTGCTATGCCTGAATGACGCCAGAGACCGCTGCTGTGATCATGAAATGAGGCAAAGGTCACAGCCAGTTTTTGCAAGTTACCTTGAGTTTAGGAAGCTCAAGTCATAACATTAAGTACTGTAACAACAAAAAAACACCCAACCAAAGCAACATTCTGTATCAAACAGATTCTTAGACTCACATACTATCTCTGTCTAGAGATGCAAACCTTGAGCTAAAACTCCCATCTTTTTACCTCCAAAATAAGTTTCTACAACCAATTCTGCTTGGAAGAGGGAGGGGAGAAAGAGAGGAGCAATATCCCTTTGTCCATTAAACAAAACGGTTAAGTAAGGCACCCACACAATTAAAATGTATTTATGGAATACAGTTAGCAGAGAGCTATTACTGATCATAGCTTTTCTGCAACACTAAAATTACAATCTCATAATTCATGTCTTCCTTTAAGAACTCACAGAACAGCTTAACAAAAACTCCCAGTAATTTCCCATTTAGGCACTGAAAAGAGCTCCTCAGCTCCACCATTGCCACAATATGAGAACCTTACTAGACAATTTACCGAGATACCTCTTATTCCAGCCTTGTAAATAAGCTCAAAAAAGTTGATAGAGATGTTTGTTTGTTTGCATTACTAGTTTGGTAAGAGACTAGTAGCCTGTTTTTCCATGCTGGCCACCGGGGTTATTATGGGATAGGGAACTCTCAGCAGCCAGCTGTCTTCTTAGCAGACATTGTGTGTGTCGTAGGGGGAGGAACCTACATTTTACCAAACATACTGGTAAAGGAGAGATGGGTTTCCTGTCCTCCACAGCCAGATGGGATCCAAACAGACTGAAGAACAGAGAGGTCTGTCCCTCCTCCTCCAGCACCCACTTGCAAGAAATTCCTGGCTGCCTGGGGCTATCAGGTGAGTTGGTAAGTAAAAGTCATCTAAGTCTAAGTCATCCTATGCTTTTCTTCCAATGAAATGCATACGTTTTCACGATTAACCATACACCCCAACTTTCCTGCAACAACTAAAGTTTATGAAATATGGACAAGCCTATTGAAGTTTCATATATATATATATATATACACATACATACAGTATATATGAATGAGAGAGAGAGAGAAATGTACATGAGTCACATTCATACAAATTTTCCCACTTCAATGATATTTCAATTCTGCAAGCATGCCAGATGTATCTGCGGCAACCTCCTACCTTGGTGCCATCCACACTGATTATCCGATAGCTGTTTCTCGTGCTGTCATAGAAGTAGGAAACAGTTACAGCCTGCTTGCTTGCAGGTACCCAGTTCTTCTTGGTGGTGTGGTCAATTTGGAACACATGCGCTCTGGTGGTGAAGATGGGCTGCTCTCTGGAATAGGGAGGGACAGGAGAAATGGAATGCATCATGAGTTTGTGAAAGATGGAAATGCCGCGTCTGTTCTGCCCTTGATCAACAACGTAACGTTGATCAAGTCTAGCCCAGGGTTGAAACAGCTCAGGATGAGAACTCTGGAATTCTGAAGGAGGAGAGCAAAGCTACAAAGAGTTACACCACTCAAGTCTTATACCTATTCTGACCCATATCACCTCCTTATCCTGGGAAGTGTCAAAACTTGCTAGCACCGAGCTTCTTCTTCTTAAATTCCCACACTATTACCAAATAGCCAAATTCCACGGCTCCTTTTCCTGCAAGTGTCATCCACCACTCACAGCTGTGAAGTTATAAGGTTTAAGTAGATGTTTTCTTCTGGGAGAAATGGTTGTGTGTGCGTGTAAAGAGAAGGGATCATCAGATCCTTGAAAGGATGATGGAATAAATATGTCAGATAGTTGTGTGCTCCATGATCACGTTCTCTTACCACTGCCACTTTGAAAGACAATAATGATTTTTAAAATACATATTTTTTAAAGCTTTTAAATGTTGACACTTAAAACGGGAAAACGTCTCATGCCCAGACCTGTGGCCAATTTTATGACAAATGTGTGTCTTTTCAGCTAATGCTAGAAATTACCTTGTGTAAATACCAGAGACAACTGAAGCTTAGTACTGTAATTCAGGTACATAGTTTAATACACAACACACGTTTCTAAGCAGGTGGCTCTGTTGAATGCTAATGCAGCAGGACGATAAAATGAATTCAAATATAATGTGAACAGCCAAATGGCATACAGGAAGCACCATCATTCTTCCCCAATCCCCTTCTGCATTCTAATAAGCAATCTCCAATGTAGATCCACGCATATAAAAATGACCAGTACCTAGATGGTCGCGAAGAAGATTGTGTCATGCATTTTATCTACAAAATGCAAAGGTTCCCTAGAGTAAAGCTTAATTTAAATAATCCACAGTTTGAGGAATTAAAATTCTGCTTCTTGGTTTCATTCCAGGTGCAGGATTCTTATAGCAGGTATTCCTCACAAACAAGTAAAGAACCAGTTTCCACCAGTTCTTGCAATTCTCCCTTTTAACTTTGCCTTTTTGTAAGCGACTCGGTACAACTTACAGAAGTAAAAAGGAGTATGAGGTATCAACCACATGTGGGGCGCTCATTTTAAAGCTACATATGTATTGTTCCTCAACATTCCCAAGTGTCACAAGTTCCAGGGCAGTTTAAAAAATGAACAAACTAAGGTCAGCGGCCTTCTGGAGAGAGGGAGAACGTGCTGCAAACAAGCATATATGTGTGTGCGTGTGTGTGTTGAGCACAAGCACCCAAAAAAACCATCAAGTCTCCAAAACACAGAGAATGCTCTTGGACATTCAGCCAGCTGCACAACTCAAACTTCTTTCTCCTTCGCTGAACACAACACAACTGCTCTTCTGTTTCTTCTCTAGCCCCTAATCAAGCAAGATGTGGACCACAGCTAGTAGCCAAGAGCCATCAATACAGATATAAGGAAACAGTTTCTAGTCATCAAGGATGACTGAAGCAGCATTTTTGATAAAGACTCTTCCACCTGCAGAGAAGGCTCCACATGCATAATAACCAAAACCTTGTCCTTAAATGTCCCCCTGCAGTAACGCTCCTTGATATAGACACATAACTCCACCTTTTAACGGGGCTCAGACTAACAGACTGCCCAAGTGTCCCTATTTTCCAGGGACAGTCCCAAATTTACAGATGCTGTCCCAGTTTCTGATTTGATCCTGGAATGTCCCACTTTTCCTTAGGACATCCCTATTTTCATCGGAGAAATGTTGGGGGGGATGGAGTTATGGGTATGGGACACCCCCAGCCAAGGAGATAACTATACAACCTTTAGAAGACATCTGAAGGCAGACCTATATAGGGACTTTTTAAATGTTTAATGTTTTCTTGTGCTTATATATATGTTGAAAGTCTCCCAGAGTGGCTGGGGCAACCCAGTCAGATGGGAGAGGTGTTGTTGTTGTTGTTGTTGTTGATGATGATGAATAGGACGTCCTTGTTTTCATCAGATAAATGTGGGGGGGGGGTATGGACTAAACTCCTTGCAGGCAAACACAGACAATGCTCTTTGACAGATATTTGCTAAGGGCAGAGGAAGGACATGGGAAACTGCTTTAGATCAAGTCAGACCATTCATTAAGTGAGCTCAATATTGTCTATAAGGTAAAGGTAGAGGGACCCCTGACCATTAGGTCCAGTCGTGACAGACTCTGGGGTTGCGACGCTCATCTTGCTTTATGGCCCGAGGGAGCAGGCGTACAGCTTCCGGGTCATGTGGCCAGCATGACTAAGCCACTTCTGGCAAACCAGAGCAGCGCATGGAAATGCTGTTTACCTTCCCGCTGGAGCGGTACCTATTTATCTACTTGCACTTGGCATGCTTTTGAACTGCTAGGTGAGCAGGAGCAGGGACCAAGCAACAGGAGCTCACCCCGTCACGGGGATTCGAACTGCCAACCTTCTGATTGGCAAGTCCTAGGCTCTGTGGTTTAACCCACAGCGCCACCTGCGTCCCTCTATACTGACTAATATTGTCTATACTGACTGGCAATGGGTTTTAGGGAGGATTCTTTCCCATCCCTACCTGGAGATGCTGGGCATTGAACTCAGGACCTTTTGCATGCAAAACAGATGCTCTACCACTGAACTAAGTCCCTTCTCCAAAGGCCCAATCAGGTCTATCGTCTTCTAAATGCGCCATGAAGGCTAACCATTTAACAGACAACCATTCTACCCAAGGCTGCTTGATGCAGGAAAAATTATAACAAGTTTTCTTTTTCGTAAGTCATTGTGAGAGTTATTTTAGATGAAAAGCAACTAATTTACACCACACACCTGGGTGTGCACTTAAATCATTACGAGCCAGGTGATCATTAATTGAAGCAATCTTTATTTGTGAAATATATCTGGGGAGTGCCTGATCACCTCATCTGCCTCCTGAGAAATCTCTATGTGGGACAAGAAGCCACAGTTAGAACTGGATATGGAACAACTGATTGGTTCAAAATTAGGAAAGGAGTATGACAAGGCTGTATACTGTCTCCCTGCTTATTTAACTTATATGCAGAATTCATCATGCGAAAGGCTGGGCTGGATGAATCCCAAACCGGAATTAAGATTGCTGGAAGAAATATCAACAACCTCAGATATGCAGATGACACAACCTTGATGGCAGAAAGTGAGGAGGAATTAAAGAACCTTTTAATGAGGGTGAAAGAGGAGAGCGCAAAATATGGCCTGAAGCTCAACATCAAAAAAATGAAGATCATGGCCACTGGGCCCATCACCTCCTGGCAAATAGAAGGGGAAGAAATGGAGGCAGTGAGAGATTTTACTTTCTTGGGCTCCATGATCACTGCAGATGGTGACAGCAGTCACGAAATTAAAAGACGCCTGCTTCTTGGGAGAAAAGCTATGACAAACCTAGACAGCATCTTAAAAAGCAGAGACATCACCTTGCCAACCAAGGTCCGTATAGTTCAAGCTATGGTTTTCCCAGTAGTGATGTATGGAAGTGAGAGCTGAACCACAAAGAAGGCTGATCGCCGAAGAATTGATGCTTTTGAATTATGGTGCTGGAGGAGACTCTTGAGAGTCCCATGGACTGCAAGAAGATCAAACCTATCCATTCTGAAGGAAATCAGCCCTGAGTGCTCACTGGAAGGACAGATCCTGAAGCTGAGGCTCCAATACTTTGGCCACCTCATGAGAAGAGAAGACTCCCTGGAAAAGACCCTGATGTTGGGAAAAATGGAGGGCACAAGGAGAAGGGGACGACAGAGGACGAGATGGCTGGACAGTGTTGTCGAAGCTACCAGCATGAGTTTGACCAAACTGTGGGAGGCAGTGGAAGACAGGAGTGCTTGGCGTGCTCTGGTCAATGGCATCACGAAGAGTCGGACACGACTAAATGACTAAACAACAACAATAACGTATCTGGGGAAACTAAGAGTTGTGGTGCTGTTTTGAAAATCAACCCTCTGATGAACCACCATGCTTCTAACACCTTGGTGTTCAAACCAATAGCAGCTCTGGAGTTCTTTCAACAGGGGCTACACACCTGAAAGTGTTGAGCCTATCGCAAGAGATCAGGGGTCACCAACGCAGCTCCAGGTGCCTGCGGAGGGCTTCAGTAAATGTGTATTCAAAAATCAATCAATCACTATAGTTGTATGCCACCTTTCCAAAGTTAAAACCACGCTGAAGGCAGCTTACAACATACAAAAAATGACATAACCACAAACACAACATTAGTATTCATAAACAATGAACAAAACATTAAAATGTGCACAACCAGGCCGAGCAATTTCCACCTGACTCATAGCACATAAAATAAAGATGCAAAAAATTAACAGCAACCACCCCCTGCCAACAAACACCCCTTAACAACACCCCAGCCCAAGCATCTGTTCAGCAGCCTCAGCTTTTGTAGCTGGAGTCAGTCCGGGCCCTGCCTTCCCAGGCCAGGTGGGAAAAGGCCTGCCTGCAAGACAGGGGTCAGGTCTTCCATGAATCACAGCTAAGATGCATGAGACTGCTTGTACTTTTTGTTCACTTGCTCAGCTTCTCCTACATGGAACATGGTCCCTTCATCAAATCCGCCTTTTCCTGGATGCCAGGATAGGACACCCACCTTCCTCTTCCTTCTGAATGGAAGTAGTGTGAAAGACCTTCTCCCTATGACCAAGTGCAGCGGTGGCAGATGTACGTGCCTCAGTCTATTGATTAGGGGAAAACCTGCCTGTTTCTGTACTTTTAAGGTGTGGTGACTATTTGTGACTGGCACCCACTGAACTTCCTCAAAATTCCAAATGTGCCAAAAAAAAGGATGGAGGCCCCTTCAATAGATAATGATGGCCACTGACATCAAGTATGCACATTACCAGCTTTTAACGTTTCCAAACCAGCCCTCATTAAACAGCTCTACATAGCATATTTTCTCCAGGCATCCTACACACCCACAATGCCAGGGGAAGGGAAGAAATGGTATATGTACATAAAAAGCTGAAAATCCAATAATGACAAAACAGTGGGTGGAACAAATGGTGAGTCTTCTTAAAGAGTTTCACTTGTTCAAGCTGCCTTACATCTTGCGTGCACCTTCAGCTTCTGAACCACAGCCAGGTTTTTAAAAGCCTACATACCCAAGATTTATCCTTTAGCTAAAGAACAAGCTTACATCTGATGATTCGATCATAATTTGAACATATTTAGGCGTTCAGAAGCATGCCAGGTGTCAGGTGGTAAGGTAGCTGAAATGCTCTGTTCTGGGTTTGTAAACATTCCCAACAGCCAGGCATAAGCCAGCATGGCAGAGTGGCTGGTATAGGGGCAGGGAACCTGTAGCTCTCCAAATGATCATGAATGATAGCGATGGAAGGGAATCTGAGAATCATCTAGGCAACCCCCTGCAATGCAGAAATATGCAGTTGCCCTATACAGTGGTACCTCGGGTTACATATGCTTCAGGTTACATATGCTTCAGGTTACAGACTCCGCTAACCCATAAATAGTACCTCGGGTTAAGAACTTTGCTTCAGGATGAGAACAGAAATCATGCTCTGATGGCATGGCGGCAGCAGGAGGCCCCATTAGCTAAAGTGGTGCTTCAGGTTAAGAACAGTTTCAGGTTAAGAACGGACCTCCGGAACAAATTAAGTACTTAACCCGAGGTACCAGGGATCAGACTTGCAACCTTGGCATTATCAGCGCCAAATGAGCTATGGTGGTCATCCTGGACTCCAACTCATATCAGTAAGGCTGAGATGCCCCAGCCAATGGTCAGGAACAGCAGGAGTTGGGAGCACAATAGCTGTCCTGCTGGATGAGACGAAAAGGCACATCTTTAGTCCAACATCCTGTTCTCATGATGGCCAACTGGAGGGATATAGGAAGCCTGCATATCTTAGTTCTTTAAGAACTTTCTGGACAATGCCAACCAAGACCCAGGGATTTGTTCATTTTTAATATCACCATTATAAGACCTATGTGTTACAGTGCAACTCAGTTTATTAGACAGCAGTGCACGCGTACAAGTTTGTTTGCTGAGCAGGTATCCCTCCCCATGCCCTGGATCTTTCAAATGCCCACATCTGATGCCCAAAAATGTCTTTTGCACCCAAACAAATAACAAGAGGGACAAGCTGAATACAAAATGGCCCCCTATTATATAATATAATCTTATGTGCACACACACTGAGAGACACTTTAAGATTATTTTGTTTTTGTTGCAAGAGACAAACATGGCTATAACTTATTTTAAATATGATAAAAGCAGAGCAATCATGGGTTTTAAAAAATGGATTTGGGGTTATTAATTCACGCCTGCAATTAATAATAGGCCTGGAGTGTACCAGCATAACTTGCCTATGTATATTCAGGGAGGAGGGGGTGAATGGATGAACCAGTTCACAACTTCAAAAATTAAAATGCATTTAAAAGGGGGGGGGGCTGTTCTTGTGCCTGAAGGTAAAGCTGAAGAAATATGTTAATTATGATGTAGTTATAAATCCTATTCTGTGTGGCCCTGAACTAAGCATAAATGTGATTCCACAGCCCATGTATACTTGCATTTTACACAAGACTAGAAATTGTTCGGAAAGGAGCTGTGACAATGTATTTGGACACCTCAAATACCAACCAGGACACAGTATAGAAATGAAGGATATAAACCTGCCTGGTGCTCAGCTTCCTCCACTTCTAATTTATTTCTGTGCTCTTCACACGAAAATGAAGCTCCCCTGTCCACATCTATGCTTGCTAGCAGCAGGCCTTAAAGTAGAGACCCATTCCCAGAATATTCTAAGCACCTTTAAACCCCAAGGAAGGGATACCTAAAGCCCTTAAGGGGTTGGACTACAACTCCCATCATCCTTCACCACCCATGGCCCCATCTGAACTGTACATTTAAAGCGGTAACATACCACTGGGTAATGTAATTTATTAATAATGCTGAGAAGTTGCTAGCTGACCCCTATTCCCTTCACAGAGCTACAATTCCAAGAGTTCTCTGGGAAAAGAGGGATTGACTGTTAAACCAAGCCTTCAGACATGCATATAAAGCTTCTCACCCTTCAACAAAAAGTTGAAAGGTTGGAGTTCTGTTCTGTTGTTGTGGCTGTTCCATTTCATTTGAATATTGAGCCTAATAGGAGAAGACAGGTAGGCCAATCAAGCCTTTTATACTGCCAGCAACCAGCACTGCGAGGGATGTGAACAGTGTCACTTATAGATTGACAAATGGAACAGATAGACTAATTGTATTTTAGTTGTCTTTGGACAGCTTGCAAAAATCACATAACCATATGGTGATTATTTCCACTGTGTTGGAAATAAATTTAACACTTACCACCCTCAAAAAACCACGTGGGTTTCTTTTTCGCTGCTGCTGTTGTTGGAAAAAGTTAGAATCTAGGGTAAATGGAACACTGTCAAGCACTGATCAACAAACCCGAGCACAGAACATTTCCTCCAGAATCCTAGTTCAGTATTAATCCCAGAGCCTGAGGGGAGCACAATCATTGATCCTGCTGCCTGTGTGATAGGTCGCTCTGATTGTGTACTGTACTGTCGGAGCAGCTGGAGAATTTATCAGAGGAAGGATGCACAGCTGCCGCCTGCTCATTTGGTGGTCCATCATCCAAAAAGTGTGCCCTGGTACTGAATTCCAGGAACAGCAACACCCACACCAATAAATCTGCAATTGCAACCACTTTAGGACAGGCTTCTAATACACAGAGCTGACTGCTTTGACAGCTGAAACAATGAGGGTTTTATGAGGACAGACACACTTCAGGAGCCCTGTCAAGGAGGAAAGCAGATCAGGGGAAAGGTTTTGAAGTGAAAAACTGGTTGTAGGGCAAAGGATTCGTATATGCACATACTACTGCTTCTCTCCACTCAGAAACTGAGTTGCTTTTTATTTTAAAAAAGCTGTGGGAGCATTTTTGCATATATTTGCATGCATCACATGGTCCCAGTGAGTATCCTCAGGCTGGTGTGCAGACTGTGGTTGCTGCTTTTAGTGTGTTTTAAGGTGCCATGATAGAAGCATCCTTGAGCATGGTATGTATACTCATCAAAAACAAAAACATTTCCACACACACAAAAACCCCAAGCCTTGGAAAGCCTATTTTGATGAGAATGGAGAAAAAAAATCAGAAAAACATACAAATGCCGCAGAGGTGGTCCACAGAGCCTGTTTAACTTCCAGCATGAACAAATTCTCTTTTAGCAGCACCATCCCTTATTGTTAAAATGACTAATGTATGGTTTTTAGAGTAACTTTCAATTAAAGTTGAAGAAAGGTGTGGCCTACAGGCACATGAGGCTACCACCATCAGCGTTATTTCAGTGACTTTGCTAATAACCCTAGTTCTAAACGCCAGTCTCTGCTATCAGCAGCAAACCCACTTTTTGCACTCAGAACCCCAGTGGCAAGGCAGTTACAGGGCTCACAATGCTAGAAAAATGTGCAATTTTGGCACACTTAACCATGTACACAAGCACAATCTTATTTACTGCTCTTTCAATGGATAATAAACCATGAAACATTTCCCTAGCCTGAGCTAGCATAAGCACATTCTTTTCATTTTATTTATTAATTTAAGCGAGTGATTAACTCGCTCACCGACATTTGTATCCCACTGAAGCGCTTAGGCACAATCTCTTTTCAATGCCAAAATTACAGTACCTTCATCCATGTTTCTTCATTTGAATAAGCAGCACCAGAACCTGACAAGATGCCAAAAATGTCAAACGAATGCATCTTCCATTTCCATGGCAACTTCCACACGTAAAGAATGTACAGAATTGCAAAGCTCATAAAAATAACCCTGCACTCTGTCCAGACATGCATATACTGTATACATTTCCCCCCATTTCTCACTGCCCCATCTGCCTTCTTCGCATACCAGTTCATCAACAACAATCTATAATCAGAGACCAGAAAGAAGGTGAAATATGTCCAGATTCAACTTCCTTCAAGATTTGGTTCAAATCTCAATATAAATAATTAGAAGTCACTTGAAAGTACCAAACAGGCCTAGGATTAAAATAAGATTCAATTGTAAGTAAGTTGGATTTAGAATATTAAGAAAAGAGAAGCAGATAGTTAATTGTTGGAAATAAGTTTAGTTGAAGAATGATATTGGAGAGCATATGCAGATACAATGAAATTCAGAAGGGAGGGATTCGAGGAAGTCAATTAACAATGTAAGATAAATTGGGTTTTTCAAGTGATATGTGTTCACATTTTTTTTCTTTTTTAAATCAATGTGTTTTCTTTTTGTGTGTTTTCTTTTCTTTTTTCTATGTGGTATTTGTTATATTTTTTGTTATAAATTTGTTATATTCATTATAAATTTTTTTTGCAAAAAAAAGAAAGATTTGGTTCAAATCTCTTCCCCTCTTGGGATAGGACAGGATGCACCTGAGAGCCAGTTTGGTGTAGTGGTTAAGAGCGGTAGTCTTGTAATCTGGGGAACCGGGTTCACGTCTCCGCTCCTCCACATGCAGCTGCTGGGTGACCTTGGGCTAGTCACACTTCTTTGAAGTCTCTCAGCCCCACTCACCTCACAGAGTGTTTGTTGTGGGGGAGGAAGGGAAAGGAGAATGTTAGCCGCTTTGAGACTCCTTAAAGGGAGTGAAAGGCGGGATATCAAATCCAAACTCTTCTTCTTCTTCTTCTGTTTGGATAAATTGCTCTTTTCATTCTGAACACTCTAATCGTGCACCCCAAGGTTGTCCAGCATTGCATTATACCCTTTCTCTGCTTCCCTCAGCAAGTTTGTCATTATCCACACCCTAATTGCTGCCACACCCTGATCTACAGGAACTCATTCATACCTTCTGAATCAGGACTAAGCTGCAGCACTCCCATTTTTCACCTGCAACTGGGATGACAAGCACTCCTTAAAACTAAAGGCGCATCCAGATGCACAAAGCTTTGAGGGGCAAGCCCACTGCGGAACAGTACCCACTGCATCATGTTAAGGCATGCACTCTACAGCAGCTGTAAGCCAACATGGTGCCATCCAGATGTTGGACTCCCAACCTCCCATCTGACGTGATCCGAGGAACTAGCCAATTCCCCTTCCACTCCAGAGGGGCTTCTGAACTTTGAAAAAAAAAATGATTTCTGGTATGTGTTTTTCAAACAGGAAGAGAAATGAACATTCAGGTGAAGTGATACACATGTTCTGCTCCAAAAGATTAATGCAGACAGTCTCTACCTGGAGTAAGAGCAACTAAGGAAATGCATGTTCGGTGTGCACATCTGTCACCATGGCATTTTGAATGCAGGAGCACACCAGGCTTACCCAGATGGGGAAACATATGCTGTTAACAACCATTTTGTTGCTGTTTTATAAGTTTGGGTGCACCCTGCAAAAAGGAATTCTTATGCTCTTCCGAGCAGTTTAGTAAAGCTGGTTGAAATGGCATGTTGAATAGATTTGCTGCAGACTCAACAGGTTTCACACCACATGCAACATGAGTGAAGAAAATTGCAATAAGCGGGCAATAGTCACCTAAAGCTCTGGCAGATTTGAGGCAATGCCTTCAGAGAACTTTCCTTCACCACACCAATGGGTCTAGGAGACCATTTTTTGTGTGTTAAGCCTGTAGAACTGCAGAAATAAAGCAAGAACTCAAGAAATCTCTCTTTTATAAAAGAAAGCTGCATTTTAAGTTTTCTAAAGCATGGGTCATATACCGTAGCTAGGCTTTTGTGTATCTGTGACTTCATGCAACAAGGAAGGGGGGTGGGGAGAATATGAGGAATTCAGTTTCCTTCAATAATAATAATAATAATAATAATAATAATAATAATAATAACAATAACAACAACAACAATAGCTTTAAAAATGATTTTAATAGTATGTGGGACCTCAGTGCCAGCACTGCTCCTTGACTAGCAGATGTAAAATAAAGTTGCTCTCAGAACACCTTGGTTATTAGGAAATCTAGTGCTACAATATGGCTAAAGGAAGCCTTGGAAGAGGAGGGAGAGTTCAGCTGGAAGGGCGAGCCCATGACACAGTTCCAATCTCCCAACCATGCTTAGCAGATCAGGAAAGTTACGCCTTAGCAGAAATTAGTTTATAGCCGAGTTTTGCTTTGAGGCCCGGATGAGGACTACAAAAGGTGGGTGGAGGAAGTCAACCTCAAATCAGTTACAACTTGGAAGTTACTGTTTCAAATCGTTTGTCAATTTAATGCAAGTGTACACTAACAAGGAAAAAAAGGGCAACACACTTTAACCTTAAGCATCTACCGCTTGTTTGGTCAGAATACATCTGTTTCTTTTCTCTCATCCGACATACACAATGCAGAGGTTATCAGAGGGCAGAGAAACAGAACACAGCAAGGTCTCTCTCTTCACCACTGGAATTCTGTGCCCCACTCCGAATCTATCTACAGTGCCATTAATAGCCGTTTCAGTGTCTGTAGGCAAAAACAACGCAACAGAATATTTGTAATTCACAGGGGAAGCCTCTTATGGTTCTCAACAGAGCTAACACTTAATGCAACACCACTTAATACAAATTCTACTTCACACATTACAGCACTTGTCACAGCTGAGACCCAACACAACAAGGGGGGGAAATATCATGAGGATCAGGACTATTATTTTTTCTAAAGTCTAGTGTCAGGGAACTGACATCAGAGCGAGAGGCGGAGGCAGGGCTCCCGAGCGATGCCGGAGAGGGGACAAGCAAGGGGGAAGGAATTCCGCGTAACACCAATAGAGAAGAGAAGGGAGATAGGGGAATTGGCGACAGGGCTCTCAGACCCTTCTCCCGAATCTAGTGGAGAGAGCGCTGGCACGCCCCTGCCTTCCCCTTACTTGCGCAGACGCGTTCCGCGCAGGGAACATAGGAGGCGACTGGGAGTCAAACAGCTCTTATGCTGGAAGAGGTTCAGGAAACGCCCACTGACGGATTCTGCAAGTGACTAACAGGTCACGGAGCGCAAGCTCTAACCCTAAGCATGGTGGAGCAAGCAATCTAACCAAACCGAAGGCAATTTACGCACAAGTAACCCCATATAACCACTACATCTAGATTACTGGCAAATCTTTGAGATGAACTTTTAGCTTTGCTTAAAGCCACCTCTTAAAGGGAGACGCCTTCCTTTCATCCTCTTCTTCCAACTTCCTCATTGTCTTCCACTAATTATTTTAAGCATTCAACAATACAGGGAAAGTTATGGCAAATTTAACTGGGAATATTAAAGAGCATGCGGAGGGGTGGGGTAGGGAGGGGAGGGAATAAATTATGCAGCCAGCCTTTTTGGACAAGTTTTCATCTCTAGCCCTACTTCAGTTCCTCGTGAGAATCTAATCCAACAGCCAAAGGGAAAATATAGTGTAGCTAAACTGCTCATTATCCTGCCACTTTCAGTCGGCACAAAGAACTATCTGTTGAGCTATGCCTTATGCTGAGCATGGTGCTTTGGCCACCTCCACCCAGAACCAAACTGGCAACATTGCAAATGCATGCTGAGGAGAGCTCAAACATTACAGAGTACAAAATATAGTGATGAAGGATAGGCACAGGTTTGCTTAGCTCAGGAGCAGAGCACTCGCTTTGCATGCAGAAGGTCTCAGGTTCAATCCCAGTCATCTCCAGTTAAACTTGCAATGTATATAGCAGGAGCAGGGAACCTGGAACCTTTTTCTGCGTGAGGGTTGCTTGCCATTGTGGCCAATGTTCTGGGGACCCCAATTCCCGGGATGGGCAGAGCCAGTGGGAACAGTGGAGGTGGAGCAGTGGCTGTGACTTTTACCTTTGTACAGTAGGCTACATTTCAGCCACCCAAAAGGTAGACACACACACACCTATCTATGAAAGGTTGCAGCATTTGGGACTCTTTCATTTTTAGAGGAAACGCAAGTAGGAGGTAATGTGAAAGACATTTATTATTATTTAAATTTGCATACTGCCCTATACCCACAGGTCTCAGGGCGGTTCACAAGATAAAATCACAAAATACAATCATAAAATACATAATAAAAACAAAAACAACCCAATAACCCCCCACCTCCCCAACACACTTTAAAAGGGCATTGGATGACAATCAGCCAAAGGCCTAGTTAATGAGGAACATTTTTGCCTGGCGCCTAAAGGTCTATAATGAAGGCGCTAGCTCAACCTCCCTGGGGAGAGCATTGCACAAACGGGGAGCCACTGCGGAAAAGGCCTGTTCTCGTGTTGCCACCCTCTGGACCTCTTGTTGAAGAGGCACATGAAGAAGGGCCTAAGAAGATGATCTCAGGTAGGTTCATATGGAGAGAGGGAGTCCTTGAGGTTTAATAAAATTTCCTTTGGGAAATGTGACACAGTGGAGACTGTGGTGTCTTTAAGATATATGGTTTATTTACACATAGAGTGGTAACTCGGGTTACAGACGCTTCAGGTTACAGACTCTGCTAACCCAGAAATGGTACCTCGGGTTAAGAACTTTGCTTCAGTATGAGAACAGAAATCGTGTACTGGCGGCAGCGGGAGGCCCCATTAGCTAAAGTGGTATCTCAGGTTAAGAACAGTTTCAGGTTAAGAACAGACCTCCAGAATGAATTAAGTTCTTAATCCGAGGTACATCCTGAGCCTAGTGGATAGCGATGTTTTTCTCCATCTCTCACAACGCTAGAACTCATGGTCATCCAATGATGCTGAATCTTCGAAAATACAGGACAGGCAAAAGGAAGCAATGTAGGAATCGAATGTATGAAATGGCTGCCAACTTGGAGAGCTTTAAAAGCAAATCAGACACATGTATGGAGGTGAAGGCTATCAATGGCTGCTAGCCACAATGCCTATGCTCTGAGCTTCCATGATCAGAGGGAAAAATGCTTCTGAATGTACTTGCTGGAAAGCACAGGAAAGGAAAATGCTCCTGCCCTTGGGTCTTCCTTTCAGATTTCCTACAGCATCTGGTTGGCCACTGTGAGAACAGGATGCCAGACTAGATTGGCCACCAGCTCTTCTTTTCCCAGTTGCATTCTAAATAAAAGGAATATGCTGATACCACAGGTATGCATATCTACAACCTCCTCAGGAGCTTTTGCCTGAGTGGAATGTGTATTGCGGTAACATGCTCATCCAGGCAAGGAGGACACATTCCAGTCAGGCAAAAGCTCTTGAGGGGTGTGTGGTGGTGTGGCCTTGAGAGCAGGGCTGATGATTGCAGAGGGTCCCAAGGGCCAGACAGAAAGGAATGGAGGGCTACATTTGAAGTCCCCCCGCACCAGGTACATATAGTGGCTACAGCGTATTTCTTTTACTCAAATCATCAGTTGTTCTTCAGCCACAGCCCTCAGAGCAGCTTACGAAGAAAAACATAAAAATACCAGGAATGGCAACCAATTCAGCTTTGAGCCTAGACAAATTGGCACCAGGCAAACCTCTCTGGGAAGAGAATTCCACAACTGAAAAAGATTCTTCCGTGTCTGATCTTCACCCCTCACCTGGCCTTACGTCAAATGGCAAGGAGATGCAGAGCCCCCGAGACCAATTTTAACAGCCCAACAGGTTAATGCAAGAGCAGGCAGTTTATCAGACTGTCCCCTGGTCCCATGCCATTAACTGCTTTGTTCAATGGAACTAACTTGCAAGCAGCAAGCATGTATAAGATTACAACCTAGGTGCAAGAAAAAGAGGGTTCCAAGATCCTAAGGAGGTTTTATTTATGTAATATTTTGCTTACAGCTCCATTTCCGTTTTTGTGCTCTTACTCAAGCTGACATACAGCCAGTTTGGACTTTATGATAAGCCATGATTTATCATGGCAGGAATGAGTCACATCAAGTCTCAGCCTCCTGTGCTCCGTGCACCCCTCTCCCACTTTCCTCCCCTGGTATGGCCGCAAGGAGGAGATGTGGAAGCTTTCACTTCTGTTTTCCCTTAACCTCAGCTTGTCATTTTGTCCAAACTCAACAAACTGTGGTTAATGTTAACTGCAGCTCATTGGAAATAGGCCAGCTTCAAAGCAAGTATAATGAAGCTGTCTTATTTCAGCACACCATCAAGAGTAACCACAGTTTAGGGTTCAGACATATCACTAAACAGCAGTCAATCAAAACAGAGGTGAAAGCTTCTGATCTCCTCCTCATGGCTGCAACAGACAAGGGAGAATTATGGGAAGTGTGTGAACACAAGACATGGTTTACTGTGATGTCTGGACCCACTCAATACATTTGCTCAAGAATCGGAGATAAGGACGGTGACTTGGGAAACCTACAAATATTATTTTCATGCTAAGCAAGTCAAATCCATTTATCCCTGTTCATTGTAGTTTTGTGATGGAATCCCAGTCTCTCTGCTGAACAAGTGTCTTCTTGTTTGTAACATCAGACTCATAAACACATTCTTGGTACTCGCTGGTAATGAGTAGCTTCTGGGAAATTAGGAAGAGTCGTTCTTCCTTCTCACAGTACTGATGTGCCACAATTACCTAACACAGGTATGGTAGGCAGACAAAGATGTTATGGGCTAGTGATTTTTGTGAACTAATTTACAAGGATATGTAGCACAGCATCTCTCCGCTCACTATTTTTAAGCAAGACGTTTCCCACAAATCCCTGACAGTTTTTTTCACCTACACAATACTGCGTGGCAATCCCCTCTGAGTCATGCATGCAATCAGTGATGTGATCCGGTAATATCTCTTATATAAACCTCTGAAATTAGATTCTTAAGAACAATAACTTGAAGTGCCTTCTCTCCTCCAGAACCAGGCCTGAAGCATTTTGGCACATCTAAGAGTTTCAACAATGCTAGTATTGTCCATGGCAAGAATCACCGTTTGTACTCAACTTAAACTTGTTTGATGTATTACTCACAAATTGTTGCTTCCTTTTCAGTTTACAAAGGCCTTTTCCATCTACAGGTAGATGAAGAACTACTTTGCTGCAGAAAACAGAAGTGCTTCAATTTCTAGCTAGGGATTTCCGATTGTTCTAAAAATAGTGGTGGGATATTTTATAGCGCTCTGTCAATCGTCATAGTAGTAACAGACCACAAATACGCCATAAGGATATAAGAAGAGTCTGCTGAATCATGCCAATGGCCCATTGAGTCCAGCACGCTGTTCTCACCATAGCCAACCAGATGCCTGTGGGAAGCCTTCAAGGAGGAACTGAACATCACAGCACTCTCCTCGCCCACAGCTTCCAGCAACTGGTATTCAGAAACATACTGCCTCTGACAGTGGAGGGAGAACAGATCAGTCAGAATTAGTAGCCACAGATACAGTGGTACCTCTGGATACGAACGGGATCCGTTCTGGAGCCCCGTTCGCATCCTGAAGCGAACGCAACCCACGTCCGTGCATGCGCGGGTCACGATTCGCTGCTTCGGCACATGCATGTGGTGTCATTTTGACTGTCTGCGCATGCGCAAGTGGCGAAACCCGGAAGTAACGCATTCTGTTACTTCCGGGTCACTGCGGAGCGCAACCCGAAAGCGCTCAACCAGAAGCAACTTCAACCCGAGGTATGACTGTAATCTTATTCTCCACGAAGCTGTCTAATCCCTCTTTTAAAGCCACCCAAGTTGGTGGCCACCACTGTCCCTCAGGAGAATGAATTCCACAATTTAACTAAGCACTGTCTTAAGGCGTATTTTACCTTGTCTCTCCTGATTCTTCCAACATTCAGTTTCATTGGAAGTCCTTCATTGGAGTTCCAGTGTTAAGAGAAAGGGAGAAAAACTTCCTCTCTAGCAACATTTTCCATACCATGCACATCAAGTTGCCTCTTGCTTGCCTTTTCTCTAAACCCAAACTTTGCACCCTTTCCATTCCAATGATCATTTGCTTGTTCTCTCCTGAAGTTTACACTTATATAATGCTTTAGAGAGCAGGAGTAACCAACGTGGTGCTCTCCTGATGTTGTTGGCTTCCAATTCCCATAGAACCAGCCAAGATAGCCAATGGTCAGGAGAGATGGGAGTTGTAATCCAACCAAATCACATTGGCTACCTGTCCTTTACAGTGTTCAAAGCACTTTACATACTGTTGTGAGTTTGTGGGTGCCATCCCCCGCCATCCCTGGATCCTACAAGTGCTAAAATCTAATCAAGTCTTCTGATCCCTGGATCCAGCAAATGTTAACAGCTAACCAAGCCAGGATAGCTTCCTGGACTCTGGATCCAGCAAGTGTTAAAATATAAGCCAGGCTAGCTTTCTCTTGAGGTCATCACCTGGGTGAAGGGCCATTAAGAGAACAAAGGGGGCTCTGTGCCTGACAGAAAATGGGTAGAGCCCCTCCTTCCAACTCTGAGATAGTTAGAAGCCCAAGTTTGAGAGCAGAGTTTTGGTACCATTGTGTGAACTAGAAGTAAAGCAACAAGCTGAAGAGAGAGTGTGCAATGCTTGGTGTGTTTGAATCCAAGGCTGCAGCTATGGGAGAAACAAGAACCGTTTGGGGTGTTGATGCTGTGAACCCCTCCACTGTAGGCTCAGGATGTATATATGTGTAAATAAACCACATATCTTAAAGACACCACAGTCTCCTATGTGCCACATTTCCAAAAGGAAACACACACCCTGGGTAAGCACCTGGAACCCTTGGAATCTTGCACCACTTGGAGATTGAGGTGGGATGCAGCAATACATTGAAGGTACACAAATCCAGGCCCTCTCTATAGTGGCCCCATATAACCCCTTCATTGGAAACCCTTAAGCAGACCTATAAAACGTTTGTTGTTTGCTGCAATCTTTCCTGAACCTTGTGGTGTTTGTGCTGACTTTGAGCTATGTGCAACATTCTCTGTCCATTAACACACGGGCTCCTTTGATTTGAGTTTTAATGCCACACAATGGAGAGATCCAATGCAACAAACTGCAGTAGCAGAAACTCACTGTGCAACAGGCTATGCAACTGTGCAAAGAAGTTGCCAGCAACTTGCCTATGCCTTCTCTAGTGCAACAATGCTCCAATGGCACAAAAGACTAAGACTGGATATGACCCACAGGATTTTATTCCTAAACCACATCAGCACCATACATTTACAGCACTACTATACCACGTTGGCAGTCATGCCTTCACCCAAAAAACCCTGGGAACCGGAGGTTCTTGAGGATGGTAAGAGTTGTTAGGTTGAAGGACAGCTCAGTAGGTACAGCATGAGACTGTTAATCTCGGGAGCTTGAATTTCAGTCCCACCATGGGCAAAATATTCCTGCATTGCATGGGGTTGGACTAGATGACCATAGTGACCCCTTCCAATTCTATGACAGCCAATTTCCCCCTTAAAGGTAAAGGGACCCCTGACCATGACCGACTCTTGCTTTACTGGCCGAGGGAGCCGGCGTACAGCTTCCGGGTCATGTGGCCAGCATGACTAAGCCCCTTCTGGCGAACCAGAGCAGTGCACGGAAATGCAGTTTACCTTCCCGCCAGAGCGGTACCTATTTATCTACTTGCACTTTGACATGCTTTAAAACTGCTAGGTTGGCAGGAGCAGGGACGAGCAACGGGAGCTCACCCCATCGCGGGGATTCGAACCGCTGACCTTCTGATCAGCAAGTCCTAGGCTCTGTGGTTTAACCCACAGCACCACCCGTGTCCCAAATTTCCCCCTTACAGAGTTTCAATTCCCAGAATTCCCTGGACAGAGGGATTGCTTTTTTTGAAACCACCCTGAGCACCGCAGCTCTGTGAGGGAAATAGGGGTCTCCTAACAATTCTCAGCACCCTTTACAAACTACTGTCTGCATGGTTCTTTCAGGGGGAGCCATGGCTGTTTAAAGTGGCACCATAGTGCTTTCAATGTATGGTGCAGATTTAGCCCTAGTCACAGGAAGGAAAATGCTGTTCTCTCATCCAATTCTATACCCCCTCCATCCTGCACACAGCATCAAAGCACCCCATTATCCAGCATTACCACTGATGGCTCAATCTAACAAGTTCTGAACAAGATGCTACAGAGCTTCAGTGACCCTCCTCCTTGGCATTAATGGCCTCCTTCCTGGTTTTCTTTGCGCATTAAGAATCTCCACCCACCCACCCACCGGCAAACCCTCCAGAGCTAAAAGCTTCCTGTCCCTAGCGGAAGGCCATTGCCACTTGCCCTTGCCACATTTGGAAATTTAATCACAGCCTTCTTGACTGTTTTAGGGCAGTAGCATTCAACTGCTTGAGAGATGCAAATTATAAGGTTCCCCCACCTCCAACACCCCAAACACAACCACAAACAAGCAAATTCCAAGATGCTATTTAAGGGAAGCTGGCTTGCGGTATTTATAAAATGGGGGGGAGAGGGGGAACAATGTACATAAACATAGCTAGTAGTACACAGGGTGGGATGAGGGAAAAAAATAGGCAATCAACTTTTATAGAAACCTTCCAGATCTGAACCAGCCCACACAAATCTGCACATCCAGCAAACTCCTTCTGTGCTGCAGCCATCATTACAGCAGCTGCTTCTAAACATTCGCAAAATAATCACCATTTCAAGGTTCAGATATTGCAGTGATCTTCTAAAAGTCCTTTTAAACTAGAGGCAGAGGAAGAGGTGCAAATCACAAGAAGCTGGCACATTAGCTGCTGTTGTCTCTAAGCCATGTGTGCAAATGTTGTCACTCAAACAAGCCGCATACAACCCATAAGCTCTGTGTGACTTTCAGCTAGGGCAGGGATAGTGAATGTGTGGCCATCCATATGTTGCTGGGCCATAAGCCACACTGGCTGAGGCTCATGGGAGTCCAATGAGAGGAGTCCAATGAGAAGCTGGTGACCCGCAGGTTCCCCATCCCTGAACCAGGGGCCTGGAACTGCAAACAAAGGTGTTTCACCCCCAAGTGCATTTTCGTCACTACACATTTCAAACCACTTTGAAGCTGGGTTAAGAAAGTCGTGGATGGTTCCCCTAAATAACCCCTGGCAATTGTAGTTTTGAGATTATCCACTAGACACCCCTTATTAAGGTAAAGGTAAAGGGGCCCCTGACCATTAGGTCCAGTCGTGGCCAACTTGGGGGTTGCGGAACTCATCTTGCTTTACTGGCTGAGGGAGCCAGCGTACAGCTTCCGGGTCATGTGGCCAGCATTACTAAGCCGCTTCTGGCGAACCAGAGCAGCACATGGAAACGCCATTTACCTTCCCGCCGGAGCGGTACCTATTTATCTACTTGCACTTTGACATGCTTTTGAACTGCTAGGTTGGCAGGAGCAGGGACCGAGCAACAGGAGCTCACCCCGTCACAGGGATTCGAACTGCCGACCTTCTGATCGGCAAGTCCTAGGCTCTGTGGTTTAACCCACAGCGCCACCTGCATTCCTGATACCCCTTATTAGGGTCAAACAAAATGCAAGGTTAAATGCATTATTATATTTAATGTGCACATTTGTAGGGGGGGTGCTATTAGTTGAAGTTGGGGATTCAAGTAGGATTGGGACCTTAACAGGTCCCAATGAAAACTGGAGTGCTCAGAGTGTTGGACTATGACCAGGGAGGCCAGGGTTCAAATCCTGACTCAGCCATGAAGCTCACTGGGAGACCCTGGGCCAGACTTTTTCTCTCAGCCTAACCTACCTCTTAGGGTTGTTGTGAAAATAAAATAGGGAGGGGGAGAGGTATGCATGCCACTCTGAGCTCCTTGAAGGATATAAGTATTTAATACATGCTGCCATTTTCACTGAGCAAAGGGCTCCTGGTGATGCCAATGGCAGTTTTACATCCAATGCAAATTAAGTTAGCATTTAGTTTGCAGACACAGTGAACACACAAAACACTTAAAATAAAAAACAACATGGCTTAAAAACGCCTTAACTTATACACTTGCTTCAAATACCAACAAGAAGATTAAGGCATAAAACACTGTGCACTACAACAAAGCATTGCAAAAGAAAGGAAAGCCTCCTCTAGCTGCTACATGTCCTGCTGTTAACTTTGGCAGAAGTAGTTTCTTTTCTTCCCCATCCAAGATAGAAATGAACAAAGCCCATTATACCTCTGGAATGCTAAACAACAGGCTTCCAAGTCCATCCACCTTTCTTTGCAGCCAAAGACTAAAATGTGTACAATTCCCTCCCTCCCTCCCGGCCCTTTACAATGCACAGCAGGTGGGGGGAAGCCCCTAGGAAAAATCCCTGGCATCTCCAGGTAGGGCTTGGAAAGGCCCGTCTGAAATCCTGGAGAGACACTGCCAATCAGAGCAGACAATATTGAGCTATATAGGTCAAGTGTCTGACTCAATATAAAGCAATTTCCTATGTTCCTATATTATTAGCTGAAGTGCAGAAGGCATTGGGTTAAATCCCTGACATCTCCAGAAAATCGCTTACCGTATTTTTCGCTTTATAACACGCACCTGACCATAACACGCACATCGTTTTTAGAGGAGGAAAACAAGGGAAAAAACATTCTGAATGAAACAGTGGATGTATCATTTTTGTGCTTCATGCTGTGGCCATAGACATGTGATCTGATGGTGAATTTGGGGTGACCCAATGCAAAAATCCTGAGGATCCATGTGGATCCATGCTTTGTAACCACGTTTTGCACCATTGCAGCCCCAGGCAACAGTGGGTGTGTGATTTGGGGGGGGGCAGGCTGTAGCCATGGACATGCTATGTGATCTGATGGTGAATTTGGGGTGATCCAATGCAAAGATCCTGAGGATCCATGTTGATCTATGCTTTGTAACCACATTTTAAGTGGGGAGCAAAGGAAAAACAAAGAAGGGACATGAGAGGGGTGTGCAGAGAAGCAGCTGGCTAAGAATGCAGGAGAGGGATTTAACCGGGAGGTAGGAAAGAAAGGCAAAAGTTTCCCCCCACCCAAGCCAGCCATCTCTCTCTCTCTCTCTCTCTCTCTCTCTCTCTCTCTCTCTCCCCCTCCCCCCTCTCTCTCTCCCCCATCCGCCCCTCTCCCTCTCCCTCCCCCACTCTCTCTCCCTCTCCCCCAGCAGCACCGGAGCATAGAGAGAACGGCACTCTGCTTGCCTGGAGGGGAGGGGCTTTCCCTGCTCTTTGTTCCGTTTCAGCAAACACAGCAACGAAACAGAGAAGGGTGGGCAGTAAGACCCTGAGGCAGAATGCAGGAAAGCAGCCGCTTCCTCTTTTCAGGTTTCCCTTCTCCGTGAAGTGCGATTTGATTTTTGCCTGATTTTTTGGCTCCAGGGACCACACATTCGCTCTATAACACGCACAGACATTTCCCCTTCCTTTTTAGGAGAAAAAATCTGCGTGTTATAGAGGGAAAAATACGGTACTTGAAACCCTGGAGAGCTGCCGCCAGTCAGTATGGACCAGCTAGGTGGCAGTTTATGTCCCTATTTATTTATTTGTATTTCATAAAATTTACATACTGCTTGATTGTAACAAACCAAACCTCAAAGTGGTTTACCGAAGGAAAACAAACAGTACTGTATCAGTAAAAACAGCTATTTTAAACATTCAAAAGAATAATTAAAATCAACGATAAGCTAAAAGCATATTGAAGCATATGTCAACATTCTAGGCTTGTTTAAACAAACATGCTTTTAGCAGGTGTAAGAAAAGGGTGCAGTGGGGATGCCTGCTTGATTATCAATAGGTAGTGAGTTCCAAAGTAATGGGTGTTACCACACTTGATCAATTTCTTATAAATACAGAACGAGTATTATGTGGCACCTGTAGCACTTCCAGGTCCACAGATCAAAGCCCTCAAGTGGGCATATAAGGGGCAAGGGAGCATCATGGTAAACTAGTCCCAAATTGCTAAAGCTTTGACTTGCCAAGTGGTTACAGGTGAAGGCCTCTTGTTCGTCCAGCATCAACAACCCACTGAAGTAAAGGGTGCCATCCCTATTCTTTTGAAGACATTTAAATCCATCTGTGGATTCAAAGAGCCAGGCAGACAGTTCAATATGCCCAAGGTGGTTTTGGGTTTGCGTTTCTCACCCATTTCTGCAAACATGGGACTTGCAAAAGCAGTTGGGAAATAAACAGTGTTTATAAAACAGTTTGCAGCAGAAGAGGGAGAGAGAAGGGGCTCAGGACCACTCCACTGGCCCTGCTTAAAGATCAGCTGGCTTTTGGCTCTTCCTCAGTTGTGACCTAGCCATCAGCCATTCCACCAGGATGCTACAGAGGGGGAAATGGAAAGCAGGGTTACTGCACTGGCTGTGTTAAGAGAACAACTTATTTTAGGTCCCCTTTCCATTGCAGTTGGTCCTTACAAAAAAACACTGTTAAAAACAGATGCCCCGGGTCTGGAACAGTCTTGATGATTTTGCTTTTTACTAATCGGTAAGCGGGTGGCGCTATGGTCTAAACCACTGAGCCTAGGGATTGCCACTTGGAAGGTCAGCGGTTCGAATCCCCCTGATGGGGTGAGCTCCTGTTGTTCGGTCCCAGCTCCTGCCCACCTAGCAGTTCGAAAGCATGTCAAAGTGCAAGTAGATAAATAGGTACCACTCTGGCAGGAAGGTAAACGGCATTTCCATGTGCTGCTCTGGTTTGCCAGAAGTGGCTCAGTCATGCTGGCCACATGACCCGGAAGCTGCCTGCAGACAAACACCGGCTCCCTCGGCCTACAGAGCGAGATGAACGCCGCAACCCCAGAGTCGTCCATGACTGGTCAGGCGTACCTTTACCTTTACAGCTGCCCTAGGACTCTTTTTGGCAGAAGCACTGGGGGGGTGTGTGCTTTAAATAAATACGGCATTTGGGTGGGGTCTCTGCCTAGAGGAGTTCCTGTGCAGCTTTCTCCATACACCCTTAATGCTTCAAAATTATCTCTGTAACTACCAGTCATATTCCAGCTTCCAATATAGCTTTCACCTCCTGTTCCTGCTTGATATTCATCTTGTTTGCTCAATTGTTCAGAGCTATGCCACTTCAGCACCATCACACAATTAACATTTATGCGCCCAATCTTCATAAATTCTGAACTGTGCATTTCCATGCTTAGAGTTGCATGAGTAGACAGAGAAGTGAGTGAACAGAAGGAGGGTGGAATATTTAAGGATGACTACTTGCCATGAAGGGCTAAATGAGAGGAGCAGAAAAGTCACAGGAGCATCATAACCTGAATCATAGAATCTTAAGAGTTGGAAGGGACCCCAGGTAAAGGTAAAGGTACCCCTGCCCGTACGGGCCAGTCTTGACAGACTCTGGGGTTGGTGCGCCCATCTCACTCAAGAGGCCGGGGGCCAGCGCTGTCTGGAGACACTTCCGGGTCACATGGCCAGTGTGACAAAGCTGCATCTGGCGAGCCAGCGCAGCACACGGAAACGCCGTTTACCTTCCCGCCAGTAAGCGGTCCCTATTTATCTACTTGCACCCGGGGGTGCTTTCGAACTGCTAGGTTGGCAGGCGCTGGGACCAAGCAGCGGGAGCGCACCCCGCCGCGGGGATTCGAACCGCCGACCTTTCGATCGGCAAGCCCTAGGAGCTGAGGCTTTTACCCACAGCGCCACCCGCGTCCCTAGCGCCACCCGCGTCCCTAGCGGGACCCCAAGGGGTCATCTAATCCAACCCCCTGTAATGCAGGAATCTTAACTAAAGCATCCATGACAGATGGCCATCCAACCTCTGCTTAAAAACCTCCAAGGAAGGAGAGTCTACCACCTCTTGTGGGAGTCTGCTCCACTGCTGAACAACTCTTACAGTCAGAAAGTTTTTTCCAAACAATCAGAATCTCCTTTCTTGCTACTTGAAGCCATTGGTTTGAGTCCTACCCTCCAGAGCACGGTGCCCAGTGCGGCCGAACCAGTCGCACAACCATAAAACAGTCTCTGACCCAAATCTCCTTCCTGTCACCTCACCCCTCCCCATCACCTTGAGAGCCTCTGTTTTACACAGACCTGAGAGATTCCTCTTTAGTGTGGTAACCTCAGCCTATTGTTTCATAATGACCTACATTCAACCAGCCCAGCCAGGCTAGATTGTATAGGCTACACCCAGGACAAACTGCTGCAGCTTGCATTCAGCATCCCTCATGTTATCTATACTAATTTCTACTACAGTGGTACCTCAGGTTAAGTACTTAATTCGTTCCGGAGGTCCGTACTTAACCTGAAACTGTTCTTAACCTGAAGCACCACTTTAGCTAATGGGGCCTCCTGCTGCTGCCACGCCACCGGAGCCCGATTTCTGTTCTCATTCTGAAACAAAGTTCTTAACCTGAAGCACTATTTCTGGGTTAGCGGAGTCTGTAACCTGAAGTGTATGTAACCTGAAGCGTATGTAACCTGAGGTACCACTGTATTCACTAATAGACCCTGGTACCCCAAATCTGCAACACTATTTTTCCTTTGAAAATATCTGAGCAGTATTCTAGGGACAAGCATTTCAGGTTCGAGGGGGGGGGGGCTTGGGCAGAGTGCCATCTTAGGAACATAGGAAGCTGCCTTATACAGAGTCAGGCCATTGCTCCAGCTAGCTCAGTATGGACTACAACACTGACTGGCAACGGCTCCCCAGGAGGTCAGGCAAGGGGTTCTTCCAGCCCTACCAGGAGATGTGGGGAATCGAACCTGGAACCTTCTGCATACAAATCAGATGCTCTACCACTGAGCCATGGCCCTTGGTCTGTGAGGCATGTCTGATTTACCTAGAGGCTGCCAGGGCAGGCAGCAGCAACAGCACTCCCACAAAACCACTGCCTTAATTTCCCAAAATTCCCTGGTGTCACTGCTTTTTTTTCAGGGGGTACTCGAGGGGACGCAGTACTGACACCCCCTCTTCTTTTTTGTTAAAACGTGTGGGATTTGCTGTAACAACTCCATGGTGAGTACCAGCACCTATTTTTTCTAGGGGGGGGAGCAGTGCCTGGGCCCTGGAGCAACACTGTATGGGGCATTGTGGGAATTAAAACTGTGGGTCAAGGGCAGGCATCAGCTGTACTAGGGTGAAAACAGCTGCCCAAGAATGCTACAGGATGGCCTGTGGCCTGAAATATTTCACCAAATCTTTTCTGGCCCATCAAGTACCCATTCTGAATTCACTACCCGCTTTCGCAGACTGAAAACAAGGTGGCAAGGAGGGCGGGTAGCTGGGGTCAGTAGGTGTGTTTCTGCTGGTTTCTATTTTCACACTTAGAAGAGGAGTTTCGATTTGATATCCTGCTTTATCACTACCTGAAGGAATCTCAAAGCGGCTAACATTCTCCTTTCCCTTCCTCCCCCACAACAAACACTCTGTGAGGTGAGTGAGGCTGAGAGGCTTCAGAGAAGTGTGACTAGCCCAAGGTCACCCAGCAGCTGCATGTGGAGGAGCGGGGAAGCGAACCCGGTTCACCAGATTACAAGCCTACCGCTCTTAACCACTACACCACACCGCTTAGTGTTGTCTCATCAGCTAACCTAGGTTTCCTAAGTATTCACTCCACAGGGAGTCCCAGCCAACTCCACCTCTCTGATGAGTCTTCCTGTGCTTACGTAGTTCTTGGTCATGTTCACAGCCTTTCCGCTTTTAGATGTATGCATTAAAAACAACAACTTTGATGCACATCAGTGGTGGCATGTGCTTTCTGTGCCAACTAATTCTAGCATTGTTCCCATCCTCCTCCCTGTTGAGTCCTACAAAGGCAACATTTAGACTAAGGTTGATGAAACTGATAGGTAGCAGCAGCTCCTAGACTGGTTTTAAGTAAGAAGGCAGGCAGGTGGGAGCTGCCTGAGGTTGGGCAAGTCTTCTGGTCACCCTAATGGACCACATTGCACTAGTGTTTGCCCCCAAAATGTACAGCAATGTCCACAGTCAACAAGCTACTAAACAGCATATTCATCTCCAATACACTGATTTGGAAGCAGGTTTACTGATTTAAGTGGAACTTGCTTCCAAGTAAGCGAGATTTTAGGTTCCTAACACTTCTAAGAAACTCAAGCTAAAAATACTAGGAGATGCAAAGCCTAAATCTAGTTGCTTATGCAAGCAGGCAGTATTCATATAAAGCAGCCGAAATACAAAAATCAACGCAATTTCGCTGATGAAAATATAAAGAAGTTGAAAATAAATCCCTAGCTCTGACATCACGTTAAATACTTGAAGGGTTTGTCACCTCGTGACATTTCACATTTACACTTTTGCCAAATAGGTTTTAGTAATTCAACCCATAAAATGGGCTAATGAAGTCAAACATTTTACTTTCAAAGGCTGCCTGCCTGCCCACCTTGTGCAAAATGACATTCATTCAGCTATAATGACATTCATTCAGCTTAATATCAATGTCATGGGAGGCGTTTTGCTTAGCAAGAACCCAAGTCTTAAAAGCTTGTGCATGTCAAAAGCTACTTTTCCGTCACATGCTTACCACTGAGAAAGTTAAAGAGGTTCCTAACATTCCCTTTGGAATGCAATAAGTTAATGGCCCAAGGCACCTCAGGCTACAACCTTAAGATTAGGTACCCTAAAATAATTATACTGAATTAACAGGAGTAACCTGAAGAAACTGGTCAGTGTACCTTAGAGAATTCAAGACTACTCTTCAAAGAAATATTTGGTACACTGATAATTGAAGTCTTAAGGATACAGAAGAACCCTTACAGGCACTGGAAATGGCAAGTCTTTTTTCCCCTTTTTGTAGGGAACATAGCTCAGCAGGAGAGCATATGGTTCGCACGCAGAAAGTCTAAGATTCAATCCCTGGCATCTCCAGTTTGGAACACAGGAAGCTGCCTTATCCCAGGAACTGGTTATTTGCCCGTCTTGTCTGGTACTCTCTCTGGTGGCTCTCCAGAACCAGCTGTTATCAAAGTCCATTGAAACAAAGATGACAGGGAGAATCAAGTAGCAGCTGATGGGGGGGCGGAATCCTGAGACCCATCAGAGGAGACAATTCTGGGCTAGATGGCCAAATCAATCTGATAGGGTGTGAGACAGCAGTAAGCTAGACATCATACATGCTAGGATCCTGCAGGAATGTTGAGAAAGTTCAGAAGCTAGTGCTGAGTGTAGAAGCAGAGTCCTAAGAATCTGGGAATTCCTTTTGGGGGAGGGAAATCAAGCTGCTAGTCCTTATGACTATGAAAATGTGTTTAAAGTTTTGTGGGCAAAGCCGGCTCAGATCTCAGCAGTCAGAAAGGTTTCCAGTGGTTGGGGTAGAGTTTCAACATACAGTGGTACCTCAGTTTATGAACTTAATCCGTTCCGGAAGTCTGTTCTTAAACCAAATCCGTTCTTAAACTAAGGTGCACTTTCCCTAATAAGGCCTCCCACCGCCGGTGTCCTTCCACCATTTGGCTTCTGTTCTTAGACCAAGGTAAAGTTCACAAACCGGAACACTGGTTCTGGTTTTGTGGAGTTCTTAAACTGAATAGTTCGTAAACAGGGCTGTTCTTAAACTGAGGTTGCAGAATTCTTGGCATTAAGTAGTCACACAAAGGAAACTATGGAAGAGTTATTCCTATTTCCTAGATAAATGACGACATGCTAATTTTCTCTTTTGGCAGACATTTTATGTATGAAGCTGATTTTAAAAATAATTTTAAATGAAGCTGTGGCCTTCTAACTTGGTCACTCACTTCACACCTTCCTTTACATAACTCCCCGTCAAAGGCAGATAACGGCCATTATTTCCTCTTTATCAGGGAGAATTTGGAAATCTCTCAGCTGCCAAACGTGCACTGCCTATTGTCCTTGACTCTTGTCCTTCAGTTCAAAGTTCGAACTAGTCCACCAGTGCCTAAGGAAAACACCCACTTCTGTTCCCCCACAAAATGTATCCAAGTTTAAACATACATAGGTAAAGCAATTATAGGACAAATTACTCCTGGTCTAATCACTATGGTAAGCAACTGAGCAGTCTGAAGAGAGAGCTACTGTGATGTTAGTGGTTAGAGTAGCAGAGTAAAATGGGGAAAATTTCTTTGCCTAGCCTACCTTACAGGGCTGTTGTGAGGATAAAATGAGGGTGATATAAAATGAGGGGAGGCTATGTACACCATGCTCAGTTTTTTGAAGGAATGCTTTTTAAAATTATTATTAGCAAAAACAGTAGTGGACTTTTAAAAGGTACCACTGCTGAAATCTTAAGTTCAGTCACCCATGCTTTCAGTTAACTCTTCCAGCTCCTTCAGCTATTGAATGTACCGCACTGAGTCAGGCTGTAAATGCTGAGACTATGAAGATGCTACAATACTACTCTGCCTACACCTTCATCAAATCTCTGATCAATCAAATGCCTGGCTTTTTTGGAAACTTGGAAGCATGAGTAATTATTTCAGGTGGAAAACAAAATGTTACATGATTTTAGTACATGTCAATATGTTTCAGGAATTTTGGTGCCAGCTCCTATCCAGGCTCTGCCCAGGGAAAAGTGGTTTTACTGGCCTAAATTCACTATTGCCAATATTCACCTGAAAAGCGCATCTCTTCCTATACCTTTAGAAGCTGCTAAGACTGCAGAAATCCAGCAGTAAAACTTTTCACGACAGGCAGATAAGCATTAACAAGTGTCAGGGAGCAGTCAAAGAGCCAGTAAACACACTGGTAATTCTACCCGTTGTGGATATTGTACTATGCTGTATGCCTTAAACCAGGCATCTTCCTCCCATCACATTGTCTGCAAGCCACAAATTATTTACCGTACATTAATATAAATAACTCACTGGGCAATACTTCTGGGCAGATCGCTGTTATGGTGGCCAACTCCTGAATCAGCCCCTGCAGCTATGCTTTAACAGTGACTTGGTCAACAGTCATTAACAGGCGATCTAACCTGTTCTGTAATTCTTAAACCAGTACAATCCACACTGGCCCAGCCTCACCCCCATGCCTTAATAACACATTTGTGCAGAGAAACACACAGCTTGTATCCTCCAGCAGCGGATTACACCCACTTTCAAGGAAGTCCGAACATGGCAAATGCTAGTGCCTTAGAAAGCTTCAGTTGCCAAAGTCTGCTTTTAAAGGCACAACTACAGCAGCTTGTTGAGGAGTTGGTGACCTGACCCATAACCCAAATGGCACATGTTCAGATTTGGGAGGGGAGGGGCAAAAGCTTGCCTGCTGGTTGTCTTATTGCCCCAGTCACAATACATCTCACTCCCCAATACTGGAATGCAACATGCAAAAATGTGACCATGTAAAATATTCATCCTCAGCATGCTCACTTGAAGGAAAACAATGGAAGTCCGCAGTGCTTATTTGCAGGTAAATGATCAGAGTGCAAGTCAAACTGGTGGCAATCAAAACAGATGTTGAAAGTTGCCAGTCAAATTGCATCGAGTACACACATCCCAACAAAACAGTATGCACACTATAGAACTTGCAAAAGGCAACTCTCCTGGTTGCCCATAGTGAGCGAAAGTCACATCCTGGTAACCAGCAGGAAATCTGTAAAATGGGAAGGGTGTTGTTTCATCCACTCAGCCTCCAAGCCATCCATACAATCCCAACAGCTGTGTGATTACAAGCAGGCTGAAAGAAATGTTTTGTGAGCGCCTAACTTTTGTAAAACTCATATGCAAGCTACACTTTACCCTAGAGAAACATCTCAAGCACTGCTTTGGACAGCAATATTTTTATTTTTAGGGGCAGACATGAAGCAGCATGCAATATGAGAGCCCTTGGGACTCTTTGCCACATCACGGAGAACGCTGGCGTGAAATCAGATGCCTTTTACCAGTCAGACCCAATGGTCCATCTAGCTCAGTATTGGCTACACCAGGGGTCAGCAAAGCTTTCCAGCAGGGGGCCGGTCCACTGTCCCTCAGACCTTGTGGGGGGCCTGACTATATTTTGAAAAAAGAATGAACGAATTCTTATGCCCCACAAATAACCCAGAGATGCATTTTAAATAAAAGGACACATTCTACTCATGTAAAAATGCGCTGATTCCCAGACCGTCTGCAGGCTGGATTTTAGAAGGCGACTGGGCCAGATCCGGCCCCTGGGCCTTAGTTTGCCTACCCATGGGCTACACCACTGGTCTACAACTGGTAGGCTGGGAACCACTACTAGGTCACGATCTGATCCAAGGTGCATCACAGCATAAAATATATGGGGAGGGGAAAGTTTAAGAAATGGGTACCCAAATCCATGTTTGATTAAAGGTGGGTTCTGAGTCTGAAAAAGTTGAAGAATACTTAGTGGTCTATATTGACTGGCAACAGCTCTCCAGAAACTGAGGCAGGAGACATTCTGCACCCTCCCTGGAGATACCAGGGACTGAACCTGGGATCTTCTGCATGCAAAACACATAGTCTACCACTGAACTATGGCTCTTCTTCATGATGTCTGGAATTGCATCCTTGGCTGACACACCGTTGCACACATGCAGCAGCATCTTTGCAATGGTGCCAGAGTTTCTGGGAGGTGCATCTCCCGGATTGCACAGTGCAGCTTTTTGGGAGCCATTCCTGACCATACCAGCCAGTTCCTGACCCCATAACCCAATCCCATGCAGGTTTATTCAGAAGTATAACTCCAATTGCATTCAGCGAAGTTTATTCCAGGTATACATGCAAAGAATTGGCGCCTTAGAGCACATGGACTCAATGAGTGAAACAGACTTTACCCGAAGGTAAGCGAGTATAATATTTCACCTTTAGTGTTGTAGTATTAGATTGGAAGGTGTGGGAAATATGTTGCAAAAATGAGGTAACAATGGGGGGGGGGGGCAGTTTGTAAAGCTGCCACCTGCACCAGTCTTGCCAAGTCAATGTGCTGTCTGGACCTGTTCCCTTCCTGTTCCCATCCCTGCGGGCAGGGCTTGTCTCTAGATTTCTATCACTGCAGAATGCCTAGCAGATTTCAATAACTTTCAAAATATTGCTCATATGAACAGCCAAGATCAGACTAAGGCTGACAGTCAGCCCCTGCTTGGCTTGACCCTGACACAACCAGATGATCTGAATCTGAGATTATTTTTTATTTAAATATAGTCCAGCTCTTGAGTCACACGACCCTTCCATCCCTCCCATTTAAGCAAGGCACCGGCTTTTAGCCCTCCCAAAACTAAGTGGCGATCTGAAAGCACATCCACCTGGACGCAAGCCCTGCTGAAGTCTATGAGACTTTTACTTCTGACACGGCAGCCAGGCAGAAAGTCCTACAGGGATCCTACAGGCTGGACATCCTCTGCGAAAGGCGCAGGACTCAGGAGATCTAGAGGCATTCAAGCCAGAACCTGGACCTATTTACTCAGAAGTAACCCCCACTGTTTTCCAGGAGGCTTAAGCCTCGCATAGTGGGAAGGGCTCGATCCCGTCGAGCTCAGCCCAGCAGGACTCCTTTCAGAAAGGGAAAGGAGCCCAGGGCGCGCCGAGAGAAAGTGGCCAGGCGGCGCCGGAGAGCCGCGCCGAAGTTCGAGCGCCTCCTCCGCCGGGCGCCCCCCCCCCGCGGCCCCTTCCTCACAAGGAGCAACCCCCCCTCCAAAAAGGCGCGAATTTCGAGGCGGGAAAGCGTCGCCCCTCACACACTCCGTCGCTGGCGCCCGGACTCACCCCATCTCTCGGCACTTGTCGCCGGCCACGCAGCCCGGCGGCGACAGCGCGCTGGCCGGGGGAGTCTCTCCGCCGCCTCGGTCGCCGGCGGGGAGCGGAGGGCGCGTCCCGACTTCGCACATACGGCCGCCCCGGGGGAGAGCTTTCTCCTCAGCTCCCTCGCAGGGTGTGTGTGTGTGTGGAGGAGAGCTTCCGAGCTGTGGCGGCGGCGGCGGCGGCGCGCAAAGCAGCTTCTGGCTTCGCGGCGGCGGCGGCGGCCCCCAACCTCTTCGGCGTCCTCGGAGCTGCCCGCCCTGCTCTTGAATTGCCTCCGGTCCTTTTACATAAGCGCCTCTCGCAGGCGGGGAGGGCAGCGAGGGCAGCCCGACGAGCGGCTGGGCTGGCGAGGCTGGAGCCGGGCGCGCTCTTGCGCTGTCCTCTCCCGCTTCGGAAGTCGGCGCTTTGGAGCGGCGGCGCCGAGTTCCACCTGCTTTTGCGCGCCCGCTGCCGCCTCCCACTCGCTCACTGGCGGGGGGGGGGGGGGAGCGAGTCGCACACGCTGCCGCAGTTTCTCCCGAGGGCGAGGGGCGGGACGGCGCCCGACGCGTCCAATCAAAGCGGCGGCTGCCACCGCGCAGGGACTCCCCCGCGCGCGATCCTGGGCGCCGGAGCGATTCCCCGGACCTCGCCCCCGCCAGGCTCTCTCTGCGGACGCAGTGAAATCCACTGAGCTCGGTGGGGTTTTTAACTCGCGAGGCAACGGGCATAGGATCGGACTGCGCAACTTCGGAAACAGAAGGATACCGAGTGCTGTAGCAGCGCTGGAAAGCGCCAGGCTCAGAAATGTCTGATCGCCCATGAAGTTCGCAGCATGACCTTGCGCGCACAGCACACTTTCTCTCCGCCTGACCTTCCTCGCAAGATTGTTGTAGCGAGGATAAGTTGGGAAGGGGGGAAAGGAACAGCGTAGGCCAGCTGGAGCTACTTGGAAGGAAGGTGCTATATGAATGCGATTAATAAAGAAGAATGTGCTAGGGATGGCACACATCTGGAGGGCACCAGGTTGACAAAGACTGCTACAAAACTTGGTTTGAGCTGAAACCTGGGGGAGATGGGGTTTTGGTGTGAGCTCAGTTCTGAGAGCGAAAACAAATATTCACAGGTGAAAATATAAACAAAGATTTATCAGAAAAGGTTTTCTCAGGCTGATTTTAAACTAGCAAGTGTAAATTTTATCCTGTGAAGCTGGGGTTTTTTAGGGGGGGGGAGGTGTTTTTAAAATATTGTATTTCCATTGATTGTTTGAATAAACATAACATGCTTTACTGCCATTTTGGAAACTGTACAAAAAAAGCATTCACATTGGGTGCCTGGGAAAGGACATTAATTTCTCTTGTTATTTATTAACCACCTTCCACATGTGTGTCTCAAGGCGAAGTACCTGTCTTTAATCCTCTCAGGAAAAGTTTCTAATTTGAAGTATGCCAAAGGGTGGGCCAACAAGTTATAAATTCATTCTCTAACTCCTGAATTGTGGATTCAAACATACAAGAGCAGTTTTCAAAAGGACCAGGACTGTGCTGCGTTTACTATGTTAACAAAATAACAACCATCATATGAATACAATAATTGTCATGTGGATTACTACAATTTGACAAACATCATTGCAGGCAGCTGTGTTGGTACAATAGTGGGGGAAATTGGAAAACAGTAGCATAAAAGCTTTATTAGGACCAACTGAAAAATCACAAAGTAATAAGCAAAATTTCAAATTTCACTGGAATTCTAAGCACCCTCACTTTTCTTCCTTTCTTTGTTTCCCCCTTGCTTTGGGAGACTGCTTTGCATACAGAAGGTCCCTGGTTCATTATCACTTCACGTTGGTGCAAAATGGGTATTACAGACCTTCTTCACTCACTTCCAAAAGATAGTACCACTTGCATCAAAGATGCCTTGAATCGGAGTTGCCAGAACTTGCCAGATTTAAGTTTCAGGCATTCTGGAATCCAGAATGTGTGTTGGAAATGGACTTGAGCTACAATTCACAGAACTACGATTCGCAAAGTTCCCTACAAAGAGAGATTGATTGTTAAACTACTCTGCAAATTATAGCTCTGGGAAGGGAGAAGTGGTCTCTCTATCTCTCTGGCACCCTTAACAAACCGCAGTTCCCATAATTCTTTGGGAGAAGCCATGGCTGCTGTTGTATAAGAGTGCTTTAAATATATGGTGCAAATGTGGTCTTTGAGGTTAGATGGCAAGGATCTGAGATGACTCACAATATTAGGGCTGATGATGCTCGGATATGAATGTGGGAATTCTCCCTTAGGCTGAAAAAATTCATGGACAGACATTTTGAATATGTGTAAGACTTGCTGTTGGGTATTAGTGAGCAAGGCATTTCTACATCTATGTTCTGAAACAAGACTGTGAGAGGACGAGCACGTATTTTTATGACGCGTGTTTAAAAGTTGATGTCATCTGTTTAAGTATAATAAATGGCTCGTTCATAAACAATCCAGTAATTGCTATATATGGTTCTTCCAATACGTTTTGGAGGCATAAACATTTCATTTTTGTCTTGTGACTTAGGAACACTTCTTCTGTGGAACCTCTGTTTCCAAAATAGTTTGAACACAGAAGTTCTTTTAACCTGCTTTGTGTTTCTACTTAAAAAAGAAAGAACAAGAAAAGACTTCTTTCTCATGATGCCAGCAATTTGCAAACTGGGTCATAGCCAACTAAGTTTCAACTCAGAGTAGACCAATTCAAATGAACGGATCTAAATTAGTCATAGGGGGACGCTGGTGGCTCTGTGGTCTAAACTACTGAGCCTAGGGCTTGCCAATTGGAAGGTCGGCGGTTCGAATCCCCGCGACAGAGTGAGCTCCCGTTGCTCAGTCCCAGCTCCTGCCAACCTAGCAGTTCAAAAGCACGTCAAAGTGCAAGTATATAAATAGGTATCACTCCGGCGGGAAGGTAAACGGCGTTTCCATGCGCTGCTCTGGTTTCGCCAGAAGCAGCTTAGTCATGCTGGCCACATGACCCGGGAAAACTGTCTGCGGACAAACATTGGCCCCCTTGGCCAGTAAAACGAGATGAGCGCCGCAACCCCAGAGTTGTTCACAACTGGACTTAACTGTCAGGGGTCCTTTACCTTTTTTTTAAGTTAGTTGTGCCCCATAATTTCAATGGATTTACTCTGAGTAAAACCTAGTTGGCTACCACCCCATCTCCTAACCCCTTGTATCTTCCTGAAAGATCACCCTGCAACATTGTCTCTTAACCAAACAACGCTAAAACTGTAGCCATGTTGGCTCATAAGATACAATCCAAAAGCAGGGCAACATCTTTATTATGCCAACCAAACTAGTGCACAGTTTGCCGAGGTAGCCATCCCTTGGCTAGGCTGGCTGAGTTGCAGGCAGCCCTGGCTCCTGTAAAGGTGGATTGGGTCTTCTTAAAGGGATAGCTAACGTAGAGGCCATTCTTCCCAAGGCAACCCCTGCAGACCATCACACTTGATTTTTAATGTTTTGTTTTTGCAGGGTAAATCACTTTTGGTGGGGGGCAACAAAAGTGTGGTGCAGTGGTTAGAGTGTCAAACTAGGACCAGGAAGGTCAGAATTTGGCTCCCCACTTGGCCAGGAAGGTCACCAGGTGACCTTGGGCCAGTCACCGCCTCTCAGCCTAACCTACCTCACCAGGTTGTTGTGGGCATTAAATGAGGAAGAGGAGACCCATGTGTGTCACCCTAAGCTCCTTTAAGAAAAATGTGGGAAATAAACACACACACACAATCCTAACCAAATAATGAGGCTAGGAGGTGCTGCCCCACCAACCTCTGTCTACCTTCACCCAGTCCCCACCTGCCTGCCTTCTTAGTTACAACCAGCCCAGTGGGTGGCCCTGGATATCAGCTCTCCCCCTTTACTTAGTCTCAGTGTTGCCCCTTGCAAAACTCAGCAGGTAGGAAGATGTGTACAAACCTAAATTATAGGTGGCCCTGCCTGTAATTGTCTCTGTCGCCACCTACTGTTGGTCTTCCTGCCTTCTGCCCTACCCATCGCAAAGGGCACCAGCCACCACTGCTCCCAGGCAAGTGTGCATAGAGTTGCAGTTAGCTGGGATTTTTTAAAAAACATATGTATATATAAATATGAGTTAAGGGTAGCTTTGTTAAAAGTTCTGTGTGAATTAGGGATATTGCCAAGCCAGCAAAAAGAGAGAAAGCGAGAAAGCAAAGTATAGCACCCACGCCACACAGCATCTTCTGCCAACTGTGCAGAATGAGGGTGAAATTCCATCTAGGTAGCGATATCGCCGACCACTCAAGTGAAGCTCAAGCCGTTTAATGTCACCAGAGCCCTCAGATGGAATTACATCCCCCGCCGTCCCCCTTCTCCATATGCATCATGCTAAGAGGTTTCAAGCGTTGCCATTAGCTGTAACGTTGAGACAGGCTTTCTGAAATATCTAGTGCAAATTCTGAAAAGCCTTCCAAGATAAGCAGCTGCGCCATTCTGACACATGAGACGAATGTAGTTCAGCGGATTTTCCTCACATAAGCATTGTCAGACCCTCAACAGTCTAATGTACGCCCATAGATTTTAAACACTTGTAACTCCAGCCACTAAGTCTGCTTGAAGGAGATTTAAAGGCCATGATCCTCAAGGCAGATTTCCAAACAGCAGTCCTGGAGAAGTTGAAAAGGGGCACTGCAAAATAGGGTACTGCAGAGTCAGTGATTTTTCTTCAGATTGCATTACACACACACACACACACACACACACACACACTTATTTGACACCTTCAATCAAAAAGATTTAAAGGCACTGTGAATAAAACCATTCACACAACATATGAATGCAGTATTAAAAGCAACAAATAAGCATAACAGCACACAGCATAAATGTATGGTAGAGCAAAATCATACATTTAAAGAGTGGAGTAAAGTAAAATTCCAGCTAAGGTTAAAGCACATTTAATGCACTTGGTCTTCTCCCAAATAAGTCTGAGAACTGTAGTTTGTTAAGGGTGCTGACCTCATACAGCTACTGTTCCCAGTGCCCTGTAACAAACCACAATTCCCAGGATTATCCATGACTGTTAAAAGTGGTTTAAGAGTCCTTTAAATATACAGTGTGGATGTGATTAAAGAATCAGCCTAGCATCCTTAGCATCTAACCATTAAGGGCTTTAACCAGTCTTTCTGGCCACAGTTAATAGTTTTCTGTCCGAACCCAGATTCCTTCACAACAACCAAATAGCAATCCTAATAATCTAAGAACTGTGAGTTAACCTGACATGCCTGCCCACAATATTCCAGCTGGGTCATCCGTAATCTAAACGAGGGGGTGAAATATTTTGTGAACATTTCCTTCCTTGGTCCTGGATAAGTCTTACCCCAGCTGGCTTACAAGACTAGTTTTGTAATGGTTTCCATTTAGGAGCTGCAAGGATGGGAAGCCTTAAGCCTAGGGGCCAAATGTGGCTCCCAGGCCTCTCTATACAGTGGTACCTCGGGTTAAGAACTTAATTTGGTCCGGAGGTCCGTTCTTAACCTGAAATTGTTCTTAACCTGAAGCACCATTTTAGCTAATGGGGCCTCCCACTGCCACTGCGCTGCCACCGCACAATTTCTGTTCTCATCCTGAAGCAAAGTTATTAACCCGAGGTACTATTTCTGGGTTAGCGGAGTCTGTAACCTGAAGCATCTGTAACCCGAGGTACCACTGTATGGCCCTCTCCCCAAGCTACACCCTCTCATTCTCAGGACACACCCTATCGCGAGTCTTGCTTCACACCCTCTCTTATTGTTCTTGCCTAGCTGGACTATGTCCCTGAACTCTTAATTTTTTACTGTTCCTTGCCTGGATGCAGGCAGCCTAGAGAGGGGTGTATATAGAAACTAGCCTATGGTACAAAGGTGAATTCATTCCTCCCCTCCCTTTTGGTATGTGGGAGCTGAAAACATTTCCCCACCCCTTGCTCTAAATCTCACATATATGTACTGATGGTAATGGGCCAACTTTGATGATGTTAAGAGGGTAGCACAGCAGAGTTATGGATTATGCCCTTAGAGTGCACAACCTTCCAGTTCCACACGTCTATGAACTGTAAAGGGACCATAGCCAGGACAACAAATTGTGAAACAACAGGGCAGACTATGCAGTTTTGGAGGACAGCAGCATAATTTTCAGGCTAATTAAATCACAGAATCATTTTGTTCTCCAAAATATTTTTCTCACATATCAACTTGTATGTTGTTCGGGTGTTTTGAATTCTCAGCCTCTTGTCACCATCTGTAACTCAAATCCCCGTGTCTTAAAGAAATGGCAGGCATCTGTTGAAAATATTCATCTCTTCTGTGGCATGGGAGGTTCATAATCCAAGCTTATCTAATAAAAACTGGGCTATATTTCAAAGCAACCAGGGAGAGATTGTCATTATTAGAGTTGCTTCCCCCCCCAAAAAAAAAATCTGCAATGGACATCATCCTGCATGTGATGTTGTCCATCTACAACAGATTGAAAAGTCAAATGATGCTTCATGGGAATACCACCATGTTGTATCAAGTGAAGAGGTCATCTTTAGACTTTTATACAGTTTGACAACTTGCTTCATGGCATTGGATCGCTAGTAGCTAGTGGATGCACCTCAAACTGGGGTGCTGCGGCTGCTTTTTTTCTTCACATAAAAATTGTCATTTAATAATATATTATGAACAACTTAACATGTGTTTTATCTGAGTTTTGCCAGTGGATGTCGAGGGGGAATCTTGGTGTGGACTGCAAGTTACTGTATTTTTCGCTCTATAAGACACACCAGACCACAAGATGCACCTAGTTTTTGGAGGAGGAAAACAAGAAAAAAAATATTCTGAATCTCAGAAGCCAGAACAGCAAGAGGGATCGCTGTGCAGCGAAAGCAGCGATCCCTCTTGCTGTTCTGGCTTCTGAGATAGCTGCGCAGCCTGCATTCGCTCCATAAGACACACACACATTTCCCCTTACTTTTCAGGAGGGGAAAAAGTGAGTCTTATAGAGCAAAAAATATGGTAATTCTGTTGCTTTGCTGGAGTGGAAACCAACCAATGCTGCTTTAAAAACCGTATGGTTATTTGCTTGCTCAACCTGCATAGTTTGTAAATAAACTAATACCACAACACTCAATTTTATATCTAGTCTTTTCTCTTCAGCTGAAAAATACAGCTGTTAGAATCATCGCTTGAGGAGATGGGAAGCACAAAACAATACCTTTAATTTTCAAGAGGCATGCATGTGCAGGTGATTGTAAAATTCCAGACATCCTCCTGATTCCCTGCTTGCAAATGATGAGTATAGTCAGTTTATCAAAAGGCATTCTTTGGCACCTGCAGCCCATCAAAGCAAAACTCTGGTTTGGTTGTCATTCAGTTTGGCAGTGAAGATATGAATTATTTGAATCACATGTCCTTACATAATTAGAAAGTCACAGTGAGCTCTCTTATTAATTTCTGCTACCATTTTTCAAATATGACAGCTCCTGTATCTTTCCACTAACATAAGAAAAGCTCTTCTAGATCAGGCCAAAAGTGCATCTAGTCCACTATCCTTTTTCTAACAATGGCCAAAGATATGGTTCTAGGGTGTCCACAAGAAGACACAAAGGCAACATCCTTCCCTTTGATTTTTTAGAAAACAAATCATATGAGAAAAGGTGGAAGGAACTAGGAATAATCAGCCCAAATAACAGAAGACTCAAGGGACATTCATATTACTACTTATTCTACATCCACTGCTAGTTTTTGAAGCCACATTCCCATGGAGTTAGCCACAATCCATATTGATCCAGCTGTTTCTTGACACATACTGCTGTTTGATGTGCTTTCCTCAAATCAGCTTCAATCCAGCTAGAAAACTAGATGCAGAGTACAGTAGTACTTTGGTTTATGAACTTAATCCGTTCAAGAAGTCCATTCTTTACAAATTTACAAATGGAACACACTCAAGAGGAAGCGGAACATGTTCTTATTCCAAGGCAAAGTTCGCAAACCAAAACACCTACTTCCGGGTTTGCAGCGTTCTTAATCCAAGTTGTTCATAAACTAAGCTGTTCTTAAACCAAGGTACCACTGTAATGTGAATGTTTGAGACCACCATTGTGCACAGATGGCAGCTTCATGAATAGCAGTGTGTGTGTGTGTGTGTGTGTGTTGCAGGTGTGGGGAAACCAAAAAGGGCATTCACGTTTGGTGAAGACATCCCTGCTCCTTCTCTGATGTGAACAACACCGTCCCAATTCAGTTTGAAATACAGCAGGGGGAAATGACCTTACCGTATTTGCTGGACTTAGGCTTGCAGTCCTTGGTTCAGGCTCACGGGCATCTGACATCTCAATTCCGGAAGGCTATGGCAGCTTGGCTTTAGGGATCTGCAGTAAGTGCCAATGCCTCAATGGTCATGGCAAGTACTCTGTTGTCTCTTCAATGTAGGCTCCATTTAGCTGTCATGGTTCACAGCTGCTGCCAGATGAGGGATGGGGAACCCATGGCTTTCCATACATTGTTGGACCACAACTCCCACCTCCCACTGGCCGCTGTTTATATGAGCCTTGAGAAATGAAGACTTGAAATCAAGAGCAAAATCTGTTTTTCAGTCTTTATTTGCAGGGCTTGTACAAAGCACAGTTAGCTGAAATGACATGGCTTGCTGAAAATAATAAGTGATTAATTAAGTAAGGTCTGCTACCTGCTGAGTTTTGTCAATGAGCTTCCCATGCATATCCTTCCTCATTATTGTTGAAGTAACCTTATCAGACTCGGCTAGTACTAGAATGCTACACTTTAAGTATTTGTAGTCTGGCACACCATGTTACTTGCTACTTAACTGGCTTGCACATATAACACTGTATATATTTTGCATGAAGCTTTTCACCCCAAATCCGTTTATACAACTGTGAACAAAAACAAGCCACAATGTTCCCTGACTGAATCAGCCTTTAGTGTACAAAGAAAACAGCATGATGCCGCCTCATATGGCCACGTTGTATTTTTCCCATGCAAAAAAACAATGTATTCATTAAGATTAATAATTGAAATTTGCTTTAGGATAAGCTGCATTGATTTTTACCTCCTGGTAGGAGGCCAGCCTTCACCCAAGTCTTCAAATATGTTCATGTCCATCTGGCATGTCCCTGGCTCATCCTTCCTGTTGCTTTGTCCATCTGTTTTAAAATCACTTCCAAAATACTGCATGACTCCCCCCACCCTAAAATAGGTTAGACAAATCTTTGGCATAATCTGAAAATATCCAAGCCTGGCTCTAGGTCTGAGTATTCCCTTGCAAAATGTCCTCTGGTGGGTCTCCCTAGCTGGTATCTTTGGTTCTGGTGATAGCCGTGAGCAGCAGCAGAGCTCTGATGGAGTCAACTTCAGTGCCTCTGACCTATTGTCACCATTGTGGAAAATCTGAAAGATGGCTCCAGCTACCCAGCACACACAAAACATGATAAGAATGGGGGCACATGCAACAGGAATACCAACTTAGTTTAAAGTAACTGTCCTGAAGCTCTATTGATTAGCCAAAGATGCAATCTGTGATGTACGTTATGCCCACATCTACAATATTTAACCAACCCTGACTTAAGAAAACAGAGTGTCTTATTGGGCTATGCATACACATATATTTAAAGCACATGACTTCCCCCAAAGAGGCCTAGGAACTGTAGCTTCCCCTTCACAGAGGTACATTTCCCAGCACCCTTTCCCCCTCTTTTTGGGAAGGCATATGTTTTAAATGTATGCTATGTACATAACCGGGATGTGGGTGGCGCTGTGGGTTAAACCACTGAGCCTAGGACTTGCCAATCAGAAGGTCGGCGGTTCAAATCCCCACGACGGGGTGAGCTCGGTCCCAGCTCCTGCCAACCTAGCAGTTCGAAAGCACACAAAAAGTGCAAGTAGATAAATAGGTACCGCTCTGGCGGGAAGGTAAACGGCGTTTCCGTGCGCTGCTCTGGTTCGCCAGAAGCGGCTTAGTCATGCTGGCCACATGACCCGGAAGCTGTCTGCGGACAAACGCCAGCTCCCTCAGCCAATAAAGCGAGATGAGCGCCGCAACCCCAGAGTCGGTCACGACTGGACCTAATGGTCAGGGGTTCCTTTACCTTTACCTTTATGTATATAACCTGGGGGTGAATTACTGGTAAATTCCATCTCTGTAAGTTTTAGTCTGTGATAAATGCTTGGCGTCAGGGGGAGGTTTCCTCCAAAAACTCAACAATTAACTCCATCAACTTCAATGGGACTTACTCCCAAGTAAATGTGTAAACATTTGCAGTCTAAATGTTACTTCCTAGGCTGCATACACTCTATGCCTTTAAAGTACATCTGAGGCACATTTCTCCCCTCAAAAAATTATGGGTCCCATTGTTTATTAAAGGTTGATGGGAACTGTAACTCTGTGAGGGGTAAACTACAGTGCTCAGGGTTCTTTGAGCAAAATAATGTGATTTTAAAGGTACAGTTTGTGTGCAGTCCTTATAGTTTTCCTTGGCCAGAGAGAGGTGGCCCTATGCCTCATCTCTTCATACATGTGGGCGGTGTTCCTGGAGCTGCTATGCTCCTGATGATGCACACTCCTCTTAATAGTGGCATTTAAGTTTTAACTGTCTAATTTTTGTGTGCTGTTGCTGCTTTTATAATTAAGAAATAGAAAAAAAGCTTTTGCTTCCGGGACATTTATTTGTGCCTCGTGTTGTTGGTTTTGTTGTTGTTGTTGCCTTCTTTGCAGAAAGGGGGATTGCTAAATTTTCAGATTAAATGCACCCCACAATGCGCTACCATGATGTAACTTCTGCTTATCTAAATCCCAAAGCAAGAACCACTCACTCTGCTTTGTGAACTGCAGCCTGAGTCTTCCTGAGTCATAATGGGATTTTATTTACTCATATTTGAATCGGTAACTCCTAAGCTATGTGTCAGCAGCAAGAGGAAGGGGGATATTCGAGAAAGAAAGAAAGAGTTTGTGGTTTCTGTAGCCCTAAGGCACCCATTTACTGAAGAAGGTTACCCATTCTTCCTCTGCATTATCAACTCCTCTGGTCTTGCCTACTTCTAACCAACCTGTATTCGAAGCAAGTGATTCTGTCACATCCCTCTGTCACAACTAGATCATTCAGTCACTTGGGCTGTGGAACCACTGCAGCAAAGGGACATTACTGTTGCTGCAGTGGCGCAGCAGCCAAGGGATGAGGAGGGGCTGTAGTTCAGTGATAAAGCACATGTTTTGCATGTAAACGGTCCCAGGTGCAGTTTCCAGCAACTCCAGACAGGGCTAGAAAAAGACTCCTGTCTGAAACCCTGGAGAGCTGCAGCTGGTCAGTGTATACAAACTGAACAAGGCGATCTGATTCTGTATAAGGAAATTCCCCATATTGGCCCTACCATTAGGCGAAGTGAAGCAGCTGCCTCAGGTAACTTATTAGACTGTCCTGAAACCACAGCACAATTTTAGTGGTTTAATTTACTTTTGTTGTTTCCCTTTTTTCAGCCAAGGAATGGAAAGAGGTGATGGTGAGATTTTCTGTCTCAGATGCAAAAATAACTTGACTGTCTTGCAAGGGAGCATTTGTTGTTCTGCATCAACCAGCAGAGACTCTCAAGTAGCACTTTAAGAACAGGTAGGAGCAGGAGCAGCTCTACCATTAGGTACTGAGACAGCTGCTTCAGACAGCAGATGCTGGGGAGGCAGGGAGTGGCAGGGATGTGTTGGTGGGCAGAGGCTGTGCGTCACTTGACCTGCCCTGCAAACTAGCCTGCTGCCCTCAGGTGTGGTAGAAGACTGTCTCATTACCAGAACTGAAGCAAAATTCAACCAGTAAGTTTCTGTAAATGGAATTGGGTGGGGAGGGATCTCATCCTTTGTCTCGTGCAGCATAAATGTCCTGAAATTGACCCCCACCCAGCTGATGGGAGGATGTCCATTGCATCTCTGCATGAGTCACAGGGTTGGGACTTGCCATGACTTTTTCCAGATTCTAATTATAAATCCAACTATAAATCAGAACTAAAGTGTACTTCAGTTGCCAGAGGTTTGGAGAACGCTGCCTAATATTATGAAGTTGACCCAGTGATGTACCCAAGTACGAGAGGGCAAGCGTGTATCTGACCAGAGCAATCCTATCTGTGAATTAGGCCTATTGGACAGGAAAAGAAATTCCTTTGCACACTGGTGAGAAATAATATGTTGCAATGTAACTGAGATCTCTCTGCACCAGTAGAGGCTAAAGCCAGTGAAAGGCAGGGTGAGTGGTAAGGGAATATGTAGCATTGAGGAGGGAAGAATGGAATTTGTAGAACCTTCTCCCTATGGGGGCTTGCCTGACACCTTCATTTCATATCTTTAGGCACCTGCCAAAAAACGTTCCTTTTCTCTCAGGCCTTTGGCTGATTAAACAATCTATTACCTTTTCATAGAATCATAGAATTGGAACACCCTGAGGGTGATCTAGTCCAAACCCCGGTGTGTCGGGGGGTGTATGGTTTTATTTTGTTATTAAGATGTGTATTTTATGCTATTGTACTGTAAACCACCCTTGTGATCTTCAGATGAAGGGTGACATATGAATTTTAAAAATAATGATAACAATAAGAGTGAAATTCAGTTGGACTCTTATGCTTGTGTCGGTCCCAAGGTGCAGCAATAAAATATTCTGGAAGCATTCACCACCGACCTCCCTGCTCCATTTCAGAAAATGTCTTCTCTTCAATATAAAAACAACTTTTTTTCCTTTTTTGTTACACAGGCAGTTAACATTTAAAGGTCACTGTTAAGAGAAATGCTCTCCTAGCAAGCATTATATTGGAAACTCAAGTCTTATCAGGGCCTTTGGGATTGTACTCTGTGCTCTAAAGGTGCCTATTTTAAAAGCCGTACTAATGCACACACACCCGATCACGAAAGGCAATGTTGATTTAGCAGCTCTGTTGATTCCAGTGGGAACTTACTTGGAAGTAGCCTAGAATATTTAGGATTGCTGTCTATAACCAAAGCTTTTTCTGAACCAAGACTAACCTCTGGCCATTACATGTGTGGCAGCAGCAAACAACGTATATTCCAATATTTATTTGTTGGTTAGGTGCAGACTGGCCCTTCGCCTCAGGCAGCAGCAACACTCTTGCATCCTGGTATTTATTAACCGAACAGGTGGCAGATCCTTGACTGGAGCTGACTGGGGGGGGGGGGGGCGGCACCCATCCCTCATCGGCAACATTGCATTTGAATTTCATATTTGGGTGTAGCGGCGGCATCTCAATTTTGCCTCGGGCAGCCATTGGCAACAATTGATTTCTCTCCCCCCTGCCTCCAGGCAGCAGGGAAAAGTGCACAGTTAAACTACGGAACTCACTTCCACAGGATGGCCACCAACATGGATGGCTTTAAAGTCTGGCGGTTGTCTTTGCGCCACAATTAGCACTACTTCATGTATGAGAGAGCGTGCAATGAGGACTTAGTGCATAAAATATGAATATGAATAAAGGGACGCGGGTGGCGGTGCTGAGGGTTAAACCACAGAGCCTAGGGCTTGCCGATCAGAAGGTCGGTGGTTCGAATCCCCGTGACGGGGTGAGCTCCCGTTGCTTGGTCCCTGCTCCTGCCAACCTAGCAGTTCGAAAGCACGGCAAAGTGCAAGTAGATAAATAGGTACCACTCCGGCGGGAAGGTAAACGGCGTTTCCATGTTCGCCAGAAGCGGCTTAGTCATGCTGGCCACATGACCCGGAAGCTGCACGCTGGCTCCCTCGGCCAATAAAACGAGATGAGCACCGCAACCCCAGTCGGCCACGACTGGACCTAATGGTCAGAGGTCCCTTTAGCTCAGTTGGTTAGAGCGCGGTGCTGATAATGCCAAAATTGCTGGTTCGATCCCTGCATGGGGGAGCTGCCTATTCCTGCATTGAAGGGGGTTGGACTGGATGACCCTCAGGGCCCCTTCCAGCTCTGCATTTCTCTGATCCTTCGTGTCATCTAAAAAGTGGGGGACGGACGGACAGACTTGCAGCTGGTGGTCAACTTCAACCTTGGAGCAATGGCTCTATAGTATTATTATTATTAATAATAATAATTATTATTATTTATCCGATTTGTATACCACCATTTAGCCAACATTATATATTATATAATGTTGGATAAAGGGTGGTATATATATATATGCTGTTCTTCCGTGCTGAACCCTTGCCCTGCGTCGAGATTATTTCCCTCCCCGTCCCCTCAGCCAACAAGGTCGGTGTTTCACTGTGTGGGGCGGCGGCGGCGGTTGCACTTTTAGGGGGCAGAGCAATTCCCCCCCGCCCTCGGCCGCCTTGACTCGAGAGGTTTCCCTCGTCGTCAAAGCTGCGTATTTTATTTGGTTGTTAATTGTGCGAGTCCGCGAAGGAACGCGAACCGAGCCGAAACCAGCGCGAAAGCTCAGCCCCTGAGGAGACTGAGAAGCGACGAGGTCCGCCTTTTCGATTTACCTCAGGCCGAGCAAGCCACGCCCACCGCCGGCGAGGGCGGTTGGGGAGGGCGGGGCAAGGGGCGGAACCGGAAGCTGGAGGCCGCCGGCGCGCGGAAGAAGAAACAGGATCTCCTCCTGCTGCTGCCTCAGGTGAGGGGCTGCGGGTTCTCCTTCTCCTCAGGGTCGGGCTGAGTGCGGCGCATCCCCTTTTCTGAAGCCGCCGACGGTTTGGACGGGGCTGTGTGCTCCTCAAGGTTTCGTTTGAGCCCATGTATTGCCACAGCGGGGCCAGCCCCTCAGCCGTGGGAAGGGGGACGAGAGCGCCTCTGGGCATGTCGAGAGGGCCTGTGAAGCACAGGCACGCGGTACTTTGCGGAGGGAGGGGGCGGGCGGGCGGGTAGAGATGGGGGGGACGAGGGGCTCCAGGAGGGTCGCCGCCATCCCTTCTCTCTGCTTACCCCGCCCCCCAAACACACACACTGTGTCTCAGGACCTCTGGGGTTTTTGGGCAGAGGTTCGACGGCCACCTGCTGTGTATGATTTAGCTGAGAATCCTGCATTGCAGGGAGTTGGGCTAGATGACCCCAGGGGGTCCCTTCCAACTGTACAGTGGTACCTCGGGTTACAGACGCTTCAGGTTACAGATGCTTCAGGTTACAGACCCAGAAATAGTGCTTCGGGTTAAGAACTTTGCTTCAGGATGAGAACAGAAATCGTGCTCCAGCAGCGGGACACCCCATTAGCTAAAGTACTGCTTCAGGTTAAGAGCAGACCTCCAGAATGAAGTAAGTACTTAACACGAGGTACCACTGTACATGTTTTATGATTCTGTGATCACAGCGAAACCCTCCTATATTGTATCAGACCATTTGGCCTGCCTAGGCCTGTGTTGTTTGACTCCCAGCTGTACTCTGTAAGCCTTAAGAATCTTAGATCTCAGAATCAAGGCAAAGTCTTTTTAACTGGTAAGATTCTAGAAATTAAATTCAGACTTCAAAACTCAATACAGTGGTACCTCGGGTTAAGAACTTAATTCGTTCTGGAGGTCTGTTCTTAACCTGAAACTGTTCTTAACCTGAGTTACCACTTTAACTAATGGGGCCTCCCACTGCCGCCACACAATTTCTGTTCTCATCCTGAAGCAAAGTTCTTAACCCGAGGTTCTGTTTCTGGGTTAACAGAGTCTGTAACCTGAAGCATCTGTAACCTGAGGTCCCTCTGTACTGTTGTTATTTCTTACTTTTATATCCCAACTTTTTCTCCAGTGAGCTCGGGATGCAGGTGTACATGATTCTCTCTCTCATTTATCCCCCACAGCAACCCTGTGAGGTAGGTTCTCCCACACAGTTCCATAGTTCAGTGCTCAGCCATCTCAGAAGCAGGTGGCTGAGCACTGATTATGGAGGAGTCTTGGAAGAGAGGGCTGTCGAAGGCTACTAGCCATGATTGCTATGCTCTGCATCTAGCTAGAGGCACAAATGCATCTGAATACCAGTTTCTGGAAACCACCAGAGAGGAGTGTGCTATTGTACCCAAATTCTTCTTGCTGGTTTCTCACAGGCATCTGGTTGTTCACTTTAAAAGCAAGATGCTGGAGTAGATGGGCCATTGGCCTGATCCAGCAGGCTCTCAGTATTTGTTTAGTACTGTATATTTGTATCTTACTTCTTGACTTAAGTTTCCAAAGCAGCTAACAGCATTGAACACTGTTCAAGTGTTCCAAAAGAACACTGTTGGAACAGAATGTGCGACTTGATGGACTTTTGACCTGATGCAGCAGTGTTCTTTTTCTGTTATTATATTCACATCCTCCATTGTTTAAGAAAAGTGAGTATGGATCTCTCCCTCCCTCTTCCCACCCCATCTTTATTTATTTGAGTTGAAGCAGGTTTTCTGATCCATCTGAGTTAAGTGCAACTGCGGAACCATATATTGCAGTTCACTGTTCAGATCAATGAAGGCAGAGATGTGTAGTAAAAGATTAGAATCCACATGTTATCTACAATCATGCATTGAGAAGATGGTGAAAAGGCCACTTTCTTCCCACGCTTTTAACAGTTCTGGCAATACCTCGAGAAGATTAAAGCACGTTGGGGCAACTAATCCCAGTAATGAGGGGAATGTACTCTGAATATATTTAGAGTCATTTTCCTGGAAACAGCTGGGATTTTTCATTAGGTGGAGGATGAAAAAAATCACATATGTACTGAAGCAACCTTCACCATGTGCCTGCATAATACAGAACCCACAGGATACAAATGCCCAGCTAACAAAATGTACAGGGATAGTATTCCCCATTGTGTAATTACTTTGAGTGTGTGTGTGTGTGTTGGATGGGGGCACTAAGAATCTTAATCCAAATTACAGAGAGACTGACATTTTAAATTAACTATTTGTGATAATAGCTATATAAAGGATAAATAGCAGACTTATTAGGTAGCAGTCAACTAAGTTTTACTCAGACCAATGGCCCATGATGAAACCCCATTAATTTCTAATTTGTGTAAAAATTTAGTTGAATACCACCCATTGTTTGAAACAGAAAATTTAAGCTTTATGTTATATTTTTCATTCAGTTCTGTAATCCACTTTGTTGACAGTTTCAACCCAAAGATTTACACAAGTATTTGATTTCCAAAGGTGGTCAAAAATTATTTTTTTCATTTTTGCAGAGATTGTAGAATGGCTTCCACAATTGACATCCTTCAGAATTATAATAACCTGTTTGCTCATCGATATACTTCTGAAGACGAGGAGTATCAGAAATATGTCCAACGCCCTGCAGACCCACCTCCCATCGTTGAAGACTGGGCAAACAGGTCTGTTGAAAACATTCCCTTACCAACGCTTTGCTTTTTTGGTGGTTGTAGGAGTATGCTATGCAATAAGGAAGCACCATAAACCAAAGCAAAATGGAAAAAACCTAAATATAATTAGGCCATTAATCTATTCATTTAATTTTAATCCTGTGTCTACAGTTCTTTGGTGTCTCTCTTTTAAATGCAGACATATTAATGATTAAGAACAGAACACGCAGGTCACAGGCAAAGCAACACACAACCTATTCAAATCTGTAGAAGAGGGTTTTGAGATATTAGCACAGTGAGAAACCGTAAAAGTTTTCTGCCCAGTTTGTGTTCTGTCCAGTGCTAGTGCTACTCAGAGTAGACCCATTTAAATTAATGGACTAAAGGAGCCTTGACTCACTTCCACAACATACATTTAAAGTACTCTTATAGCACTTTAACTGTCATGGCTTTCCCCAAGGAACCCTGGGTTGTTCAGGGTGCTGGGAATTGTAGCTCTGTGAGGTGTCTCCTAATCGCTCTCAAAGGCAATTAGTGGTCCATGTTGAATATCTCCCTGCATGATTAGTGTTATAGCCTGTAACAAACCAGGCAGCGGAGCTATAGGCCTCCTAAGTGCTCCCCTGGTTAACATCAACAGAGTGTGTGTTTCTTGTGATGGGAGGAATGTATCTTCTCAAAAGAGTTTAATGCACAGTGGATTCAATCTGTTTAACACAACCTCTTTGATTTCACACAACCTTTCTAACACAGGGATATATTGAGTATTCTAATAGCTATCCTGAGAATACATGCTTTTCCTCTTTTATTTAGAAAATTTAGAAACGGCTTAATTAAAAAAAAGATCTCCCAGGAGGTTGAATGATGATAAATAAATATGCATATATACTTGAGGCGCAAATGCTTCATTTTTAGTTGTTCCAGAAATTACCTAGATATGATAACATTCCCTGGAGTTTGGAATAACTTCGGGTTCCATGAAAAAGCAGGATATAAATGTGAGGAAATTAAAATAAATCAACAAACCTCAAGATCATACAGAGAAAATCTGAACAATGTGTGAACTAAATCAAGCTTAATGCAAGATATCCAGGAGTGATTAGTAGCTTGCCAGGGGTTTAATAAACCTTCCAAGAGAGAGATGGAACTGTTCACCCTGGAAAGTGATGCCTTTCTGAAATCATGTTCAGTCATCGTGAGCACTGTTGTCTTGTCTTCAGCCATAGGGAGGTTGCCAAGCATCAGACAGGCCACAGTATGTAGTCGATGAGCTATATTCAACTTGATAGGCCAAAGGTTGAGTATCTTTGATTCAGAGTTTGTCAGTGTCTGATTTTCTACAAATAGCTTGTATACGTGGTTCGCCCACAGTTGTGGAAATTCTTGTATGCATTGCTGAAAGCTGCAGATGGTTAAGTGCATGACATTGTGATTACTGCCTCGATTATAAGAAGAGTTTGGATTTGATATCCCGCTTTGAGACCCTAAGGAGTCTCAAAGCAGCTAACATTCTCCTTTCCTTTCATCCCCCACAACAAACACTCTGTGAGGTGAGTGGGGCTGAGAGACTTCAGAGAAGTGTGACTAGCCCAAGGTCACCCAGCAGCTGCATGTGGAGGAGTGGGGAATCGAACCCAGTTCACCAGATTACGAGTCCACCACTCTAACCACTACAGCACACTGGCTCTCAAAGAAGAGCTGCTCTCAGTGTACCCTTGATGTATGAAACAAAACCCTTTCACACTTGCAAATCCAGTTTGTAAACAACTTTAATCCACAAATTATGTAATTTAGGAGAGACTTTTTTTTTAACTTCCAGAGAACCCACCGTGCCTTCTGTATCTGAGATACTTCAGAATTATGAAAAGATGTTTGCAAATCGATTTTCTTCAGAAGATGAAGAATATCAGAAATACGTCCAACGTGCTGCAGATCTACCTCCTCTAGTAGAGGACTGGAGAAATAGATCAGGTGGCAACCAGCGCTACAGAGACAGGTATTGCTCTTATTTATTGGCTCTATATAAATGTTACCCTGTCCACTGATGCTCTCAGCAGCCACTATTTTTACTGTAAGAAACTAAAGCACAAGAGAGTGACATCTAGCCTCCAATGCAAAACACAAAGGAGCAAGTTGGGGAAGGACAAAAGGAGAAATTGTGTGAACAGCTACCCATCAAATATGGTGAAGAGATAAAATTCAGTTCATGTAGAATGATAAGCCACCCAGAGTGGCTGGGGCAACCCAGTCAGATGTGCGGCATAACAATAACAACAACAATAATAATAATACCAACTCCCAGGTCCCTCAAAGGAAGTGTGATTGGGCACTACCGCAATAACAATTCAATTGGTAATATTTATCCTTTTATATGAGCGTGACTTTTTTACAGTGATTTGATTGCTATGAGAAGAGGTCATTTCACCACATCGTTGGGCATGTTGGCTAAGAGGCCAGATTCATGTTATAAGTTGTTTGATACTTTTTTGAGCCACTGAGGAAGACTTGTAGGGTAGGAACAAGTTTAGGTTTTGGTATATGCTATAATTTGTCACACAAGGTTTTTGACCACATATACAGACAGATCATTTTAGTGCGTTTTTGTGCTAAAGCGTTTATGTTTTTCCCTTCCTAAAATTTGAGTAGTAGCTGTTGACATGGGGCTGTACCCAATGCTAGTCCTACTCGGAGTAGACATGTTGAAGTTAATCAGCATTACTATCTTAGGTTCCTTATTTTCAAGGGTCTGATTTTTAGAAGGTCTAGCACTGGTTGCCGCCCATTGTGTGGAATTCAGCATCGCACTCTTCCAATATTCCTTCTGTATAAGCATGCCAGGTTGCCAGATGCAACAATGCCCCTTCTCCCCCACTCCATGGGTTTTTCTAGAGATTCTCCTGACCCCCCTCCCCTCACTGAGCTAATGGTTAGGTGAACCCCATCCCTTGTTTTTACTTTTGCCCAGCATACTTTTACTGTAAGGCAGCTATGCTGGTGATGGGCCAGGATCCTACTTTATAATCTCTGCAAAACAAGACGGTTACCTTTTGGTTGGCAACTGAGGACCATATAGTAAAAAGGTAAAGGACCCCATAACTGTTAAGTCCAGTCAAAGGCGACTATCGGGTTGTGGCGCTCATCTCGCTTTCAGGCCAAGGGAGCCGGTGTTTGTCCGCAGACAGCTTTCTGGGTCATGTCACCAGCAGGACTAAATTGCTTCTTGCGCAACAGAACACCGTGACGGAAATCAGAGTGCATGGAGAGGCCATTTACCGTATTTTTTGCTCTATAAGACTCACTTTTTCCCTCCTAAAAAGTAAGGGGAAATGTGTGTGTGTCTTATGGAGCGAATGCAGGCTGCGCAGCTATCCCAGAAGCCAGAACAGCAAGGGGGATCGCTGCTTTCTCTGCGCAGCGATCCTTCTTGCTGTTCTGGCTTCTGGGATTCAGAATATTTTTTTTCTTGTTTTCCTCCTCCAAAAACTAGGTGTGTCTTGTGGTCTGGTGCGTCTTGAAGAGCGAAAAATACGGTACTTTCCTGCGTTTGATTGGACTTAACCATCCAGGGGTCCTTTACCTTACCTGGATCATATAGTATCCCTGATGGAGCCATCAGTTGCTGGTGCTTTGGGTTAATTTTCTTTCTTTCTCCCTTCTCCCTTTTCTCCAAGCCAGTAGCCACAGGGGTGGGGAATCTAGGCACTCTGCTTAAGCAACAGAGCCAGGGGTTTTAAATTCTGTGTGGTGCTGAATCAAAGTGCTGCTTATGCCAAAAGGAATGAACTGAAACTCTTGAAACAGATTGCCCTTGGGACCAGTTGCTTCCTTGGGCGTGAAGTGATTTTTCCCCCATGGCAAAGAAAAGAGATCTAGGCTTTACCTCGCCAGCCAAATAGCCTTTCTTCTGTGACATAATTATTAGCAGGAAAATGTCTTTGCCAATCAGCAGGCTAAATATTTATATTTATTTTGGCCTTTTATTTTATAACATAAAATTCATTTGCATACTTAGATAACATATCTCGCTGTGCGTGGCCTGATCTACGTTTCTTATGATTCTTTGTGACAAATGTATACTTCAGCCCCACTACGAGACACTTGGGATTTTCTACCTACTGAAAATATTCTGAGTCATATACTCCAGGCTGTACATACTGTGCTTCCTTAGTTTTAACTTAATCTTGGCTGCTGACACTAGGGAAACAAGAAAGGACATTGTGCATTAGATTTACTTGGTGCTTCTTGTGCTGCTACTTGGGCCATGCGAGTGAGACGGTTTAGCTGTTGCTTGGATGTAACATTCTGAAATAAGAAACTTTAGCCTAGGGCTGTAGTCAAGTCCTACTCATAGTAGACCCATTAGCATGAATGGACATGACCATTGTAAATCTAATACTTCCACTGGGTCTACTCTGTAAGCCAAAACATGGAGAGCCAAAGGCTCCCCAACCCAGGTGCAAATACAAAATTATTATTATTATTATTATTTATTTATTTATTTATTTATTTATTGCTTACACCCCCCCCTCTGGCTGGGCCTCCCCGGCCACTCCAACAGAATATTCCAACAGAATATTAAAAACACAATAAACATCAAACATTAAAAACTTCCCTAAACAGGACTGTTTCAAATACAAAATCTGCAAACCAGGTAGAGTGTAAATATGCACATTTGAGAAATGAGAAAACTGGTTCTTTGTTAACTCTGTGCATCTGGCAGAAGGCAATGATTCAGATTAGATATTAAATCTAACATGCTTGTGCTCAGATTTTTTAAAAAATATTAACCAAGTGCTTCTTTAAGAGAAACGTAAGTCTTTATATTTCAGTTTTCAAATTGAATTTTTTTAAAAAAGTGGCTGTATCCAATGTTCTCCACTTAACACAAATACAAGTTTTAATATTACACAACAGAGGAATCCAGTGCAGTAGTTGCACTAACAGAAACCTGCTGTGCAACAGATTGCTGGTAACTTTGTCGCGCAAAAAGATTGAGCAATCTTCTTACGCAGTCTCCCGTGCAACAACTTCCTGCTGGCAGACAACATCTTGCCAGCAGAATCTGTATTGTGCTAACTGACTTGAACATACCGCCATGTTGGATACAACCCAATATATTTTATCCACCCTACTGAGACAGTGTATGTTGATGCAATTTGAAATAAATATTGTTAAAATGCATACCATTTGCTTCCTTCTACAGATTCAGAGACAGCAGACAATTCAGAGGCAGATGGGACAGATATGACTGGCAAGGAGGCTATAGATACGGTCAATGGCAAAAGAGAAGCTGGGGAAATAACTATAAGCAGCACAGACAAGGACAGTCTTCCTACTCTTATCACGGGCGACCGTCCCACTATGGCTATAGTTCTTATTCCCAGGGGTCACAGTATGGCCATTACTAGTATTGTCTCCATCCTGTCAGACATTGCTTTATTCCGTTTTACATTTTTTTAAGGAAAAGTGGTGGTGTTGGTGCTTTAAAACAAATCTTGTTGATGTATTTTGGCAGTACTCACTTAACAAAGGAACCAGAGATAGGCTTGATGAATGAGCCTTTTGCCTGTGCATGCAGCCCTTTCTGTTCCTTCATGTGAGCTGCAATTAAAACAGTAAGTCTAACCATAGTCACCCGAAGTGGGGAAATGCAGTTACCATCTTTAAGACAAGACAAGACCTTAAACCGCAGTATGAATCTGGTTTAAGAACCTGGCTAGCTCCAAAGCTGGTAACCGTAGTTTCCTGGTTTGGATGAAATAGGAAGCAGTTGGTTAATTAGAAAGTTTCTGGTTTAATTGCGGCTTTGGCGAAGGAGCTGAATGTGTGGGCAAAACCTTATTCACAACTCTGCTTATTAAGTCAAGATACCATCATGCCAATATGGCCACTGTGAAACTGATGTGAACTTGGGTGAACTTGTTACCTTACATTCCCTTTCCCCTTCAACGTATTGCCTGTACAAATATGTAATAATTTGGAGGTGAGGAGGGATTGCTTTGCATCAGAAGAATTTGGCAGCGACCCTCAGCAAAAAGGACTGTTCTTCCAGAAATTCTGACTCATACTATTTCATTGCGAATGGGTAGAAAAACAATTAAGATTCGCAATGCATCATGGCAGAGGAATGTGCAGGTTGCAGGGAATGGGGCTGGCTGTTGATAATAAGCAGGTTTAGCAGTTTTCATTTTGATTACTCTGAAACTTTTTTTTTTAGCCCCTTTAGCGTCGTTGGTTTAATTTTCTTTTTAACTCACTAATAACTGATGAGCAAAGATGTCAAAATAAGCAGGAAATGTAAAAGATGCAGTGCTTGGGTTTGCTTGCTTTTCAGAAACTCCCCCACAAGATTCATCATTATTAAATGGTGTCCTCTTGTATATGTTTTTCCTGCCATTCATCTGATCATTTCTCACGTTAAATTGACTGTTGTGATTGTACACTATGGAATAAAATCCAGTTGCTTAATGAAAATTCTGGACGTGCGTGTGAATGTCTCGTTTCAAGGGAAGGAGCAGATGTGGGAAACCTCTGGCACTCCTGATATTGCCAAACTACAGCTTCTATAGCCATTGGCCATGCTAGCTGGGGGCTGAGGGGAGCTGTAGAGCAGCAATCTTTGGAGAGCCAAGAATAGGAAACTATAAGTAGTTATTGCATTTATATCCCACCTTTCCATTCAGGGAGCTCAAAGTGGCCTACATAGTTCTCCCCCTCATTTAATCTCCACAACTACTCTGTAAGGTAGGTTAGGCTCAGAGGCAGCGACTGGCCCAAGGTCAGTTATGATAGATAGATAGATAGTTTTCAATGCAGAATTACAACATAAAATACAAATAAAATGAAACAATCAGAAAACCAATACAAAGAGTAAAAAAGAAATAAAAGAAAAACAACTATAACAAAATATAACCAAACACATATACATACATTTTGACTTCCATCCTATAGTGACTTTCAATTTTCAATTTTTCTTTTTCATTGTGTTATCTATATATATGTATATATGTATATGTGTGTGTGTGTGTGTATATAGATAGACACACACATACATAAACACACATTTATTACTTCCGGTTTTATGCCTTTATTTCCTTTCCTCAAGCCTGCAAACTTCATTCCTCGCATAGCGATATATTTATTCCAGAACAATGTTTTTTCATACTCTTTGACACAGTGGCCCAAGGTCAGATATGTGACTCATGCACCAAGGCTCCTCTCAAGAATATGAGAAATCCACAAGAAAGTCTAGAACATCCCTTTGAGGAGAGGAGGGTACCACTCCGGACAGAGGACAAGTGTGCCTTCTGATGCGGCTAACAACTTCCAGAGGAGTAGCTTTATTGCAGAGCCTTGCAGTACCTGAAAACCTAACAGATTTATTGTGCCAATACCTTTTTCCATCCAGGAAGACTTATGCCACAACAGATCTGTTAAATTTAAGGTGTCACAAGATTATGTTTATTTATTTATTTTAGAACAGCTTGTTTCTGTTTGATTTTCCAAAATCCATTATATGTCTTTCTGAAGTGAGACGAGGTCTGCGTTAGTTTTAAACCTTTTTAAGGGGTGGGGGTGTAGATGAAGGACACTTGGCCTCACTCCTCTCCATTCCAATTACAGTGGCTATTTAATTAAAATAGTGTCTTTACAGAAATAATCTGTGGTTGTCTTGGCAACCTTTCTTTGGCTCCTGGTAATCCTGCACGCAAGAAGAAGCGTGTACAATGTGCCACAGATTGCTTAACCTATTATCTCCTCTAGCGTTTTGGGGCACAGCCTTGCGTACGGGCCAAGGTGAAGTAGATTAAAAACTTGAAACATGGGGGGAGGGCTTAAGAATTCTCCGTGAAGTTTCCCAGAATGGGCCTAGCAGTGCTGTCTCAGGCCTAAGCATGACGAAAGGTTGTGTTGAGGCTCACTTAAGGAGTTAAAACCGAAAGTGCCGAAGAGTAAAGGTAAAGGGACCCCTGACCATTAGGCCCAGTCGTGGCCGACTCTGGGGTTGCGGCGCTCATCTCGCTTTATTGGCCGAGGGAGCCGGCGTACAGCTTCCGGGTCATGACTAAACCGCTTCTGGTGAACCACAGCAGCGCACGGAAACACTGTTTACCTTCCTGCTGGAGCAGTACCTATTTATCTACTTGCACTTCATGCTTTCGAACTGCTAGGTTGGCAGGAGCAGGGACCGAGCAACGGGAGCTCACCCCATCACGGGAATTCGAACCGCCAACCTTCCGATCGGCAAGCCCAAGGCTCTGTGGTTTAACCCACAGCGCCACCCGCGTCCCTTTGCCAAAGAGTAGGGGCGGGCAAACTTTTAAGGCCTTTGGATTTTTGAGTGAGTGCTGTAGGTGCCACTCTGTATAATTGCTTCTCCCCCTATATGTTCAGAGAGGGAGAGTGCAGACATTTCACTTATCCAACAGAGCCGGGTTGGATTGAGTAGAAATAATATTGAGCCTTGAAAGATGTAGAAAACTGCACTTTGCAAGGAGAAAAAGGTCACCACTGTTGGTTTTTTTTTGGGGGGGGTGGCGGCTCCCTGAATGCCAGGGAAGACAAGAGCACTTAGAGAGTGGGAACACATGGACCCTTTCCCTTATTCCTTGTCCTTTTACTGTTGGCTATTTGCAGATTACGTGCGCTGCAGAAGGCGTGCCGGGGAGACAACACATTACAAGGAACGCAAAAAAACTTTAGCTAGGTTTTAATAACAAAAACTCCTTTTACATTAATTATAATATATCAATAAGCATGACCCAACCACCAGGGTACTGAGAGAGCTAGGTGCTGCTCTTTATATACTATACCCAACAGCTTAATTACCAGACCTTAACAGCACCTGGTATACTGCTTCACAGCTGTAAAACTAGGTCATGTTATTTGCTTTGGCCCTTAAAGAAACACACATCTTGTGGAACAATAATGAACCTTCAAATTTAAAGAAACCATTCAACAAGCCCCCACATCCCCTTCCACCCAGTTTTGACACTAGCACCCAGTCAGTAAAGCATGAGACCCTTAATCTCAGGGCTGTGGGTTTGAGCCCCACATCAGGTGAAAAGGGGGGTTGGGTGAGATGACCCTTGTGGTCCCTTCCAGTTTCTATGATTTGTTGATCCTGCAAAGTTAGTGCCCATCGCCGTCGCTTGTGGGAGCTAATTCCATAGTATAACTCTGCACTGTGGGAAGAGGGGCTTTCTTTTTGTGATATGAGCGACGAAGGGAGAATTCTCTTCGTTCACTTCCTCCATGCCACACATACTTTTGTATACCTCCACCATGCCTCCCTGTCCTTGCCTTTTCTCTAAACTAAAAAGCTCTACCCCTTTTGTTATGTACTGAAGTTCTCACCCTGGACCAGCAGGGGGAATACTGTAGATAGTTTTCACTCAGGTCCACATATGCAAATAAGGGATTGAAAGTGACGTTCAGTGATTGGATAGTTACAGAAAGTGGTTACAGTAACGTTGTACTGGAGCTCTATATAAGCAGGCTGGCTGAACCCTTCAGTTCAGTTCTGTTCTGGCCTGTGAATAAACAAGAGCTGTTTGAAGAATCGCTGTGTCGTCTGATATGTTCACCCACAACTTAACACCTTTGATCATTGGCTGGGGAAACCCAGCCAGATGGGCAGGGTATAAATGATAAAATTATTGTTGTTATTTTGGTTGCCCTATTCTGAACCTTTTCCAGTTCTACCTTATCCCTTTTGAGGTGAGGCTGTGGGAACCAGGCCGTTATTGTAAGCTCAAGCGAAGGAACCTGGCTGACAACAGATGAGTTACTTAAGTCGCGGGGGTGAGAGGCAGAAATCCTTCGGTTTTACCATTCAGCTGATAAGCTCTTCTTGCAGGAAGGAGGAGGCCATTTCATGCCATTTTCTTAAAAGTTCCCCAGCAGGATGCGTAAACAGCTCAGCCGGCCCCGAAATAAATACCAAGATTCCCTGCTGTGAAGCCACGTCATGAATGACAGGGGTACACCTCTGTATAAACAAAACAGAGATGAGAAATGGTAAAAGGATGACTAGAATTGAGTTTCCTCTGTTCCTCGGGATTTTATTTTCTTTCTTTTTTTAGATAGGAACACAGAAAGCTGCCTTCTGCTGAGTCAGAACATCAGTCCATTAATGTGTGAAGTAGGAGTTGGAACCTAGCACAGTGATTGGTTAATTTTGTTGTTAGCACCTCCGATGGCAGCTTCATTTCCTTTCCCAGTGATTTTCTTGAGTCAAAATGAGAATACAGTGGTACCTCGGGTTATATACGCTTCAGGTTACATACGCTTCAGGTTACAGACTCTGCTAACCCAGAAATAGTACCTTGGGTTAAGAACTTTGCTTCAGGATGAGAACAGAAATCGTGCTCCGGTGGCGCAGCAGCAGCAGAAGGCCTCATTAGCTAAAATGGTGCTTCAGGTTAAGAACAGTTTCAGGTTAAGAACGGACCTCTGGAACGAATTAAGTACTTAAACTGAGGTACCACTGTACCCCTAAACATTTTTTTAGAAAAAAAAGCACTGGTTCTGACATGTCGTCCCTTTCTGAATATTTGGGTAGATGACAAGAAGGAGAAGGAGGAGGAGGAGGAGGAGGAGGAGAAGGAGAAGGAGAAGGAGAAGGAGAAGGAGAAGGAGAAGAAGAAGAAGAAGAAGAAGAAGAAGAAGAAGAAGAAGAAGAAG
>JAXCMG010000021.1:12696443-12711995 GCA_034642415.1 Podarcis siculus
ATAATAATAATAATAATAATAATAATAATAATAATAATAATAATAATTTATTTATACCCCGCCCACCTGGCTGGGCTTCCCCAGCCACTCTGGGCAGCTTCCAAAAGAATATTAAAATACTGTGATACATCAAATACATCAATAGAAGGGTGGAAGTTAGGGAGATCAACAGATGAACAGGCTGTCCTGTTTTAAGGAAGGAAGCAGGGAGGTGGGGGCTGGCTGAGAGGAAACAGGTTGGTGGGGCAGCACCACATTTGGCCCAATGGTCCGGCCTCCGATGCATCTTGCTTGGGGGGGGGGTGAGAGAATCTACTTTTAACAAAATTAAAGGTGAATTGGCTCTGGGAGATAAAGAAGAAAGTGTTGCAATGAAGAAAGGGGGACACTCTTCTTTCCCCATTTCTAGGAACAACATGCAAGAGTGCATTTTAATAAGCTTTTCCCCGAGCCAAGAAAGTGGCGTGAACAATAAGGCAGATGAAATCAAATGAAGGCAAAATAAAACCCCATCTCAAAGCCCAAACGGGTGACGAGAGATGGAAGCGAGAAGAACTGGCGTCATTTTTTCCCCTTGGCACAAAACCCAGTCCAGATTGCATGTGTTTGTCATGAATGTTCTTGGGAAGATCAGAGATTTCTCAGTCTCTCTTCATAACTCTGGAATCAAAGCTGCTCTTCAAAGCACAGAACCACCACTAATAATTATGATAACGTACACTTTTACATCGGAGGTCTCAACTGCTTCAGATAGACTACAGTAGCAAGCTTTATAATAGCATAATGTTTCCAAATGGTTAGTGTTTTATTTTGCCTGTATTCTCCAACATGCTATGAGCACAATAATAGTGCATTAAGGTAAAGGGACCCCTGACCATTAGGTCCAGTCGTGACTGACTCTGGGGTTGCAGCGCTCATCTCGCTTTATTGGCCGAGGGAGCCGGCGTACAGCTTCCGGGTCATGTGGCCAGCATGACTAAGCCGCTTCTGGCGAACCAGAGCAGCGCACGGCAACGCCGTTTACCTTCCCACCGGAGCAGTACCTATTTATCTACTTGCACTTTGACGTGCTTTCGAACTGCTAGGTTGGCAGGAGCAGGGACCGAGCAACGGGAGCTCACCCCGTCGCGGGGATTCGAACCGCCAACCTTCTGATCGGCAAGCCCTAGGCTCAGTGGTTTAACCCACAGTGCCACCCGCGTCCCAATAGTGCATTAGTAGTGGATTTATTCTGCTTTGTTAAGCTGTTCTGCAACACACTGGTGCGGTATAGTGGCTAGAGTTTTGGGTTAGAACCTGGGAGACCAGGGTTCAAATTCCTGCTCAGGCATGAAGCCCACGACCTTGGGCCAGTCACTATCTCTCAGCCTGACCTACGAACCTCAAAGGGTTGTTGTGAGAATAAAATGGGGAGAGAACCATGCATGCCCTTTTGAACACCTAGGAGGAAAAGTGGGATATAATAATAATAATAATAACACTTTTAACAAATCTTTCCCCGATGCTACCACAGTACTGCTGTCTAGGAGGGCTATAGCACAATAAAAGTGGGACGGTAAAAAAATCCCTGAACATTTGCGGCGTGAAAAGCTATGCAATTTCATCAAGACACTTCAGTATAATACACACTGATTGGAAAACAAAGGGTGTGACTGGCTTGAAAACATTGCAGGGTCAAATAATATTGAAAGCAGGATCACGTACCGCGATACCATTACAAGCACAAATAATCAAAAATGCACAGGGCGCCAGGAGGCACCCTTAATTTTTCAGCTCAAGATTTGAGTCAGGGACTCCCTGGATCACAATGGCTCACAGTTCTAGCCACCATGCTCACTGGAGCCCTATTCTCCTTGCCACCATCTTAGTCCTACTTTTCTATTTATCTTGTCGTAAGCACAGCCACATGGGGCCATATCCCATGATACACCTGTGTCTGCTTTGTTGCTAGGATGGAAACTCTGTGGGAGAGATGGGAATGATGGGAATAAACTCTTCTTCCCCAAGGGAAAATCTCTCATAAACATCCTGATGTAATAATAGCCTCTGGGGAACACCTGCACTCTAGTCATCAAAATAGATTGGGAAACTTGTGGTTGTTTGAAGTCGCAAATCGAATCACCTGCACAGAAAACATTGCCACCCAGGAATTTCCAAGCACCTCATGTAAATTATTACACAAGCCTTTTCCTTATGGGACAACCACATTTGCTAGGGCTCTGCACCACATTTGGACGAGATCCAAGACCAACTGGGTCGAGATGGGTTGAGATAGCCATGAATGGCTTTGGGTCAGATGGCTCAGAGCAATTCAGGGCTGTCAGGCAAGGAGAGGCAGGCAAGACCAACCTGACTGCCAACTGTATCTTCCCTGGATAAGATAAAAGGCAATGCCGCCTGACTCTCCTTCATGTCTGATATCCCATTCCTGAAACAGCACTCACTATGATCAGTGAGTGGTTGTCCCAGTAGTGATGTATGGAAGTGAGAGCTGGACCATAAAGAAGGCTGATCGCCGAAAAATTGATGCTTTTGAATTATGGTGCTGGAGGAGACTCTTGAGAGTCCCATGGACTGCAAGAAGATCAAACCTCTCCATTCTGAAGGAAATCAGCCCTGAGTGCTCACTGGAAGGACAGATCCTGAAGCTGAGGCTCCAATACTTTGGCCATCTCATGAGAAGAGAAGAGTCCCTGGAAAAGACCCTGATGCTGGGAAAGATGGAGGGCACAAGGAGAAGGGGACGACAGAGGATGAGATGGTTGGATGGTGTTGTCGAAGCTACCAACATGAGTTTGACCAAACTGTGGGAGGCAGTGGAAGACAGGAGTGCTTGGCGTGCTCTGGTCCATCGGGTCACGAAGAGTCAGACACGACTAAATGACTAAACAACAACAAATGATCAGTGCCTCCATCATGCAACAGATGTCCAGCAGATGCATTGATCCTGCAGGTTGCTTCTTCACAAGCTGGAAGGAGCACACTGCATAATTGACCTCTGTAACTGCCATGTGCTAGGAAGCTGCAATCAGGCCTGTGTGAATTTGTGATTCTGCAGAAGCATGGGGTTGGGGGGTGGTTGGGAAATAAGCGCTACATGTGGTATTGGGCATAGAATTCAGATTCTTGAGAATCCTTTCCTAGCCCCTAGGACAGCAAAGATACACAGTACTTGAAAATGCAATTTGAAAGCATTGCCTGCTGAAATCCTGGAAGCCAGAGGGGTTGCTGAATAAAATTAAAAGTGATTAGGGTTGACCTTCAGTGCCCTGCACAGCTCATTGCTTCTTCCCTTCAGAGGCAGCAATGCTTCTAACTACCAGTTGCTGAGAATTGCAAGAGTGGACAGGGCTCTTGTGTTTGTGTGCGTCCCATGGGTATCTGGTTGGCCACTTTTAAAAATCCATCCTGGGACCTTGGGGTGAAGGGTGGGTAATTATCATCATTAACAACAGTGATGCTAAATGCGTAATTAGAAAGCACAAATTGGCATGCTCAAGATGTGAATAAGCGCCTATACCAGGGGTCAGCAAACTTTTTCAGCAGGGGGCCAGTCCACTGTCCCTCAGACCTTGTGGGGGGCCGGACTACACAGTGGTACCTCAGGTTACATACGCTTCAGGATACACACTCCGCTAACCCAGAAATAGTGCTTCAGGTTAAGAACTTTGCTTCAGGTTGAGAACAGAAATCGTGCTCCGGCAGCAGCAGGAGGCCCCAATAGCTAAAGTGGTGCTTCAGGTTAAGAACAGTTTCAGGTTAAGTACGGACTTCCGGAACGAATTAAGTACTTAACCCACGATACCACTGTATTTTTTTTTGGGGGGGGGGGATGAACGAATTCCCACAAATAACTCAGAGATGCATTTTAAATAAAAGCACACATTCTACTCATGTAAAAACACGCTGATTCCCAGACTGTCCGCGGGCTGGATTGAGAAGGTGATTGGGCCGGATCCGGCCCCCGGGCCTTGGTTGCCTACCCATGGCCTATCAGCTCCAACCACCGCTTTAGAGGGCTGCCTGCTGCCGCCCTCATTTTAGGTATTAAAATTCGGCTTTCCAGTATTAATGATAAAAGGCCCTCCTCTTTATAGCAGTCTCCCCCACCGACCCCCTAAAATCTGTCCTCATCCTGCCTCCTCTTGTACAGAACCAGTGCTTATGGAGGTAGTACGATTATCCAAGAGAAGATGACGGCAGGTAACTCTTCTGATGGAGTTACCAATTTAGCACAATGGGAAATTTGCCACACTTTGCATTCACATTTAGCTGAAGACACCTCCACCCCCACCCCCACTTTGCCTCTCTGTTTGGCTCGTATGGCAGAGAGACTCTGCCAGCATCTCACAGTAATGACAGGGTGTTAGTTTTGCCTCACTGCAAAAGATAAGAGTCCCCCACACACATTGTGGTGGGAATGATCAGAACTTGGCAAATACCAAGAGCTTTTGATGAATCAAATGGATTTAATTAGATTTTGGGAGATGTATGCGCATGTGGGAAGGTTGCGGGAGGTGGAATTCTTTCGTAGGGGCTCCCTTTAATTTCATCAGATGTGGCCAATTTTCTTCTATTCCTAAAAAAGTCAAGGTCATCTTAAGACAATGATTCACATGACTATTTTAGCAGGGACAGAAGATGCTGGTTCCTCAGGCAGAAATGCAAGTTCATTTGATAGCTCCATTGGACCTGAGCATCTCAGCTTTGTGGTGGTTCTGGTCCTACTTGGATGGTCATTTTTGGTAAGCAGTGCTTGAGGAATGTCATTTGGCCCTATGGAGCCTTCAATGTGGGGTTCCTCAGGTTCAATTTTATCCCTCATGCTGTTTAACATCTACATGAAACCACTGAGTGGGGTCATCTGGAGTTTTGGAGTATGTTGTCTTCAATATGCTGATGACACACAGCTCTACTTCTCCCTTACATCTGCAGGTGTGGCAATGGATGTGCTGGACCGTTGCCTTGCATCTATAACGGACTGGGTGAGAGCCAACAAACTGAAGCTCAGTCCAGAAAAGATGGAGGCACTGTTAGTATGGGGTTCCCTAGACTGGATGGAAGGGAGGTTGCCTGCTTTTGATGGGGTTACACTCCTTCTGAAGGAGCAGGTTTGTAGCTTACAGGCTCAGGTGGCCTCGGTGGCTTAGTTGCACCCCTATCTGGACAGGGATAGCCTAACTTCTGTCATCTAAGCTTTGGTAACCTCTAGGTTAGATTACTGCAACACATTATATGTCGAGCTGTCTCTGAAGATGGTTTGGAAACTTCAACTGGTGAAGAATTCAGTGGCCAGGTTTCTCAATGGGTCAAGATAGCTTGAGCATATAACACCAATCTTGGCTCAACTACACTGACTGCCAGTTAATTTCTGGGCCCAATTCAAAGTGCTAGTATTGACCTGTAAAGCTTTCAATGGCTCAGGACTGTAATACCTCAAGGACCGCCTCTGCCCATATGAACTGACCCAGACTCTGTGATCATCAATTGAGGTCCCCTCCATGGGAGGTCTGGTGGGTGGCAAACAAGAATGGGCTTTTTTCTGCAGCGGCTCCTAGTTTGTGGAACATTCTCCCTAGAGAGACTCACCTGGCGCCTTCATTAAGGTAAAGGGGCCCCTGACCATTAGGTCCAGTTGTGACTGACTCTGGGGTTGTGGCGCTCATCTCGCTTTATTGGCCGAGGGAGCTGGCATACAGCTTCTGGGTCATGTGGTCAGCATGACTAAGCCGCTTCTGGTGAACCAGAGCAGTGCACGGAAACGCCGTTTACCTTACCTATCTATTTATCTACTTGCACTTTGATGTGCTTTCGAACTGCTAGGTTGGTAGGAGTAGGGACTGAGCAACGGGAGCTCACCCTGTTGCGGGGATTTGAACCGCCGACCTTCTGATCAACAAGTCCTAGGCTCTGTGGTTTAACCCACAGCGCCACTCAGACAAAAACATTCCTCTTCAACCAGGCCTTTGGCTGATTAAGCAATCCGTGGCCTTTTAAATGTGTTGGGCTGGTTTTTGTTTTGTTTTGTTACCATGTTATAGGCTTTGTGTTTTCATGTTGTAAATGGCCCTGTGATCTTCAGATGAAAGGCAGTCTATAAATTAAATAAATAAGAAAAATAATAAACAAGAAGAATAATGAAGCGTCCTGCAAGGGGGTTTCGAGCAAGCACAAATAAGAACAAGAAGCACAGGCACCCCATTGTTGTGAAGGCACTCAAAATTTCCAGTATGGTGGCAGCTCTTTGGAAACTTGAAAGATGGACTTATTGCACTTGCAGAGAAGAGACAGCGTCTTAACCTGAAACTGGGGAATGTAGGAAGTCAGAACACTGGGCAATTAGCTCTGTATTGTCTCTACTGGAAGAGTCTCTCCAGGATTTCAGGCGGGGGGCAATTCCAGCCCTATAGTTGCCAGGGATTGAGCCTGGAGTCCTGCATATATAGCATGGGATCTGCCCACTGAGTCTTCGCCACTGCTAATTCTATTTTTTTTATTTTCCATCTTATTCTCCTGCCTGTGCTCTCAGCTCAGGAAGCTCTTCAAAAGGCACAGATGCCTCTTAGCTGTCCAGAAGGGATTAGCCGCTTAAGTTCCCCAATATACTCTAATAGGATCTTCCATCCCACAAACTGTCTGTCCATATGTACAAAAGCCTTAAGGTCTTAACAAAAACCGTGGGTTGTGTGTGTGGTTTTTTTTGTTAAGTCGAAATGGCGTTTTGATCAGGATGTTCTGCCCATTAGGGAAGGGAAAAAACAAACTCAACACACCAGTGATATCCACTCATCAGCTATTCCTTGGAGTGATTTGCAGGGCATTTTTGAGAGCTGTTGTGGTCATTCCTCTTCAGAAATGAAGGCTGGGGAATGGGGGAAGAGAAATGTACAAAAGCAATCTGCTAGATTTTCCTACGAATATCTGGATGTACGAGTTTGCTGAAAACCAACATTATCCCCATCACAGATCCTTCCTTTTCTGTTCTGACACAAGTGCTTGAGCTGAAAACCAGCTGCCAGGAGGCATTTCAATGTGCTCTCGTCATGCACTTTGCAAAACATCCCTTTGGTAGAACACAGACACGGTGACATGTAGCAAATGCTACAAAAATTACTTCCAAAAAGCCAAACCGGATTGCTAAGAGCTCAATGACACAGGGAGCTATGGAGGAATCCGCAGAGCCTAATTTAAATGAAGCATGTCTTTATATTCATTTTATTTGGGGGAGGGGGAAGGGGCATGGATAAATCCACATATCTCGCTGCTCCAGATATCTGTCACCGTGTGGGACCTATAACAAGTTGTTGGCTCTTCTCATCAGGATTAAGAAATGTAACCTATGAAGGACATGCCCTACTTCAGTGGGAGATATTCTGGGCGGGAATCGGGAGGGACCGTTTTCAGTTGTTAGAGGTTAAGGCAGTCATTCCTAAACTGTGTGCCGTGAGAAACAGGTTTGATTTTTAAACAGTCAAGTCCGAGAGCCCAAAGCAGCTGCCTACTGTATCTCTGTATGAATCACTGTTCTGGGCTTTCATCCTTTCAAACAGCCCTTGCTGGGGGCAGGTAATTCTCCTCTGTATCAGGTGTGCTTGGATCATCCAATCATTCCAGAAGAAAAGGTGAAGCTAAATGATCAGGCTTCAAAGCGCTGGCCAGCTGGGCTCCTCCCTGTGTGGGTGGGCAGGTGGCTCAGAGTGGCCCCTCTTTGCTGCGGTGGCAATGAGGACTGGGCTGATGCCCACCCAGTGCACACACCCATGCGCTCTCCCCGGCGAGCAGTAACTGATGCTACACCACTGCCTCGAATGTTGCCTTTAGAGATTACCGCCTGTTCAGCCGACTATCACGGCATGCCACCCAGCTGCATCATATCAGCTATGAACAAAAGTCGAGGCAGAACTGCCTAGTTAGGTGCTGCTATGTGCCTACGGTTGCATATCTAGATGGATTAAAAGGCACACCCAAATTAACTTGCAGCGCTGAACTAAGCAGCTACGCGAAGCTGAATATTGTCAGCTAGGAAGGCCAAGTGTCCTACTTTACAGAGGATATGAAGATCTGCTTGGTCCAAGTCCTGTTTACTTATTTCAGTCTTAATACTACACCCTTCCTTCTGATGGGAGGTAAAGAATGGAATTCAAAGTAGCACTAAGGAGATTGTTCCATCAAATGATCTCTCCTCTCCTCCCCCTGCAAGCTGTTCTGGTGGTTCTTCCCATTCCTCCCTTCCAGCTATTTTTTTGGGGTGCCAGGAACAGGGGCGGGGAAGCCCCATTGTGCTAAGCCAGACTCACGCTGGCTCCGCTTGTGTAGCTATTTCATTGAATCTGGCCTAAAGAACCATAAAAAATGAGTGTGATGGCCTTGTCGTTGCCCATCAGTGGTTACAGTAGCATCTTCGGAATAAAGGAACCTGCAAATCAGACCATTATTCCATCTTCAGCATTGTCTACACTGACTGCCAGCAGCTCTCCATAGTTGTAGGCGGGGTTCACTCCCAGTCCTACCTGAAGATGCCAGAGATTGAACCTTGGAACTTCTGGGTGTGAATAGGTGCTTGACTCCCACTGAGCTGTGGACCTTCCACTGAGACAGCACACTGAGCAAGCACACAGGTCGCTTGGCCACAGTCTTCTCCACTATGGTGAAGAGTCTTTCTATTAAAACTATCACTATTTCAGAAGTTGGTCCTATGCACATTGGTTTGCATAGCATACACAATTTCAGTGCAAATCTGTGTCCTCTTCTGCCCCCTTTTTTGCAGTTTATAAGTGGCCACCATGAGAGGGACGCAGGTGGCGCTGTGGTCTAAACCATAGAGCCTAGGTCTTGCAGATCAGAAGGTCGGCGGTTTGAATCCCCATGACAGGGTGAGCTCCCGTTGCTTGGTCCCTGCTCCTGCCAACCTAGCAGTTTGAAAGTACATCAAAGTGCAAGTAGATAAATAGGTGCCGCTCCAGTGGGAAGGTAAAAGGCGTTTCTGTGTGCTGCTCTCGTTCACCAAAAGCAGATTAGTCATGCTGGCCACATGACCCAGAAGCTGTACGCTGGCTCCCTCGGCCAGTAAAGCGCGATGAGCACCGCAACCCCAGAGTTGTCTGCGACTGGACCTAACGGTCAGAGGTAACTTTACCTTTACCTTAAGTGGCCACCATATTCTTACCTCCAGTGATAGAAGTTCCATTCATATTTGGGTCATTACAGCCAGCCGGCCAGCCAGCCAGTTCAGTTTCCAGAGAGGCTTTTGCCTGTTAAGAAAATATCCATTTACATAAGCATATGTTTTATTTGTGCGCACTGCCTCTGTTGTGATTTAAATGTACAGATACGGTTTTATGCGACATTGGGATTTTGAATTGTTGTAAGCTGCCCCAGTCCTGCATAGGCACTGGGAGGATAGAAATTTCTAAACAAACAAACGCACTAGTAAATTAATAAATACATCCAGAGCAAGGAATGTGATAGCAATAAATTGCCCCCATATGCAAGGAATACAGTGTGTCATAATTTCTATGCAAAATTCAGAAGGATTTGCAAATGGTATATCATCCTGACTTTCCTACAGCCAAAGGTACTATGACAATTAAATAGGACCTAGCCGAAGTATACAGGCAAAATTACATCAAAATAACCAGTCTTTACATTGTGCCTTACACAACAGTGACCAGAGGAGGAATGACTGCTGGGAGGAGCAGAGAGAAAGAAATGCTTTTGCTGCATTTGAAGCAGCAAAAGCAAACACCTTTTTGCTTTTACTATGTATTTCGTGTTCTCGTTTTGTATTTTTATGTTGTGAACTGCCCTGTGATCTTCAGATAATGGGTAGTATACGAATAATAATAATAATAATAATAATAATAATAATAATAATAGACCAATGGTCTGGCCCAAGATACGGCTATGTCCTAGGTTCTGTCCATGCTGAGGTAGAAAATTATGTTGCGCCGTCCAGCTATCCTGCCTGATACTTAATAGTATAACACAGAGACACAGTTCTATTTTGAGCCTTCTCCCTATTCGCCCACCACCTCCTTTCTCTTAAGAGCACCACTGCATTACTTCCCAGCAGGACAGAGACAGGTTCACTGAGCTCAGGCACAAAAGCGACAGTTTCCTAATGGATCTGCTCACTACTTCCTTTCGGTGCTGGCTGGCAGCTCTAAATACAGGATTGAAATTAAAACTCCCAGATAAATGCAAAAGCTCAGGCAGGGGACAGTTTAGCACTCTGCCACCCAGTGGCCGCTGATTGAATGGCAGGCTCGTTCCAAAAGCAGCGCTGTATACTCTGGGGCCTTCTTGCGTACCCCAGGCTAAATAAATCAAATGCAAGCTCTGCAGCAAGAGAAGCTGAATTTTGCAACCTCAATAAATCACACAATATCATGACATTTGCAGGGGTACGCAAAATAAGAACACTATTATTTTGTCATTTCTGGGGAGGCACAAGTAGTTACAGTGGTACTTCAGGTTACATACGCTTCAGGTTACAGACTCCGCTAACCCAGAAATAGTGGTTCAGGTTAAGATCTTTGCTTCAGGATGAGAACAGAAATCGTGCTCTGGCGGCGCAGCAGCAGCAGGAGGCCCCATTAGCTAAACTGGTGCTTCAGGTCAAGAACAGTTTCAGGTTAAGTACGGATTTCTGGAACGAATTAAGTACTTAACCCGAGGTACCACTGTATTCAGGACTCTGAAGTTAGGCCAGCTCTAGATCTGAGGTAGGGGGACTGGTGAGGGGAGGCTCCCTTTTACATTGGAGAGCCCCCTCCCTGGCTTACTTGCTGGTGGAAGCAAGCAACAGCAGTGCTGCAAGCTATGCATCTGCCCACTATTTTAATTATCCAAAGACACCTGACCTAGCACCAGCCTGGTGCACTGCAGGGAATTTAAAAGAGAGAGTGTGGGGGGGGGATACCCTTTTAACTTCCATGTGGGGCCTGCCGGGGCTCTAGTAACTTCCCAAAGATGCCAGCTGCCGACACCAAGCCTGCCCTGAAATCTCTCTTTCTGTCCCCCACAACCCTCGACGTTTTGCTGGAAAACTTTGTTCGGCAATTCGTTTGCCTCTTGGGTATCACAAGACCTAGGCCCTGCAACTTTCAAGCTTGTCTTACAACCATACAGAAGAAGAAGAAGAGAAGAGATTTGGATTTGATATCCCGCTTTATCACTACCCGAAGGAGTCTCAAAGCGGCTAACCTTCTCCTTTCCCTTCCTCCCCCACAACAAACACTCTGTGAGGTGAGTGGGGCTGAGAGACTTCAGAGAAGTGTGACTGGCCCAAGGTCACCCAGCAGCTGCATGTGGAGGAGCAGAGACGCGAACCCGGTTCCCCAGATTACGAGTCTACCGCTCTTAACTACTACACCACACTGGCTCTCAGGTTATAAAGGCTGCTTTTTAAAGATGTTGGCGACCATTGGCACTTTTTCTTTCTTTCTTTTCAGTTTTCCTATGAAAGCATGGCGACACTGCCTACGTGTTCAGATTTGGGCCTAACAACAGGGCCGCCCATGCCTTTGTAAATTCAAAAGCTGACAACTACTCCATATGCTTTGGGGGCTGCCCTTGAGAGCTGCAGATGGGTCAATGTGGTGATTCACATCCTGATAAAGGTAAAGGGACCCCTGACCATTAGGTCCAGTCGTGGATGACTCCGGGGTTGTGGCGCTCATCTTGCTTTATTGGCCGAGGGAGCCGGCATACAGCTTCCTGGTCATGTGGCCAGTATGACTAAGCTGCTTCTGGCGAACCAGAGCAGCGCACGGAAATGCCGTTTACCTTCCCGCCGGAGTGGTACCTATTTATCTACTTGCACTTTGATGTGCTTTCGAACTGCTAGGTTGGCAGGAGCAGGGACCGAGCAACAGGAGCTCACCCCATTGTGGGGATTCGAACCGTCGACCTTCTGATCGGCAAGCCCTAAGCTCTGTGGTTTAGACCACAGTGCCACCCGCGTCCTTAAAACACCTTCAGATAGGGCCACTCAGAAGACATTGCTGCTGCTTCCAGGCTCAGGTTCAAGGTGTCCTTTAACATTAGCTGATGATAGTATGCTGAAGCATCTGTCCAGCAGCTGCAGCAGCTGGTTTTAATGGCTTGGGTCCAGCATTGTCTATGGACCATTTCACAGGAGACATTATTGATCCTACGTGGAGATGATCTCGAGGCAGAGACGGTGTATGATATATATTGTGTAAAGTACACTGTGAAAGTTTCGATGTCGGGAAGGTGCTATAACCCCCAAGAGCACTAAACTAGTTCCAAGCAGCCCAAGGAACATTTGCAGTGCTCCAATTTCACACTAAAGACTCATTACCTTCAACAGCAATTCTGCAAAGCGGAAACGTTAATAGGAAAGCCGCTCCATGCTGCAGTAAAGAGGCAGCCGGCAGAGTCCTTGGGGAAATTGTCTAGGCCAGAAAGTCTCCTATCACCGCCTGATTGCCATTTAGAACAGGAACACTTCCATAGGCTCAAGGACCATTCAATTCTCCAGACAACTATTTGGGAGGCAAGAGATTGTTGCTTTTCTCTTGCACAAATGGACCACCTCTCAGATGAGCAGGCTCAGTGCTAAGTTGGGTGCCGTTTTAGCAGTATAGAGATTTACAATCCTGGAGCTTAAGCGCAGAGAAAAAGCCGAGATTGTACATACAAAATTGAAGCAGGGGGAAAGAAAGAGTACCATCATGGGAGAATTTCCAACTGCTTGACTCCTTGCTTTTGAAGACTTACAACAGGGTTTGGGAACCTGTGGCCCTCCATATGTTGTTGGCCTATGACTCGCACCTTCCCCCATTGTTGGGCTTATTGACTGGGGCTGATCGGAGTAGGAGTCTGACAACAACTGGAGCACCAGAGGCTCCCCATCCCTGTCTTATTAAGAAGCTGTTGCAAGAGACTGAGAATAGCATCACAGACTAAGCTGCTGCCCAAAGGGACAGCGGTCCTCTGAGGAAACATCTGTTCAGACTAACTTGATTTGTTGCAGAAATGGCTGCAATGGCTTGATTCTAGAAGATCTGGAACCGAGGTGAAACTCTCTGAACGGCCTTGAAGGGAGATGTAATGTTGCTACCTTCATAGTATTGGAACGCTGCTGGGTTTCTGCGGCTCACATTCTCCTTTCCCTTCCTCCCCCACAACAAACACTCTGTGAGGTGAGTGGGGCTGAGAGACTTCAGAGAAGTGTGACTGGCCCAAGGTCACCCAGCAGCTGCATGTGGAGGAGCGGGGAAGCGAACCCAGTTCACCAGATTACGAGTCCACCGCTCTTAACCACTACACCACACTAGCTCCCTGTGGTGTAGTGGTCCCAGCAGCTCCTACTATTAAATTTGCTGTGGAATCATTCTTGCAGTTCTTGATTTTCTGGTGCACTGTTGTTTTCATTTTTTGCATGTTTGACTCCAACTTATTCTCCAAGGAAACTGAAGCCGGCTCAGTGGTAGAGCACTTGTTTTGCATGACGAAAGTCTCAGGTTCAAGCCCCAGTATCTACAGGTAGGGCTAGGCTAGAACCCTGCCTGAGACCTTGGAGAGCAGCTGCCAGTCAGTACAGCATGAAAGAAAGGAACCACACACTAGCCAATAAAACACAAATTGACAAATCCAGGAGTCATTAAAACAAACATTACCTACGTCAGCATAAAAGTTATTTCATGAGCCTAATAATAATAATAATAATAATAATAAATTATTACATATACTTGGCCCATCTGGCCAGGCCTCCCCTGATACCCTGAGTGGCTTCCAACAGGATATTAAAAACACAATAAAACATCAAACATTAACAACTTCCCTAAACAGGGCTGCCTTCAGATATCCTCTAAAAGCCAGATAGTTGTTTATTTCCTTGACATCTGGTGGGAGGGCATTCCACAGGGTGGGTGCCACTACCGAGAAGGCCCTCTGCCGGGTTCCCTGCAACTGCACTTCTTGCAGGGAAGGGATCTGCCAGAAGGCCCTTGAAGCTGGACCTCAGTGTCTGGGCTGAATGATGGGAGTGGAGACGCTCCTTCAGAGATACTGGGTCAAGGCCATTTAAGGCTTTAAAGGTCAGCACCAACACTTTGAATTGTGCTTGGAAACGTACTGGGAGCCTTCGTACAAATGCATGTGTCAAAGAGGTCAGGCATGGAATGCCCTGAGTGAGGAATTCACTCTTTAAAGCGCACTTACAAGTTAGGGAAAGGCATGTCCATCAGTCCTACGTCTCTCAGCTACCCAATGAGGCAGTTGGCGAAACAGCTTATGTATCTCCCCCAACCAAGCTGCAGGCAGGCAAGCGAAGACTACACCTGTGTGTAGCCTTCTGCTCCTCCTGCTTCAGTCCTCTTCGGGTCATGGGAGACAGCAGAGAAGGAGAGGTGGGAGCAAGAGGAGAAGGAAGAGGTGTGAAACCCCTTGACTCTTAACCAGCCCAACTTCTCTCTCCCTCCTTCTCCACCTGTTCTTCACTCTCCAATCCTGCAACTTCTCCTGCCTCTGACTCTCATCTTCTGGCTGTTGCAGGCTACCCCAGTTCACTGCTCCCATCTTCCAAGCCAGCCTCCGACCTCTGCTTTCTCATGTGCATAAGCCTGCCCATATTCAGCAATATCAAGTTACGGTATAGGAAAACTGGTGCTATTAACAGTAATCCTTCTTGTTGGTTAATTGGTTCGGCAACTTCCATGCACATGACGTGTGATGCTAATTATTTCCCGTGAGAGTTAAATGATAACCAATCAGAGGCAGCTACAGGAGAGCTATGAGATTAAGGTGAGGGTCAGATGCCTTGTCAATCACAGCAGGTATATAAGAGGAAACCCGGCCTGCCCAGGCCATAGGCCTGCCCATATTCAGCAATATCAAGTTACAGTATAGGAAAACTGGTGCTATTAACAGTAATCCTTCTAGTTGGTTAATTGGTTCGGCAACCCATTCATCAGTATCCAGCCATCACTCCTCAGGGTCCAGTGAGTCTCTGACATTGTGTCTTCCCTGGGGGCTTGAGAAGACACAATGGTGTCCACCTTGCTTGGTGGAGGGTTCCACAGGATGGGTTCCTCAGCAGGAGAAAGCCCAGTTGATACTGGCTTTGTCTAAGGAGGGCCTCAGATAATGAGTGGAGCATGCTGAGAGGACCACATGGAAGACCGCCGTCTTTGAGCTACCGTGGTCCCAATCCATTACTCCAGAAGTTGACTGTAGCTGTAGCCCTTCCCTGTTTCAGAAGAGTGTTCTGTAAGTGCGGTGTTGACTTTGAGTTGTCCTTGGCTTTTAAATGGCCTCGCAGGAGTGATAACCTGATTTGAGAAGCAAGATGACTAGGCTAAAATGGAGCATCCTTATTAAGCAGAAATTAGCTGAATCAAATTGGCCGAACAAGCCCCATGTGCAAAGCAACTGTCGATGCCTCTCAGTCAGTAGCTGGCTCAGTAATGGGTTTCTAGAGCGAAAAGGAAGAGCTCCAGGTTATTAGGGACAGACTTGCACTTTCTTTGTTAATAATGAGAGAGAGAGAGAGAGAGAGAGAGAGAGAGAGAGAGAGAGAGAGAG
>JAXCMG010000021.1:12712005-12740144 GCA_034642415.1 Podarcis siculus
GAGAGAGAGAGAGAGAGAGAGAGAGAGAGAGAGAGAGAGAGAGAGAGAGAGAGAAGGCAGCCAAAGACTGCTTGACAATTCTCTTCTGGGGGAAAGGGGAAGCGCCTTCTAGTTGTTTCATTGCAATTTCGCTTCCAGCAGGATGTCATTTGGGGAGCAGCCGAGACCTGCGATGTATTCCGTATTCCGAGCTGTCAGATGCATTAGAAGCCCTGAGATGTGCACTTTGCAAAAGGGTAAATGCTAGCGGGGAGCTGCAAAAGCCAAGCCCAGTTCTAAAAGTCAAGGCAAGCCGGCCTTCTGCTGACGGTGCAGGTGGCAAAAAGGGCCATTTCTGAATCTGCAGGTTGCCAAGAGACCCTTCAGCAGACAGAATGCTTGCCGACTTACATTAGATGGATGGGTTTCAGGGAGAGACAAAACTTTTTCATGGAAATACAGCGGGGCTGTGTGTATGCAGGGATTTGCACAGAATGCAGTGTGTGGAATGACATACAAAAACTCAGCTTGCTTTTTTGAAAATAATAAAAGAAAAATCCATAAAACTCACTTCTTCTGGCTACAAAGAAATGGTGGGTATGGCTAACTGAAACTCCAGAAGGCAGGAAGCCAGCAGAAAAAGCTTTCGAGTGGGTGATGTAGCTCCTTGCTCCCAGTGGTGTAGTTAAGACAATTTTAGACTCTGCACTTAATGTTCTTACAAAGGGTGGTGATCCTCAGATGGTAATACAGTGGTACCTCGGGTTACAGACACTTCAGGTTACAGACGCTTCAGGTTTCAGACTCCGCTAACCCAGAAATAGGACCTCGGATTAAGAACTTTGCTTCAGGATGAGAACAGAAATTGCGTGGCGGCAGCACGGCGGCAGCAGGAGGCCCCATTAACTAAAGTGGTACCTCAGGTTAAGAACAGTTTCAGGTTAAGAACGGACCTCCAGAACGAATTAAGTTCTTAACCCGAGGTACCACTGTATATGTTTCTTCATTTAATTCAAAATTCAGCAAGCTGCTCCTGCTACATTTGGGGCCCTCCTGCCTATTTAGCTGAGTTCTGGACTTCTGCCTCAAAGCCTGGCCCTGGTGCATATATCTTAGTCTTTGTTGCCAACTGAAATGAAGCCTTTATTAGTGCGCCGAGAGCTCATTTTATGGCATACCTTGAAACGTGGGGTTTGCACTGGCAAACATTGCAGGGGGCCATTTGCCGGTGTTGGCACTGTTTTCAAGTGAATCGGACAATGTCAGGTTTTGGGCAAAACTGTGACCCTCCGCGGGTTAGGGAGCCAAGGGCTCATTTTCACAGGGAGCTGCAACTAAATGACTCCAGGTTTCTCCTTGCTTCCCGGTGCCAAAAGGGCTATTCTGGACTTACCAGTTTGCAGCCTTTTGGAGCACAAATGGTTTGTAAGTGACTGTGCTCCTGAACAAGGGACCAAACAGCTAGCATGAAAGTATGCAAACAGAACAATGAATCTCGTGAAAAGAAATTTTTTTAAGATGCAGAACAGAGGAAGCTGAAATAACCCGAAGCTCAGCTGGTCAAGGCTGTTATAGAGGCACCCAAAGAGGAAATAATAAGAATAAGGTGACATAATGAAGACAAAGTTCCTAGCTTTCTTGGGGCTACTACTTCCCAGTAAAATAGCAGCTGTGGGTTACTGAAAAGGATGTCAATTTCGACGGCTTATTAAGATGGATGAAGGAGAGCATAGAGAGCAAAAAAAAAAAGGTGCAATGGGAGGTTTTGTGCAGGAAGGTGGAGAGGGATGCAAATGAAAGCAGCTGAAAGACTGATTCAGAGAGTACGAAGAGGGTAGCATTTGGGGGGATTAAGTGAATCCTTTTAAGTAGGAAGGAGCAGTGGTGCAGTCAATACAGGATTTCGGTCCAGGGTCTCAAATAAAAGAATGAGCAGGAGGCAACAGGGATGGTTTAACTACATCTTGATATAAGTGATGGCAAGGGAATTAATCACCTAAAGACCATTAAGTCCAGAGTCTAAAATTACTTAACTGCACCACTCAGCAAGAAGAAGAACACGAACGCAGTCATTTAAGGTGAACTACAAAGTTAAAAGGGAAGCCTGCCTAAATAGTGCAAGGGGAAAAGTAAATCAGACAATCAAAACTCAGGCAATTAAATCAGCTAAAGCACAATTCTATGCACACTTTCCTGGAAGTAAACCTCATCTAACACAAGCTGGGACTGACTTCTGTGGGAACTTACATAGCATTGCAGCAGACCTTCTGACAGCCTTAGCATGGAAAATGATAAGTAATTCATATCAGAGTTATTGCTGCCACTGAGACACAGAGAACATGAGAAAGAACATAAATGAATAAAACCAAGAGAGACAAATGAGGTGATGATCAAGCTGGGTTTTAGTTGAGAATGGAATACACTGATTGGTGGCAGAGATTTGAAAGCTGCTTTTTTCTCAGTTCAAGTCCCAGAAAGGCTAGTTGCTGCCACATCCCAGTTCCCACTGTCTCCAAGATCGCAGGCAGCGCTCCCCATCTGCTCACAGCATTTCCTCAAGGAAAGCCCCTTACTTTTCCAGTACAGGTCAAAGGAGTGAATATCCTCCAGCTCAATGGCCACACAGAAAGTCCCGTTGCCTTTACACTGCTATTTGACAAACCATGGAATCAGTGCTTTAAGTGGGAGTCTCTGACAGACACAAATCATTGAGCTGACAGCGTGTCAGGCCTACTGTATTTTGAAATGAGCGCCTCAGTACCTAAGGCACCCTTGGCCATGCATGTACAAGGCAGGAAACCCAATATGATGGGAAAGCAAAGAACCAGAAAACCCAGTTTTGAAACATGCAGTCAGAAAACATTAATGCCAAAGGAGAGCTGGAAAGGCAGAAGATAGCAAGATCAGAATTCACATTCTCTTATGAGATGTTTCTCCCTGGCTTGTGGATGGGGAACAGCGGGGGGGGGGGGAAGGTTCATACAGTTGCATCTTCACTGTAATAGGTACAGGTGGGAGACTGGCAATGGTTCCTCATATGCAGATATGAAGTAAAAGGTAAAGGGAACCCTGACCATTAGGTCCAGTCGTGGCCGACTCTGGGGTTGCGCCGCTCATCTCGCTTTATTGGCCGAGGGAGCCAGCGTACAGTTTCCGGGTCATGTGGCCAGCATGACTAAGCTGCTTCTGGTGAACCAGAGCAGCACACAGAAACACAGTTTATCTTCCCGCTGCAGTGGTACCTATTTATCTACTTGCGCTGGTGTGCTTTTGAACTGCTAGGTTGGCAGGAGCAGGGACTGAGCAACGGGAGCTCACCCCGTCGCGGGGATTCGAACCACCGACCTTCTGATCAGCAAGCCCTAGGCTCTGTGGTTTAACCCACAGTGCCACCCGTGTATCAATGCATATTTACCCATACCAAATGGCAGCAAGTATACTAATATACTACGGGAGAGAGATTCTTACTAACACGAGAACAAAACAGGTCTTCCAAATGTTGTTCATGAACCGAGCTTAAAGACAGATAATCATTTCTAAGGGAACTGCGAGTAGAATGGACAGAGGCATTGTTCCCCTTGGTGTAGTCATGCATTTCTTTTTCAGCATGAGGTCCAGGCCTGGAGCCTCTGCCCTGTTGCTGATGGGCAGTTCCAAAGCCGTTGCAGCAGCCCAAGAGTGACTTTTTGAGTTTCTGGTCCATGGTCTCTCTAGATTCAGAGGTGCTAATACAGCTTCCTGCCAGGGGTGCAAGAGATGGGGGCGAGCACCAATATGGCTCCATGCCAAGAACACACAGGAGCCTAGTTGCGCCTCTGCCCTAAGATAGTTGGATAGAAGAATGTTAAACTGTAACTGCTTTTGCATGTTTTTAATTATAATTGTTTTTTAACTGTTTTAACTGTCTTAGAATGGCTTGGCTTGGCTTTTAAATTGTGCATCTGCCATTCTCAGCTCCTTTGGAAGAAAGAGTTGGATCTAAATTCAATTATTAATATTATTAATAAATTAGCATATGAAAAGTTGATGCACATCAATGTCTTTTTTGTGGGTGATGCATTTCCTCTTTATTTGGAAAAGTAACACCCACCCTCACCCAAAGTCACATTCAGTGAGGCTCTAACATGTCAACTTTGTTCTTCTGCTCGGCTTCTGGAGGAAAAAAATTCAAAGAAACCCCGCACTTGCCAAAACATCTTAGAACCAGGAAGCAAAGGCTCAGCACCATTTACAAGGCTCAGATGAGAGACCCTGTGAATGATTCCCCACCCTAGCTGGAATGCTCCAGATGTTTGGGATGTGTTAGACTAGAACCTGCGAAAGCAGGGTTCAAATCCCAAACGCAGCCATGAAGTCCACTGGGTGACCTTGGGCCAGTTCCTCTCTTTCTCTGAGCCCAACACAGAGTAACACATGAAACCGGTCCCTTCAGTTCAGTATTGTCTACACCACTGGTCTTCAGCTGGTGGGTTGGCACCCACTAACATGCTGCAGCCCGATCCAAGGTGGGTTGCAACAAGACTGCTACCACCCTGCACATATATGGGAAAAGATTAAGAAATGGGTCCCCAAATGCATGTATTATTCAAAGTAGGTCCTGGGTCTTCAAAGGCTGAAGATACTTGGTTTGCGCTGATTGGCAGCAGCCCCCCAAGATTTCAGGCAGGATCTCTCCCAGTCCCACCAGGAGATGCTGGGGGCTGAACCTGATGCCTTCTGCATGCTAAGCAGTTGTTCTAGCACTGAGCTATGGCCCTAGCTCACAATATTGCTGTCAGGATAAAATGGAGAAGGTGGAGGCTGAAGTGTGTATGCTCTGTGGAGGAAAGGTGGGATAGAAGTATAAGAAGGAATAAAGTATGTCAACTAGCCTATAAGTGAATAAATTACAGTATATTTTTAACTTACTCTCCTAATAATTTGTATATAAATCATAAAAGTGGTATATAAATTTTGTTAAATGAAAAAAAAGAGGAAATGTTCAGACTTTCAAACAGTATGTTATGCCTGAGCCTTCACTGCTGAAACTCCCAACAGCATTGTCATGCTCACAAACACCTGATGAAGGAACTATTGTGACATAACACATTCAAGCAGAGTAAAGGGGCAACAGGCTGTCAACAGTGGCAGTAGTTGGGAGCTCCCAGCTATTAAAAAGCCACATAGAGTCTTTTCATACTGCCTGAGGAATTAATCCCTTATTTAACGTTCATAATTGCTGGATCGATTTAACAGGACTGGAGCTAACCTTTGCTTGGATTTGGCACCATTGATAGGGAACTGCCTGCTGCGTCCTCCGCTTTGAAGTCACCCTGGTCTTTGGGCCTCCAGCACCTTCTTCAGCATGTCCAACCCATCTAAGAGGCATATGATACTGGTGTTCTACTGGGTTAGGAAGAAGCCCCTGACAGAGAAGCCGTGCTCTACCATCTCGGCCAGACCTTCTGCCTCTGCACCAGCTTGCAACACTCCTCACATTTCACCCTACTTCACGAGGAGCAAGACACAACCCGATCCGCTCAGGAGGTCCAGCAGGCGCAAGGTGCTGCAATTTCCGAATCTCACCGACCCCATGTTTCTAAGATCTGTCATTGGCAGTGTTGGCCAGAAGAGAGCCTGCAGGCGTGGCAAGCAAAAGAAGACTCCAGCGGAAACAGGAAAAGGGGTAAGGGCTAGGCTAGAGGCAAGAAGGCTCCAAAGCTATTTGCGGGGTGGGATTGCTTTGGAAGATGCCTTCTCACAGTCTCTATGCTTGAACCACGTAAAGACATAAGAAGTGCCTGCTGGATGAGGCCACATTGGCCTGTCTAGTCCAGCATCCTGTTCTCACAATGGCCAACCAGAGGCCTGTGGAAACAAGAGCATTCTGTATTCCCTTCCTGCATCTTCCAGCAACTACTATTCACAAACGTTACTGCCACTGACTGTGGAGGTAGAGCATAGACATTGTGCCTAGTGGCCATTGATAGCCTTCTCCTGCATAAAACCATCCAAGTTGGTGGCCGTCACAGCTTTCTGTGGGATTGAGCTTCCAGAGGGGTAGCTGAGCATGCCTGCTGCAGCAAAAACAGGCATTAAAAGCACATTTCTCCCAAAGAATCCTGGGAACTACAGTTTGTAAAGGGTGCTACAAATTGTAGCTATGCGGTAGAAGGGTAATCTACAGTTCCCAGGATTCTTACAGGGGAGAAGCAATAATGCTTTTAATGTATGGTGTGTACACAGCCTCAAATTAGCTACGCCAGCTCTGTAATACTAGAGAAAAGATTATAGTGCATATTGTTGTACTTTTATAAATATTATAAAACCCATTCCTGCAAGCCATGTAGTCTGGAATAAACTCAGTCACCCCTCCCATCATTAATTGTAGTCATAGGAGTTCCTACATGCAAATGGAGTTCATTAATAATAACTAATAACGAATTGGGGAAAAACCTCCTGAAGCTTCGGAAAGACCAGAAAGGTTGGTTGGTATGCTGCAGGGACGACCTCTAAAGGTATGTGTGTGTGCTGAACTTAATTACCCAGCAGTCTTCTTTTGTCCTTTTGAACAACAGCCATGGGAAAGCTGCGAGTTTAAGAAGGAAGACGGGTGAGAGGAGAGGCTGCCTGACCTTGCACCCCCCTGGCATTTTTCTGATTCAAAACCTCCCACCAACACCGCAGGCTGCTTTTCTACTAGGTGGAGAGGGGTGTTGGATCTGCTTCCCTGCCTTGAAGAAAGGCGCAGGTCAGATGTGTGCCCAGACCTGGCCACGCTTCGCAAGAGAGGTGTGTTGGTTCAAGGTGGCCACGCTGCCTGCAACATGCACTCCTTCCTGACGTGTCTTCCCCAAACCCCTTCTTCCAGAGGCTGTGCTGAAGTTTTCCATCACGTGAAACACAAACTCCAGGAACTACCTCGAGGCTCAGGCAGTGGTGGAAACCTTCCTCAAGCATGAGACGCCAGAGAGCCTCTTGCAATACAAAGGAATCAAAGCAGCTGTGGAGTCTCTCCTACCATACACGGCACTCCAGAGGCTGGGCTGCAGGCCTCCATGTTCCTCGATTTCATGTGCTGCCTGACACCACCAAGTGGGACAAGGAGATGGACACGTGATGAGCTTTGGGTGCCAGTGACATGCGGGGAAGAAGAGCTGGACACTCCTGCCAAGTTGGCACTGCTCTCACCGGTGGAATATGTTGAATTGATTTGTAAACCCCCCCCAACACACAAATGTACGTTTTTCATTTTGTAAAGGAATAAATTTCCCAAGAGTGTCTTCCTACATACATCCCTTCCCCATCCCCTTTAAAAATGAAATAAAATTCTTTAGCATACTGAGTTTTCAGAATGAAATAATACTCCATTCTTAGCTGTGTGAGTGTGTCCCTGGGTTTGTGTTCCTTAGATGAATGTCCTCTTTCCTTCTTCTTTTAGAAGCTTGGATGAGGTTGCATTGGGCTTCCTCAACTCATTGCCTTCCAGATGTTTTGGACTAGGATTCCCATCAGCCCCACCCACCATGCTTATGCTTATGCTGCCTGGGGGTGAGGGGGAGCTATGGCCTAAAATGGCCATGCCAGTTGATGCTGAGGGGGAGCCAGAGTTCAAAATGGCCGTGCTGGTGGTGGTAAGGGATAGGGAAGAGAAGCCACCTTCCCTCTTTAGCTTCACCATGAAAATAGGCAGCGGCCCTGGCCACCAGAGGCCATGTCAGAAGACGGGAAAGCAAGTGGGGATTGGCCAGAGGACAACATTATGGCTATAAAAGAGGCAGCCCAACACTAGTGGGGCGGTCTGGAGATTATGAGGTGTCTGTGAGGAGTTGAAGTTCAATTAGCTTCACAAAGAGCCTTAAGGAAAGGTGATAAACAGTGCTGTGGTGACTGTGCCCTTGTGAGGCTCTGTGTGAGGCAAACCGTGGGTCACAGTCGCCTTTCAGGCAGTGGCGTAGCGTGGGGGGTGCAGGGGGGGGCTGGCCGCACCGGGCGCAACATCTGGGGGGGGCGCGCGCTCACACTTGCAGCTCTCTGCCCCACGGGTTAGGGGGCGCAAATTACTTGCCTTGCCCCGGGTGCTGACAACCCACGCTACGCCACTGCTTTCAGGCCATGGGCAGCAAAAAAAGAGGTGGTGAAAGAAGGCTTTGTCGACAGCCCGGCCCACCACATAACACTTGCAGTGAAACAGATCCTCCACCCGCTTCCATTTCAAGGTATCCAGTGGCTTGGTGTTCAGTGTTGTTCTGAGCCCCCGAGGTGGGGGGGGCACAACAATTAAAGCACAATATTAAAAGCAGTTTAAAGCATCTTAAAATCTCAGAAATAAAGTGGGTCCTAAAACTATACGCCTCGTGAATCAAAAGGATATGAAAGGATTGGCTAATTTTTTTTATTTAAATGCACCCTATTACACCAAGTGCTTGAAACATAACACAACCAATTTAAATACATAAAAATAATCAGTTTAAATTGGGCCAGTTCCTCTCTTTCTCTCAGCCCAACACAGAGTAACACATTCAGTTCAGTATTGTCTACACCACTGGTCTTCAGCTGGTGGGTTGGCACCCACTAACATGCTGCAGCCCGATCCAAGGTGGGTTGCGACAAGACCCAGGACCTACTTTGAATCATACATGCATTTGGGGACCCATTTCTTAATCTTTTCCCAGATATTTGCAGGCTGGTAGTCTTTGGCTAAACAGGTTTTACAAATTATTAAACCACGACAACCTGCAAAACCTATTTGCTAGAGACGTTCTTGGGTTGAGTGCACACACCACAGGCGACAAAGTCCAACATTTTAACACTTCCAAAAACAGTAATCTGCTTCCAGGCTACTATATAAAATGCTATTTGGAGAACTTCCAGCAGTGACCCATCAAAAAGGATCACCTTGCCCCACACGCGGTACCGGCACTTACTTCAACAACTTCATGGTGAGTACCGGCACCCCCCCCCCCCCCGCATATATAAAAAAGAGAGCACTGCCTGATGTGCTCATTTGCCCACATCAATTTGCAGAACTGCCACTTTTACAAGTGCCACATTATGCTTGTTCTGCATTTCCAAGTCACTGATCCTTGAGTTTGGTAGCACCTACTCTTCGGAACTCCCTGCCCATTGATGTTAGACAGCTGCCTTCGCTGTGTTGATTTCAGCACCTGCTACACACTTTAGGTGAGTCTACCTACCCAGACATGTAATTTGAATATCATTTTTTTATGTGTATCTGCTTTAAAAACTGTTGGTTTTATTTATATTCTCATCAATGCTATGTCAGCTGGTTTTTAACATTTGTTTTTATTGGTGATTTTAATGAATAGTTGCTATTGTCCAATGTAAACCACTGAGGAGGTTTACGTCAATTAAGCAGTATATAAATTCTGGCAATAAAATAATATCGGTTGTACCACAATTTTCATCTCTTCCAATTAATGAAGTCTTGGAGTCCTGAGCCTCTCTCAAATAACATTAGCTTTTGCACCTTGTGTTATGACATTAGTGTATCCACACCTTGTGATCGCTCTTAAATTCATCTTTCTGGTTGTTTACAGATGCACGTTGAGCTTCTCTGCCACCTTTTAAAATGTGCTCTCCTGTGTATAACCTTCTTTGTCCTTCACCTTCAGCAAAAGACCTGCTGAGACGACTTTGCTCATTCATTGCTTTGGAAATGTCTCAGCTCGCAGCTTCTTTTCTCAGCTTCTCTAAAACTTCATCGGGAGTCACTGGTGCCAAAATCTTCACTACTTTTTCTCGAGATTTGCCTCCCTGTTTTAATAAAAAAGCAAATAACTTTAAGATGATTTCACACATTAACACCTGCATATTTTGACAACGTTTCTACATGGGACTCCTGGTCATCTCCCATCTAAGTTTCTGTGCCCGCTTAGCTACAGCAACGCTACAGCATCAGCTGCTATCAGGCACTCACTGGACTCCTTCATGAGTTTGAAAAAGTCATGGACAATATTTAAAGGATCAATTAATGTGAGATACAATAATGAACAGAGAATTGGACTACAAACCCGGTCACTCCTGACCATTAGTCATGCTTGCTGGAGCTGATGGCAGAAAGAATTGTAGAGTTGGAAAGGGTCATGAGGGTCATCTAGTCAAACCCTCTGCTTTGCAGGAATATCAGATGGTCCATGGCAGATGGTCGCCCAACCTTTGTTTAAAGGCCTCTAATGAAGGAGAGTCCACCACTTTCTGAGGGAGTCCATTACACTGTCGAACAGCTTTTACTGTCAGAAAGTTCTTCCCGGTGTTCAGTTGGAATCTCCCTTCTTCAGTGTTCGAAACTCCCACTGTTCTAGGCATGTTTTGTGACGGAATTTCATTAGCACAAGTGGTTTCCGAGCTCTGGGCACAGTACTGTGCCTAAGATTTCAGATTAAAACTGCAGAGTGGAAGGAAAGGAGGACCTTTTTCTGCCCCCCCCCCCACTTCCAGCTACTCTCTGAAGACCCTCTTAAGAATATTAGTGGGGTGGGCAGGGGAAGGACTAGACCATGGGTAGGCAAACTAAGGCCCAGGGGCCAGATCCAGCCCAATCGCCTTCTAAATCTGGCCCACGGACGGTCTGGGAATCAGCGTGTTTTTACATGAGTAGAATGTGTCCTTTTATTTAAAATGCATCTCTGGGTTATTGGTGGGGCATAGGAATTCATTCATCCCCCCCCCTCCAAAATATAGTCCAGCTCCCAACAAGGTCTGAGGGACTGTGGACCGGCCCCCTGCTGAAAAAGTTTGCTGACCCCTGGGCTAGACCATGTGAAAAATGAACATAATATTTCAGCTGCAGTTCATTCATTTTCAGCTTTGAATTCTTGTTATAAAAAAAGCATGCCTAGACATTCCATTGTTGCACCCATAACTTTGGTTTAAGGTGCCATTTAGCTCCTAGCTTTCATATTTCAGTTTCTAACACTGCCTTTCTTGTAACTTGAAGCCATTGGTTTGTGTTCTGCCCTCCAGAGCAGGAGAAAACAAGCTTGCTCCATCTTCCATGCGACAGCCCTTTAGATATTTGAAGATAGCTATCATATCTCCTCCTCTTCTATGTCCATCAACATCTCTTCCAAGGCCTGTGGTTAGACAGCCATTTCTAGTTCTTCAAGACAACCTTTTGCAGGAATTGGTCCCCTCCTACTTCAGTTGGATTAAGAGTGTTCCCCTTGCTGGTAAAATGAAAGTTGGCAAAAGTGACCTGCCACGGTTAATCAGCATGAATAAGTTTCAAGAGCCCCACATGTAACATATTAAAAAGAGAGAGAATGGAATACCTTCTCCAACACAACCTCGCTCTTCTTAACCTCGAGGACCTTAGAGAGGTAGCGACATAGCTCTGCATTGGCCTCCCCTTCAGATGGAGGAGCAGCAATGGCCACACCGACTGCATCTGTCGTCACATCTGCAATGAGTATTTTAAGGCTTTTATTACTCAGATACTCATTAACCATAAAACGCTTCTTTGGAAACTTTCATATACCATCAACATGAAACTCGCGGGTGAGGTCATTTAGTGATCTGGGGTGGACACACATTGTAAACAACAAGTTGAAGTGCTAAATCGGTGTTGACTGAGATATCAAGATGAGCCCTGCTGAATCAGGCCAAAGGCCCATCTGCTACACTATCCTGTTCTCACTGTGTTCAAACAGCCAGGAAGCCCACATAACAGTGTTCTTCTCTACTTGTGTTCCCCAGCAACTGGCATTGACTACGGTTTATGGACTGGGTAAGTGCTAATAAGCTTAAAGTTTTACCCAGATAAAACACTAGATGAGTGGAGTTCACCCTGTTTTGGGCTGAATTACACTCCCTGTGAAGAACGTTCCAGTTTTACCAGTTTAGGCTGGTTCAACTGCTGTATCCCTATCTAAGCTGAAATAGGCTGACTTCCATGATCCATGCTCTGGCAGCTTCAAGGTGAGACTATTGCAATGTTAGATTATTGCAATGCAAGGTTAGACTATTGCAATGCATGGGGCTGTCCTCTGAAGATAATCTGGAACCTGCAGTTACTTCAGAACAGACCTCCTAGATTACTGACTGGGACTGATCATATTATAGTGGAGATTTGTCCACTGCACTGGAACTCGGTCAATTTCCAGACCCAATTCAAAGTACTAGTTTTGACCTTTGAAGTCCTTTACAGCTTGAATCTGGGGTATCTACCCATAAACTGAAGGTATCATCAGAGTTTTTTTCTCAGGGTGCTCCACTATGTGGAGTGTGTTGGCTACTAAGGGGAAAACCTATTCAGCAATGGCACCCCATCTTTGGGATGCCTTTGCCAAAGAGGTTAGCCCAGCATCAACTTTAATCCCATTTGGCACCAGGCACAAACATTTTCATTTCCCCAAGCTTTTAAACCATGCTCATTCATTTTGTTTTATCTTAGTTTATGTACAAACCTTTAGTGCTGTTTTATGGGTGTGTTGTTTTCATTAGCTTCACATACGTTATCATACAAAAAAATTAAAAAAAAATTATCGTGCTTTTCTACCCCCTTTAACACATGTAACAGCTCTAAGGCAGTTCACCCTCCCATTCCTTCTTTTCCAATAAATGGACCCTCAGATGAGTTGCTGAGTGCTGGCCGCTGAGACGGCCTTTTGCATCCAGTCCACATCTAAGTTCTAGGAGTTTTCTGCCTCTTCCAGGAACCAACCGAGGATTTGCACAAAGAAAATTTCCCATAACAAGGAATTAAAAACATTATCCCCTTCCAACTTCCAACATACCTGTTACAGCATTTTGTTTGGAGCCAGGTTTGGCATGGACAAAGATGGTAACGGAGCCGCTTTTATCTGTTGCCACAGGGCCTGAAGGAACCGAAGACTTTGCTATATCCTTACTCTGTGCTTTTCCCTTAAAACAGAACAGAGAAACATGATGAGCCAGAGAGTGCAGGAAGGTGAAGCAAAGTTGAAAAAGCCTCGTTTTACTTTGCTTTTAATGTAAATATTTTATTGTATAGGTTTTGTTAATTTTCACTGCATTTTATTGCACAGTAAACATTTAAACAGGCTGTATCATTGTGATTTGAATTGTATAATGTTGTTTTAAAAATAAAACATTGCTATAACATATGCTGCCTTGTAAAGACTGCCTTGAAAGGCAGCTTAAGCATATATGAAACAACTACGATATTAAGACTGCTGAATCAAATGGCTTGCAAAAAGTTTCAAAGGCATTCACTCATCTCTGCCAAATGTATCTCCTCCCAGAAGATCACAAACACAAGGAGGGCAGGTTTAAAGAAAATAAGTAGCTCTAGATATCCAAACCCCAGGTAATAGGAAGCATCCCCACCCCCTAAAAATTCAAACTATCTCCTAATTTCAGTTGCTGACTGGCTGTGAGAACTGGCTTCTGCTATCCTAAGTCTGTTTTGTCTGGTATGTTCCACAAGAACCTTTGTAACCATTTCCAGAGGTGTAGCTGCATCAGTCAGTCACAGCAAAGTTAACAAGAGTCCTGTGGAATAACAAACTTTGTTAGCTGTGGTGAACTAGGTTGCACTCCATTAAGACGTATGAAGCATAATCCTTACTTGCAGGTATATAAAGATGTGGTGGTGAGGGGAGGAAGCTTTAAGAACTGCAGCCAATGGGGAGCGAAAAGCAAAAAGTAGAGTGACAAATCATTAAAAAGTTTATTGGAATGTTACAATTCTGTTAAGTTTTCTGGATCTAATGGAATTATCCACCACTTTTGGCATTAGCCCATTTGGCGTTTCATTTCCCTCTGACCCAGGCTTCCTCAACGTCAGCCTTCCAGATGTTTTGAGACTACAATTCCCATCATCCCTGACCACTGGTCCTGCTAGCTAGGGATCATGGGAGTTGTAGGCCAAAACCATCTGGAGGGCCGAGGTTGAGGAAGCCTGCTCTGACCTAACTGCTTACAACTTCTAGGCTGTTGCAAGGGAGGAGGGGGTTGTTGCTGTTACTGATTTTTTTTAAATAAAAGAACTCATTATAATTTATGTGGAAATCATCTGATTTGGTTGTGCACTTTACTTGTTTTATTTACTTATTTCGTTACGTTTGCAGTTATGCGATTCCCCCCCCCCCCATGTTGTAAGACGCCTTGAGCAGGGCCTTAACTATGGAAAAGAGGCAGACAAAATTAGGCATGCATGCCTGTATGCTTCTGATGAGCTCATGCCACAATATTATTTATTCGTCTCTAAGGTGCCATGATATTATTCTGTCTAATAATTCTGTGATTCTAAGATAAGGTAAAGGTAAAGGTACCCCTGCCCGTACGGGCCAGTCTTGACAGACTCTGGGGTTGGTGCGCCCATCTCACTCTATAGGCCGGGGGCCAGCGCTGTCCGGAGACACTTCCGGGTCACGTGGCCAGCGTGACATCGCTGCTCTGGCGAGCCAGAGCCGCACACGGAAACGCCGTTTACCTTCCCGCTAGAAAGCGGTCCCTATTTATCTACTTGCACTTTGACGTGCTTTCGAACTGCTAGGTTGGCAGGCGCTGGGACAGAGCAGCGGGAGCGCACCCCGCCGCGGGGATTCGAACCGCCGACCTTTCGATCGGCAAGCCCTAGGAGCTGAGGCTTTTACCCACAGCGCCACCCGCGTCCCTTGATTCTAAGATAGGGTTGGCATATCTCCAAAAGCGAAGATCAGGACAGAATTGTTGAGCTCCTCCCCACCCCAAGTTGTTGAGTTGTGTTTTGTGTGTGTGTTTTAGAAGAACCAAAGTCGTCAAACTTTTTTCCCCCATAAAAGGTACAAGAATTTTTGAGGTGTCAAAAAATGTTATTTATGTAGGCCACTACTGCGGCCCGTGTTTTGTTAACCCAAAAATGGAAAATGAGTGAGGTCCCAACTAAAGAGGAGAGGCAACTTAAACTGCTGGAATATGTGCAGGTTGCGGACCTAACATACAGAAGAAGAGAAGAACATACATTTGAAGAAGATTGAAAAATATTTATTGAATATGGGGGGGGGGGTTGTGTACACTTCAAAACGTTGGCATTAAGATAAATTCAACAGTGTAAACAAGTTTTGATGGATGGAATAATGGAATACTGAATGGTTTAGTTTTTTGAGTTTGGGAGCTTTTTTTATGTGCTTTCAGCACAATTTAACCCCCATTGAAGGTTTACCAGGACATTTGTTGTTCTGTGAACTGCCCTGAGACCTCCGGGTCTAGGGTGGTGTATGTACATATATTATTATTATTATTTATATTATTTATAGGGATGTGGCTGGCGTTGTGGGTTAAACCACAGGGCCTAGGGCTTGCTGATCAGAAGGTCGGCGGTTCGAATCCCCGCGACGGGGTGAGCTCCTGTTTTTCGGTCCCTGCTCCTGCCAACCTAGCAGTTCGAAAGCACGTCAAAGTGCAAGTAGATAAATAGGTGCTGCTCCGGCGGGAAGGTAAACGGCGTTTCCGTGTGCTGCTCTGGTTCGCCAGAAGCAGCTTAGTCATGCTGGCCACATGACCCGGAAGCTGTACACCGGCTCCCTCGGCCAATAAAGCGAGATGAGCGCCGCAACCCTAGAGTTGGCCACGACTGGGCCTAATGGTCAGGGGTCCCTTTACCTATATTATTTATATATATGTTGATTTGCCCGGTTTCCGAAAAATAATTCAGGACTCCCTTTTCGGAGGCGAACTGCAGGACATGTCCTGGGAAACCCGGACGTATGGCAGCCCTATCCAAGGCGAGGGTTGCACTAAGCCCTGGGAGGCCACGAAGCTCACTGCGCCGTCCCTGCCTCGCTCTCTGCCTAGCCTACCTCACAGGGTTGTTGTGAGGCTTGGGCTGAGGAAGGGGGAGACCCTCGTGCGCCCCCTGGAGCTCACTGGAGGGACACGACGTCTTTTATATTTCTACGTTCGGACTCTCAGGGCGGCTAGTCTGGAAGCTCGGAGCCTCCGCGCTCTCCGACCAACCTTCTTAGGCATGGCGCCTCCGTATCCCCTCAGCCCACCGGCCGCAGCAGCCCAGGGAAGGTTCCGCGAACCCCGACGGGAAGCGAGAAGGGCCAACCCAGCCATTCCCCGCACGTCACTTCCGGCAACAGAGCAGCCCGTTCTCCTCATAGAGCTAAGAAGAAGGAAAAAGGGCAGAGTGATATGCGGGCCCTTAAACGGCGGGTTTCTTCGCGCTCTCATGTGCTGCAGCTGCTCAGATAGAGACAACGATGGAGAGTGTTCAGACTTTGGTAGGCGCTGGATGGCCGAGTAAAAAAGGAGGGCATTTCGTGCTGATGCAGAAATGGGCATTTCCATCCCCCTTCCTCTTATGGAATCGTACAGTTGGAAGCGTCCCGGGGTCATCTAGTCCAACCCTTCAGGGTAAAAGTCCTTTACACGTGATATATGCCCAGGTGTGGAAAGAGGACACAGTACCAATATATAAGTATTACGAAATAATAACAATTTATAAATTTATATAGAAATGTATGGGAGCATCTTATATTGCATTTTTTTTTGTATGCATATATATAATAATAATGATGATGATAATAATAATAATGATAATAATATATTTATTTATACTCCACCCTTCCTGGTTCAAAAACCGGGCTCAGGGCAGCTAACATCAAATTTAAAACAATTATAAAAGCAGCATAAAATACAGTATAAAAATATGAATAACAATAAAATTCAAAAATAAAAAATCAATTTAGGGGAAATATATCACACACACACACCTTTGTTGTTCTTTTCCCCCCTCCCCCTCACTTTTCCTTTTCCCCCTTGTATCGCTTCATTTCTTTTAATTTAAAATACCTCAATAAAATATAAATAAATAAATACCAACAAAGGAAGAATGGCAGATGAAACTAATAGAATGTGTAGAAATGGCAAGGTATGAGAGATTGGAAATATTTTGTAGATCATTTGGGGGATGGGAATTGCAAGCGTATTAAAAAAGTTAACAGTAACGAATTAAATTCAACAGTAGCAATTATTGAGATATAAAAATGAGGAAATGAAAAGATAGGGATTCATTAGAATATGTAGTGGGAAAGAAAATAATGACGTGAACCATGGAAAGGGGGGGGGGAGTCAAAACTAAATGTGCATTTGGCACTTGGATTATTATCTATTGTTTTAATTGTAAAAATGAAAATGATAATTTTTTTAAAGTCCTTTATGCAAATATCAGTGTATTTCATGCCATCTTCCAGAATGTGATCTAAACACCTTCTTCCAATAATGTCCCTGGCACTGTAGATTTATTCTCCCCCCCCCCCCCCAAAAAAAACCCCAGTCCTTTGCTGCTTAAACACCAGTTCCTTCAAGAAGAGGCACTAGCCTAGTTTGCTCATCCTGCTCTTGGCATCAGTGCAGTAGGTAGTGGAGCTCACAGCCCGCCCGCCCGCCCCGCCATGTTGCACAGTTAAACCTGGTCTCTCTTTCTCCAGACTAAGAAACTGTGGTTGCAAATTAAGTCTGGGAGACAGCTTTAGCATAAGCCCCAGTTTGGGCAATACTTAAGCCAGGGCAGTCCAACTTTTCAAAGCAAGTGGGCTGCAAAAGTACCTCTACAGTGGGGCCACACACTGCCTTTTTATGGGGAAAGGGGAGCGAGGCCAGGCTCCAGCAGGGTCCTAAGAGCCCTTCCATCTTCTTCCCAAAGCTGGGAAATGCTAAGTAGGCTATGGGAATGAGGTGGGAGGAGTCTAGGACCCTATCAGAGCCCCATGCCTCCTTCCCAAAGTCCAGCACCTCAATTACCTGACTTTGGGAAGGCAGTATAAGGGCTGGGGGAAGTCAAATGTGGTTGACGGCCACAAAAAAAGCCTTGAAGGCTCGTATGTGGCCCTTGGCCTTCGCATTGCACTACCATGCTCCAGGCCAAACCTTATCTTAGTACAGAGTAGCATGGGGGCAAAATAACCAGGGAGGTGGAGCAAAGCAGTTGCAAGCTTCTCTCCTGCAAGGTTTGAGTTAGCGTGATGTGCAAGCCAAGCCATGGTGTTAAAAACATCTAAGGTGTAAACCAGAAAGACAGGGAACCCATGGTCCACCTAATGTTATTAGTCTGCAACTTCCAGCTTCCTTCACAATGCTTGATGGGGCTGATGGAGGAAGTCAGTTTTCTATCCTTTCTACTTTATTTAAAAAAAAAAAATGATGGCAAAACATTCTAAGGGTCTAGGCACAAGGTGATGAGAAGCATTCAGTCTCCCAACCCATCCAAGTCCTAAAGGTAAAGGTAAAGGGACCCCTGACCATTAGGTCCAGTCAGAGACTCTGGGGTTGCAGCGCTCATCTCGCTTTCCTGGCCGAGGAAGCCGGAGTACAGCTTCCGGGTCATGTGGCCAGCATGACTAAGCCGCTTCTGGCGAACCAGAGCAGCGCACGGAAATGCCGTTTACCTTCCCACCGGAGTGGTACCTATTTATCTACTTGCACTTTGACGTGCTTTCGAACTGCTAAGTTGGCAGGAGCAGGGATTGAGCAATGGGAGCTCACCCCATTGCGGGGATTCGAACTGCCAACCTTCTGATCGGCAGGTCCTAGGCTCTGTGGTTTAACCCACAGTGCCACCCACGTCCCATCCAAGTCCTAACCCGGCCCAATCTTGCTTAGCTTCCACAATTGGTTTACGCTTATGGTAGTATGGTCACGTGATTTAGTCATAAATCCAGGTACAGAGAGATTTTTCTAGGGCGGACACTTTTCACATATGGTACTAACCACCTCAACAGAAAAGGCAGCATTTCAGACACTTGTGATATGTAATACAGCAGCTGCTTGCTTTGCTGAAGTTTCACAGTGAGGTATGCATCACATATATTTGTGGCACATTTTCAATGAGATCTTCTCAAAGATGAAGTCACCTCAGTATTTTTCACTAGCCTGATCTATAGCTCACTGAATGAGCAGAGGCATGCATTAATGATCAAAGCAGCTTTGAAAAATGCTGCTGTGACCAGCTTCCAATCAAATCACCATGGAACTAGTTTTTGAGGCCAAGGGAACTTTGCAATCCTGTTCCTTTTTACCTCTGAAAAAGGCCCATTACTCAGCACAATGGTATTTTTAAAGTAGATTTTTCAATGCGGAGTAAGGATTAAAGTGACAAGCTTTTCAGATCCTAGCAAACAGCTATACCTTACCGAGGTGGTAAGACTTGTGTTTGAGTTGTAGCATTTCAGACTCTTAAAATGGGCTTGCATAATTTTATATGGGATATTCCACCTGTACACCAGCCTTTGCCAACCTAGTGCCCTCCAGATGTTTTGAACAACTTCCATTGTGAGACTAAGTATTCTGATCCTTTGGAACCTAGCCAGTATCTTTAACACTTAAAATATATGCCTAGGCTCCTTTAAACAATATTCTTAATTACTCCATTATATATATACTGAACTACTCAGTATGCTTGAATATGTATGAACAAGTAAGTTTGAAGTGTTCAGGATTTATTTTTAAGTAACGTATTCCGGGACTATACAAAATTGCTTCCACTCTTCACTTTATTTCAAGGATAGCTTCATACAACTGACTTCTGAATAATATTTCCCCAGCAAAACAGATTTAATTTTATGTACACTGTACTGAGTACAATTACAGAGGCAATTTGTATCAACCTTAATTCGGCTTCTCTTCATAAGTGTTCAGTTTTAAGAATGCAAGTGGTGTATTGTGCAGGAACGCAATCATACCATCCACAAATGATATATCATTTGCAACATGTATATTTCAGGAAAAAAAATACAAATATTCTGCTCCAGCTTTCAGGTAATGATGGCAGTATATTTAAAGTGATCAAGTTAAATACTTATGTACAGGTAAGAATATTTTAGTTCAAGAACAATTTGGCTGCATACTGCCACTGGAAGTAGTGAATACTAGGTTTTAGTACCTTCCATGTACAATACTTCAGTATCATCATAACACATCCGAGATTATGTATTTACAATGCTTCACAGTATTCTGTATCTTCCATCTGTCCTTTTTATCAAGAGTCAATGCAAAGTTTTACGTCTCAGTTATTTGAAGTTACGTATAAAATATTATTTCTGGTATTTGCCCATCTTCTATTGATGTACCATTGTTGTTACCCGGTGAACTAAAAAAGAAAAAGCACGTTTTGCTTGAAGTGGGGGACTCGTGGATTACTTTCTTCAATCCCTTTGTGCCATAATGAGAATCTGGGCCCTAAAGAATAATAACAAGGTAAGTTTATTTCCTTCTTCTTTACAATACTTTATAAAGTAAGCAGTAAAGTAAATTAGTGGCAAAGAATTACAATACCAGGAAATATATGCTACAGCAGAGATACTCGTTTTAGTAATGAAGAGGCTTATATTATATAAGCCACACATAATCAATACATACAGTCCAGTTTCTCAACGCTCCTGTTTAAAATATTTACAAAATAATTGAGAATATCTTACTTTTAGGGTTGCACAAGCAGTGTAACACACAGTTGGCAGAATCTCTATAGGTTCTTTGAACATCACTCTGAAGGTATTGGCAGTTCCGTCACAGCTAAATCCAGTGTCATTCTGCCCTAGTGTCTGATTTTTCTCATATTCAATTATCTGCAGTAAGACAGCATGGCAAGAAATAAAACAGAAAACACCCTGTGATTTTTTTTGTTTTAGAAACCACTTCCTACACATTTTATTAAGATGACCAGAACCTGATTTTTGCCACTGGAACCTGTTTCACTTTTCCAGCTTCTGGCTGAAACTGAAACCACAGCTTGGGGCTTCAACAAGCAAAGCTTTCACAACCCATAATGCTTAAATTGGGGCTCTAATTGGCACCTGCAATCAATACACATTCTAATACAACATCTATACTAATAGTTTGCTTCAGGGCATAGTTCAAAGCAATCAAAACCAACTTCAGAAGCTCTTCCTCAGATGCTCCTTCTGTCATAGGTAAGACAAAAGGGGTTTTGCTCTGTCTTTGGAATGCCTTCCCCACTCAGATTTGTCTAAATTTCTGTGGTGGCTCCCCAGTTGTGGAATGTTCTTTCCAGGGAAGTTCAGCTGGTGCCCTCATTATACACCTTTAGGCGACAGGTGAAAATATTCCTTTTCACCCAGGCCTTCGGCTGTTTGACTTCCAATACCCTTGTCAATGTGTTGTGGGAGGGAGATTATTGGTTTGTTGCTGTTCTCATTTTTACTATCTGCTTTGTGGTTTTCATATTGTAATTTTATGTTGTGCACCACCCTGACATCTATGGAGGAAGGGTGGTATACAAATTTAATAAATAATTATAAGATGATGATGATGATAATAAGTGCTTTTGAAAGTCTTCCATTAAAATATTCTGGATTTCTTGATAACTACTTATTTAAGTAGTGGCCAAGGACATTTTTTTCTTCATAAGCCCTGTAGTACCTTAACAGAAGCACTGAAAATGTAATTCACACAGAGTTCAGTAATTTAGGTAGTAGTCCCCTTGAAACTCTCCAGATATATCAAGATAGCAATACTCAAAGTGGGTGGGTAGGTGTATTCCACAAGCAAGTTCCAAGATGGCAAGTTTGAATGGAAAGCCAGTTCCATGGGACCATAAGTAAGAAATCCTGCCCCAGTAATCTACTGATCCAATATCCCAAAATGATGAAACTCTGAACAGACTATCCCTGGCCAATTTAGTTAAATTAATGAACTATTTACACATTTTGGTGTCTAAGGAAAATGTGTCACTCATTAAGCACGTAGAAAGCATGATGGTACCTGTATATTAACTTGGTAATCCGTGGGTCCATGAATAGATCCATACAATCCAAATCCCACTATCGAAATCCTTCTATTAACGGTGAACCTTAAAAAGAGAAAATAAAGAATTTGTTGTTGTTTAGTTGTGTTCGACTCTTTGTGACCCCATAGACAATTGAGGGAAGTAAATGTATTTGAAATATGAAGAGAAAAATGTAATTGACTAGTGTTAAAATTTCCAAATAAGGGTTGGATTCCTAAACTACAGTTGTTTCTACCTTTATTTTGCACAGGAATAAGCTAGAAGTGTACAAATTCCAGTTCTGCCACATGCTTAAAAAGATACCTGTGCCAAACTACTGTCAAACAAGACCACATTTACCTAACAGATTTTCTTCTCCCTCACCAGCTTCATCATACACCAAGATCTCCAGAAAAGATCAGCTCAGGCTTCTGTTTGTCTGACAAATAGGGGCAAGGGGCATAATTCCCTCAGCAGGACTCCCTCCCCTTCTGAATCCCCTCCCCAGAAAGACTTGCGAAGTCAGTTCTGTTCTCATCTTCTGAAAATGAAGTTAAAATGCTTATTTCATCAGGGATTCAGAGGGCAATATAGACTACTTTAAAAAGAAAAATAGGAACTATTTGATTTGCTGCTAGTAGTTTTATCAGTTGGGGGGGTTATTCAATTCAGGAGTTGTTTTATTCCAATGTCTGCTATCATTATTATTTACATTTCTTAGTCTCCTTTCTCAAAACAAGACCCAAGGTACTTAAACAAACATTTAAACAACATTTCTCATAGTAATTTGTCTGTATAAAACCAACTCCTCCCAATACAAATTAACAAAATCAACACTGGAACAATAATAATAAAAAGGACAAAAACATCCCATCTCACGGTACTTAACCTGGTATTGTAAGCAACCTCTTGAACTTGCCTAAATGTTAGAAGCTTTGGCCCTTCTTTTAATGCTCTTTTATACAAGTATTATTTAACTGATGCCCATTATCTTTAGTGAAATACTACAAGTCAACACACAAGAGCATATGGTGCAACAGCATGCATAGTGTGCTGAACATTAAGCTTTAAGCAATCTCTTCTGAAGAAGACCTCACTGTGTTTTTGTAAGCACCTGGGCCAGGATTCAGAGAGCTGTATAACCAGTTCTAGGCACCCAAAAGAGGCACTGGGCTTTCTTTTTCCTTTTTAAACAGCAGCCATCCATGCCACATGGCAAGCTGCTTTTGAAACTTAGGGTACTTTCAACCGTATCACAACAGTTGTGGCATGGTATTTTGCAGGGTAGGCTCAACAGCTTACAAAGCAAAAAAAAAAAAAAAATGTTTCCCCTAGTAGTTATTTAGGTCCCAGCCACCATTAAGTAAATATATATTGAACAAACAGAGTGTCAAATAATAATCTATTGAATCGGACTAAGGGCCAATGAAACTACATGCACACAGCCTTAATGAATTTGACCCCAAACCTATCAGCCAGTGTTTACACCCAATAAGAACATTTATTATAGGCAGAACAGTGCATCTTTCACCTAGTCTCCATGCAATCCTAAAGCCACAAGAGAAACCTTCCATGTCATAGCCCAAAGTGTTTATTTGAGCACCAACGTGCTGCCATACGATTCCCTACATGAGTTATACAATCCTGTGTGAAAAGCCAAACAGCAGAACAAGCATGCTTAGCCATGCTTTCTTATTTAATGTGTCTATGATGGCAGGGAAAATACATGCCTTCATGGCCAGCTACTAAGTTGCTAACTGAGCAATAATATTTTGGAAGGTTTCTCCTAATTGTGATAGGCTAATCACACGAGTTCCCCTGAAAATGGACCAATACCTGATCCTGTCACTTGTTCCACTGTAACCCCAGCGGCTCTCCACTTGCTGGAATCTATTTATGCTGCATTCCTTTCCTCTAAGACAGCATCTTGGTCGGTCAATATAGTCAACTCTAGGCTTAGGGTTGACTGTAAAATGCAGAAAGAGATTTACTACTTCCCGATCTGACAAAATTCCAGATTGAGCAGGACCTGGAAAAAAAGGCAGTGCAACTGAGCTGAATATATTCTATATACTAGGAGGCCGACTGAGAAATGTTCTTGAGGCAACTATTACTTTATAAACCTATTTTTTTTTACAGCTATCCCACTGCTAGATTGTAGCTGTTTAACTTGGATTAACTAATCTGGGCTGTAAAAGGAGAAAGACCTACAGGCTTCAAGAGAAGGCTGACATGATCCAAATACTCTAACCAAAAAATAGCTTGTGAATCAAGCTTGTTATCTGCTAGCATAAGCTGTAATGTTTTTAAAGATAAAATTAATATAAGCATTGGGATAAAAGGTTTGAATGTCAACCTCAGCTAGTCTGAAATATGTTGTTAGCCACAGTAGCTTTACTGAATAAAACTTCTTCCACAACACACAGGTTAGACTTGAGAACTATTTGTACTAGTAGTAGCTTGGCAATTAAGATTTGTATTATGAGTGGTTATTTTCCATGATATACGGTCTATAGCAGTGTTTCCCAACCGGTGTTCCGCGGCACACTAGTGTGCCGCGAGATGTTGCCTGGTGTGCCGCGAGATGTTGCCTGAAGGGAGGCGGGCGAGGGCGTTTGCTTCCTGGAGGACGGAGCGAGGGCGCCCCCTGCTGGGCCGGGGCTCGCTCTCCCCAGAGGGTTAATCTGGATCAAATGGGGCGAGGGGCGGGCAGAATTCTGGGGGCCACTGATGCCCTACAGACCCCCCCAAGTCCTCCGGGGCGCGCGCTCTGCTGGGCTCTTTTTGGTCGTCGTGCTTGTGGGAAGCCGCCCCTTCCCTGGGCGACGTGCCGCCTCGCGACTCCGGAGTCAGTCCCGCGGGCTCTCGGAGGGACTCGCGAGCGACGGCGCGGCGGCTCCGGGGCGCGCTCAGCCGGGCCCCCGCGCGCCCCCTGCTGCAGCTGCCCGACGTGGAGCGCGACGCGGAGCCGGCCGGGCTTGGAGGCGCCCAGGTAGGGCCGAGCCGGGCGGGGGCGGGGAGGTCTCGGTCTGCTGCGGGCGCAGGAGGGCGAGCGGGAGAGGGGGAGCCGTCGGGTCTCCTGGAAGGAAGCGAGGCGGCGGCTGAGGGGGATGCAGCCCCGTCCCCAGCAACAGGCGCTCCTCGAAGTGAGGCCACAAGTCGGGGCTCGGACAGGGCCTGGAAGCAGCGGCTCCGGCTCTTGGGAGTGGAGAAGGGGACTTCGAAAGGGGCCTGGAGGAGAAAAGCCCCGATGCAGCGAGAGCGGGGAGCGTGCTGCCTTGTCCAGGCCTCCTCGCTTTGTGCCGTCCGCTGCCGGGAGCAGGACACGGGGGCTCCTCGTTCGCATGCTTTCCCGGGTGATCGGTGAGGGTTAGGGTTAGGGTTAGGGTTAGGGTCCCTCAGTCCCTCGCTTTGCTGCCTCCTCCCCCCCCCACCCCCAAAGCTTGGAGGTTCCCCGGCAAGGGGGAGGGAAAAAATTTGAAAGTTACACTTTCGTGCGTCCCTCCCGGCGTGACGCTGCACGCTGACGTCACGGGGCTGTAATGGTGGTGTGCCTCGATATTTTTTTCATCAAACAAGTGTGCCTTTGCCCAAAAAAGGTTGGGAAACACTGGTCTATAGATGTGTGTTCATGCTGCCAAATTTACCATTGGCAATAGACTTAAACAGGATGAAACACTTAATTATTCTGGTTTAACTGGTTTGTATATTGCAGACACACACACAAAAGAACCATTTTAGCAGTGTGACTTGTCAAATAGGTAAAACCAGGTGTTTAGTTTTATATATGATTCTCAACCATTTAAATCAGAAAAAGAAAACACAAAGTTATTACAATGTATAAAATTAAATACATGTAAATTTAAATGCAAGGTGTTTTTTTTAAAAAAAAACAACCCTGAAACATCGTAATGTTTTAAAAACTGAAGCATCATAATTATGGTCCTTTGTTGTGCCTAAGGCAAATATCCCAAGTGAAAACAAAGTTACACACGAAGCCAACAGATTTGTTTTTAAGTGCTTCATCCAATGTTTAACCTCTGACATGACTAAATTGTCTTGTAAAAGAATTAAGTTCCAGAGGGTTCAATGAGACTTGCTCCCAGGTAAATAAGCCATTATCTGTGGGTGGTTTGTATCTTTTAGTGCAAGCTACTTTCCTTTTTTTTTACAGGATCAAACTACTGCAGGATGTATCACACATATTTGCTTCCCATCCTACAAGAGACCCTTCCCATTTTTGAAAGCAGACAGCCTGTCAATGAGGCACAAATTTTGTCTTCCACTATAAAAATGATTAAATAAATTGAGGATAACTGTTCCCATAGGCAATTCTCATTACTGGCAGCTAACATCTTAACTGCAGGGATTAAACGAAAAATGAATGAGCAACATTACAAATATGATTTAACAAAAACTGGAGAATAAAGCTGCAGTCTTACACAGATTTTCTGAGAAGCAGGTCTTATTGAGATCAACAAGGCTTATTTCAACATAAACATCATTGGATCAAGCTGCAAGAGCATCACAAAAGTACAGAAAAATCAGATTTCTGAGCAAGCAAAATGTACTGTATTGTTTTCTTGCTACTTTTCTCGAGCCAATGACCATGTTGTTAAACAAAGATGATTTAATCGCTAGTAAAAGGGCCAATAAAACTGGAACCTTAGCACATATTTTGGACATTATATCTAAAAACATAAGAGAACCTTTCACTTTTTGCAACAATGAAGCCAGCCATACAGTTACCTGCTGCAAACTCTTCAATAGTCATCAATGGAAAGCGGATTAAGGAGAGGGCTTTGCCAAGCACTTTCTGCTTATTGGCAGATGTGACGGGCAGTTGCTGTCTTTGACATTCTGCTTCAGCCCAGCGAACAACAGCTCCAAAAAGTCTACTTTCACGAATACTTAGTGTGTCTCTTTCCAATACTGCACACAAAGTGTCTGAAGAAGAAGAATCAAGTTACTTGCGAACTGAGGACTCCATCCCCTCACCACTTCTGCCCAGAAAATTCACTGCTATTGAATGCCTTTTAAAGTTACTACATAAACTAGCTATCACAGCCTATACTCCTTAAATTAATCTGACAATATAGTTGACACAAACTTTTTTTTTTAACTGTGCTGTCCTTCATCTGAAGATTACAGGGCAGTTTACAATATAAAACAAAACAAAAAAAATATGCACATCATAATAACAAACAAAAATAATAATCTCCTGCACACAGATTACGTAGGACCTAATCAAAAAGAAACTCAGTGGGAATGTGCATTCAGTTGTGGTGCAAAATCTAGTACTAATCTCCCCTAAAGTGGTCAAGACAATCAGGCTAGCTTGGTAAGTTAAAAGGCCAACTAAAATCTCCCATTAACAAAGCATGTGGATCTTTTTGGATCAACATGTGAGAAGGGATAGCAAAAATACTATCAGGTAAGTTATCAGCCTAGTCCTTCAAAAAAGAACATAAATGATTAGAGGGCTACTTACCTATATCAATATCTGTGAACCCTTCCGCACTTATTGCATCCATAGTACTTTTGTCTATTGTGTCAAGACAGAGACTAGCTAGTTGCGGTTCATCAAATAAACGAGCCTATGCAAGAGAGATTTACTTAGAATTATTTTGCAAATTCTGTATTGCAGGATAAGCTTGACAGCTAATAGAAACAGTTTCCAACATAAAATAACAAAAAACGATTTCTACAAAAGCAACCTTAATTTCACATTGCTGCTCCCAACATTAATATGTTTTGTAAACAAAACTCCATTTGCTACCTTCAATCCTTGTTTGCCTTACTTCTATCAACAGTGACACAAAGCATGACTAATCAGGGTTCCCATTTAATACCAGTTTAAAATCTAGGTTATGAGCTGCTTTCAACCCCTTAGCAGTTGGTTACCCTAAGCAGCCTTAACTGTGGGTGGTAGAAAAAAAATAGTCACAATTAAGGTAGAAAAGATTTCCCTATCGGCTCCCAGGTCTTCACTGCAGTTAGAAGTGGTTCTGAACTAGCTCTGGGGCATACACAGAATCCTATGCATGCTTAATTTTCAGTGAGTCTAATGGAACAGTGCCTGATAGGCACCAATCTTTAAGAACTGTTAAACATTATAACTCGTGTAAGTTATAGGAGGATGAATTTGATTCTGACACATCAGAGGCTGATAACACTGAATATCAGAAACCACCAAGCTTCACGCCATTTTCTTCCAATAACAAAAGATGAAAAACTTAACAACTGATCACTAGCTCATGCTGTATTTATAAAACAGTCCTGAATGCTAAGCAATTTGTCTTTCCACAGTGTTGTTCACAACACACACACACACACACACACACACACACACAGGCTGAATCAGGATCATGAGCAGGAAGCCTTACTCAAATGTGTGAGTTATCATAATTTCCATATTCCAGCATTATTCACAACTGCTTTACTACGTACATGTTTTTAAGTAAGA
>JAXCMG010000021.1:12743395-12767785 GCA_034642415.1 Podarcis siculus
TCTATTCAGGTTTTGTTTTATTGTTGATTTTAATTTTTGGTTCCTCAGTGTTAATAAAAAGAAGTGTGCATGCACACGAAAGCTCACACCAAGAACTAACTTAGTTGGTCTTTAAGGTGCTACTGGAAGGAAAAAAATTTTTTTGTTATGCCCATCCCTAGTCATTATTCCCATATTGCCAGTGGGGGCCCTGCGAACTAATCCACTGGTAGCCTGACATTTTCCAAGCTGGGAATCAGAATGGGAGCATCTCCAGCATCGCACAGGGTTCTTCACATAGCTGTCAACGTTTCCCTTTTTTTTAATGGAGATTCCCTTATTCCGAATAGGATTCCTCACAAGAAAAGGGAAAAGTTGACAGCTATGGTTCTTGGGAGGGTAAATTGAAATTGTCTCCTCGGAAGGAGGATAATACTCAGACGTAGGTAAACGTGATTCTATAGGCACTAAAACAGATCCCAAGTTACTTCTTTATTTAAAACATTCCCTACATGCTCTTGATTGCAAATGCAATTCCAAAGCAGCTTGCAAGTGGCACCTCATTCACCTCACACAGAGTAGCAACAAGAAATTAAATGCGGGTGGCGCTGTGGGTTAAACCACTGAGCCTAGGGCTTGCCAATCAGAAGGTCGGCGGTTCGAATCCCCGCCACGGGGTGAGCTCCCATTGTTCAGTCCCAGCTCCTGCCAACCTAGCAGTTCAAAAGCATGTCAAGTGCAAGTAGATAAATAGGTACCACTCCAGCAGGAAGGTAAACGGCATTTCCATGCACTGCTCTGGTTCGGCAGAAGCGGCTTAGTCATGCTGGCCACATGACCTGGAAGCTGTCTGTGGACAAACGCCGGCTCCCTCGGCCAATAAAGTGAGGTGAGCGCCGCAACCCTAGAGTCATCTGTGACTGGACCTAATGGTCAGGGGTCCCTTTACCTTTACTATATGCTAGGGACACAGGTGGCGCTACCTTTACCTTTTACTATATGCTACTTTTGGAGGGGGGAGGTTATCTGCAAAAGCAGGAAGTTTACCAGCTATCATTTTGAGCCATGCCTGTATTTAACTTTAATCCGCTTGCTCTGCCCAACAAAGTGAATGATTTTGCAATTGCAGGATATTTGATATACATGGACACTGTTTTAACACATCATTTTCAGATCTATCAGGATCTATCGAAGTCTGTGTTGAATAAAGGGGAAATTGTGTGGTGCCAGCCAATTGCTGATGCGGGTGGGTTAAACCACAGAGCCTAGGGCTTGCCGATCGGAGGGTCGGCGGATCGAATCCCCATGACGGGGTGAGCTCCCATTGTTCAGTCCCAGCTTCTGCCAACCTAGCAGTTCAAAAGCATGTCAAGTGCAAGTAGATAAATAGGTACCACTCCAGCAGGAAGGTAAACGGCATTTCCATGCACTGCTCTGGTTCGCCAGAAGCGGCTTAGTCATGCTGGCCACATGACCCGGAAGCTGTACGCTGGCTCCCTCGGCCAGTAAAGTGAGATGAGCGCCACAACCCCAGAGTCGTCCGCAACTGGACCTAACGGTCAGGAGTCCCTTTACCCAATTGCTGACTATGCCCACTGACAGCAGAACAGGGAGAGAAGAAATTTTTGGCAGCCCATCCCACACTGCAGTGTGACCTGCTCCAACTTAAATTCTGCTCCAGAGGGTTGGGCAAACATTCAGAGCAGATTTAGTTGGGGGGCAGTTTGGCACAGTGGGGAGATCACTAAAAATTGCATCCCACCCTGTTATGGGCATAGCCAGGATTTTTGTTGGGGTGGAGGGCAGAACCAAAGTGATTGATCAGTTTGTTAAGTATTTCTATTGTTTTACTTGATGGGGAGCAGTTGTTCCCAGCCCCCCCCCCGGCTACGCCCATGCGCCCTGTTCCACTGACAGATTCCATTCCATCAGCAGACAGTCACCACTGGATATCACTGTATGCATGCCCAACGCTCTATTCAGAATTCTCCTTGGCAGCTTTAAAAAGATGGATACAGCATAAGAGAGATGAGAATTACCAGCTATTTGCTGTTCCAAATGTTTTGTAACTGGAAACATAAATGTGTTTTGCCAGCATAACATGCTGTTGGGGCACAAGGCTGGCATTTCCCCTAGCATGAACTCTGTGTTATCAGAAAATGATAAAATCATTTATTTAAGGACAATTTTACTGGGTCTCACTCAGTGCTTGTTACGGCTTTGTATTAAGCTGGCCTTCAAGGAAGGTGAGGTTGTGGAGTGGGATACGTAAGAACATTAAACATGAGGCCTCTAGGACACAGGTGTCAAACACAAGGCCCGCGGGCCGAATCCGGCCCGCCAGACCTCGTCATGTGGCCCGTGTAGCCGCCTCCGGCCGCCAACCATCACCTTTTATTCTCGCTTTTTTTTTTTTGACACAAGAAAGCCGCCTCTTCAGCGCATGCGCGGCAGCCTACAAGCCAGAGAACGTCTGCCCTCTAGCGGCGCTGGCCCTTCTACACAGGAAACCTCCACTTTACATGCATTCAGGAAACCTGCACTTGTTTTTATATTGAGCGCATGCCATCCTGTGATGTGACAGATCCAACGGCTGCCTGAACCCTTCTCTCCTGTACTGTAAGTCCTACAGATACAACCGGCCCTTTGAGGGTGACCAAACTGCTGATGCGGCCCCCGATGAATTTGAGTTAGACACCCCTGCTCTAGGAAGTCAGCAAGGAGAAAACAAAATCAATAGTCCTCAATAGTTTCAAGTGTGACCTTGCAACTAGAGGTGGGAGTTTAGAAGGTTGACACTAGGATTGAAACTAGGGTTTGGCTTGCCATTTTTAGTTTCTGTCTGAAGCCAGTTTTCTTCCTAGCGGGTCTGGCCCCTTGCAGAATGATTTTCGGTCAGCCTGGAAAAAATATTTGATTGCAAAGCTGCAATATTATGGGGTTTTCATAGGTTACCTTATCCCTATGGGATACGAACTCGACAGGGCAATACTTGGGCAACATGCTGCAAAAACTGAACGCCAATATGATTGAGGCTTAGCCTCAAATAATATGCAAATTGATGGAGGACTACAGTCCTATAAACCCAGCAAACTACCTTTGCATGTTCCCTGTTCTAAAACACCACAGAGCTTTTACTCTGGTATATGTTCTTCCATCAACAGTTCTGGAGGGGAGGTTCCAAAAAATCGCCTACTGTCCCTGTGAATCTGGAGATGTAGAATTGATAACTCATGTTCTTATGTGTTGCACTTTTTATTGTGATATATGTAAGATTTTTATTCAACTCTTTTTTTAAAAAAACTAGGACAATTGAATGCATTTCAGCCCTTTTCGGTTTTTTTGAGATCAGAACACATCTGTCTATTCCAAGGGGGCAAACTGTTGTGTTGCTGCATGTACAACTCACCAGGGACTGATTTTACCTGGTTTATGACAGTTTTCTAAGCTTGGCATTTTATAGTACTTTTACACGCCACACCAATGTCCAAGCAGTGCGAGACGCCACGGGTTCTGGCCACTTACCTGGGGTTCATGTTTCCTTTGGAAATGAGGCACAGCAGAGACTGTGGTGTCTTTATGATGTATGGTTTATTTACACATATATACAACCTGGGCCTATGATTGAGGGGTTCAAAGCATTACACTTCAAGAGTCTCTCCAATTGCTGCAGCCTTCCATTCAAACAGGCAGCCGGCATTGTGCTTTGGCCTCCTTCTACAGCTAGTTGCATTTAACAGACTGACACCTTTCCCCCTTGATCACGCCACAGCCCACTGAAATCCTAAAACTTCCAATACACTGGCATTGTCTTCATACTCACTGTCTCAGAGCTCAGGGTGGGGCTCCTGTTGAGAATCCAGTTCCACCTTAAGGAGCAGACGTGTGGAATTGCTGCGTGTTACATGTCTGTTTACATTCCAGCACAGTATGCTGGGAACTTCCGTTGTGTGTATAGCTTTTGCTTTTAGCTGTTCTCTCTGAGACGACATGAGAGAGAGATGACATGTTTCTTTGTCCTGATTTATGATTAATAAATCTGTAGTTGTAGTATGCTTCCACAAGCCTCACGCCTATTCTGTGTGCACAGTTCAATCTGCTAATAGTGTGCCCTGGCTGAGTAAGCCCGGGTCGCTGATTTACGTCGGAGCAAAAGTGATGGTCTTCGCAGCAGCATGGCTGGAAGGGAACGGCCCAGCCAGGGCTAGCCAGCTGGCCTACCAGCCCTCTGCATGCCAACAACAGCTCCACTCAACTGCCAACAGGCAGAGAGTATTTGCTTTGTCAATTGCTTCCTTAATAGCTCTGCCCCTTCCCTTTGTCCTCTTTTAATGGTCCATCTCCCCAAGCAATTATCTGGCACAGGAAGCTGGTCTGACCTGTACTTACTAAATCCAGCGTCTGTCAGCCTATTTCAATACTCCAAGCATTGATTAATTTCTAACACTTACCAAATCCAGGAATTATGGGTTCCCTGCACTCTGGCACCCAAACTAATAACAGTACTATACAGTTATTAGTAATTTTATTTTTTATGGTTTTGTGTTTTGTTTGGTACTACTTTATATATTTGTACAAGTGTTGTTTTTTAATTCTGGCCATTGACCATCATAAAGAGATTGATTGATTGAAACCAATAGTCTTCCTGCGCTGCTGCTTCCCAGCATCTAGTCCACAGAGGTATAGTGTTTCTGAAAATAAAAGTTCCCCATTTAGCTATTGTGCCACAAGCATTTGCTCTAGAAGGCTGTGACAGATGTACTCTCCTATTCAGGGGATTTACAAATGATGCTGCTTTTCTCCCTTGGCTCAAAATTAGTGCCATAAAGCACACAGCTAGCACCTATTTCTATTTCCCCCTCACTAAATATTCTACCCCAGTAGATGGTATTAGTGCATGTGTTCTCTCCTGGGTCTTTCCCCCGCATGAAGAGCAGTATGCATCGTGAAATATGCAGCAGCACTAAATTCTTGGCTGAGCAGCAGAGAGTGATTGAAAATCATCTCTGTTTTCACAAACATATACAGTACTAGAACCTCTGGGCAAAACCACTTTTCCCCGATCAATTGCTTTCTGAGTAAGTAGCAATTGTACTGTAGGCTTGAAGCCCCATCTGCAGCAATTATAAAACACAACGAAGGCTCGGAAGCAGCTGGCACAAAGACTCATATGCCAAGAAACAACATCAAACATGAAAACTCCTGATATAAAGCTGGCAGGGCAGACCTCAGGAGTGAAGCCGCCTGGGTATCCCTGGGCCCTTCTCTTTTTCTCAGCCTAACCTACCTTACAGGGTTGTTGTAATGACAAACTGGGGGAGGAGAAGTCATACCCTCCAACATTTCTCCAATGAAAATAGGGACGTCCCATTCCATAATGATAATGTTACTATTTATACCCCACACATCTTATTGGGTTGCTACAGCCACTCTGGGCAGCTTACAACCTATATAGAAAACATAATAAAACATTAAACATTTTTTAAAAAACTTCCCTATACAGGATTGCCTTCAGACACCTTGGGGATTGGATAACCCCATACCCTCCAACCATCCAATAAAAATAAGGACATCCTAAGGAAAAGCGGGACATTCTGGGATCAGGGTCCCTTTACCTTTACCTTTACCTTCCATGGGTTTAATTTCTGCTGTTCCAACTGACCGGCTTCCAACTGCATAAAGCTGAAATTGTGCATGTTACATGTGGGTAGGTTGCGATCATACTCTACAGACAAGCCTCCCATCCATTTTTTGGATCAAGTTTCAACTCAGGCTTACCTAAGCAAAACTTTATTCCACAAGGGTAGCTGGGTTAGTCTAACCAAAACCAGCAGAGGGCGTTGTGGTAGCAAAAAAACAAACAAACAAACCAAAAATTCTCCTATAACAATGTGTTTGTATGTTTATTCAAGAGCAATGGTCCAGTGCTTTTTTTTCCCTTTAAAAATGTTTAGGGGTACTCTCATTTTGACTAAAGAAAATCACCATATTCTATAGTTCAAATCAGGAAAAATAAATAGAGTAAATAGACAAAAGTACCAAGATTCAAAAAATGTTTAGGGGTATGCGTCTCCTCAGAAAAAAAGCACTGCAATGGTCCAATCCTATATGCATACCCAGAAGAGAGCCACACAGAGTTCATTGTACAGGCTTGCAGCCTTACTCTGTTCGATGGAGCTTGCAATCCTGTGCACTTTCTGCAGAAGTAGTTCCATGAATGCGGAGTCAGTAACGCACAGCATTGTCCTGCAATTGGTCCACTGTGGCATAAGCAGCCATGGATACGAGTTAAGTCCACATCCTATGTGGACTCATGTCACACAGGCAAATTAATCTCAACAAGTGTAGATGACAGCAGGTGAAGCACAAAGGGGGAAGTCAGCCTGGGAACCACACACACCAGTACATACATACATACATACATACATACATAAATAAGGGTGGGGGACTAGACGGACCATTGTCAAATGGGCCCCGTCCCCTGACTTAGCCAAATCAAGTCACCAGGAGATTGTGGTAACAGTAAGGAAAAATAGAACAAATTAAGTTCTTAACCCGAGGTACCACTGTACTGCCTCTGACCGCAAGAATAGCAACGCAGCCTCTAGAGCTGCAGGCTTATATTTATTCTTGCAGTGTGCCTGCTTGCTGAAGAAGCCCCATTGCATGCAATGACCTCCTTCTGAGTAAGACAGGCATTTAGGATTTGACCCTGCAGATCTTTTAGTCAACTCCTTGGGGCCGAGGTTCCTTAGCCCCCCCAATAAAATATTTGAGGGGGCTCCCCCCCAGTTGTTGGGCACTGCCATTCAGATGGTGTGTGCGTGCTGCATCTTGCGATCAATTATTTTATTCAAGTTGGCACCCCTGGGTTGGGGGCAGAAGCGGCATCTGGTTGCCTAGGCAAAACAATAAATTCTGTGCTCCCCTAGAGACCTGGAATGGGGCAAGGCAGCATCACAGGCAGTCAGCTAGAAGCCACCAACACACACTTTCACCACTGGGTGCAAACTTGAATAAAATATTGGGGGAGGCCAGGTAAACCCGCCCTTGCATAATCACAAGACACACACCATTGGAATGGCAATGCGCATCATAGGAGCCAACTCCTAGGGGCTGAGGTCCCTTTGGCCCTCCAATAAAATATTTGAGCCCCCCCCCCCCCAATGTTGATGGGCATTGCCATTCAAAAACACTGTGTGTGCACTGCTTTGTGTGATCGATTATGCAGCCCCCCCCATATTTTATTCAAGTTGGCACCCATGATGCTTATCACCTTTTGGGGGGTGTTGTTGTTGTTTAGTCGTTTAGTCGTGTTTGACTCTTCGTGACCCCATGGACCAGAGCACGCCAGGCACTCCTGTCTTCCACTGCCTCCCGCAGTTTGGTCAAACTCATGCTGGTAGCTTCGAGAACAGTATCCAACCATCTCGTCCTCTGTCATCCCCTTCTCCTTGTGCCCTCCATCTTTCCCAGTATCAGCAGGGTCTTCTCTTCTCATGAGGTGGCCAAAGTATTGGAGCCTCAGCTTCAGGATCTGTCCTTCCAGTGAGCACTCAGGGCTGATTTCCTTCAGAATGGAGAGGTTTGATCTTCTTGCAGTCCATGGGACTCTCAAGAGTCTCCTCCAGCACCAGAATTCAAAAGCATCAATTCTTCGGCAATCAGCCTTCTTTATGGTCCAGCTCTCACTTCCATACATCACTACTGGGAAAACCATAGTTTTAACTATACGGACCTTGGTTGGCAAGGTGATGTCTCTGCTTTTTAAGATGCTGGGGGGGGGGGATATCCCCTCAAACATTTCATTGGGAGAAGGGATAGGAGTTGGCTCCTATGCAGGGCCGGATTTAGGTTTGATGAGGCCCTAATCTACTGTAGGTAATGGGGCCCTTTATATGTCCAGCTGCCCATTGTCCACAACAAATCGTCCCTATTTTTTTTGTTGAATATATGCTATATGGTAATTTATGGACCTAATAGGTATCTAAAGCCATTTGCACATAAATAATTATGTATTTTATCAAAGCAATTGTTGAACTGAAATACAATTAAGAAGAAGTATATTAATATTGGAAATGTACATCCAGTTTTTCCCCCCTTTAAATTTTTTGGGGACCCTCAAAGGAGTGGGGCCCTAAGCTATAGCTTGTTTAGCTGTAAATCTGGCACCGCTCCTATGCATGCGCCAAGTGACGATCCGCTTTTGCCTCCGCCGAAGCGTGCAGAGGAGGAGGCGGAGCGGCGGCCGCGGGCTGATCCCTCCGACTGCAGCCCAGCCCCGGCGCAGTACAAGAGGCGAGCGCCAAGGCGGCGGGCGGGCTGCGCAGAATGAGCGGCGCGCAAGCGGGCAGGAGCGCAGGTCCGCTGGGCGCTCGTTCGGCGGCGCTGCGCGGCGGGCGGAGTCCTTTTCTGCAGCAGCGGCGCTCTTAGGCTCGGCCGGCCGGGCACCGCCTTCGCCTGGGCGGCAGCTCTCCGGCGCGTATGGCGCTTCCCGGCGCGCCGCGGAGGAGCCCACCGAAGCGGGGCGCGATCCCGGGCGCGGCGGAGCCTCGCTGAGTCCCCCGCGCGGCGCCCCGGGAGAGGCAGGGAAAGGAGCGAGCCAGCCCCGGGATGAGCGCCTCGGCTGCCACCGGCGTCTTCGTGTTGTCCCTCTCGGCCATTCCCGTCACTTACCTCTTCAACGCCTTGGCTGCCAGCGGCGGGTGAGCGAGTGCGGGGCGGTCGCGTTCCCACGTGCACTCCGGTGGCGGGTTTGCGTGCACGTGTGAAGGCGGTCTGGGAGGCAGAGGAGCGGGAGAGAGCTCCGGGAATGGTGGGCGCGGGCAGAGCAGGGGCGGTGAAGCCTATTCAGGGCAGGGGGAGAGGCGAACTTTGTTCCACACAGGCTACAGTTCCGGAAAAGAAAGGAATATATTAGGGTGGGGGGAGTTGGGGGGTGGAGAAGGCTGCTTGTTTTTTTGGGGGGCATTTCCCCCTCTCGACCCACCCAAGTTGCCATCTGTAGAAGCAATGGAAGCTGAGGGCCTCTGCCTGCTATGGAGAAACTGTATTGTGACTTGCTGGGATGTCTTGAGCGATCCAGCTGCATGCTTTCTGTCCCAAACAGATAGCGCCTGCTTATGAGTAAATGCGTGCAGGGGATCGGGCTGAATGGGCTTGCCCAGCTTATATCAGTGTATAACTTGAATGTAGAACTTCCAGCAGCTTCAATTGTAAGTTGAGGTTTCTTTGGCACCCATTGTATTCATGAGTCAGAGACTGAGTAGCATGACAGACAGAGGAATCGCTGGTGCTTTTAAGGTCCCCATTTGCACATCACGCAAGAGGTACTCAGAATGTCATTAAGGCTGCAGTTCCAACTCCCTTGGCTTGGGAGTAAGTGCCATGGAATTCTCTAGGGCTTAGCAGATGTGGCTAGGATTGCACCGTGAATCAGCCAAATCCTGGCTCCCTGATTACCATAGCAGCATGATACAATGTGTGTGGTGTACACACATTTACCTGTTTAGGTGTACACTAAAATAGCTTATGTGTGTACGTCTAAAATATATATGTATTGAGTGAAGAGGTCATATTCCACATGTGTGAGAGTATCGCAGTAAAATGCCTTTCGTTCTTTTTTTGCTGTTTGTACTTAATGCAGTTTGGAACACATTATTATTATTATTATTATTTTGCTGAGGGGTTTATAGGAAGGCAAATCTAAATGTGCATTAGAATTGTTAATGTGCTTGATGTGTTCCTTGTGATTGCACATTCACCTGGGTCAAGTGTGCTGTTGCCATAGAATTTTACACTGGTGTCTGCACCAGTGTGGTGAAGGTGCGTGGCATTAACTGGAGTGTTGCAGCCTTAACAGCTTCTTCCAGTGAAGTCCTACACATACCTAACCTGCTTTTTGAGTGTTCAGAACTTTTTGGGTGTTAATGAAGCTGTAAGGGAGGACAGATGTTGGAAGGGAGGAAGCTGCCCGATACTGAATCAGACTGCTGGTCCCTCTAGCTCAGGACTGTCCTCACTGACAGCTCTCCAGGGCTTAAGCCAGAGGACATTCCCAGCCCTACCTAGAGATTGAACCCAGGACCTTCCATGTGCAAAGAAGATGCTCCGCTGCTGACCTATTGCCCTCCATGCTTCGTTAACAAATGGACACCACATAACACCAGTCCTGAAAGAGCTACATTGGCTCCCAGTACGTTTCTGAGCACAGTTCAAAGTGTTGGTGCTGGCATTTAACGCCCTAAACAGCCCCGGCCCAGTATACCTGAAGGAGCGTCTCCACCCCCATCGTTCTAACCCAGACACTGAGGTCCAGCGCCGAGGGCCTTCTGGCGGTTCCCTCCCTGCGAGAAGTGAGGTTGCAGGGAACCAGGCAGAGGGCCTTCTTGGTAGTGGTGCCTGCTCTGTGGAACGCCCTCCCACCAGAAGGAAATAAGGAAATAAACAACTATCTGACTTTTAGAAGACATCTGAAGGCAGCCCTGTTTAGGGAAGTTTTAATGTTTGATCTTTTATCGTGTTTTTAATATTCTGTTGGGAGCTGCCCAGAGTGGCTGGGGAAACCCAGCCAGATGGGCGGGGTATAAATAAATTATTATTATTATTATTATTATTATTATGGCCATAGAACATAGGGAATCAGAACCATTGGTGCATGTAGATCTCCACGCTAAATGGCAATGGCTCTCTGGGGTTTCAGACAGCTCTGCCTGGAGATGTGGGAGTCTGAAACTGGGACCTCCTGTCTGCAAAATGGAAGCCATTCATTACTACCCCATACAGTGGTACCCCGGGTTGGGTTACAAATGCTTCGGGTTACGTGTTTTCAGGTTGTGGACCACGGGAAACCCAGAAGTACTGGAAAGGGTTACTTCCGGGTTTCGCCGTATGCGCAGAAGCGCTAAATCACGCTTCGAGCATGCGCAGAAGAGCCGAATCACATCACGCGTGTGCACAGACACAGCACTGCAGGTTACGAACACTTCGGGTTGCGGACGTGCCTCCATCACGGATTACGTCCGCAACCTGAGGTTCCACTGTATTGCAGATGAGAGGCTGAGTGATGGTGGCATACCTTGGACTATCACTATGTGCAACCTGAGCCAGTGATTTCCTTGGCTTTTGTTGCAAACATAGTCAAGAGTTGGCCCCATGGAATGGAATGAGACCTCCTTCTGCCTGAATGTGCACAGGCCTGTGGTCGTAGCTGTCGTACCAGCTACTATAGGTCATCTACGATTCCTGGCCATTAACTTAAGGCCCACCATTGTCTTTGGCAGAAATGGCTGTGAACTCATAAAGTCCTGTGTCGGAAGTTTGAAAGTACTTTCCTGCATTTGATTTCCCATTAACGGAATTCAGATGTGCGCTAATGGCACAGGGAGGCTCAGTGGTGCCTCAGGTATCTGCGAAAACAATCACAAGCACCTGCTTTTTAAAAAAGGCAATATCCTTTATTGCCAACGCATATTGAGAAATGCTCTTGAGCGATATGTTTTTTAACAATTAAAATGTGGAAGAAATATCTTCTACGAACCCAGAGAAGAAGAAGCTGAATATGATCTTCTCAGTACCCAGCTGGAAAACATCCTTTCTTACTGGTGTGTAATTCTGGTAGACCCACTTCAAAATTATGACGGAGGCGGCAGTCCTAACCCACTTACCTGGGAGTGAGTCTCATCAAATTGTGTAGGCCTTACTTCTGAGTAGATATGTTTAGAATGCTGCTGTAAGTCTGAAACTCTATATACACTTCCCTGGGAATAAGTTCATCTGAATTCAGTGGGGATTACTTCTGAGTAGACATGTATAAAATAGATACGTGTGTATCCAGTGCTGTTTTTTCTGGGGGGACGCAGGGGTATGCATACCCCTAAACATTTTGTGAATCTTTGTACTTTTGTCCATTTACTGTATTTATTTTTCTCAGTTTGAACTGTAAAATGGTGATTTTCTTGAGCCAAAATGAGAGTACCCCATAACTTTTCTTTTAGAAAAAAAGCACTGTGCGTATCTATTGAACACACACTCAGAAGTAGGACCTACTGAATTCAGTGGGGCTAAGTTCTACCACCACTAATGGAGGCAGGATCCTTCTGCCACTTACTGCAGATCACAAGTGGCTAGTATTCCCAGGAAAGTGGGTGAAATATTGCAGCCTTACTTGGCAATGAGCCCCATTAAACCCTGCTGAGTAAATAAGCATAGGGTTGTGCCATAAAGGCATGCAGTGTGTTCAGACCCTCTAGGGGAAAATAACCCTCCTTTTCCTCCTTCCACAGTTTATTTTCCTGCACAGCTATTTGATCCCTCTTGCCTGCTTCCTCTCTGTGTGAAAACATCTTGACTGTATGTTTCCAGCCTTTCTAGATTTTACAGATTCATTTGCATTAGAGACATCAATTTCAGTGGAGCCGTCAGAGGAGGGCCGAGTGGGCAAGCGGCGGAGAGATCCATTGGCTGCTTGCATAATCTGTGCTGGTATTTTTAGAAGCTGCGCTCCGCTGCCTGCAAGGGACATTGTGTGTAGAGAGAAAGGAACAACAATAGCTACCAGCTGCCTTCTCAAAAGGAAGAGCCAGGGGTTTCATTTATCAAAAGAAAACTGCCAGTGCCATGGCATGTTTTGAGGGCAAAGGCCTTCCGAGCTGGAAAGCTATGGGAGAAGGGCTGTAGCTAAGTGGTAGAGAATCTGCTTCGCATGCAGGAGGTCGCAGGTTCAAATCCTGGCATCTCCAGGCAGGGCTGTGAAAGGCCCTCTGTCTAAAAATATGGAGAGCCATTGCCAGTCAGGTCAGGGTAGATAATGCCGAGCTAGAGGAATCAGTGGTCTGACATGATATAAGGCAGGTTTCAATATTTAATTGAAATCAGCCCCGTGTTCTGTGCCATGAGAATGTGAATCTTTCTTTATATTTAGAAAAGGACCACAGATCAGTGGCAGAGCCCATTCTTTGCACGCAAAAGGTTCAAGGTTTAATCCCTGGCATTGCCATGTAGGGCTAGGAACGACCCTTGAAAGTTTGCAGAGCAGCTGCCAGCCAGTGTGGGCAGTATTGAGCTGGGTGCACTAATGGTCTGCTTTTGGCATAAGGCAGCTTTCTATGTTCTTTAACCTCAGATAACCTCAGCCTAATTCTTTATATCCCTGCCTGATCACCAAGACCTTTGGGAGAGTCTCTATGGGTGGTCCTTTGTGCTTCAGGTGTACAGCTCGTAACTATGAGAAGCCGTGCATTCATTGTAGTGGGTCTGAGCCTGTGGGACCCCCCTCCCAAACTGAGATTAGACAGGCACCCTCCTTGCTGAGGATGGGATGTGGGTGGCGCTGTGGGTTAAACCACAGAGCCTAGGACTTGCCGATCAGAAGGTCGGCAGCTCGAATCCCTGCGATGGGGTGAGCTCCCGTTGCTCGGTCCCTGCTCCTGCCAACCTAGCAGTTCGAAAGCACGTCAAAGTGCAAGTAGATCAATAGGAACCGCTCCGGCGGGAAGGTAAACAGCATTTCCGTGCGCTGCTCTGGTTCGCCAGAAGCGGCTTAGTCATGCTGGCCACATGACCCGGAAGCTGTATGCCGGCTCCCTCGGCCAATAAAGCGAGATGATCACCGCAACCCCAGAGTCGGCCACGACTGGACCTAATGGTCAGGGGTCCCTTTACCTTTACCTCCTTGCTGAACTTTGACGCATGACTAAGACTAGTAATGTAAGCAAAGGCAGATGTTGTTATAGTTTCTCTTGCTAAAGACTAAGGGGTCAAGTAGCAGGGCTCACACTCTGTTTTTATGACGGATTGTGGTAGATACTCGTATTTCCTTGATATGTGCAAAGTGTTCCTTCAAAGCAGAAAGGGTTTTGTTTTTGCGTAACTATCCACTTTTGAAACAGTGTTCTGTACATAAGGATCTGCAATTTGCAAACGACTTCTTGCAATGAGCTGACCAAACAGCATTACAAAGCTTGGTTTGCGCTAATGATGGTTTGGTGCACTGCTGACAAACTATAGTTTATGTAATTATGTAGCAAAATGTTTGCTTGTGACCAAGCCAGTGAAATGTAACAACTAAATCGAACAGAATAAGGCTGCTCCCTCCTTTCTGTAGACATGATTGCTTGTGTGATTAAACAAAACAAAAAAAGGAAGTGAGATACAAAGTGTGTTTCCAAATGAGGTCTGAGAAATTCTTAACCACAGAATGCTAACCTGCATTTGCAGAAAGGAGGAATGCAAAATCAAGCAAACCTTCAAAGCAGTTTCTTACTTTATTATTACGTGTTAAAGCTGCAATATGATTGAAACTTGACAATGGAGAGAATGCCCTCGTTTCTAGGGCTTAAAAGACAAACATGGGCTCATTGTGTTTGCGTTTTGTGCTGGGGAAGATCAGTAGCAATGCTTAAGCTTCCAGGGATGTTTATTTGCTATTGCCTGTTTATGGTATTGGACTGGATGAGGGCCAATAAACTGAAACTCAATCCAGAGAAGACAGACACTGTTAGTAGGTGGTTCCTCCGCCTGGAAAAATGGTGCCAAACCAGTTCTGGATAGGGAGACACAGGTGGAATGCCTTCGACCAGCTAGTCACCCACCAATGCCCCCTTTAGACAAGGATGATCTGCCTTCAGTAGTCGATGCTCAGAGATCGAGTTGTGTGCAACAGTATGCCATTTGCTTGATACAGTTGAGGAACCATTGAGATGATAGACTTCTCCCCTGGTTTTAATCTCTGCAGCTCCTGGGTCACTGTTGCAGTTGGATTGCTGATTCTGTTCTTAGTGGGTCTAGCAGCCCGATTCCTGGTGAAAAGAAAACCTCCCCGAGACCCACTGTTCTACGGTACGTATCGGTACCCTGCAACAGGCGTATCTCTAAGGGTAGAGTGTGGCTTTTACTAAGGTTTAATGCAGGGGTAGGCAACCTAAGGCCCGGGGGCCGGATCCAGCCCAACTGCCTTCTAAATCCGGCCTGCGGACGGTCTGGGAATCAGCGTATTTTTACATGAGTAGAATGTGTCCTTTTATTTAAAATGCATCTCTGGGTTATTTGTGGGGCATAGGAATTTGTTCATATATTTTTTCCAAAATATAGTCCGGCCCACCACATGGTCTGAGGGATGGTGGACCGGCCCACGGCTGAAAAAGGTTGCTTACCCCTGGTTTAATGAGAAATTATGGTTTCCCACTGTAAGAACAAAATGCCTTGAGCCTTGGGGTTATGTGCTCCCTTCCATTCTCTTTTTGTGCCCACAAGAAGGAGAATGAAAACTTCTGGTTTTGATTTTAAAGCTAACCACACTAGCCTGTGATGTCTGAAGTTGGGGAATTGTGATTTGAGGTTAAGGCAGAATCCAGCTGTGGTTTCAAGACCTGGATTGTTTAGATCAGTCGTTTTCAACCAGTGTGCCGTGGCACCCTAGGGTGCCGCAGGCAACACTGGTCTCCATTCCTCTTTCCTCTCCCCCTCCTCTGATGCCCTCTCACATCTCTGCCTCCCAAAGGCTTGCACAGCTGTTTGTTGCAACAGCCCTGGCTATAAGCTCCACAGGTGAATGGTGTCTCTGGGGCTGGCTAGGGGGTGCTGGTTGCCAGGAACTGAGGCAGCCTCAGAGTAAGCAAGCAAGTAGGTGAGGGAGCCCAGCCAGCCAGTCCACCAACGATTGCTGTTGGGAATGGACAGACAAGTCCTAGGCCTCTGTGGGGCAGTGTGAGCGGGCACCTCTCTTTGGTGCTTGGGGGGCAGCTCAGAGACCAGGCATGGCAGTGGCGGCTGCCATGAGGACTCCCAAGGAGAGGGTAGTGGAGGTTGAGGGAACCCTCCACAAGGGAGGGTGTTTGAAAAGGGATGGGAGCCGCCAGCTCTGCAGGCAAGGGGTGACATAACTGGGCTCCTGAGCCCCACAGGGGTGCCACAGAAATAATGTAGTTTTCTGGACTCAAATAGGTTGAAAACCTTTGGTTTAGATAGTTGCAAGGTTGGGGAACTTGCGGCCCCAACTCTCCAAACTTGCAGATGTTTTTGTTGGACTCCAACTCTCATCAGCCCCAGCCAACAAGGCCAGTGGTCAGGGATTATGAGAGCTGTAGTCTGCGACATCGGGAAGGCCACGGGTTTTCCACCTGTGCTCTAAACAAAAAAACAAACAGTCTCTGAGTCCAGATCACAGGGAACTGTGGTTAGTTTAAGATCAAAAGCTTCTCTGACTTTAAGAGTGGCTGGGGAAACCCAGCCAGATGGGCGGGGCATAAATAATAATAATAATAATAATAATAATAATAATAATAATAATAATAATAATAATTACTACACGTTACAGAGAACCAGGCAGAGGGCCTTCTTGGTAGTGGCACCCGCCCTGTGGAACGCCCTCCCACCAGATGTCAAAGAGAAAAATAACTGCCAAACTTTTAGAAGACATCTGAAGGCAGCCCTGTTTAGGGAAGCTTTTAATGTTTAATAGGTTATTGTATTTTAGTGTTTTGTTGGAAGCCGCCCAGAGTGGCTGAGGAAACCCAGCCAGATGGGTGGGGTATAAATAATAAATTATTATTATTATTATTATTATTATTATTATTGGGGATGGGGGAAGAGTTGGGAGCGCATGAGTCTGAGGCTCACGGTGGGGAAGGCCAGCCTGGCTTATGCCACCCTGGCTGTCTAGCTGAGCTTGACATTAGGAAAAAGACACACTTACAAGTTATTAATGTGTTTATATTCCTCCTCCTCCTCTTGAACTGCCGCAGTCTATGCCGTGTTTGCTTTCACCAGCATCGTGAACTTGATCATTGGGCTTGAGCATGACGGAATCATCGATGGATTCATGACCCATTACTTGAAAGAGGTAGGTGGTGATCTCAAGGTAGGAGCCGCTCGGCGGATGACTGGAGGGTTGTGAAGGCTGCATGAGCCTTTATGGGCGCCAACAAAGGCTGCTTTTAGTTCCTCCTAAAATCTCCACATCCTCCCTGAGTTCTGGAGAACTTAAAAGCTTGCTTCTTTTGTGATATTTTAGTTCTCGGCAGCGCTTGGGTGCCGTTCCTCCACAACAACCAAGACTTTTCTTTTTTTACTTGCAAGGCTCCAGAGCAGCGGTGGCGAACCCCAGGCCAGATGTGGCCCTCCAGGCATCCCTGTCTGGCCCTCGGGGATCTCCCCAGCCCACAGTCCTCCCTGGCTCCTGCTCTGCACCCTCCTCAAGTGCTTCTGCTTGCCTAGAATTTCACCTTCTTTCCATTTCATCTCACTTTTAATTTGTATACCGCCTTTCTGTACTACGGTACACACCAAAATAGTATCTGATCCGATACAAAAAGCCACAGTAACTTAAAAATAAACAACTTATATCAAATAAAGCAATTTTCAATAATGCATTAGAATATAATAGTAAACAGTAAAATTAAATATCAGCAAATAGTAAACAGCTTACACTTATAAATTACAGTAAAGAATTACTAAACTGTCAATCAATAAAAATAACGGCAAGTCACAATGCATAAATTGCCACAAGACATAAAAAAACCCATGTAAAAGGATCAAATTAAGAAACAAGGACACACAACTTATAACACAATTTTTTTAAAAAAATATGGTCTGGGAAAGGCTCCTAGGGCTGGAGGATAGGGCAAGGCAGGTGGAAAAAGGCATTGCATGATGAAAAGCAGAAAATCTCTTGCGCACATCTTGATTATTTCGCGTGGCTGGAATGTACCCTGCTATACCGAAGGGAATGTGGTCCTTGACCTGAAAAGGCTTCCCTACCCACCCTACTCCAGATTGCTGAAGGAAGCTTCATCCTGATATATTTATTTATGGATTTCAAAGAATTGCTGGTTGCCCTTCAGCAGATTCCAGAGGCGGTGAACCGCAAGTACAAATAATGAATCATTTATATCACAACACACTAAAATCAGGCCTCATGTTGCCACAACACGGCTGCATCGGTCCTTTTAGAGATATTGCCCTAGTTTGGCTTCTGGGTTTTGTTTTCCTCAAGGATCAGCATGGCTACTTTTATTTTTTTTTAACAATTGTCTTGTTTCTCATCTACTTCAGGCTCAGAAGCAGGTTCAGGATTGCAGCCTTAGAGCCATGCGAGATGTGGTGTGAGCAGCCACGCTTAGGAGTGTCAGCAGTTTTGAAAAACACGCAAACATGCAATGTGTGAACTTGTATCAGGACCACAGCATTGCGGGATGGACAAACCATTTCCCCCGCTGTTCCACTTTATGCCATTTACAGCTATTAATTTGTTTGCGGCATTTGTTTGCCGCCACACAAAGATCTCTGGGCAGCTCATGATAAATAACTAAAAACCAATTTAAATACAAATTACGACACAAAGGCATGAAATGCTAGAAAAACAAACTTGCCGCACCCCCAAAGATCAGAGACAGATTTCCCTGATTGAGATTGCCTCTGCTCAAAAGTTATTTGCCTTCCAGCAGAAAGCTTAGTGGTGTAATTGGGGTAGGGTTATTTTGGGCAGGACATTAATTACAAAAATGGCATGGCGGTGTTGGGGGAGAATAGTTAATCCCCCATCCAGTGTCACCCCCGGCCTCTTCCTAATCCTCACTTCTTAAACACACACACAGGTGATTCCAGTTGTAGATTTCCCATATCACACCCTCCTGGTTTATTACTAGGATACTGAACTCAGCAGAATATACCGTACTTTTCCGTGTATAAGACTAGGATTTTTCCTTTAAAAGTTATGTTAAAAATTGGGGGTCATCTTATACACAGATAGTGTATCCCCTCATTTTCTCAATTTGGAGTCCCCCCCAAAAGGGGGCATCTTATACCCGAGGGTGTGTTATACACGGAAAAATACAGTACTTTGAATTGTTCTGTTGGACAATTAATTTCCTAAAGATGGGTCTGGTATATTTGGATTTGATCCTCATGCGGCACATTTTTCGTGATGGTTGATCTCGGATAGCAATTTTTTAACGCTGACGCTTGAAATGTGACCTCTAGAAAGAATGCTCATATCAGGATTGGATTAATGTTACCAGCTTTGTTCCTTTCCAAAGCTGTTTTTTATTTGTGCTGCCTCAGAAACGCTGTCTAATCCTATTTGTCACTGTGTTTTTGTTTTCCTTAGGGGGAACCTTATCTGAACACGGCCTACGGCCACGTGATCTGCTATTGGGATGGCTCTGTTCATTATCTGATGTATCTCTTGATGGTGGCAGCTATTGCATGGGAGTAAGTTGATTTAATGGTTGTGGGCAGCAGGACTGGCACAATTTACCTTTCACGGCTCTTTTCAAAATCACCTCACAGTATACTTAGCTTTACCTACAAACTGGGCATAAAATGACCTTGCCTTTTGGGGGGTTTTTAAAGGAGTAGTTTAACCTTAACCTGAAAATTCTAATCTTGGCACCTGTTTATTTATGTATTTTAAAATTTGTATCCCACTTTTCTTCCAAAGAGCTCAAGGTGGCATACATATGTCTCCCCTTGCCATTTGCGAACCTCAACACAAGGTAGTTTAGGCTGAGAGAGAGAGAGTGTGACTGGCCCAAGGTCACCCAGGAAGCTTCACGGCTGAGTGGGGATTTGAACCCTGTCCTTGTCTGACTGTCTAACCGCTCCACCATATTGTCACAATAACGTGTGCCTCCAGTTGTGAAGATGGAGTATGAAAACCGGGTATTTCTGTTGCAGGGAAAGTTATCGGACTATTGGCTTATATTGGCTGGGGTCCATCATGATGAGTGTCATTGTCTTTGTGCCTGGAAACATTGTGGGTAAGGACATATCACTTAGTCCATTTTGCTTTGTGGAAAGCTACAGTTGGCCTACTGTCAGAATTTTGATCTTGCAATAGATGCAAGAGCCAAAATGTCTCTGGTTGAATTTCTGTACTGTTGCAATAACTGGAAAACTGGGCACGGTGAACAGAAGCCAAACTCAAGCCCATACCATTTATTTGTGCCTACACAAGACTTAGGGACGCGGGTGGCGCTGTGGGTTAAACCACAGAGCCTAGGACTTGCTGATCAGAAGGTCGGCGGTTCAAATCCCCGCAACGGGTGAGCTCCCGTTGCTCAGTCCCTGCTCCTGCCAACCTATCAGTTCGAAAGCACGTCAAAGTGCAAGTAGATAAATAGGTACCGCACTGGTGGGAAGGTAAACAGCGTTTCCGTGCGCTGCTCTGTTTCGCCAAAAGCGGCTTAGTCATGCTGGCCACATGACCCTGGAAGCTGTATACCGGCTCCCTCGGCCAATAAAGCGAGATGAGTGCTGCAACCCCAGAGTCGGTTACGACTGGACCTAATGGTCAGGAGTCCCTTTACCTTTTTTACACAACACTTGGCATTTTATTTTGCGTATCCAAGGTGTTCATGGTGGGAATCTTACCTTTCTTTTTCCATTAGCACTTCAGCCTTGAAACAAAATTCGCTTAGGGTGGTTCAGATGTTTTCAAACTGCTCTACGCAGAGCAGCCTTTGCACTCCTGGGAACACAGCTCCTGGGAAAAAGTAATGCTTGCTCAAGATCATTTAAAGATATAACCTCTGTTTCCCAGCAGCAAGTCATTTGTATGTGTGACAGCAGAAAATGCTGCAGTGTAGAAGATTGTATCGAGAGAGATGTGTGTAAACTTGCAGGCAAAGATGATGAGGTGCTTCAGCGAAGGCGTGAGCTACATGCTGAACAGGTCGATCAAGCATTAGGTGCAATGTTAATTGAGCATGGAAGAAAACATTGGTCTGTTATGATCAAAGCTCAGAGGTCAACAAGGTGCAGAAAGAAAGCCTTGTAGGCTTGGCATCATCTTTCGTCTGTGTTGGTGCAAGCATTCCATGGAAGAGATTTTATGTGGCAATGGGAAGCTGTGGTTCTGAACTCCAATTCCCATCATTCCTGACCACTGGCCATGCTGGCTAGAGTCGATCGGACTTGGAGTCCCAAGAACATCTAATGTGCAAGAGGTTCTTAAGTTGAATGAGATTTACCTCCAGGTACATGTGCACAGGATGGGACGCGGGTGGTGCTGTGGGTTAAACCACAGAGCCTAGGACTTGCTGATCAGAAGGTCGGTGGTTCGAATCCCCGCGACGGGGTGAGCTCCCGTTGCTCTGCCCCAGCTCCTGCCAACCTAGCAGTTTGAAAGCATGTCAAAGTGCAAGTAGATAAATAGGTACTGCTCCGGCGGGAAGGTAAACGGCGTTTCCCTGCATTGCTCTGGTTCGCCAGAAGCGGCTTAGTCATGCTGGCCACATGACCCGGAAGCTGTACACCGGCTCCCTCGACCAATAAAGCGAGATGAGCGCCGCAACCCCAGAGTCAGTCACGACTGGACCTAATGGTCAGGGGTCCCTTTACCTTTACTTACAAGTGCACAGGATTACACATGTGGGGTATATTTCTTGGTAGACATGCCTAGGCTCATGGTGTAAAATGCTTTATTGAAGGTCATAATTTTTAATTTTTGTGTGTTGTTACTTGCAGGCAAGTTTGGAACCAAAATTTGCCCTGCATCTTTATTAAGTATCCCATTTATCTGTCTCCCAATATGGGCTGGTTTCAAAATCTATAATCAGCCTCCTGTGATTGGTGACTGTCCAGCCAAGGTAATATTTATGTATGAATGTGTTTGTTGTTTCAATGATAAGAACATGCTGAGGCAAAATCTGATGAATGTCAAAATGATATCTGATGTAGGACTGAGAAACAATATATCCCGTCTAGGTTGCAATAGCAATATTTGACATGGCTCCCTTTCGCTTGCCTTTGTATTCCATATTTTGTACTTGTCCCGGGTTGAAGATGAATCCCTCCCCCTGTACTATACTTGAAATCAAGGGTGAGGAACCTTTTCCAGCCTGAGGGCAACATCATAGCTGTCAACTTACAGATTTGAAAATAAGGGACCAGCAGCCTCGAAAATAAGGGACCAGCAGCCTCGAAAATAAGGGACCAGCAGCCTCGAAAATAAGGGATCAACAATTACCGTATTTTTTGCTCTATAAGACTCACTTTTACCCTCCTAAAAAGTAAGGGGAAATGTGTGTGCGTCTTATGGAGCGAATGCAGGCTGCGCAGCTATCCCAGAAGCCAGAACAGCAAGAGGGATTGCTGCTTTCACTGCACAGTGATCCCTCTTGCTGTTCTGGCTTCTGAGATTCAGAATATTTTTTTTTCTTGTTTTCCTCCTCCAAAAACTAGGTGCGTCTTGTGGTCTGGTGCGTCTTATAGAGTGAAAAATACGGGACTTTGATAAAATACATATTTTGTTGCGTGCAAATGGCTTTATATACCTATTAGGTCCATAAATTACCATATAGCCTATATTCAACACAAAAAAACAGCAACAAATTGTTGTTGACAAAGGACAGCTGGACATAGAAAGGGCCCCATTACCTTCAGTAGCTTATTTAAGGGACATCATCAATAAGGGACAGCAGCGGGACATGGCGCTGGGATAAGGGACTGTCCCGCCAAATAAGGGACGCTTGACAGCTATGGGCAACATACAACTTTTCAGGGGCTATGTGCTGTCAGAGGGTGAGGCCAGAGGCAGAAAGTGGGGGAAACAACTGATGTGACTTTTCACTATTGTACTGAAGGCCACATTCCAATCCTGCAAAAATCAAGGGTTTCTACAGATGCATTTCTCCAGGCAAGCAAGAGGCATTTTCACCAGTGACATAGTGTTGGGGGGTGTGCACAGGGGCGGTTGCCTTAGGCACAAAATTGTTAGGGACACAAAATTTCAACATCTGGTGCTGCCTCAATACAGCTACATGCTTCCGTTGCTGGGCTCTGTTGAAAACAGGTTATCCGTGCAAACCAGGAAGTGACCTTTCCAGACAATGGAAGAACTTTTTTCTTATCTCTGTGGCTGCAATACTCATACATACTCCAACTGTTTTGCTTCCTCCCACCCCCTCTCTGCTTGGCCCTGGGTGCTGGCAACCCTCGCTATGCCACTGATGATCACAGCTCAAGAATGAATTTCATATAGGCCAGAGCACTTGAACAGGGCAAGGAGCAGTGCTATTGATGGGTCTTGTTTTAGGGATGAGGCATGGCTGGGGTAGAGACCTATGGGCTAGGAAGGGGTTGAATTTAACCTTGCCATGTGAACCTTTTGCATCTGGTGCCTTCTTTTAATTACGTCAGGTGAGGCCTATTTGACTATTCACCAGCCAGACGCCACTCAAATGAACCACATTTGGGGTCCATGTTTGGAGGGAGAGGGTGTCACTTGGGTGGAATCTTTGTTGTTGTTGTTTAGTTGTTTAGTCGTGTCCGACTCTTCGTGACCCCATGGACCAGAGCACGCCAGGCACTCCTGTCTTCCGCTGCCTCCCGCAGTTTGGTCAAACTCATGCTGGTAGCTTCTAGAACACTGTCCAACCATCTTGTCCTCTGTCGTCCCCTTCTCCTTGGGCCCTCCATCTTTCCCAGCATCAGGGTCTTTTCCAGGGAATCTTCTCTTCTCATGATGTGGCCAAAGTATTGGAGCCTCAGCTTCACGATCTGTCCTTCCAGTGAACACTCAGGGCTGATTTCCTTCAGAATGGACAGGTTTGATCTTATTGCAGTCCATGGGACTTTCAAGAGTCTAGACACATATAAAAAAAGTTGTGAACTAGCTTTTTTTTAAAAAAAGTTTAAACGTTTTAAAAAACGTTTTGAAAAATATATATTGAATTTGCCATAGCTCACCATCGCCATCTAGTGTCACATGTGTTTAATGCACTTTAAAATACACTTAAAATGTTTTATTTGCAGCTGTATAGCTGAGTCCTTGGTGTAAGGAATGTTAAAATAAGTTTGCGATTTACTGGGCTGGGTTGGCCCCATCATTGGGCAGAATGAGGCAGTGGTCTTAGGCGGCGGATGTGGGGGGTTAGCAGTATCAGCCTTCCCCATAGCATTTCTTCTTAAGAATGCCCCTCAGTTACTCCCCCCCCCCGTCGGACACCAGAGCTATGTGTTCCACAGACTTGTCATACACCCCAAACTAGCTTGCTGGCCTCAGGTGCGCTAGAGAATACTATCCTGCTGCCATTGTTGAAACAGGATTCAGAGGTCCTTCTCTGTGTGCCTCATCTGAGAGAGGTGCAGATCGTGGCAATGAGAGAAAGGGCCTTTTCTGTGCTGGCTCCTCATCTCCTCATGCTGTCCCCACAGAAATGCATCTGGTCCCAATAGTGTTATCTTTTAGGTGCCAGGCTAAGAAAAATCCTGTTTGCCCAGGCTTTTTTCTTTCTTTATTAAAACCACTTAAAGTTGTACTGCAGTATGATTTATGGGCTGTTTGTGGAGATCACCTCTTTGTGGGGTATAGCAGGATTTGCAGGATTTGCAGGATTTGTGGGGTATAGCAGGATAGCAGGATTAATATAATATAATATAATATAATATAATATAATATAATATAATATA
>JAXCMG010000021.1:12773338-12824887 GCA_034642415.1 Podarcis siculus
ATAATAATAATAATAATAATAATAATAATAATAATAATAATAATAATAATAGGTAAATAGGTACCACTGCAGCAGGAAGGTAAATGGTGTTTCTGTGCACTCTGGCTTCCCTCATGGTGCTCCATTGCACCAGAAGTGGTTTAGTCACGCTTGGTCCTTTACCTTTTACCTTTTTTACCTAATGTCAATGGGATTTCTCTTTAGGTTGCCTTGGATTGCCCGGCCGAACTTTGCCGACTGTACAGCCAACTTCATGAGCCGTATATCAAGGATCCTGTTGCTTATCCAAAACTTCAGGTAGACATTCCAAAATAAGAAACTGTGCACACTGACTGGGCCACTCTTGGTGTGTGTGTGTGTGTGTGTGTGTGTGTGTGTGTGTGAGAGAGAGAGAGAGAGAGAGAGAGAGAGAAGGTGCTTGTAACTAGGACTCGCTTTCTGGCCCCTACCTTTATTTTTCTAGTCAAATTTATGACCTGTTCCCTTTCGAAAAGTCTTTACTGGTTTCAGGGAGATTAGCCCCTTATAGTCACAGAGGTTGGGCCTGCTTGTTTCCTTTGGTCAGTGCTGAACTGAAGGAGATTTAAGTTCTTAAGAACCACTTTGCTGACTCGGGCTAGTCCAGCTTTCTGTTTTCAACATAAGAGAAGCTAACAAATGAGACAGGATGAAGCAGTCATCCCCTCTTGTTTCCAGCATCTAGGACTCAAAGAGGCAGGCTGCGTCTCTACATGGAAGCTAATCCTCGCTTCTGAACTTTTCAGTTTAGAGAGAAGGCGAATAAGAGGAGACAAGATAGAGGGGTGTAAAATTATGCATGGTGTAGAAAAAAAATGAAGTTTTTCTTACTTTCTCATAATAACTTGGGGCCATGTAGGAATTGGGGAGAATTTGATTCAGTTTAAGGTGAGCCTACCAAACCTGAACTTTCTGAAACAACACACGAACCCCGAAATTTGCACTTCTCTGAATTTTGTAGTGCAGTTCTCCAGCCAAGTAATGTGTAGAACAATTGCATATACCAGAACGAAGTGTGTATACAATGCATATGTAAATGAAAATACCATACAAAAGTGCATCTGTCAGCCTGGGCTCCTGTGAGAGGAAGATTGGGATATTCTTCATCATCATCATCATCATCATTGTAATAATGTTTTAGTTGCCTGCTGAAACCTTTTTTTATTTTGGCAAGCCTACCTGGACATGCATTGTAGTTATCTATGTTTGCTTTAAAAGTTGTACAGATTTTTATCCGTTTCGTTGAAAACAATCTTACATACACTTGCTTTTTTAACACTTTTGTGGATTTTAACAGTGTTTTGTTGTTCATTTATTGTGTATGCTGCTTAGAGTTTTATGACTAAGCAGTAAGATTTAGAGATCTTGCTAAATAAATGAACTATTATTGCCTTTTCTTCTAATGCACAGATGCTGGCATACCTGTTCTACTCTGTACCATACTATATAATCTCACTGTATGGTTTGCTCGTTCCTGGATGTACCTGGATGCCTGATTTAACCCTTATACATGCTGGAGGACTAGCCCAGGTATATTTCTTACAGATCTGGGTTTCTCACTATTACTGTGCAGCAGAATTTAAATATTATATAGTGCACGGCTCAGCAAAGTTTTTGTGGCTTAGGCTGGTTCACAGTCCCGCAGACGCCGTGGTGGGCTGGAGTGTGTGCGCATACAGGCGCAAACGCTATTTCCGGTGCTCCTTCCAGCATGGAGGAGGTGTGCGCAGCTTCTCATTGGCTGCAGGAGCTTCCTGCAGCCAATGGGAAGCTGGCAAGCATCGCAGAAGGCGGTCCCCACTCTGCTCCACGCCGGTTTAGTGCTGCTCATGGGAGCTGACCGAGCCGGTGGTGGGAGTCCCCAAGCGGGTAGTGGGGGCCCATGGGCCAGTTAAACAATCCTCATGGGCTGCTTGTGGCCCATGGGCCTTAGGTTGCCGACCCCTAATATAGTGGATGACCAACTGTGTGAGAGCCGCTGTGCAGCCAGACAATTGGTGCCCCGAAAGCTTTGGAGATTTGGAAAACCATACCGAATGTGAGCTTCTAATCCCTTCCCTCCAATCATTTTCACCATATTTGCAATTCTGTTTTCAAACCGAATCTGCAGTCATCAGGAAGACTATAATTTTCTTCTTCTTAAAATGGAAACCAGAATTCTCAGAATAATAGCCAGAAGCACAAAAATAATATCATGTTGCTCATCCCTGTTTCATCAGCGAACTTTGCCCAAACCTTTCCGACTAGAACTTCAAAGCTTACTTTCCCGCTCTTATCATCATTCACACAAATATATTCATTTCTCCTCTCGGTATTATGCACATTAAAACATCTTCATTGTGCACTTGTTGCTGTGCAAAGGACATAATGTTCTGAGCTCGGTGACATTGTGGCCCATAGTCTCTGCTGATTTATTGAAGTAAAGAGAATAGAAAAGAAAACATCCCTTGTTCTATTAGCTTTTCCTTTCCTTTTTTTCAGCCGCGCAACATAATTTAGAAAAAGACTCCAAAAATCAAAGGAATTAAAATATAGCTGTTTTATAGCAACAGCCTGTTGGTCTCAAGCTCTCTCCCATGCTCCTGACAGTTGTTAAATGCTTATTTTTTTCAAATTCACTTTTAATAGATGAGTGAGGGTTTATTAAAAAAAAATATTGCAAGAAGTAGAACTTCCCTTAAAAACGAAAACAGTTACTGTATTTTTCGCTCCATGAGGTGCAACTGACCATAAGGCGCACCTACTTTTTTTTGGGGGGGGGGTTCAAGAAAAAAAATATTATTTAAAGGGAGTGCTGAGCAGAGCCTGAATGCATCTGCTCAGCGCTCCATTTCATGAGCCGCGTGGAGCGTATGTGCGGCGCTTGCAGGCTTTTCCGCGAGGAGTGATGGGCTGCCCTTCTCCCTCCTCGGGGAAAAGCCCCCAAGAGCTACACACACACTCCTTGCAGCTCTTTAAAGGGAGCGCGGCTCTTGGGGGGTTTTGTGGGAGGTGGGTGAAGTGAGAGAGCCATGCTCTGTCCCTTCCCCCACCTCCCTCAAAAGCCAGGGATAGTCCCACAGAGCCTCCCCAGGGCTTGTGGGGCTGGTAGTGGAAGCCCAGGTTTTCCCCAGCCCCAAAAAGCAGGTTGGGGAGCAGCGGAAAGGCTGCGTGCAGCCTTCCCACTGCTCCCCGAGCTTGTGGGGCTGGCAGTGGGGGAAGCCTGGCTTTCCCTCACCCCACCCCCAAAATGCAGGTCGGGGAGCAGCCTTCCCGCTGCTCCCAGAGCTCAGGGCTGGCGGGGGAAGCCCGGGTCCCCCCCCCCAGCCCCAGGGACCACACATTCGCTCCATAAGACGCACAGACATTTCCCCTTAGATTTTAAGAGGGGAAAAGTGTGTCTTATGGAGCGAAAAATACGGTAGCATGCAGGTCTTGGGTGCTTGGTGGACAGCCTTCCTTTCAATAAAAGCCCAGGGGGAGATATCTAGAGAAGTCTTCCCATGGGGCCTTTTCAGATATAGAAGGGCCAGACAGGCAGTTATTGACAGCAGACACTCATTTTCTCAAAAGGTACAGAGCGTTTAAGCGTCTTTTCCAGCTGCACTGTCCTCCTCTGACCTTTCTCCCTATGACTTCACGTGACACAGACCAACGCTTGGCAACACCCAGTAAACAGAACTGGCCCATCTCTTCCTTAAATGTTAAGCTTCTGGTGCAGCCTGAACCCCCACATCTCTCCCTCTTGCAAAAGCAGAAAATAAAAAGCTCATAAATTTGGGGCATGGGGGTTTTTAAAACGCAAATGAGCTGTCACTTGCAAAAGGGGATAACAGATGGGAGACAAAAGACAAGCCACAATTCCGAGTGCGCCACTATTGCTTCTATCTTTAAATGTTTGTTTATGCTAAAAATATTCGTTGGCTCAGCAATCTCTTCTCTGTACATAACCTTAGATGTAAATTTGTTCTGCACTCCAGAACAGTCCCAGGGGAGTCTACCCAAAAGCTCCCACCCACCTACTGTACAGACAAGGGAGCAAAAACCTGCTGCTCAGTCCCTAGAAAAGAAAAACAAACCACTCTTTTCCTGCCTGCCCTGACATTTAAAGTAGGGTGGGCCAGATCCTGGTGACATTATACAGGATTTGGGCCGAGGCTGAAAGCAGGAAGCCTGTGAACCCTTAATTGTTAAGTCAGGAAGGGAAAAGTCAGGAAAGTGGAATGTTTTCAAGTTTCTGATTACCCAAATGGCGTTTCAAGTACCCATTGTGCGTAGACCTTGATTTTGGCTGTGGTTTGGTGTTGTTGTTGTTTAAATCAAAAACAAGCAGAAAGGCCAAATTCTGTGGCTTAAATAGAGTAGCAGCTTTGTGCATATCTACATATCCATGCAACATTCTGTTTCTGCTAGCGATGAAAGCTGAGCAGGAAGCTATGTAATGCTAAAGGCTTTCCCCCTGCCTTTGTAAACCTTATGTGACCTCCCTCTAGATTGTATGCTAGCCCTACTCAGAGAGATTAGGAAACATGACTAACTTAGCTCCATATTTCAATGGGTCTACTCTGGGTAAACTTTAGTTGGATACAGCACCCCCCGCCCCCCATCACCAGTCATGCATACCTTTCTTGAGAACTAGAAACCTTTTGGAAGTGGTTACTGAGAGTTGTCAAAATACTGAATACTTTATCCTGTGTCAGATACTCTGGCAAGGTAGCGCCTTGACCGCTGACATTAAAATTTATTTTATCATCTCTCAGTAAAAAAAGTAAAGGGACCCCTGACCATTAGGTCCAGTCGTGGCCGACTCTGGGGTTGCGGCGCTCATCTCGCTTTATTGGCCGAGGGAGCCGGCGTACAGCTTCTGGGTCATGTGGCCAGGATGACTAAGCCGCTTCTGGCGAACCAGAGCAGCGCACGGAAACACCGTTTACCTTCCTTGCCGGAGCGGTACCTATTTATCTACTTGCACTTTGACGTGCTTTCGAACTGCTAGGTTGGCAGGAGCAGGGACCGAGCAACGGGAGCTCACCCCGTCGCGGGGATTCGAACCGCCGACCTTCTGATCGGCAAGTCCTAGGCTCTGTGGTTTAACCCACGGCGCCACCCGCGTCCCTTATCATCTCTCAGTGCCCTATTCTAAATCTCAAGTCTGTTGTATGCAAGGCAGAAGAAACTAGAGGATTCTCTATTCTTCAATAGTGGAGCAATGGTGGACTTTGGTCTTTCAAATTTCAGCGGTGCCCTGTATGAGACCAAAATTTGGTGCCCCTCCACCTCTCGCCTTCTGTTCTGCTACATCATAACTATGGCATCTTGTGGCACACCCATCAACTTGGTACCCAGTGTGGGGAAAATTTTCACATCCCCCTAAGTAGAGATAGTAGAGGTTTTGGGGGGGGGGAACCAAGATGTTCAATTTACGGCTGCAATATTGAATCAGTTAATCAGGCGGATGAATCAGTTTGAAGCCTTACTAACCAAATAAAAAGTAGCTGTGATTAACTGTGCAGCAGCTATTTTTTAAAAGTTTCTAATTAGTCTTAATACAAGTACAGTGGTATGTCCAGTTGCGAACAGGATCCGTTCCAGAGCTCCAGTCGGATCCTGAGCTTTTCGCTATTGGAGGTTCTTGTTCTGCGCATGCACGCGGCACGGTAGAGTGTTTCTGCGCATGCGTGCATGGCAAAACCCGGAAAAATGCTTCCAGGTTTGCTGTGTTTGCATCCTGAAATTTACGTAACCAGAGGGTTATGTAATGTGAGGTACTACAGTGGTACCTCGGGTTACAGATGCTTCAGGTTACAGACTCCGCTAACCCAGAAATAGTACCTCAGGTTAAGAACTTTACTTCAGGATGAGAACAGAAATCACGCGGCGGCAGCGGGAGGCCCCATTAGCTAAAGTGGTACCTCAGGTTAAGAACAGTTTCAGGTAAAGAATGGACCTGTACATGCAAAAACCATAGGTGGGGAATTACATCTTAGAAAGGGGTGTTCTCTCTTTCCCTCTTCTAATAGGGGGAGCTGTGTGTGTGTTAGCTGAAAAAGGAAGCAAGCCAGGCTTTTTACAGGAACTGGCTCTTCTGGAATTGGCTTATTTCAGTAAAATCCAATGCATGCCAATTTGGTCACAGAATGGCTTTTGATCAAGCAGAAACGTCTGTTGTTACAGAGCAAAGTGAGGCAATTTTCTGTGGTTTCTCTCTTCCCAGCAGTTGCCTTCTAAATACTCTGGAGAGAATACTGTTGATATGCCCATTCAAAGCTATGCGTCATCCTTACTCTTCTCTCTATATCCACAGGCTCAGTTTTCACACATTGGAGCTTCTCTACACGCTAGAACACCATACATCTACAGAGTCCCCGAAGAAGGAAATATGTGGTTTCTACTACTCAATGTAACATATGGAGTCGTTCCTCAGCTGTTTGCTTATAGGTGCGTCCACAGTCCAGAATTTTTCTTAAAGGCCAAGCCAGAAGACAAGACTGAGTAGGAAGACTGGAGTGACGTCTTCACTTTTGTGAAACTGGACTGCTGTTACAAACTCAGAGAGCAAGGAAGGGTCTTGCAATACCTGGAAGGCTTAACACATTTATTAAGGTTTTCATGGACCACGGTCCATTTCAGCCGTAGTCCATTTTACATCTGACCAAGTTGACTGCAGTCATCAAAAGCTTATGCCATAATAAATCTGTGAAGTCTTTAAGGTGCCACACGACTCTTCGCTGTTTTTGGTGCAAAAAGACTGGATACAGCTACTCCTTTGCAACTCTACAAGGTTTGTCTGCAAAGACACGTCAGCTCGGTGTTATGTACTGTTGCAGGAAATAAAAGACTACTTCTGTCTTTCGTAGCGCTTCTTGAAAGCTTGCTTTCATGGCATTTTTATTTATTTACAAATATCTATAGGCTGCCTTTAAGAGCAGAACTCTCTCAAGGCGGCTTATACCATAAGGACACTGTCTGGATAGGAGTTAGAACTAAAAGAAGGTAAAATCAAGATAGTTCACCACAAGGGATGTAAGAAGGCATCGTCTGTAGTTCCTCCTGTGCAGCACAGTTTCTGTTCCACTGCAGTTCATCTTATGCCAACAGCTATGTTGTTCGTCTTGATTTCCACTGTGGCAAAGTCATGTACCGTATTTTTCGCCCTATAGGACGCACTTTTTCCCCTCCAAAAATGAAGGGGAAATCTGTGTGCGTCCTATGCGGCGAATACAGGCTTTCACTGAAGCTTGGAGAGCGAGAGGGGTCGGTGCGCACCGACCCCTCTCGCTCTCCAGGCTTCAGCAAGCTATCAGCAAGCCTGGGGAGCCCTGCGGGAGTTCACGCGGGGCTCCCTGGGCTGCAGGTAGCAGCCTGTCGCCCGGCGCACAGGGTGCCTTTAAGCAGAGCGCCCCTCGTGCCGGGCAGACATCCGCAGCGTCAGGAGCCCAATTATGTATAGTTTTGCAGCATCAACAGCAGTGACTACTGATCACATTTGCTGGACTGATTTCCAGTTTGCACATGGATACATAAGCAAACGTTGGCAATTTTTGCTTCCGTTTCTGTTCGTGGACATTTTCTTATTCACCATTGAATTCAACATGAGTAATTGGTTAACTGAAACTTATTTGGCATGGAAATCTCTGGCCCCTTTGGTCACTTTTTAGCACGTCTCGGGCTCTTTTGCACAATGGCAAACCTGGAGCTGATTGTTTGAGGGCAAATTGTACCAGGTTGCAGAAGTCCATATATCTCTGCTTCAGTATAGTGAAGGTGAAAAAACCTGCTGACAGAAATTCTACAAATCTTATATTAATAGTTGCCTGTTGCCCTCCACTTTACAAAAGACCACTTTACAAAAGACCAAAGTGGTTTTTATTTAATACTTGTTTACAATTCAGATGTACTATCCATGCCCAGAAGAGATTGCCATAGATTCCTTCAGATGGCTGCCCTAGTCTTCTGCTCCCTTAAACCACGACACCCATTTTTCTTTGCTTTCCCTGTTCTTTGGACTTCTCTCAGAGTGCCTGCAGGGTGTTGCCACTCTCTGTTCTTTCAAAGTCCTCAAAACACATCTCTACCCTGCCATCTCCCACGAAAACTTTGGCTTTAAACTGTTACAGTCCGATTAAATGCATCATCCAGCTGAGGCTGCTTTGGGTGGTTAGGAGAAGGTACTAAAACTTCCTCTACCCCAGAAACTTTTTTTTTCTCCTGGTGGGAGAAAAACTATTCTCCTTGGAGAATAGCAAAGCATAGGTGTTGAAGCATGCCAAACTTTAAATTTGGGTGGGCAATCTTTTTCAGATCCAGGGTTATATTCCCTTGTGGGCAACCTTCCAGGGGCCACATTCCAGTGCGGGTGGGGCCAGAGGCAAAAGCAGGCAGCGAAAGGAATATAAATGTCACATTTGTGCCGTAGTGCCAGGAGTGAGCCAGCAATAAATCACACACAGTAACTGATTGATTAGAAGAGACAGGATCTGCCCAGGAATGCCAGGCCTAATGAGCACAGCAACTCTTCTTTGGTAGGTCTTGCCCCTGTGAGGCAGTTGTGGAGACTGAAGGTCCCCACCTTCCCACAGCTGCCTAAGTCTCCTCTCCAGGGTTTCCCCCAAGCAATCTGAGACTATGCTGGCCTGCCTGCCTTTGCTCCTCTTGCTTCATGCCTCTCCTGGTTCTGGGAGACCAGTGGGGAAGGGAGCTTGTTACAGCAGGACAGGGAGACACCCATGACTCTTCACCAGCCCGACTCATCTCTGCGCTTTGCCCACTAAACACTGTTACCTCTTCAGCTTCTGACACCTCCTCCTTCCAGTCTTCTCCCTCTGACTGCTCACTGTGCTCCCACCACCAACCCCAGGGCTCTGAGCCTTCTTCCCTTGGGAGCTACCCTGCTGGTTCCTCCCCTGTTCCTTTGTGGCCAGCTAGTCCACGACACATGGGTTAGCTTTATACATACACGTTTCTCCAAGGATATATTCCAGCCAGGTATAAGCTGGAATAACCTAGCAGCAACCTAGCCTGGTGGGACGCGGGTGGCGCTGTGGGTAAAAGCCTCAGCGCCTAGGGCTTGCCGATCGAAAGGTCGGCGGTTCGAATCCCCGCGGCGGGGTGCGCTCCCGTTGCTCGGTCCCAGCGCCTGCCAACCTAGCAGTTCGAAAGCACCCCCGGGTGCAAGTAGATAAATAGGGACCGCTTACTGGCGGGAAGGTAAACGGCGTTTCCGTGTGCTGTGCTGGCTCGCCAGATGCAGCTTTGTCACGCTGGCCACGTGACCCGGAAGTGTCTCCGGACAGCGCTGGCCCCCGGCCTCTTGAGTGAGATGGGCGCACAACCCTAGAGTCTGTAAAGACTGGCCCGTACGGGCAGGGGTACCTTTACTTTTTTAACCTAGCCTGGAGAAGGGATGCAGGAAGGAGGTATGACCTGCATTTGATCCCTTGTCTCAGAGTCACTCTCCTGCTTTAAATGGTCCTACATGTCCCCAGCCTTCCCATGAGTTTTCCAGCAATCCATGGACTCTTGCAGATACCCTCATGTTTGCTTTAAACCTCAGTCCACACCCCTGGCTGAAATAAAACCTGAATATGTGTTTGGCTGCCTCTGCTGATAGCCGCCACTTGCTCCCTTAAGTTGTTCCTTCCTTACCTTTGTTCTCCTCTTCTCCACTGTCACAAACAGATTTGCAACCTGATCAGGGACCTGTTTTGCCCCCTCGTTGTTGATACGCGCCGCTACAAAGTGCCGTGTAAAAAAGATGCCGCGATGTGAAAAGATAATAAAACGAGCAGCGACAGGTGCTGCACTGAGCGGCGCGATGGAAGTGGGACGGCACGGCAGTGGGCCTTGAACAAATGTACCTGACGCAGAATGCAACTTGCAAATGAGGGAGCAAAAGAACTGGGTTGGGAGCAGTGGACAGAGAGAGTAGCAGCCGTGGTTTAGTCAGAGGATGCATTCAGTTCTCAGTTGCAGCACTTCTCTGCAAGCTTTTGCCGTTCTTAATAAGGTGCTTGCAACTATGTAAATGCAGGGCTCGCTTACAAATGGGCAGCAGATCTAAGAGATCATAAGCCCTGGACTTGGCAAGTGCAAGTCTTGACAGTTCTTGCAGAGGGCTAAAGAACTGCTGGAACAAGGAAATGACTGGCAGTGTAAAGCTTTAAAGTTGTTGCTCACAAATCAGCTACGAATCCCTCTGCTTGCGCCTCCAGAATTGTAAGCTCAGCACTTAGTGAAATGAAGGCAACGGACTGTGTGTTTTCATGTGTTCAATTGTCACTTTGTTGTTGTTTCCAGGATACCCCTTATGCCACTCACAAGCAGCTGCTGAAATAGGGACGGACAAACCTTTGGTTTCTCTTGTTTATCATTTTTTTCAGACTTGGGCTCAGATCACCACTTTTCTGCATGCTTTTTTTTTTAAGTCTTCCTTAAGATTCGCCAACATGGTAGTGCAAGTCTCTCCAGATACATGCACACATAGTGTTGTATTTGATTTTGCCTGAGTTTCGCAAGTTTCCTATTGCAATGCATTTTGTATGTTGTTTTCACAAACATACGTATTTTTACACACACTTCCCCATTTTTTGCTGGAGAACTGCATCACAAAATTCGGAGAAGTGCAAATTTTGAAGCATAAGCTGTGTTTTTCAGTTCACATGTGGAAAGAGAGAATTCAGTAGGCTTCCCTTAAAATCTAAACTGCACTGGATTTCTCCATCCCTATGTTGAAAGCAGCATCTGTCTTGAGCCCTTTCCCATATGTACAGTGGTACCTTGGGTTACATACGCTTCAGGTTACATACACTTCAGGTTACATACACTTCAGGTTACAGACTCTGCTAACCCAGAAATAGTACCTCGGGTTAAGAACTTTGCTTCAGGATGAGAATAGAAATCATGCTCCGGCGGCGCAGCAGCAGCAGGAGGCCCCATTAGCTAAAGTGGTGCTTCAGGTTAAGAACAGTTTCAGGTTAAGAACGGACCTCCGGAACAAATTAAGTACTTAACCCGAGGTACCACTGTACGTCTCTCACCCCATGCCATGATTCCATCCTGCTACATGCCCAGCGCTGATTGAGGAAGATGCCTGTTTTGGTGAAGTTTGTAAATTATCTTACACAGGAAGAAAAAACTCTGTAGGGTTTATAGTGGCAGACCTTCAGTTTCACCCCAGCCAGATTGTATTACAGAACTACAGTTTCCTCTTCCCTTAGTCTCATCATCAGCTCCCTCCCACCATTTCCTGCTCCTTGTTATTCAGAAAGTCATTTATGAATGACATTGGATTTGAGGCGAGCAGTGAGTTGGCCAAGTTGGCCATTGATGCCAAATTGTTCAAGGTGCTTTAAACAAAAAGGGATAGTTTCAGAAGGATGTGAACAATGGGCTATAAAATGGCAAATGCCATTCAACATAAGCAACTGATGCACATTGGTGCAAAAAAACCCCAACCACCCTTATTTCACATGTACGTTGGTGAGGTTTGAGCTGGCGGTGACTGACCACGAAAAGGACCTTGGAGTCATGGTGAGCAGCTCAAAGAAAACGTCAACTCTGCACTCGGAGGTTTAAGGCAAATTCCACAACAAGGATAACTGGGAAAGGGGTTGCGACTGAAACGAGATTGAACAAATCTATGGTGCGATCATATCTGGAGTACAGTACAGTGGTACCTTGGGTTAAATACGCTTCAGGTTACAGACTCTGCTAACCCAGAAATAGTAGCTCGGGTTAAGAACTTTGCTTCAGGATGAGAATAGAAATCATGCTCCAGCGGCGCAGCAGCAGCAGCAGGAGGCCCCATTAGCTAAAGTGGTGCTTCAGGTTAAGAACAGTTTCAGGTTAAGTACGGATCTACGGAACGAATTAAGTACTTAACCCAAGGTACCACTGTACTGAGTTCAACTGGTTTCCACAGCTCAAAAAAAATACTATAGAGCTCGGAAAGTTTCAGAAAAGGGCAAGCAAATTACCCCTATGAGTAAAGGTTACACCATTTAAGGGAGGCTCGGACATATTGATGGAGGATAAGTAACCAGGCTTTGAAAGGTTACTGGGCATGAAGGCAACGTTCTACCTCCTCCAGTATTAGAAGCTGTAGGGCTCTGAATGCCAGTAGTTGGGGAGTTGAAATGGGGTGTCTTGTCCTGCCCATAGGCCTCTTGTTGGCTGCTGTGGGGTCTCCGGTCTGCTCTAGAAGGGCTTTGCTAGTGCTCTTTCCCCTCCCCCATTATCTGAGGGATTGCAAGAAGTTGTTCTTTTATTTCTGAAGTTGCAAAGTATGACATTTCCTGATGTCAGGTTCCTACGCCGCCATAGTGTGCAGGTTTTCCACACGTGGTAGAACGTGAATCCTCTGGCACCAGGCATCAAACTTTAAAATGAACTATGTGCAAGTACCTGTACCTGGACTAGTCCCCATTCCCTGGACAACAGGTGGCGCTGTGGTCTAAACCACTCAGCCTCTTGGGCTTGCTGATCAGGTCAGTGGTTCAAATCTCTACGACAGGGTGAGCTCCCGTTGCTCTGTCCCAGCTCCTGCCAACCTAGCAGTTCAAAAGCACACCAGTGCAAGTAGATAAATAGGTAAATGGGGGGAAGGTAAATGGCCTTTCTGTGCGCTCTGGCTTCCATCACAGAGTTCCGTTGTGCCAGAAGCGGTTTAGTCATGCTGGCACATGACCTGGATAGCTTTCTGTGGACAAACGCTGGCTCCCTCAGCCTGAAAGCGAGATGAGTGCCGCAACCCCATAGTCACCTTTGACTGGACTTAACAGTCCAGGGGTCCTTCACCTTTACTTTTTACTAGCCCCCATTCCCTAGACCGCTCATTTACCACACTTGGCATACTGAAGCACGCAAGTGATTATAGCAGGGGTCAGCAAACTTTTTCAGCAGGGGGCCGGTCCACCGTCCCTCAGACCTTGTGGTGGTGGGGGACTATATTTTGGGGGAAAAAATATGAACAAATTTTTCTGCCCCACAAATAACCCAGAGATGCATTTTAAATAAAAGCACACATTCTACTCATGTAAAAACACACTGATTCCCGGACCGTCTGCGGACCGGATTGAGAAGGCGATTGGGCTGGATCCGGCCCCTAGTTTGCCTACCCATGGATTAGGGGATGCATCCAACAGAGCGCTAAGCTGAGGTCTCGTAGTGGTTTATCTGTTCTGTTGCAGAAATGTTCTGTGCTAGTGGGGTGTGCTTGTGCAAAGGAATAGAGGAGGAGGTTGCTGGCGACTTCGCTGCACAACCAAGGGCGCAATCTGTTGCACAACTTTGGGTTCCTCAGGTTTGCAATGTTAAAACTCGCCCTTTGCGCCGGCGGACAGAGAACGTTGGGACTACCGCCATTGTGTGACAGGTGAGACTTCTTTTATATGTACAGCATGTGATTCTCTGAGCTTTTGATGCGCACGGAGTCTCGTAAGTAAGAAAAGCAAAGGGACAGAAACAAGAAAGCTTTCCCTGTATTGGTGCTCTTATTAGAACGAACTCAACGATAACAGAATGCTTTGCTTTAATACTCGAGTTACATGAATACCTCACATTATTACACGTATGAAGCCAAATACGACGCTAACTTAGCTGCTTACAACCTCAAACCTTACTCCTGATACACATTCCAATAAATTTATTCTGTAAAAACAATAGTTTTTTGTGGTTTTTTTCTTGTGTCCCCCCCCTCCCCATGATTTTTTATTTTTTTTGTACAGTAAACTTTTCAACTACAAACCTTGAGTACGCGAAAGATGTTCAAAGGACAAGCATAACAAGGATTGATAAAAACTGGACTAAACCCATATGTTTTCACAATAAAAGCTGGCATTGAAAAATAAATAAAATTCTCTATTCTCACAATAGCAACAATAATGTACACAGAATAATGGATTTTGGAATGCTTACTTACTAGTCTAGATCTAGTTTTGAAAGTAGGGGAAAAAACAGAAAAATGATGGCAGGATCTTTTCTTTCTTTCTTTTCCTTTTTTAAGCCTTTCAGGTTGGGTTCTGCTTTTCAATTTGATGTTTTGGTTTATTTTCCCATAGGGTAATTATTATTTTTGTTTAAAAAAACACACTATCAGGCGCTTAAAAATGGAAGGCATCCGAAAAAGCTCAAATTTGCTTTGGGGTTTGGAAAAAAAGCTCCTTGTATTCATCTAAAGAAACACAAAAGACTTTCACTAACTCCACATATAAGAACTAAGTCAGAGAAATTTACGTTACATCATGACCTTGAGAAGTATTAAGAGTATAGCTAGCTAGGTATGTCTAATAAGGAAAGGTATTTTCATACAATATGGACTTTTTGAGCAGGAACGCAACTCAAGTACATTTTGCCAGGTTTTAAAACAGAGATGGCCCCCTTATGTCTTCTAGGAGGGGAGTCGTTTACTCTTCAAACAGTGGCTATATAGCATGTGATTTTGGGCGTGGGTATTTTTCTGCACGTAAATTTGATTGTTTCATGAATGAATGGGCATGGATCCTTATTCAAGATGGCGCCATCTTGACACGAGGGCTTTACGGAGATCAGGCATACCGTTACATACAAATATGTACATTTACATGTCGCATACAAAAAATCCAAAAAAGAGAGATGGGGAAATATCTCCTATTTCATAGAACTTGAAAATAGTTTTTTCTTCTTCTTTTAAATTTCCTTACAAACGAAATTGCGAGCAAATATTTTGCCCTATATTGACTGCAATTTGGCAGGGGGGGAGGGGAGCACGTGAAACTGCCTAAGGAACGAAATCTAGCTTCTGCGCCATCTGCTGGCCACCCCTGTTTTCAAACCAATTGTGAAAAAAAGGAATACTACACCAAGAATGGATAAAGAGAATTTTTTTTTTTTTAAAGTCATGGTTTGTAAGCAGAATAAAGATTCTTGCGGTTCTTTACCAGAGGGCACTTTATTTCCAAACGTTTTTAATGTTACTGCTTTTTTTAAAAAAGAAAAGGAAATTTCAGAAAACGGTTTAAAGTTTGGAGTTTTGGCCCTTTGTTTTTTTTTGGAGGGGGGGAAGGAGGTGTCAATGATGGGCGCGGTGGCAATGTTCTTGCATGTCACATTTGCTGGAAAAGAGCGTATATTTTTTATTGTTTCGCGTGCGATTAAATAAAATGACGTTCAGAAAAGGGAACCCCTGGGGGGTGGGGAGATAACAATGAAGTTGAAAGTCGTTTCTGAGAACAGGGTGGGTAGGAATGTGACCTAAATGTGCATACGAACAGATATGCTGCTGATGAACAGATGTGCTGACTTCTATCAAATCCAAGAATTTTAGACAACCAAACATGTAACCTTCTTGTGTCTTCCCTTAATATGCAGCAGTCAATATGTTGGTTAAGTCTGGGGGGAAAAACAGGAAGAAGATATGAATGCCTTTACAAATACGTATGCAAACAATTCAATCAGCATTATGTTATCAATTGGATATAACATTTTCAAAGCGAGGCCTTTGGCATGGTCCTCCAGGTGTTGAGCTTCATCCCTGACCACCGGCCAGAACATCTGGGAGGCCATAGAAAAAGATGTACATTTCTATCTGCAGTTTATGTCTAACTAAACCCTCTTCTGGATCCTGAAGGAGCGTCTCCATCCCCATCATTCACTGAGGTCCAGCTCCGAGGGCCTTCTAGCGGTTCCCTCACTGCAGGAAATGAGGTTACAGGGAACCAGGCAGAGGGCCTTCTCACTGGTGGTGCCTGCCCATCAGATGTCAAGGAAATAAACAACTATCTGACTATTAGAAAACATCTGAAGGCAGCCCTGTTTAGGGAAGTTTTTAATGTTTGTTGTTTTATCATCATGTTTTTCAATATTCTGTTGGGAGTTGCCAGTGGTGGGGTATAAATAATATATAATATATTATATAATATAATAATATATTATTATTATCCTTGAAAGCTTATAAGGGCAGGGTGAAGGACTCTTAAACTAGGCCTCTCTTCAATATACAGTCATACCTCGGGTTGAAGTAGCTTCGGTATGAATATTTTGGGTTGCGCTGAAAACCCGGAAGTAAATGTTCCGGTTTTCAAACGTTTCTTGGAAGCCGAATGTCCGACGCTGCTCAGAAGCCAGTCGCATCTCGGTTGTCAAACATTTCGGAAGGCGAATGGGCTTCCGGAATGGATTACGTTCGACAACCGAGGTTTGACTGTATTCAAGTGGCAATAGCAGCTGCAGCCTGAGCACAGTAGAAGGGCAGGGAAGGTGAAAGCCCCCTACCCCACATGCTACAATCCAGATTAAGGGGCCCCCCACCTGCAATTTACTTTTAAAAAGACACCCATGCAATTGATAATTACGAATCATGATGCATCTTCTCTGTGCCATGGGGGTGACACATGTGTAGTTCTGGAATGACCGTGCCCCCACTGCTAGCTGGTTTATTTATTCTTTTAATACAGCACCATCCCTTTGCATCTAGTCCCACCAAATTATGGCCACACAATACATTTAAAACACTTTTATACCACTTTAAAGAGCCATGGCTTCCCCCAAAGAATCCTGGGAAATGTAGCTGGCTAATCATACTGAGAGTTGCTGTAAGACCCCAGTTCCCCTCACAGAGCTACACTTTCACGAGTTCCCTGGAAAGAGGGATTGATTGTTAAACAGGGTTGCCATATTTCAAAAAGTGAAAATCCCGACACCGCAGTTGTTGAGCTATTTTTTAGTTTTGCCCAAAGGAAATTCGCCAAAAACTATACTTTTGACATGGGTTGCTGTACATTCAGATTTCCCCGGACATTTCAGTGATTTCCGCCCAGACACTGCTTCCAACTGCCGTATTCCAGCTATGTCCAGGAAATTCCAGATATATGGCAACAGTATTGTTAAGCCACTTTGGGAATGACAGCTCTGTGAGGGCGAATCACAATTCTCAGCACCCTTAACGAACCACACTTCCCAGCATTCTTTGGGAGAAGTCGTGGCTGCAGAAAGCGACATTAGAATGCTTTGGATGTCATGGCCTGCATTAAAGTAACCCTTACCCCTTCACTAGTTTTCTGCGAGTCTGAAGAGGTGTTTCTTGTGTCGTTGCCCGCTTCCCCAGCATCAGAGCTGCTCTTATTTTCTTCCTCTTTGCAGTCCTTGTCATCTTCATCTGCAGGAGATTTCCGTGACTGCTTGGAAGATTTCTAAGTATATCCATCAAGGGGGAAAGAAAAGAAGACAGCCTGTGTTTAAGCATCGTTTACTTGGATGTGAGAATATAGCAGATTCTGACGGGGCAGTTTCTGGGTTCAGCTTCATTTCCATTTTTGTCCCCTGTTGTTCTGAAGCGGGTGCAATATTGTTAATTACATTTATATCCCAACTCTCCTCCAAGGTGCTGAAGGTGGCAGATATTATTTGTTAAGTTGTGGGTGAACATTTCAGACGACACAGCGATTCTCCAAACAGCTCTTGTTTATTCACAGGCCAGAACAGAACTGAACTGAAGGGTTCAGCCAGCCTGCTTATATAGAGCTCCAGTACAACATAACTGTAACAACTTTCTGTAACTATCCAATCACTGAATGTCACTTTCGATCCCTTATTTGCATATGTGAACCTGAATTATCTACAGTATCCCCCTGCTGGCCCAGGGTGAGAACTTCAGTACATAACACCATTCTCCCCATTTCCTCACCACCCTCACTATGGCCTTTTGTGGTAACTTAGGCTGAGAGGTAGCGACAGGCCTAAGGTCATCCATTGAGACTGATGGAGAGCTTAAATGCTCTTTTTGTGCTGGGTAAGAAGAAGATCAAACCTATCCATTCTTAAGGAAATCAGCCCTGAGTGCTCACTGGAAGGACAGATCCTGAATCTGAGGCTCCAATACTTTGGCCACCTCATGAAGAGAAGACTCCCTAGAAAACACCCTGATGTTGGGAAAGATGGAGGGCACAAGGAGAAGGGGACGACAGAGGACGAGATGGCTGGACAGTGTTCTTGAAGCTACCAGCATGAGTCTGACCAAACTGTGGGAGGCAGTGGAAGACAGGAGTGCCTGGCGTGCTCTGGTCCATGGGATCACAAAGAGTCAGACACAACTAAATGACTAAACAACAACAACAACAACAAGCCCAAACAAACGCATCTTGAGAAGAGCTTTAAAGTTCTTCACCTTGTCTGCAAGGCCTACTTGGCACACCAACTCTGGGAGTGTTAAGGATGCCCTCTCTCCTCAGATCACCCACTAGCCATAGAGCAGCTCCAAGGAGTGGGTATATGCAAGTTTTGCATATGTAAGTTGAACCCTTGGAACTGAACCCACATAAGATTATTGTAGTAAGCCCCTGGAAGTCCTCTTGTTAAGATGGGAATTGAAGTGGGTTCCCATGAGGCAAGACACAGTGATAACAGCAAGAACGTTTATTGTACTAAGAGCTGGACAACAGGGGCAAAGCAGCTGCTTATATACATTTATGAAGGCCTGGGCCACTCCCAACGTGATTGGCTGTCTAAACTTCCAAGCTGCGAATCATGACTCAGAGCTTAAGGGCCAATGGCAGAGGCTCAAATCCTCAAATGTTCTGTGATTGGATGTCATGTATCGAATCAGAACACGGGGGCTCAGAATCCTTAGTCCAGACTCAAGCTCAGGCAAACACAGACCACTGAATACATAACAGGAATGTGACATTGCATCATCATCATCATTAAAAGAAGTGTCATTATTCCATACTGCTGGAAAAAAATAAAGCACTGCTTATGGGCAACAGCAACAAGAGGAAACCTCATGGATTACCTTCGAAGTGTAGGATTTTTTCCGTTTTGAGCCCGCTTTTTCGTTCTTTCTTTTGCCTTTCCCGTCCTCTTCTACCCGGTCACCTTCCTCCTCGCTGCTGGCATCTGCCGTATTCCCTCCTTCCCCCTCAGTTTCTGATGAACTTTGTTGCTGAATTGCCTTTGGAATGAGACAAATCATTGCAGCTTGTTTAGGCCTTTGTAACATCCCATATGAGGGAGAAACAGATTTAGAGATATTGGGCACTTTCTACCATTCTACCCAGATGTGAAACAGCCCAACTGTACAGATTACCTACTTCTAAACAGAGCGGCACGTACTCAGTGCTAACACATGTGGGTCCCACTATCCGAACGCTCGTTCTATAAAAATTCACTCATCTGAACGTGATGAATTAGTACCCAAATTTTGCTATACACACCACAGATTCAGATAACCAAACAGCTGGACCCGTATGTAGTACAAATAAGCAGCCTTATTATTTGTTTGTGTTTTTCTGGTCCACGGCAGCCATTTTGCCAGAAACTCTGGTGGGAGAGATCAGATGAATAAGGGAACATTTCTTCCTTCCTTCCTTGTCTTTTGCAAAGTTGTAGTGGATTTCCCTGGGGTTTTTTCTTCTGCATTTGGGAGTCAAAATTTAATGGTTGGGAACGCATTAGAAATGTTTCCATAGGAATCAATGGAAATTGGCAACTCGCTATGCAAACGCTCACCTAACAAATGATTTCCTGAGAACGTATGTGTTCAGATAGCAAAACCTCCCTCCATGTACTTAAAACAGATAAAAAGGTGGTGCTGTTTTGGGGAAAGGGAAGGTTAAAGTGATAGAGTTGGTTGCTAGAGAGAAGAGAGAGATTACAGAGGAGACAGTGGCTAGACCACAATCTAGAAAATGGCTGACCAATCTACGTAGGCCATAATCTGACCCTAATAGCAATGGGATGTTCATCTGCACCAGGGGAATTTTTTACAAGTACCATTAGAAAGAAAGGGGAAAGGGTGGGGGAAGGAAAAGGGAAATAAAATATTTTCTCAGTTATGAACAGGGAAAATGTGAAGGACTGGCTATTTTGCTAATGGCATTGTACAGATGTCATGTAACAAGTCACTAAAACAAGCTGTGTGGAAGCTGCCACTGACATTTTGTTATTGCTGCTCCAAAATTTAACCTCTTTTTACTAGACCTGTCAGGCGGAGGGATGAAAGACAATGAGAAGGACCCAGAAGGGCCCCCAACCATTTGCAATCTTATTTTCACACTTCTATGGTATCTGAGATTTCAGCAGGAATTGCCCCCACACTTCCTGGCATAGCTTCGCAACCACAGGGGCCAGACACTTGTTCTTCCTTTTTAAAAAAATCAGAAATGAAAGCTCTGCTTCTCCAGAACTTGAGATCTCTGCTCACTATCCCATCCTGTGGTTTGCCCCCTCTCTCATGGGTCTGAGGCATTTTTAATATTTATTGTATTTCTAACTTGTCTTTCCTCAGACTGGGCCCAGGTAGAGGGAGAAAGGAAAGTACAGCCTAAACAAACAAACAAACAAACAAACAAACAAACAAACATTTGGAGCCAACACTGCTAGTTCTAAACCCCAAACAGAAAACATGATGACCCTCAATAAGACTTGGTCTTATTATCATGATGGATTTGGCATATTATAACTCAACGCCCAGAGGCATTGTTGCTGTAAGATGCTTCCTGCTAACTCTAGACCTCTCTGAGGCCCAAAATTGTCTGTACTTTGGTAAGTGTGCCCTGGGAGAGGCTTAGCTGAGAAAAGCTAAAAGAGAAAAGAAACCATTCTTACCTGGTATCCAGTAAACTTGACACCGGGGTTGTTTTCGATTTCCCACAGGCCTTCGTTAAATCCTTTTCGTTTGTTCGATTTCCCAAACTTGTCTTTATATTCTTTGTACGGGAAGAGATCTTTAGGCCCCAGAAATGCGCTGTGGTTTAATGAAAATGACAGTCAAATGGTAGTTTCATTTGCTATATTAGGTACAGTAATATGATAGTCATTGTTCGGAGAAATTGGTCCCATGAAAAATGGAACTAGTTAGTCTTGACTGTGGCTTTGCTCAGACATCACAATACCAAACCATGGCTTGTGGTCAGACAAAACATAGTTTGGAGCTGCATGTCTGCTTTCTGTTTTCTGTCTGCTCAGCAATTTAGTCTTCAGATGCTGCAGCCTCTGGAGGAGGAACAGCAACTGTTGTTATGGTTTGTCAATTCAGACATCACAACAAACCATAGTTAGCATGGACTAACTATGTATGGAAGTGAGAGCTGGACCATAAAGAAGGCTGATCGCCGAAGAATTGATGCTTTTGAATTATGGTGCTGGAGGAGACTCTTGAGAGTGCCATGGACTGCAAGAATATCAATCCTGTCCATTCTGAAGGAAATCGGCCCTGAGTGCTCACTGGAAGGACAGATCCTGAAGCTGAGGCTCCAATACTTTGGCCACCTCATGAAAAGAGAAGACTCCCTGGAAAAAACCCTGATGTTGGGAAAGATTGAGGGCACAAGGAGAAGGGGACGACAGAGGACGAGATGGTTGGACAGTGTTCTCGAAGCTACAAACATGAGTTTGACCAAACTGCAGGAGGCAGTGGAAGACAGGAGTGCCTGGCATGCTCTGGTCCATGGGGTCACGAAGAGTCGGACACGACTAAACGACTAAACAACAACAACATGGTTTGCGAGCCTCATGTTAAAGTGCTGATTCTGGTTTTGTAACCAAGGAGAAAATATGGGTTTGTCAATTCATACAACATACCATGCCGTTTCCTTAACCATGGGTTGACCTGATGTCTCAATAGAGCCTAACCACAGCCTCATTAATATCAATAGCATTTAAGCGTGACTAATCTAAATAAGGGCACTTTGCAATGTTGGCTTGCTCTTCCTACTTTTTATTTTGCTTTACAATCTTGCTTCCTGGTTCCAGTCCCAGTGGTTACATTTGGACAGAATCCTGGCCATCAGCCAAGATTAAGTAAATTATCTAGCCACTTATTTCAGTCTTCAGTTTTATCCCTCTCAACATCTGAAGATCTCAGAGCTGATTATAGTATTTATGCATTGTGTATGTATAGGATGTGGGTGGCGCTGTGGGTTAAACCACAGAACCTAGGACTTGCCGATCAGAAGGTCGGCGGTTCGAATCCCCGTGACGGGGTGAGCTCCCGTTGCTCTGTCCCTGCTCCTGCCAACTTAGCAGTTCAAAAGCACATCAAAGTGCAAGTAGATAGATAGGTACCGCTCCGGCGGGAAGGTAAACGGCATTTCCGTGCACTGCTCTGGTTCGCCAGAAGCGGCTTAGTCATGCTGGCCACATGACCCGGAAGCTGTACGCCAGCTCCCTCAGCCAGTAAAGCGAGATGAGTGCCGCAACCCCAGAGTCGTCTGCGACTGGACCTAATGGTCAGGGGTCCCTTTACCTTTACTATGTATTGGTAAGCCAAGAAGGAACCTTGGCTTCAGATCGTGGTCTGGAGAGAAACAACCCTGTTATGCTCAGGCATAACACTATGGCTGTGTGCAACATTATTATTTACTCTGGCTCCAGTGTGTTCCCACTGGTGGTGCTTCAAACATGGGGCTAGCCACAATCCTTACATATCCTGTAGTTTCTTGAGAAATCTTGCTGTTTGATGCACTGTCCCTCAAACCATCTTTCATCCAATTTGAAAACGTAAGCCACATTCACTTCGCAGGTTAGCTGAGGGGTGTACATTTGAGGCAGCATGTGAATGGAAGCTTTTCCTCCAATGACCTCCCCACCCCCTTGCCAGGGTCCTGATCCAGCTCATACTCCCCATTCCTGCTACTTATTTAAAAAAACACCCACTCATGTTACTGCTAAGAATGTCAATGGGGCCTTGCCCAGTTTGGCTCTGTAGCTAAGAGGATGGCTTGCACCAACTTCCCATGTGGTCAACCTCTCATGTAGTCCAGCACAGAAGCACCCCAAATAACAGGGGTACTGTGAGACAGAACATTAATAATAATAATAATAATTTATTGTTTCTACCCTGCCCATCTAACTGGGTTTCCCCATGAGCTTAGCGCAATATTAATTCAAGGCTAGTTCTTGCTACTATAGATGTTCTGCTGATGTTCAAGATAATTTCTGTGGTGCTTATGCATCAGTGGTTCACAAATCATGTACAGTGATGTGGGCTGAGTTGAGGTCTTAGGCTATTGCAACAGTTTGAATGTTCACTTGTTTCGCTGTCCACTCATCACTGTATTGCAACAAGACTGCTCATGTGTCTAAGGTTACTTGTCCCTCAAAGTAGATGTGTCATAAACATACGTTTAGAGCTGATTGGAAAATGTTTTTTGCATATATAGGGGGAAATTGTGTACAGTTAAAAATGTAGTAGTAGTAGTAGTAATAATAATAATAATAATAATAATAATAATTTATACCCTGCCCATCTGGCTGGGCCTCTCCAGCCACTCTGGGCGGCTTCCAACAGGATATTAAAAACACAATAAAAGATCAAACATTAAGAACTTCCCTAAGCAGTTGGCAACATTAAGATATATTCAACAGTGTAAATAAGTTTTGATGGATGGTTGAGTTTATGTAAAATATGCAGGGATTTATGATATGCAAAATGAACCATGGAAAGAGAAGAAGGAAAGTCATTTATATTTTAAGGATGTTTAAATGAGTATTCTAAATGGTAAAACAGAAAATTTAATTAAAAACCACACACACACACACGCACACACGATGTGTCAGTGTTACTGCAAACCTGGAACACATTACACATGCAGACACATTGTACTCTTATCACCCTAATAGAAATGGATGGAGATCCCAAGCGATACCAGTGGGTGTATGTTAACTCTGCACTGCTTCCTAACTCTATGATTAGGACACTCTGCAGCGCTATTGCAGTTAAATGTTAGGTGAACCTGCCCTCCTGTGGTGAAACTGCAAATTGCCACTTCCAGCTGCCTGCAGTTTGCTGCCTGACCATATTGGGGTAGCATTGATAAAAATCTTTTAGTCACATAAACATTGCAATTTCATTGGCATTCTGAAAGACCTTTGAGCTCGTCTTGTGGCTGCTTAGTGGGGAGCAAAATACAATCCGTTGCAGAAATTTCCCTCCCTGGTAAGCAGGATGGTGGCCCCACAAACAAACGAGATCAAGATGTATATTTTTAGCTTGCTTCTAAAATGCGATTTGGGATAACAAATGTAAGGGAATAACCCACAGTCACAAACTGGTAGCAAATCTCAATGCCTGCTTGAACAAACACCAGGGGAGAAGGGGCAAAACACAGCACTCATAATAAAGCTAACAATATGTATAAAAAGGTAAAGGTAAAGGGACCCCTGACCATTAGGTCCAGTCGTAACCGACTCTAGGGTTGGGTCATGTGGCCAGCATGACTAAGCCGCTTCTGGCGAACCAGAGCAGCTCATGGAAACGCTGTTTACCTTCCTGCTGGAACGGTACCTATTTATCTACTTGTGATGTGCTTTCGAACTGCTAGGTTGGCAGGAGCAGGGACTGAGCAACGGGAGCTCACCCCATCGCGGGGATTCGAACCGCCGACCTTCTGATCGGCAAGTGCTAGGCTCTGTGGTTTAACCCACAGCGCCATCCCTTACTACATCAACTACCTCCCCACAAACACAGGTCCACTGGGCAAGTGCAATGATAATGCACAGCCATATGTGTATATGAAGAAGTGTGCATGCACACGAAAGCTCATACCAATAACAAACTTAGTTGGTCTCTTAAGGTGCTACTGGAAGGATTTTTTTTTTTTTTTACTATGGCAGACCAACACGGCTACCTACCTGTAACAAGCACAGCCATATGTTGTTTATGCAGAATTCTGCTACATATTAGTGTGAATTTCAAAAATTTCAATGAATAAAAATACACTTAAAAAAAAAAATTCCCTGACTTATAAACATCACTGATGTATTCATAAGCAACTTTATTTTTTTTTTGTGTGTGTATGTAACTCAGTTCCAACACCTCTCAGATGGGTGGCACTGCCATTATAAGAGAAGAAAGGAGACACATGGTGAGTTCCATCACCTTTTTTTCTAGGAAAAAATTGCCCTGTTATAATTAATTAAATCTGTATACTGCCCTTCATCCAAAGATCCAAGAGTGTTTCACAACAGAAAAATACAAAATGTGTAATAAAACAAAAACAAATCAATAAGGCTCCTCCCCCAAACACATTTAAAGAGCCATAGATTGTATAGTGAGCCAAAGGCCTAGGAGAAGAGGAATGTTTTTGCCTGGTGCCTAAAGATATGCAGTGAAGGCGCCAGGCAAGCTTCCCTGGGGAGAGCATTCCACCAATGTGGAGTCACCACAGTAAAGGCCTGTTCTTGTGTTGCCACCCTCCAGACCTTTTGTGGAGCAGGCACACAAGGTGATGAAGGTGATGATCACAGGGTCCGGGTTGGTGCCTATGGGCAGAGGCAGTCCTTAATAATAATAATAAACTTTTATTTATATCCTGCCCTCCCCAGCCGAAGTCGGGCTCAGGGCAGCTAACATCAGATATATAACATTAGTATAAAATCAAACAAAATTAAATTACCTCCTAAAAACAGGTCAAAATCAAATTAAAGTCTAATTAGATGGCTTTCCGCAGGTTTAGGGTTGGAAACAGTAAGAGCTCATACCTAGTGGTATTGCGGTCCTTAGATGTATCTGTTCCATTTCTATCGTGCCCTCCCTCCCAAGAAACGTAAGGTGGCAAACAGCCAAGCAGTAAAAAAAATACAATTAAAATATTGTTTATATATAGTGATGAATTGCTACTTAATTGCTCATTGCATGTTTATTTTTTAAAAATAAAAATAAATTACAGTACATTCGCTGTCTTGTTAAGTGGATTAGTCTAGGCCTGGCTTCCTCAACCTTGGCCCTCCAGATGTTTTTGGCCTACAACTCCCATGATCCCTAGCTAGCAGGACCAGTGGTCAGGGATGATGGGATTTGTAGTCTCAAAACATCCGGAGGGCTGAGGTTGAGGAAGCCTGGTCTAGGCCACAGTGAGGGGAAAGTCTTAGGCAAAGTTTACCCTATACTTTCAAAGCACATTCTTTCCCTTAAAGAATTCTGGACACTGTGGTTTATCTCACACAGAGTTACAGTTCCCAGCAACTACAGCTCCCAGAATTCTTTGAGGGACAGAACATGCTGTGAATGTGCTTTGCAGCCTTAATGAATGCAGAAAACTTCAGTCTCCTACCAATTTCAAAGCAAGCTCATTCCTTGAAGAGAAGCACTGGGCTCAAATGGTTTAAAAGCATATTTTTAAAAGCGTGTACGTTTGTTCACTTACGTTTCATGAGTCCCGAAAAAGAAGATGGGGTACTTATTTGCGGGAGGTTTCACGGCTCCCTCGGGGAGTTCGTCAATCTGTTGGAAAGAAACAGATGTGGGCTCATTACCAAATGTCCAATGAGTCGGACGGTAAGGGAGGACTGGCTGCAAATTTCAAAGAACACGGCATAATGGACAATGCAGCTGGCCAGCTCAGGGATTCCTGAACATTCATGGCTGGTACATGAGCCAGTTCAGACCCTCCAAGTGTCCCTATTTTCCAGGTACAGTCCTGGATTTCCAGAAGCTGTCCTGGTTTCTGATTTGATCCCTGAATGTCCCGCTTTTCCTGAGGAAGTCCCTATTTTCATCAGAGTATGGAGTTATGTCAGGGGTCAGCAACCCTTTTCAGCCGTGGGCCGGTCCACTGTCCCTCAGACTTTGTGGAGGGCCGGACTATATTTTCGGGGGGGAAATGAACGAATTCCTATGCCCCACAAATAACCCAGAGATGCATTTTAAATAAAAAGCACACATTCTACTCATGTAAAAACACCAGGCAGGCCCCACAAATAACCCAGAGATGCATTTTAAATAAAAGGACACATTCCTGGACCGTCCGGGGGCCAGATTTAGAAGGTGATGGGGCCAGATCCGGCCCCTGGGCCTTAGTTTGCCTACCCATGAGTTATGTGATCCCATGAGCCAAGGAGATAAGTACCATATTTTTCCGTGTATAACACCCCCCCGTGTATAAGACGACCCCTGTTTTTGGAGACGCCCCAAATTAAGGAAATGGGGGGAGATTGCCCAGGGTTGTTCAGCTTATTTTTTTGGGGGGGGGGATTGCACAGAGTTGTTGAGCTTTTGGGGACGGGGGATTGCCGCCAATCGCTCACCCGCAGGACCGCCACTGCCAATCGCACACCACTCAGAAGAAATAAATCGTCAAAAGCAGCCGCCAATCACATGTCCAATTGACAGAGCAGCAGCCAATCGTCAGCAGGCCTTGCTGCCGCGGCCACCAATCAACCGCCCAATCGCTGCTGACAATCTCCTGCTCACGGCTGCCACCAATTGACCGTCCCCCCTTTGTATATAAGACGACCCCCAATTTTTAGCATTTCTTTTTTATATAAAAAAACTGTCTAATACACGGGAAAATTCGGTAACTAGACAACCTTTAAAAGGCATCTGAAAGCGGCCCTGTATAGGGAAGAGAGCAAAAGGGGAGAGTCCTGTGGAGCTCATATCTTGCTTGTGGACTTCCTATAGGCATCTGGTGGCCACTGTGAGAACCGGAAATTGGACTAGATGGCCCCTTTGTCTGACCCAGCAGGTTCTTCTCATGTTCTTAGAATGGGGTAGCTGTGTACAAACACACCTCGATGTGACTGGCACTTGGTAGAACCCCCGCTTTCATTTCAGGGGGAAATGTGAACATCTGTAAATATTTGCTCGCATGAGAAACTGACAGTGGGAATGTACTAGGACAGGAGTGGCCAGCTTCCAAGAGAATGCGATCTACTTGTGGAATTAAAAACTGGCAGTAATCTACCCCTGTTTTGGGGGGGTTCGGGAGGCATAAGTTGCTTAGCTTTTGGGGGTGGGTGGGGGGCAAAATGTTTTTACATTCTTTTGGGGTCAAAGAGAAACTTGCCGAAGGATCGCTGGGGGAAAACCAGCCTCAGTTTCTAAACTCCAGCTTCCATTCTCCAACAATGGAGGGGCGAGGGGCTGGGGCCGGAAGGGGGCCAGCGGTCCACCGCAATTGACCAAAACTTTGCAGGGATCAACCAGTAGATTGCGATAGACCTGTTGGACATCCCTGTGCTAGGACAAAACCCTGTCCAGCATAAATTGAGTATGAATGGTCAGTTTTATTTAAGATAAGACAGCATTACCAGAGTCAGAAAACTGATCAAGTGGCCATCTATAAATATCTAGGGGTATGACTTTTTGCAAACAAGAGCTTCAAGGCTCAAATGCAGTGACTGCATGTGGATGCTGCAATAAATCATAGTTTTGTGCAACGGGAATGAGCTCTCTCCTGGGATCACACATACTTCCATCCTCTCCTGCACAGAGTTCTGAGACTTTCACTTCTGCTATTAGTTAACTACAGCTTCCTATGTGGTGGAAATTGGGAACAAGCAAAATATGTCAAGGTCGATATTGTTCCAAGGTCCCTTCATTCTGCAAGGAGGTGGACTAGATGCCTTGAAAAGCCCCTCAGAACTATGAGATGGGGAAAAAGGGATGAGCAGGAAAGTGGAGACCACAATTTTGGGCATGGCAAGCAAAGGTCACCCACAAATTCTAGATCCCTGTCCTTAAAATCCCCTTCTTTACGGTTTTTTTCTTTTGCACGTTAGTTTTAGCCAATAGATGGCCTTCAAGAAAAAGAAAAAAAGGCACCCATCTCTTCCAAATTAAAAACAACAACAATTCCCTGTTGGAAATGAGGTGGGCAATTATGTGCAAGCCAAAAATATGTGCTTAAAAATATTGCTCACATTTGTATTTGTCCCTTTCTCCAGGGAACTCAAGACACAGCAACCCTGTGAGGTGGGCTTGATCAGGCAGGGTTATTAACTACAGGGGGGAGAGCCTAAATGCCGAGAGCTGGATCCCCTCTCTGGCTGTGCCCCCCAATATAAGAACTGGGGTTTGGGGAGCTGACCCATCAGAGACACAACTGCAGGACCAGTGAGACATGATCATGAATTTTGTGAGGGAACGTCTGAAAAGGCTCTACATGCCGCCTTTGAATGCTTTGGTCTGTTTTCTCCCTGAGAGAGCCATACGGCTAAAAATGGGGGGGGGACAAACCCCCCAAAACACCCCCACACAAGAATGTGCTGTAACACATGCACAGTCCCCATCGGCCACAACAACTCCCTGGCATTTTGCTAGCTGGATGGCCTCAGCGCCAGAGGAAAGCTGCTGCTATTTTCCCACTCAGGGAACCGTGAGGAGGACAGCAGCCATGATTGCAGAAAACCCCCCTCCTTCCATCCCTCAGACCAGCCCTGTTCACTCCCCGAAGCTTTTGTTATGGCGAACTCCTTCCCCGAGCATGATTGGCTGCTTCTCGCGGTGTTGGCGGAGACCCTATAGCGAGGGGGGGTGTAGAGAGAAAGAAACCCCCTCAATGCTTGGAGCTACGGAACAAAAGGCAGATAAGAGCAGCATCCTCTGTTAGTCAAATCGACAGGAGAGGCGGCCCCCATTCCACCGAGGGAAATAATGCAGATTCTGAAGTGCCGGCTATAATAATCACCACCCACAACCAGAGTGCAGGTTTGGTCTGAAGCAGCAAAATCGACTCCTTTCGCTCCTCCTGCCCACTGTGCATGAATACAAGATCCATGCTGGCAGCAGAGCGTGCGGCCATTTCCATCAGGTCTGCCTAAACAGATACAGAAAGCTTTTCAGAAACAGAACACAGCTGTTCAGCAGCCTCCCTCATTGCTGGAGAAGAAAGGAACCCGAGTGGGGATTTTTAGGGAGGGGGGCAGGGAGATACTCCATCCCCCTTGAATCCTCAGTAGGGTCAGAATTCAGCTCCTCCCTGCTGCTGTTTGAAAGCTCAAAGTACAGTGGTACCTTGGTACTCAAACAGCTTGGCTCCCGAACAAATTGGCTCCCAAATGCCACAAATCTGGAAGTGAGTGCTCTGGTTTGTGAACGTTTTTTGGAAGCCGAATGTCCAACGCGGCTTCTGATTGGCTGCAGGAAGCTCCTGCAGCCAATTGGAAGCCAAGCCTTGGTTTTCGAACTGTTTTGGGAGTCAAACAGACTCCCAGAATGGATTTAGTTCGAGAACCAAGGTACCACTGTATACAAATACAAACCATGTCTTCCCCCACATTAATATATACAGGGAGTGGCATCCTACTTTGGCCATACTTAGAGTAGACCTCGTGAAATTAATCCACCTAAGTTAATCATGTCCAGGGCTTCCCTCCTCCCCAGCCGGAACTCGATGGAACTCGATTCCAGCACCTCTCAGGTGGGCGCCATCGCTATTATAAGAGAACAAGGGAGGTGTCCACGGTGGGTTCTGGGAACCTCTTTTTCTAGAAAAACAGCACTATTGTAATTGTAATTAATTTAATTTGCATACCACCCTCCATCCAAAGTTCCAAGGCTGTTCTACCTGATGTTTTCCACCTCACTTTGCCTGGCCGGCTTCTGTTTCCTCTTTTTAAAGGTAAAGGGACCCCTGACCATTCGCTCCAGTCGTGACGGACTCTGGGGTTGCAGCGCTCATCTCGCTTTACGAGGGAGCCGGCGTACAGCTTCCGGGTCATGTGGCCAGCATGACTAAGCCGCTTCTGGCGAACCAGAGCAGCGCACAGAAATGCCGTTTACCTTCCCGCCGGAGTGGTACCTATTTATCTACTTCCACTTTGATGTGCTTTCAAACTGCTAGGTTGACAGGAGCAGGGACTGAGCAACAGGAGCTCACCCCGTCACGGGGATTCGAACCGCCGACCTTCTGATCGGCAAGTCCTAGGCTCTGTGGTTTAACCCACAGCGCCACCCGCATCCCAAGGAGACTGGAAAGGGATTCTTCTTTTTAGAGCAAAATGTACTCATTCCTTCAGCCACTTCCCATTTCTTCCGTCTTAATTGTTGTGTTTCCTTTGCTGGCCAAACGGAACTTTTATTTTTTGCAACGTGGCACAGCAAACTGCACCTGATATCCCACATTAGGCCTAAACCCGTATGAATGGCACTGTTATTTTCTGCATCTGAAACAGGTGTTTTCCTGTCCGTTAAAAACGCTGATGTGAACATTTTCTCTTTCGCTCATTCACTTTAGAAGGACAGGGAAGATATAACACTTTTTAAGAAGATGGGATTATTCTGCCTTCAAAGATGAATATATATATATGAGCATCTCTCTATAAGAAAGAGGAATCAGCAAAAAAAGAAAACAAGGCCGATCAGTGGCGTAGCGTGGGGGGTGCAGGGGGGGGGGCCGGCCGCACCGGGCGCAACATCTGGGGTTAGGGCAAATCCATGGGTTAGGGGGCGCAAATCCACAGGTTAGGGGGCGCAAATCCATGGGTTAAGGGGCGCAAATTACTTGCCTTGCCCCGGGTGCTGACAACCCACGCTACGCCACTGAGGCCGATTTGAACAGGCGGAAAAGTGGTGCATTTGAAAATCACCAGAAAAATAACCAAAGGAGGCAAGTAATAGCAAAGAAAAGCCTCTCTCTTCCTGTCACTGTACCTCTTAGGGCTAAATCCTTTATCTACCCATCTGCCATCACCTAAGGCATAGCCGCTGCAACTAGTTCAGGCTTCCTCAACCTTGGCCCTCCAGATGTTTTTGGCCTACAACTCCCATGATCCCTAGCTAACAGGACCAGTGGTCAGGGATGATGGGAATTGTAGTCTCAAAACATCTGGAGGGCCGAGGCTGAGGAAGCCTGAACTAATTCATTGCTTTCTGCTTTTTAAGACAGTTGAAAAGCCTGCAGTCTTTTCAAGGGGGATGAGAGTAAGGGCTGCACTTTGGGCAGTGGTAAAGGTAAAGGTACCCCTGCCCGTACGGGCCAGTCGTGTCTGACTCTAGGGTTGTGCGCTCATCTCACTTAAGAGGCCGGGAGCCAGCTCTGTCCGAAGACACTTCCGGGTCACGTGGCCAGCGTGACGAAGCTGCTCTGGTGAGCCAGCACCAGCGCAGCACACGGAAACGCCGTTTACCTTCCCGCTATAAAGCGGTACCTATTTATCTACTTGCACTTAAGAGTGCTTTCGAACTGCTAGGTGGGCAGGAGCTGGGACCGAACGACGTGAGCTCACCCCGCCGCGGGGATTCGAACCGTCGACCATGTGATCGGCAAGTCCTAGGCACTGAGGTTTTACCCACAGCGCCACCCGCTGTGGGCAGTGGACCACCCAATAATAAATGGATTTATGAACGGCCCTTCCTCCAAAACTTCAGATGGGTGTACATTCCTTGCATCATCCCCAGTTTCTTCATCACAACCGATCCTGTGAGGTGGGTCAGGCTCAGAGATGCTGCTGACTGCTCCAAGGTTATCCAATCAGCTTTATTGTTGGGGGCAGGATTTGAACCCATTGTTTTACATAGTGTACGGGCGAGGTTTTTGTGTCAGCGTCACGTGGGTAGGTTCTCTTTCTGTTCATGTATTCATTTTCATTGGCATTGAGAGGTTGGTTGCCTTCAGATGACTGTGGTGAGCTGTTTGCATGTCTGCGTGGAACAGGCATAGTCAAACTCGGCCCTCCAGATGTTTTGGGACTACAACTCCCATCATCCCTAGCTAACAGGACCAGTGGTCAGGGATGATGGGAGTTGTAGTCCCAAAACATCTGGAGGGCCGAGTTTGCTTATGCCTGGTGTGGAGCGTTGTTGGGTCATGTTAACCATATTGATTCCTACTTGAAGACCCTGTTCTCCTCTCTGCATACAGCAACCTGCGCCAGGCTGAGTAGCTGCATATAAGTGGCCCTCTAAATCTCAACAGATCATTATTTACCTCTCCAAGCCCCATTCCAAACTGAATATATTTATGACAAAGTTTATTATATCATTTGAACGGCGTTAGGATCCATGGAGATAGTGGTGCTCTATAAAGCAAATTACTCTCCACGAAGAAGGCAGGCACTCTGGTGTAGCCACCAGCATGTTAAGAGTTGCAGCTGGTAGCTCCAGGTTCGAATCCTGGCACCTGAACTAGCCTCACGCCCAGGGGAATCACTATGCCTATCTTTTGAGGCATCCTCAAGAGTAGGGCTGTGGAATAAATCGCCATATCCTTGAGCGTTGAAATAGCATTGTGATAAATGTTTCTACAAGACAATATACCAGGTGGAGACTTAACAGCTTCCCAGGGGGTAGCTCAGCTGAACAGATATGGCAAAGTAAACAAAGAATATAAGCAAAGAACTGAAAAGCTCTTCTTTCTTCCCTCACAATCACCCCCACCAGTGGAAAAAAAGAGGGGGAGAATTTTTAGTTTCTGGTGGTGTTTATGTTGTTGGTTTCCCGCAAATACCTTTCCTCCATATTAAAAATGAAGGGTTAATAATAATAATAATAATAATAATAATAATAATAATAATAGTAATAATAATTAAAGGAGACTATCTTTTTGCTTGCTTGCCCTCCCTCCCTCCCTTTGATAAAAAGGGAGAAATTGGTGGGATGATTGATCGGCTTTTGGGGGGGGCCCTTCTGTGTGTGGGGGTGGAATGGAGGGGAGAAGATTTAGCTGGCTGCCATATGCTGAAATGGGAGGTTGGGTATCATGTGAGAATGATGGGGAGTGTTTTTCAGTAAGCAGTGCAAGCAAATGCGTGGCTACTCACAAGCAAGCCCTACTGAGTTCAATGAGGCTTACTCCCAGGAAAATAGAAGTAAGTTTAGTTGAAGTCAGCAGGGCATATGCATGCACAGATTCCACTTAGACCCCTGAGTGGGGAAGCAGATGCGACTTGACTAGTAAATCGCTTAAACTACTCGTAAGTAAGTTGAAAATATATTAAATAAATTCTATAGAAGCTGTTTAAAAAAATAAAAATAATTCAGTCTACTACTTCCTTACATTTTAAACTTCTCATAAATAAGCTGAAAATATATTAAATATATTATACAGAAGCTGTTGTTTTTTTTTTTAAAAAAATCAATCTACTACAGTGGTACCTCGGGTTACATATGCTTCAGGTTACATACGCTTCAGGTTACAGACTCCGCTAACCCAGAAATATTACCTCGGGTTAAGAACTTTGCTTCAGGATGAGAACAGAAATTGTGCTCTGGCAGCATGGCGGCAGCAGGAGGCCCCATTGGCTAAAGCCGTGCTTCAGGTAAAGAACAGTTTCAGGTTAAGTACGGACCTCTGGAACGAATTAAGTACTTAACCCGAGCTACCACTGTATTTCCTTACATTTCGCTTAAACTACTCGTAAATAAGTTGAAAATATATTAAATATATTATATAGAAGCTGTTTGTTTGTTTGTTTTTTAAAATCAATCTACTACTTCCTTACATTTTAAGGCCCTCCACTGCTGCAGATATATACCATGATATACCGAGACATCGTTATATTTAGCTGGTGATATACAGGTATCGCGATGTTGAAAACCAGATATGTCCCAGCCCTACTCAAGAGCCCTTAACAGGGAACTGAAATAATAAGAACCACAGTAAGATGGGGTTGGTGTTTTTTTTTGCAAGTCTAAGAATCCGGCCACAAAGCACAGTAGCTGGGCAGAGGGTGGACTGCTTCAGACCTGGCAAACATCCAGGTCTTTAAGCATCATGGCAACCTTCACTAGATTCCTTCAAAACCCTCCTAGCTGGCACCCTGGAGACCGAACAGAACTGTCTCCAAAAATAGCACCAAGACGCAAACTCCCAATAGACTCTCTCTCTCTAAAAAATACGGCTAACCTATTCCTAACTGCTCTGTGCTTAATTCTACTAGCTTTCCCTCCCTGTCTACTCACTAGCAAAATTACACCAGCAAGGTTGATCTTTCCTGCCTTCCGAGGCATGGACCCCTTTCTTAAATCAATTCTGCCATATACAAGTAAATGTGGATGTTTAGAAAGCGGTGGGGGGTGCGTGGGTGTTTTGCGGGTTTCCCATGGGCATTTGGTTGGCCACTGCGAGAAAAGGATGCTGAACTAGATGGGACATGATCCTGATCCAGCAGGCTCTTCTTATGTTCTCTAGGTGTGTGCTTATTGTGCTGCTGTAATTCCTTGTGTTCAAGCATGGTTCAAGCCCATTATAAGCAGGATACAGCAACTTGCAGTGTTTTTCTACATGTCCCCCCCCCCCCCCCGTCTTCTTCTTCTTGTGGTCTATATTGCAACTGCTTTTCTTTTAAAACTTTGGGTTGGTATTTAGATGACTGTCCTTCTTGGGGTGGTAAACCTTTGGATGTTGAGATGAAAAAGTGGGGTACACATTTTCACAATATAAATACATAGATAAAAATGCAGCCATACAGCACTTTCATACCCTAACAACTGAAATGACCAGTCAAATCTTTGGGCAGAGGCATAGGAACATAGGAAACTGCCTTATGCTGAGTCAGAGCATTGGTCCATCTAGTTCAGTCTTGTCTACAGTGTGGCAGACTCTCCAGGAGATCGGACTGGGCATGTCTCTCAGCCATGCTTGAAGATTGAACTTTCTCTCTTTTCTACTGTCCACTGTGCAACCAGCTACGTAAATGCATGTTATCCCCCTTTCGGGGTAGTTTAACATCATGGCACAATGAAAGTATCAGATTCTGCGCCCTCTCCGATTGCATGGAGCCCGGACAGCCCCGTGGTTTTCCACGGATCTGAGGGCAATGAAACAATCGTTGAGACGGCTAGAGCGCCGGTGGCGGAGAACTCATTCCGAATCTGACCGGACACAGGTTAGAGCTCAACGTCGAGCCTACCAAGTGGCGATAGCGACGGCGAAGAAGAATTTCTTCACCGCCTCTATTGCATCTGCAGAAAACAGCAGCAGGAGACTTTTTCAGGTGGTTCACAATTTAGCGGAACCACCTGCAACATCGGGGCCCAGTACGGGCCACATGTTCTCCTGCAATGACTTTGCAAAGTTTTTTGCAGATAAAATCGCTCAGATTCGGGAAGAAGTAGACTCCACCGTGGGAGCAGGGCCGGGGCGGGAGAGTGCTAGAGTTCTGTCTAGTCAAGTTGAGTGGGATCAATTCCAATCTGTTACCTCCGAGGATGTGGACAGGCTGCTTGGACGAGTGAAACCAACCACCTGTCTCCTGGATCCTTGCCCATCCTGGCTTATAAAAGCTAGCCGGGAAGGACTGGGCAATGGGCTTCGTGGGGTGGTGAATGCTTCCCTCCGTGAGGGAGCCTTCCCAGACCCGCTGAAAGAGGCGGTTATTAAACCGCTTCTTAAAAAACCATCTTTAGATGCGGCCACGATGGCCAACTATCGCCCAGTCTCAAATCTTCCATTCCTGGGCAAGGTGATTGAGCGAGCGGTTGCCGAACAACTCCAGGCACGCCTGGAAGAAGCGGACCATTTGGATCCCTTCCAGTCGGGATTCAGGCCTCATCATGGGACTGAAACTGCCTTGGTCGCACTGGTTGATGATCTCCGGCGGGCTAGGGACAAAGGTGAGAGCTGTTTCCTAGTTCTGCTGGATCTCTCAGCGGCGTTTGATACCATCGACCATAGCATCCTTCTGGACCGTCTTGAGGGGCTGGGAGCTGGGGGCACTGTTATACAGTGGTTCCGCTCCTTCCTCCTGGGCCGTGTTCAGAAAGTGGTGGTGGGGGATGAGTGTTCAGACCCCTGGGCTCTCACTTGTGGGGTGCCTCAGGGTTCTGTCCTCTCCCCCATGCTTTTCAACATTTACATGCAGCCGCTGGGAGAGATCATCAGGAGGTTTGGGCTGGGTGTTCATCAGTATGCGGATGATACCCAGCTCTACCTCTCTTTTAAATCAGAACCAGTGAAGGCGGTGAAGGTCCTGTGTGAGTGTCTGGAGGCGGTTGGAGGATGGATGGCGGCTAACAGATTGAGGTTGAATCCTGACAAGACAGAAGTACTGTTTTTGGGGGACAGGAGGCGGGCAGGTGTGGAGGATTCCCTGGTCCTGAATGGGGTAACTGTGCCCCTGAAGGACCAGGTGCGCAGCCTGGGAGTCATTTTGGACTCACAGCTGTCCATGGAGGCACAGGTCAAATCCGTGTCCAGGGCAGCTGTTTACCAGCTCCATCTGGTACGTAGGCTGAGACCCTATCTGCCTGCGGACTGTCTCGCCAGAGTGGTACATGCTCTGGTTATCTCCCGCTTGGACTACTGCAATGCACTCTACGTGGGGCTACCTTTGAAGGTGACTCGGAAACTACAACTAATCCAGAATGCGGCAGCTAGACTGGTGACTGGGAGCGGCCGCCGAGACCATATAACACCGGTCTTGAAAGACTTGCATTGGCTCCCAGTACGTTTCCGAGCACAATTCAAAGTGTTGGTGCTGACCTTTAAAGCCCTAAACAGCCTCGGTCCAGTATACCTGAAGGAGCGTCTCCACCCCCATCATTCTGCCCGGACGCTGAGATCCAGCGCCGAGGGCCTTCTGGCGGTTCCCTCATTGCGAGAAGCAAAGCTACAGGGAACCAGGCAGAGGGCCTTCTCGGTAGTGGCGCCCACCCTGTGGAACGCCCTTCCAGCAGATGTCAAAGTGATAAATAACTACCTGACATTCAAGAGACATCTTAAGGCAGCCCTGTTCAGGGAAGTTTTTAACATGTGATATTTTATTGTATTTTTGGTTTTTATGGAAGCCGCCCAGAGTGGCTGGGGAGGCCCAGCCAGATGGGCGGGGTATAAATAATAAATTATTATTATTATTATTATTATTATTATTATTATTATTATTATTATTATTCTAGCTGTCTGATATTAACCTGGAGGTAACTGTTAGAATTCCTGCTCCATGATTGCAGTTGTGGGATTGTTGTCTTTCACATGACGGTGTATGTTTTGACTCCACAGAGTGGGAAGTGACGGAGACAGGATGTTTGTGTTACTGTGTTGCGTGAAGTGGGACTATTGCCGTTTGTTCTTTTATCTTTGCTGTCTGATGCCAATGTTCTTTTCTGTTTACAATTTATCTGTAAATATTCAGTAAACCATTTCCATTTTTTATATAAAATGTTTGTATTCTCGATTTCTTATTCTTCAGTAAGTATCGCCATTTCTGCATATTCCATAAGTTTTATTTCCATTCTTCCTTTGCTGGGATTTCAAAATTTTGTATATGGATGTTTTAAGATGGCCTATATTTGCAATGCCTAATAAAGGTTTGGAAAAAGAAAGAAGGCATTTTCTTTTAAGCAAAGTATCATCTTTTGTTTATTAGATTGCAACTTACTCTCCTCTCAGTAAACCTTCTGCACTGAGCAGTGTGGATTCTTATTGAAATTTAACTGTTTTAAAAACCAGATTACAAATTCCATAGCTGATTGATATCCCTAGGAAAAGAATACATACTTCTTATCTTAATGATCCATAGCAATGGTAGATGCTGAACACCCACAAATTGCCGTATTTTTCGCTCTATAAGACACACCAGACCATAAGACGCACCTAGTTTTTGGAGGAGGAAAACAAGAAAAAAAATATTCTGAATCCCAGAAGCCAGAACAGCAAGAGGGATCGCTGCTTTCACTGCGCAGCGACCCCTCTTGCTGTTCTGGCTTCTGGGATAGCTGCGCAGCCTGCATTCGCTCCATAAGATGCACACACATTTCCCCTTACTTTTTAGGAAGGAAAAAGTGAGTCTTATAGAGCAAAAAATATGGTAGTTCAAATGTTTCCTGACCAATGTGATGCAATTGCTAAACTACCCAGGGCCACTGTGAAAGACTGGCAACAACCCTATGGAAGAACAGAACCCAGAACAAATCCTGTCTTTTAATTTAAAAGGCAGCAGGGAGCACTTCACACGAGATAATAATTCAGAAGTCCAACATAACACACAATGGGTAACATCCAATATAATCCAACATAAAACCCACTGGTTAACTGGAATGGGTTCTCCTGTATGTCAGCCCATTTTTTACTGACTACTGTAAAAGGTAAAAGACCCCTGGACGGTTAAAGTCACCAGTCAAAGGTGACTATGAGGTTGTGGCGCTCATCTTGCTTTTCAGGCCGAGGGAGCCAGTGTTTGTCCACAGACAGCTTTCTGGATCATGTGGCCAGCAGGACTAAACCGCTTCTGGCACCACGGAACACCGTGACGGAAACCAGAGCACACGGAAATGCCATCTACCTTCCCGCCGCAGCAGTACCTATTTATCTACTTGCACTGGTGTGCTTTCAAATTGCTAGGCTGGCAGGAGCTGGGACAGAGCAACGGGAGCTCACCCCATCACGGGGATTCAAACCGCCGACCTTCCGATCGGCAAGCCCAAGAGGCTCAGTGGTTTAGACCACGGTGCCACCCACGGCCCTCTTAACTACCCTAAGCATTTCCAGTGATGCTCTTTTTTAAAAAAAAAACAAACACAGTATGTTTTTGCAGAGAGAAACAGCAGTAAATGATAATGGTAACTTCTGGGTTGATTCTCAAGCTGGAGATCTTTGGAATGGAATAAACAGAAACAGCAGGAACACTGCTGATTGTAAGCTTTCCCATTTATAGCATGATGATCACAATCTTGTCTACTCAGAACAGGAGCTGAAGTGGTTGCCTCAGGGTGGCAGGCTCCTGGGGGTGGTTCTACAGCACCTGGCACCCTCCAATCACTAGTGTTGGTTGCCCACCACTGCTGGGTGCATGCCGCCACCTCCAGCTTCTCCACCACTGCGACTATGTCTCCTGTGGCCATGCCTTTCCTGCTGCCACAGCTCGCCAGCCGCTGCGCCTCCTGCCCGCCTGGAGGCAGCCCAGGGAAGACCCAGCACACTGGCTTGGCGGCAAGAGGGCCGCAGCAGCGGCAGGGCTTGGCCACAGGGAAGAGGTGTGGTCGCAGTGGCGGAGGAACATGTGGAGGTGAGTGGCTGGATGCAGAGGAGGGGTGGGAGGCCCCAGCTGGGGAACCCCCAAGGGAACCCCCAGTGGAAGAAGGTTCAGAGCCAGGGGATTGGTGGAGGGATGACGATGAGCAGTCAGTGGGAGAAGAAGGAGAGGACTGGGGGGAGGAGGTGTCAGAAGCTGAAGAGGTAACAGGGTTTAGTGAGCACGAAGATGCTATGGCAGAGAGCAGTCCAGGCTCAGAGGCAGAGGCAGAAGCAGAGGTGGGGTGGTGGAGCAAGAGGCAAAGTGGAGGCTGGTTGTTGAAGAAGCCAGGGAAGTTCCCCCTCCTGGTCATAGCTGTCAACTTTCAGATTTGAAAATAAGGGATCAGCAGCCTCACCTGTCCCGGGGACAGTCTACGGGATATCTAACAATCCGGGATAGCAGCGGGAAGCAGTGGGAAACGGCGCTGAAATAAGGGAATTTCTCATAAAAAAAAGGGAAGGTTGACAGCTATTCTCCTAGTGTGACCAACTTCCCTCCACCACCACTCCCAGCCTCCCAGAACTTGCAGAGGAATGAAGAGGTCGGAGCAATGAGAGGAAAGACGAAGGAGCCTTAGGCTGCTGGGGGAGGAGACTTAGAGAGCAGTGGGAAGGCAGGAACCTTCCGTCTTCAGAACTGCCTCATTGGGGCAAGAGCTACCGGGAGGAGTTGCTGTGATGACTAGGGCTGCGTTGTTTTGGTTTCCATGAACAAAGAGTTAACACTCATGTTTTCAAAATAGCTGACCGGCTCCTGATAGAGGCAGGCACTGGGCACTGGGTGCCTGGCAGAAGCCAGTGCCCAGTAGCGGGTTGTATGCCAGGAGTTTTGCCTCAAGTGGCAAAAAGTTCCAGGCTGGCCCTGACTCACAAGTAAGTTCCGCTGAAGGCAATGGGGCTTAAACAGGTGAAGACCTGGCCGGGATGGGGCAGAATAGAAAAAAATATTTGCAGTTGTTGGAGGGAAATGGGGGAGGGAATGAAATTTTCCATTCCCCCCCCCGGCCCTCTTCTTCCACATAAGCACCATTACAATTGCACCCTGTGCTATTTTTTCCTTTTCTTTTTTTGTTGGGAAATGGTGGCAGGAGGGTAGGGATGATGACTTCAGGCTTGTACCTAGGGGTTGGCTAAGTCGGCCCAGCCAAGGGCTCAAAAGCATCTCTCCTACTCTGCTTTGGGGTTGTCATTACAGTGGTACCTCGGGTTACATACGCTTCAGGTTACATACGCTTCAGGTTACAGACTCCCGCTAACCCAGCAATAGTGCTTCAGGTTAAGAACTTTGCTTCAGGATGAGAACAGAAATCGTGCTCCGGCGGCGCAGCAGCAGCAGCAGCAGGAGGCCCCATTAGTTAAAGTGGTGCTTCAGGTTAAGAACAGTTTCAGGTTAAGAATGGACCTCCAGAACAAATTAAGTACTTAACCCAAGGTACCACTGTATTCTATATGTTTTGCATGTTTTAAATAATTGCAGTTGATTTTATAACTCGGTCCAGGATACCTGAAGGAGCGTCTCCACCCCCATCATTATGCCCTGACGCTGAGGTCCAGTGCCGAGGGCCTTCTGGTGGTTCCCTCACTGTGAGAAGCAAAGTTACAGGGAACCAGGCAGAGGGCCTTCTCGGTAGTGGCACCCGCCCTGTGGAACGCCCTCCCATCAGATGTCAAAGAGATAAAGAACTACCTGACATTTAGAAGACATCTGAAGGCAGCCCTGGTTAGGGAAGTTTTTAATGTGTGACATTTTGATGTATTTTTAATCTTTGTTGGAAGCCGCCCAGAGTGGCTGGGGAAACCCAGCCAGATGGGCGGGGTACAAATAATAAAAAATTATTATTACTGTAGGGTTTCTATTGATGTAATGTGCTTTGAGGCTTTATGGTGAAGGGCAGGTTAGAAATCTTACAACCCAAAGCTGGGAAACTACCAATTGGATACAGAGTGAAGCTCGTCCGTTGTTGGTTTTTTTTGCCCAATGCACATAATTTGTTACACACACACACACACACACACACACACACACACACACACACACAACATGAGAAAACGCTGCAACCATTTCTAATTCACCAGGAACACAAAGACAAGGAAGAGATGCCACAGAAAAAAATCCAACTTTCCTCTGGCCTATCACATAGACCTCGCGGCTTACCATCAACTTGATACTTTCCGGAATATCAATCATCTGAATTTGGGGTGAGGAAGAGAGAAAGTACAAAATCGTCCAGGAGAGACACAACTTACTGATGGATTATGCTGACTATAGAAACTTCCATTCCATATCAAGAGGTGGAGGTGGCTCTGCCTTCAATATCCTTAGAGGAACTCCTGGAGGGCGGCAGGAGGTTTCCCCAGATTTGCATTGGCGGATTGACTGTTTGGCTGCATATTACAAAGTGCACTGCCTTCCCGGGCCACAGTCCAGAAAGGCATTTTGAGATCACACGGTTCTCATCCTGTTCTCATCCTGAAGCAAAGTTCTTAACCTGAGGTAATATTTCTGGGTGAGCGGAGTATGTAACCTGAAGTGTATGTAACCTGAAGCGCATGTAACCTGAGGTACCACTGTACTTTAAATGTATGGTGTGGATGTGGCCATTCTGTAGCTAGCCACACACTGACAGGACCAGAATTGGACAAAGGGCTCTGTTTTACTCACAGGGCATCCCATGACATGGCTGCTTAGAAGCACATTATTATATCCCCCTGAATTCAACTAGACCCCCCCCCCCCCGCCTTAGTTTAGCATGCATAGGATTGCAGTCATGGTGAAATACTTAGGGCACAATTTTGCCCCGATATCAAATGGGAGCAAGACAGATGATCAAAGCCTAGGTGCACAAGCATTTTTACAGGCTCTGATGCATGCATCTGACAAGTCAGGCCACAGCTTAGTGGCAGAGCACATGTTCTGCATGCATAACACCCCAGCTTCAATCTCCGGTATCTCTAGAAAAAAGAAGAGGTGCAGTGCTGGAAGAGTCCTTTTGCTGGAGAGCTGCTGTCAGTTGGAGAAGGCAGCTATTGGCTGTTTGGCATCCTGGTCTGATGCATAAGGTGCACATCTGTGCCTCAAATGTAACCACAGTGTTAACCCCTCCAGACCTGCTGGTGGTCCCCAGCATGTGAAGGGGGAAACAGGAGGCATGTCCTCTGTGTAACACTGGGAAAGCATCCGTTCTGTTCGTTAAGTAAAAGGTAAAGGTAAAGGGAAGGAAATCAGCCCTGAGTGCTCACTGGAAGGACAGATCGTGAAGCTGAGGCTCCAATACTTTGGCCACCTCATGAGAAGAGAAGACTCCCTGGAAAAGACCCTGATGTTGGGAAAGATGGAGGGCACAAGGAGAAGGGGACGACAGAGGACGAGATGGTTGGACAGTGTTCTCGAAGCTACCAGAATGAGTTTGACCAAACTGCGGGAGGCAGTGGAAGACAGGAGTGCCTGGCGTGCTCTGGTCCATGGGGTCATGAAGAGTCGGACACGACTAAACGACTAAACAACAACAACAAAAGGTAAAGGGACTCCTGACCATTAGGTCCAGTCGCGGACGACTCTGGGGTTGCGGCGCTCATCTCGCTTTATTGGCCGAGGGAGCTGGCGTACAGCTTCCGGGTCATGTGACCAGCATGACTAAGCCGCTTCTGGTGAACCAGAGCAACGCATGGAAACGCCGTTTACCTTCCCACCAGAGCGGTACCTATTTATCTACTTGCACTTTGACGTGCTTTCGAACTGCTAGGTTGGCAGGAGCAGGGACCAAACAACAGGAGCTCACTCTGTCACGGGGATTCGAACTGCCGACCTTCTGATCGGCAAGTCCTACGCTCTGTGGTTTAACCCACAGCACCACCCATGTCCCTTTCAAGAGGGCTTACTTCTGAGTAAATATGTAGATGATTAGTGACTGCAACTAGGGTAGAAAGCAGGGTCGGATTTAGGTTTGATGAGGTCCTAAGCTACTGAAGATAATGGGGCCCTTTATATGTCTAGCTGTCCTTTGTCAACAACAAACTGTCACATTTGTTTTTGTGTTGAATATATGCTATACGGTAATTTATGGACCTAATAGGTATCTAAAGCCATTTGCACACAACAAATAGGAGCCTACACAACACAAAACACTGTTGCTGTATGTAGGTTTTATTTTATCTCATATTTTGGAAATGTACATCCAGTTTTTCCCCCCCTTTAAATTTTTTGGGAGCCCCCAAGAGAGTGGGACCCTAAGCTATAGCTTGTTTAGCTTATACGTGAATCTGGCACTGGTAGAAAACATAAGTGATTTGGCAGAAAGCTTATCCCTTATAAAGACTGAATATAGTGACCCAGAGCTGCCTGAATGCAACCCAGAGCTCCACTTTTAACAACCAGTTTAGCAGGAGAAGCAATGGTCACAGCTCATCCTGCCTGCTCCTTTGCCAGTCCTTTGGTCCCCCACCCCACCCTGCTTGCTGTGCAGCATGCTGGAAGTCCAGTTCTGGGCACCACAGTTTAAGGATGCTATTGACAAGCTGGAGCTTGGAGGGCAACCAAGATGATCAAGGATCAGGAAACCAAGCCTTATGAGGAACGGTTGAGGGAGTTGGGTATGTTTAGCCTGGGAAAGAGGAGACTGAGAGGAGATAGGATAGCTATCTTCAAATATCTCAAGGGCTGTCACATGGAAGAGAGAACAAGACTGTTCTCTCCTGCTCTGGAGGGTGGGGCTCAAACCAATGGATTCAAGTTACAAGAAAGGAGATTCTGACGAAACATCAGAACTACAGTGGTACCTCAGGTTAAGTACTTAATTCGTTCCGGAGGTCCATTCTTAACCTGAAACTGTTCTTAACTTGAAGCACCACTTTAGCTAATGGGGCCTCCTGCTCCTGCCACACCGCCGGAGCCCAGTTTCTGTTCTTATCCTGAAGCAAACTTCTTAACCTGAAGCACTATTTTTGTGTTAGCGGAGTGTGTAACCTGAAGCGTATGTAACCTGAAGCGTATGTAACCCAAGGTACCACTGTAATGTTCTGACAGCTGTTGGACAGTCGAACAGTCAAGAGGATGTTGTGGACTCTCCTTCCTTGGAGGTTTTTAAGCAGAGGCTGGATGGCCATCTGTCATGGATGCTTTAGCTGAGACTCCTGCATTGCAGGGGGTTGGACTAGATGACCCTCAGGAACCCTTCCAACTTTACAATTCTTTGATTCTATGACTCTATACGGCAGGTGGGAGAGGAGAGAAAACAGAAGCTTAAGAAGAGCCACAGTGTCTCTCTCACTGAAGTAGTTTAAAGGGGCAGAGTAATTTCCTTGTGTCACAGCGTGGAAGCCACAGCTCCACATTACCATCAGGTATATATCTAATCTACCAGCATGAAAAATGAGAAACTTCACTATGAAGACATAATGAATATATTTTCCTCATTCGCTTTTCTCCCTCCTCCCTCCCAACCTTGTTTCCTTTTGTGTCGTGGCTTTTAAATTGTAAGCCCAATGGGAAGGGGACTGTTTTTATTCTTTATATTTGTAAGCTGCTCTGAAATGCATTTTTTGGCTGAAGGGTAAAAACAAAGGGACAAACTTTAAATAAATAAATCACAGCTTAGATTGTAAGCTCCTTGGGAGCAGGGACCTACCTATTTTGTCACAGCAACCATGTGCTTTAATGGCACTAAACAGGAACAACAAATGGAACAGTTCTAGACACAAGAGGGTTAAGAGAAACACGCGACTGCAGAATCGTATCAGATCTGCTTTGGAAAACAAAACAGAACCCTGTTCTGCATTATTGCAGGTTTATTGAATATGGATATGACAATAGCACCTTTATTGGCTTGCTACTCTCCCAGGATGCCTTTCAAAGTCATAGCTGGCTGACACCATTTTCAAAGGCATACTTGCCAATGCTCAGGCCAGGCAATATCTAATGCTTTCTTTAAAAGCAGCTATTTCCTGATACATTCAAAATAAACATAAAAATAAGCCTCAACTTTTAAAATCTAGTTGCACACAAACATTTGAAAATATAGTCCATGCTTGCCCCCACAAAAACCCACCACACATTACCATAAAAAACACTATGGCTTCAAACGACATTTCAGTGAAATGCAATCTACCTCATGTAAAGTACCTAGGCATCAAAGTAGCTACAGAATTATCATGACCAGTATAATGGAGCAAATCTCACTTTTAAAACCCAATGGATAGGAAACGTTTTGAATTTCAGAGAGCAATGGGGATGTTAAAAAGACTTGGACCACAGTCCTAACTAACCCCCCCCCCCAAAACCCCCCATGCTGGGAACTATAGTTTGTTAAGGTGCTGAGAATCAAAGCCCTGTGAGAGGGGAAACTACAGTTCCCAATATTTTTGGGAGGAGTGATGTGCTTTGCATTTATGGTTCTTTATATGTTGGGCAGGGCAGATGTGCGCACAACCAAAACTGTTCTGAAAGCTTTTCCTGGAGTTGATCACCTGACTTCACAGGTAAAGCTGCCTTCAAATGAAAAGCAGTTTGCCTGTTCAGCCACAGTAAAGAACAACAAACAAACAACAAACCCTGCTTTCAAAACACTTCCATCCACAGAGATATTTTATCCCTATCTATGAGTAACCAGGACTGCAGTAGAAGACCTAGTTGCAGTGCATAATTATGTGGACTTAACAGACATTGATTTCAAGGGCCTTTAGTAACCGCCGGTAAATTGCAGAAAAAGCAGGAAGCTGCCTTATGCTGTGTCCATTTGCCTATCTAGTTCAGTACTGCTTACACTGACTGGCAGCTACTCTCTAGGATTTCAGGTGGGGATTCTTTCCCAGTCCCAACTAGGGATGCCCCAGATTTGAACCTAAGTCTTTCTGGATCAGTGTTTCCCAAACTTAGGTCTCCAGCCATTTTTTTTGGGGGGGGGGGACTACAATTCCCATCATCCCTGACCTCTCGTCCTGCTAGCTAGGGATGATGGGAGTTGTAGTCCAAAAAAAAGCTAAAGACCCAAGCTTGGGAAACACTGTTCTGGATGAAGAACAGGTGTTACACCACTGGGATCCAGCCATTCTTTCAAGTGCTGTGGTGCTATAAAGCATGGATAAAGAGTTCTTTTTGTGTCCTGTATTTTAGATTGGAAGCTCTCAGGAAGTGGGGAGCTGTGATTGATCTGACGTCACCCCCTTTGGGAACCTTTCCGGAGGAAGAGCAGGTCAGAAAAGCTTTGAAAAAATAAGTAATATCTCAATATTGTGAAATGGGGGCAACATTGAGAGGCTGTGGCTTCCCTAAGGTCTCCAAGTGATTTCCAGCCTGAGCTAAGATGTGAAGCTGGATTTAGTGGCTCATAACATATTAAGAGGGACATGGGTGGTGCTGTGGGTTAAAGCACAGAGCCTAGGACTTGCCGAACAGAAGGTCGGCGGTTCGAATCCCCGCGACGGGGTGAGCTCCTGTTGCTCGGTCCCTGCTCCTGCCAACCTAGCAGTTCGAAAGCACATCAAAGTGCAAGTAGATAAATAGGTACCGCTCCGGCGGGAAGGGAAATGGCATTTCCGTGTGCTGCTCTGGTTTGCCAGAAAGGGCTTAGTCCTGCTGGCCACATGACCCGGAAGCTGTATGCCGGCTCCCTCGGCCAATAAAGCGAGATGAGTGCCGCAACCCCAGAGTCGGTCATGACTGGACCTAATGGTCAGGGGTCCCTTTACCTTTTAACATATTAAGAACATAGGAAAAGCCTGACTAGATTGCACCAATGGTCCATAGCTGGGCATTCAGGGAAGCTCAAACACAGAAAATGAACATTGGTGCCGTTAGGTAATTTTAGACTATGGACTGCATGACCTTATACTCATACAGTCTCTCTCTCTCTCTCTCTCTCTCTCTCTCTCTCTCTCTCTCTCTCTCTGTGTGTGTGTGTGTGTCTACAGATGCTAAAGTGCATTATTTCACATGGTAACCCTGCTTTGCTAAATTCAGAGGGACTTTTCACTTTTAACTATGGCAAGATGGATAGCTTTAGCCAATGACACTATGTCTCAAGCAGTGATAGAAACTCGGAGATATACATGGTACCTCTGGTTAAGTACTTAATTCGTTCCGGAGGTCCGTTCTTAACCTGAAACTGTTCTTAACCTGAAGATACACTTTAGCTAATGGGGCCTCCTGCTGCTGCTGCACCGCCACCATTCGATTTCTGTTCTCATCCTGAAGCAAAGTTCTTAACTAGAGGTACCATTTCTGGGTTAGCGGAGTCTGTAACCTGAAGCGTATGTAACCTGAGATACCACTGTATAAGCCAGGCACCAAAGGGCTCCTTAAACCAAGGTTACAGTCGCCAAAACAGAATAGCTAGTTGCCATTTTGGAGGAAGACAGCTCTAAAGTCTTATTTTTCAAATGATGGACTGACTGCGATTGATCATCAGTTAAACATCCGGCTAGTTCAGATGGCAACCTTGAGCTGGGTGAAGAACTTTGAGAACTGAAAGAAGAAAAGTCACATGATCCAGAGAAGAGTCCTGGCCTATTCCAACCTCTTTTTCTGAATGGTGACACAGATCATTCATAACTAAGAATATTCTTCACAACTGTGAGCAAGGCAGTGGGGTGGGTTAAGTGAAGACAAGCGACAACAATGAACTATAATGTTGTTTACTGCTCCTGCTCAGGCGGCACAGAAAAAGCATTTGGGTTCCTGAGATTCATTCCAATGGTGCAGATAAAATATAACTGATAGAATTCTACAGGGTGTGGTATTAGTGTGTGAAAACAGTCAAGATCCAATGATCCCCAGGCATGCATCTCCAGATGGGGGAGATGTTGGGTGCCGCTGTCCTGGCCACTTGGTCACAAGTAGTTGATAAAAAGGTAAAGGTACCCTTGACCATTAAGTCCAGTCATGGATGACTCTGGGTTTGCGGTGCTCATTTTGCTCTATAGGCCGGCATTTGTCCGCAGACAGCTTCTGGGTCATGTGGCCAGCATGACTAAGCCGCTTCTGGTGAACCAGAGCAGCGCACGGAAACACCATTTACCTTCCTGCTGGAGTGGTACCTATTTATCTACTTGCACTGGTGTGCTTTTGAACTGCTAGGTGGGCAGGAGCTGGGACCGAGCAATGGGAGCTCACCCCATGGTGGGGATTCGAACCACAGACCTTCTGATCGGCGGGCACTTGGTTAATTTTGAACACTGGTCTCAAGGTCTTAAGAAGCTGCCTGATGCTATGTCAGCTCACTGGTCCATCTAGCTATTGCCTACACTGACCGGCAGTAGCTCTCCAGGATTTCAGGCAGGGAACTTCTGCATGCAATGCCTGGTGTGCCCCTGAGCTATAACCTTTCCCTAAGGCTTGCACAGATGAATGTCTTTAGTGACACAGATTCTTGTCCTTCTTTGGCAACCCAGCCCTAACAACAACAACAGCAGCAGCAGCAACAACAACAGTCTGTTAGCATCTTTCATGAAATCTAGTAGGCCTGCATTATTAAAAGTAAGGGTTCCCAGTCCATCTTATCTTATGTGCTAACAGCTGTACCTTTCAGAGCTGTGACCTAATCTATTTCAAATCTCCTGTTCCTCTTGAAGTCTAAAATGCCAGCGCATCATTTTCACCATATATCGTGGAAGGCTGCACTCACAAGTCGCATTTAAATTGATTTTATTTATTTTATTTTACGCATCTCGTCCCCCCTGCCTTCTGCACAGGTCTGCAATGGAAAAGTAAAACCCATTTTGGCTAGGGTGAAAATTTAATTGAAGAATCGCCTCCTGCCTGTCATTCATTAACAGCATTCTCATTCCAGGCTTAAAGGCATTCATCCCAGGGAAGACATGCCAAATTCCAGGCATGATGCCCTTTCTCCCAGGTTGTAAGTGTGCCAAAAACAGCAAACACAGGTGTATTTGGGAAGGTGGGCCGGCAAAATTTGTGTGCGCTTAGTGATCTACATGAAATTATTTGCAAAGTTGAGCTAAAGGTGTGTGAGGCCATTTTAAATTACATCTTACATTTCTGACATTTATATACTCCTGTTTCCTCCAAGGTGGTGCACACCTAGTCCTCTCCTCCTCATTTTATTCTCACAACAGCCTTGTAAGGTAGCCCAAGGTCACCTTGTGAGCTTCACAGCTGAGAGGGGATTCGAACTCCTGGCCTCCCATTTCCAAGTCTGACACTCTAACCACTATACCATGCTGGCTAGTGGTTCAGTGATAGATTAGGACTCGAATCCCCACTCAGCTATGAAGTTCATTGAGTGACCTTGAGCTAATCACTTCTTGGCCTAGCCTACCTCACAGTATTTTTGAGAGGATAAAATGGGTAAGAATGCCAACAAGGGGCTTTTTCCCAAGAACTACCCAGTCATTACTCTTCCACTGTAAGCTACAAGTGGGATTGCAATTGCCTTTCCTCCCTATTAGGAGTATTCTGCTTTTTCTACATGTACATCCAGCTATGTTCTGTCCATATAAGGGGGCGTGGCATAATTGTTGTGGGCAGGGCCAGTTGAAGTTTAGCACACATTCCTTTAACCAGAGCTTTTTTCCCTGGACTTCGATTCCGGCACCTCTCAGGTGGGCGCCATTGCCATTATAAGAGAGCAAAGGTGGCGTTCATGGCGAGTTCTGGCACCTCTTTTCCTAGAAAAACAGCACTGCTCATAACCATTGTGGTGGGTACCATTTTATGACTGCTTTCACTTAAAATGGGGACGCGGGTGGCGCTGTGGGTAAAACCTCAGCGCCTAGGACTTGCCGATCCTATGGTCGGCAGTTCGAATCCCCACGGCGGGGTGAGCTCCCGTCGTTCGGTCCCAGCTCCTGCCCACCTAGCAGTTCAAAAGCACTCTTAAGTGCAAGTAGATAAATAGGGACCGCTTTATAGCGGGAAGGTAAACGGCGTTTCCGTGTGCTGCACTGGTGCTGGCTCGCCAGCTGCAGCTTCGTCACGCTGGCCACGTGACCCGGAAGTGTCTTCGGACGGTGCCGGCTCCCGGCCCCTTGAGCGAGATGAGCACGCAACCCCAGAGTCGGACACGACTGGCCCGTACGGGCAGGGGTACCTTTACCTATCACTTAAAAAACCCCTACAGTCTTTCAATAATCAATAAAACATATTTCAGACCCTCCAAGTGTCCCTATTTTCCAGGGACAGTCCCGGATTTACAGAAGCCATCCCAGTTTCTGATTTTATCCCTGAATGTCCTGCTTTTCCTTAGGATGTCCCTATTTTCATCAGAGAAATGCTAGAGGGTATGATATTTCTGTCAGTTTTATAAATTAAAGAGAGAGATATTGAACTATGACATCATACTGTTATAATGTTAATTTGTGCAACTATACTATAATATGACTATCATAGAATCATAGAGTTGAAAGGGACCCCAAATCCTATAGTATTATAGTTTTCTAGCACTATACCTCTCTCTCATTATTATTATTTTAAAATATGCAGCAGAAAACTGCCATCTTGCCCCAAAATGGCAACTAGACTTTGTGTTTTGGCGACTGTAACTTTGCTTCAAGGAGCTATTTGGTGCCTAGCTTATATATCCAAGTTTCTAACAATGGGTGCGGGAGTTGGACTTTCTGTGATCTGAGAAAAGGATGAAAGATCTGCAGAGAAAATGGCGGTTCCCTCACTGCGAGAAGCGAAGTTACAGGGAACCAGGCAGAGGGCCTTCTCGGTAGTGGCGCCCGCCCTGTGGAACGCCCTCCCACCAGATGTCAAAGAAATAAACAACTATCTGACATTTAGAAGACATCTGAAGGCAGCCCTGTTTAGGGAAATTTTTAATGACTGATGTTTTAATGTATTTTTAATCTTCTGTTGGAAGCCGCCCAGAGTGGCTGGGGAAACCCAGCCAGATGGGCAAGGTAGAAATAATAATAATAATAATAATAATAATAATAATAATAATAATAATAA
>JAXCMG010000021.1:12824897-12874868 GCA_034642415.1 Podarcis siculus
AATAATAATAATAATAATAATAATAATAATAATAATAATAATAATAATAAATAAATAAAAATACAGGGTGCCAATGACTGGATGATGTTGTTACGTGGCTGTCCCATAAAAAGGGTGTGAGGAAAGCAAAGCAACCCAGCAGTAAATGTGGCCTGCTTAAATAGCTGCCTTTCCCCAGGAATGGCCTCAGGGCAGTAGCTGTTGTTCAAGTTAAAGGCCACTTTGCCTCAAAAAGCAAGATAAAATTGCTCATGCATGGGTCTTCAAACTCTTGAAGGTTCTCCCTGAAAACATTGTGCTATATCCAACTAAGGCCACCATCAGGCCATACATTGAAAGCACTACAATTCCACTTCAAACAGTCATGGCTCCCCTCCCAAAGAATGAGGGGAGCTGTCGTTCGTTAAGGCTGCTGCTAGGACTCCCCTATTCCCCTTGCATTCCCAGAGGGATTGATCATTATAACACTCTGGGAATTGTAGCTCTGGGAGGAGAACTCACAAACTACAGCTCCCAGAATTCTTTGGTGGAAGCCACGACTATTCAACATTCCATCATAGTGCTTTAAATGAATGATGTGAAGTTATACACAAATAGGCCTGTTTAATGGACCTAAGGTAAAGGTAAAGGTAAAGAGACCCCTGACCATTAGGTCCAGTCGTGGCCGACTCTAGGGTTGCGGTGCTCATCTCGCTTTATTGGCCACTTCTGGTACAGCTTCCAGGTCATGTGGCCAGCATGACTAAGCCACTTCTGGCGAACCAGAGCAGGGCACGGAAATGCCGTTTACCTTCCCGCCAGAGCGGTACCTATTTATCTACTTGCACTTTGACGTGCTTTCGAACTGCTAGGTGGGCAGGAGCAGGGACCGAGCAACGGGAGCTCACCCCATCGTGGGGATTCGAACCACTGACCTTCTGATCAGCAAGCCCTAGGCTCTGTGGTTTAACCCACAGCGCCACCCGCGTCCCTAGTCATGTTCTATAATTTCAGTGGAACTGGCTCCAGGCCTGCACATTGACCAACATGCCTTCTTCCACTTTCAGTTTATTTTTTTTACTCCACATCGCTTGTAATTTATCTCATCAGAGTCAACTCTGGTGTAACTCTGTACAGTTTTTGCAGATCTGAAGCTTGTTTGACAAACTAAGAATAAAAGAATAGCCCTGCTGGATCAAGCCAATGGCCCACCAAGTCCAGCACCATGTTCTCACATTGACCAACCAGATGCCTATGAGAACATAGCCATCTTGGCTCTTATTTCCATATTCAGCAGCCATGTAAGAAAGGGATCTTAGAATCACTTCCTGTTCTAGACAATGACCCTTTGCTTGTTGTATTAGGAGAGAACGGGTATATTCATTTGATTTGTATTTTTTAATGCAACACATATGTTCCTCACGGGCTAAACAAAGCCTTGTTTTGTGATGGCCTTTGGTCACAAACAAATACATTTGATTCACTGGCTGATAGTATTATAAATTTTGGAAGAGCCCAAGAGGAACCAGACTGTATGTAGATCGAAAGGTTGTCAGCATGGAATACAGAGCTGGAGATGATCTCAGAATGATTTGCAGTAGAGCTGCCGAGCCCAGTAACCCCACAACACTGGCTTCTGAACTTTCCTTTTAACTAAGGATATGCAGCAAGAAAATGATTTTCTATGCTCAGGGCTAACCTGGTGACCCCTTAATCTGGAAATGAAACCCTGTTGTATCTGCTGGCATCTGTTGCTGAGTACTGGCAGGCTGGCAAGCCAACCGCTAAACTTCTGGGAGGTGCTTGCAAAATTTCACCTCCGTGTTTGGGAAAGATTGCTCTCAGAATTGTACTTAACAGCTTTAGTAAAGCCCAGAGTTTATGTATACTTCATTATATACACTAGACATGTCCTCCAGATGTTTTGGACCATCATCCCTGATCATCGGCTTGTGCTGGCTGGGGAGGATGGGTATTGTAGTCCACAACATCTGGAAGACTCTATATTGGCTATGCCAACATAAGCCCATTAATCTCTGTGGGCATAGGTGTGTCTGTCCTGGGTTGTGAGCATTCCCTGTATGCTGACTGGGGGACTAAAGGCACATTCCAGGCAAAGTTGAGCTCTTCGTCGACTGTACATCCTTGTCTCTGCCCTTGAAATGAATGACCCCAGTGTGAAGTGGATTTTACCTTGGTACAGTGGTACCTTGGGTTAAGGACTTAATTCGTTCTGGAGGTCTGTTCTTAACCTGAAACTGTTCTTAACCTGAAGCACCACTTTAGCTAATGGGGCCTCCTGCTGCTGCTGTGCCGCCACTGCATGATTTCTGTTCTCATCCTGAAGCAAAGTTCTTAACCCAAGGTAATCTTTCTGGGTTAGCAGAGTCTGTAACCTGAAGTGTATGTAACCCGAGGTACCACTGTACAGCCTTTCTCAACCTTGGGTCCCCCAATGTTTTTGGCCTACAACTCCCATCATCCCTGACCACTGGTCCGGTGAGCTAGGGATCATGGGAGTTGTAAGCCAAAAACATCTGGGGACCCAAGGTTGAGAACCACTGCCTTAGTAGGTCTGAAATGTTGCTAAATCCCTGTGGTTAGGCTGAAAGACAGTGACTGGGCCAAAGTCACCCAGTGAGCACAATGGCCAAGTGGGGAATTTGAACCCAGGTTCCCCCAGGTCTTAGTCTGGCACTAACCACTACACCACACTGTATGTTGATGAGAAATTTTGAATTCTATGAGTGTATGTTGAGTTTAAACCACAATGGTCTGCTGGGATCGGAATAAGCCCATCTTCCCAAGTCAAGATGTGTTCACCCTGCTTCTTCCTCGCTAGGAGGGTGATAAACCTCCAGAAATTCTTGCACCCCAACTCCTGCCACCCTTAACAAGAGGGCCACAGGTCCCCCACTCTACGGCATAAAAGCTGACTGCTGAGCTGAGTCCTTGAACTAAATTTAAAAAACAGTGTGCATGCACACGAAAGCTCATACCAATAACAAACTTAGTCGGTTTCTAAGGTGTTACTGGAAGGATTTTTTTTTTATTTTGTTTCGACTATGGCAGACCAACAAGGCTACCTACCTGTGCTTGAACTAAGATACTAGACACTGAATGGATAGCAAAGGGCTAATGAAAGCATCTCCCAGTAGGCTTGATGGATGGATACTGGCTACAGGTTCAGGCTCCCAAGAGTCATGTCCAACTCATCATCCCAAGCTGCATGAAACTGAAATTTGTGTGTATGCATGTAATAAAATCCAGCCCCTGCTTAGGATGCCATCTCCTGCAAGGTCAAAGTATTTGTCCATGCAGTCTGGTACTGTCTACTCTAACTGGCAGAAACTCTCCATGAATTCGGGCAGAAATAGATCTTTCTCATCACTTGAAAGCTGATTTTTTAAAGCTGGAGATAACAGGGAATGAACCTGGGATATTTGGGCATGTGATCTACAATTGAGCTAAGGTCCCTTCCCTATGTAGAAAGATGTCATGAATGAGATTTCCTGATAATATTGCTGGAGATAACAGGAAGATGGTCTCAAGAAGAAAGATCTGGGCATCTTCCAAGAAGGGGATGCCCCTCTCTCTTTAAATGGTCGTTTCTCTAAAATTTTTGTAACACTCATGCACTATTTATAAAAAGTGTTTATAAATAGACAGATGATGCTCCTATTTTAAGGAGGATAGTGTACCATCAGTTTTGATTCTTCATTTAATGCTGGGTGGTGGTGAATCTGCAGCACAGATCAGGCCCACAAAGCCCTCTCCTCATCTTAGCACTGGGCTGGACTTATCATAGAACCATAAAATTGGAAGGGATCCCAAGGGTCTTTGAGACCAACCCCTCTGCAACACAGGAATCTCAACGCACAGTCACCCATCCAATTTGAAACCAGACCAGACCCTGCTTAGTTTTGCAAACATGCTAGCAGTTTTATTGTGGCCCCACCAGGAAATGGGTTTCCTCCCCTCCCAGAGCAGCAGGAGGCAGTAAATGCCCTCTCCATCACAGGTGGACTGAGAGGTTTACCTATCCCTAGTGCTGTGATGGGAGGAACCAGCCCATTGCAACTCTGGGCTGAGTGTAGAGGGAATCACTCTGTTACAGTACTGGGCAGAGAAGAGAGGTTTAAAGCACTCCTCCACATCCAGCTTTTGAACTGCTCGGTTGGCAGGAGCAGGGACCGAGCAACGGGAGCTCACGCCGTCGCGGGGATTTGAACCGCTGACCTTCTGATCAGCAAGTCCTAGGCTCTGTGGTTTAACCCACAGCGCCACCCGCGTCCCTATTTTAAGTGAAAGCAGTCATAAAATGGTACCCACCACAAGGGTTATGAGCAGTGCTGTTTTTCTAGGAAAAGAGGTGCCAGAACTCGCCATGAACGCCACCTTTGCTCTCTTACCTTACCACATCCAGCACTATGTGTGCATGGTGTGAGAGTGTGTGTCCTGTGAGTTTGTTTGTGCTTTCATGTGTGGCACGTATATGTGTAGTGATCCAGTACATGCATGTGAGGGCATGAAGCTGTCATTTGCACCATGCCCACAGAACAGCCTTTGGACAGTTTGAATGTGGCTCTGAGCAGTGGCATGTGGTCAGTGGACTTGGGGGACTAGGCCAGCCCCCTAAATATTCCTGGTAAGTATTAAAGCCTAGTGCCTTTGAAAAACCTGGGAAGCTTTGGTCCAGCTTAAGGAGGGAAGCATGATGCTCATGCATGCAACATCACCCCGTCCCCCTTGCAAGCTGGCATCTTTGGTCCTAATTGTACCCCTGTGAAAAATTCCACTGCACACCACCGGCTCAGAGGCAGAAAAAGGTTAGTCACCCCTTTTCACTGGTGGCTTCTGGGGGGCATTAACCACAACTGGGATAGTGCCCCCTGCTGGACTCAACAGGCAGAGCCAAGCAGACTTCCTTATGAAAGGGAAACTGCCCCCTAGGTTCCCAGACACTGAGAGCTGATAGGTTGTGCCTGTGCCCAGAGGAACTTTGGGAGAAGGGAAGGTATGGGGGAAGTAGAAAAGTACCCCAAATATATGGGCTCCCTGTAGTTGCAGGTTTTTGTATGCGGGTAGAATACATGCTTGTCTTCATCGATAGCACCATGACCCCATGAAGGTGAACTATGTATTCTGAATAGGCAGCCATGGTTTGTAATCTCTCACAAATAGGGACCAAACAGGTACATCTTTCAGCTGTCTCTGCTATGGTTGCCAACTGACCAGGAAACAAACAACACACAAGGTTGCCCTTGTAACCTCAGCACCATCAGCCCCGAAGCATGGATGGCTGGAGGTTGAGCGGCTGCAAATGGCACAGCTACAGGGGCCGGCGGAAAAGTTGGCAACCCCCCTTTGCCCACCCTCAGCTGCTTTCACGAGAGAAGCAAACGTGAAATGCCTAATGAAAAACCCAACTTGGAAGAAGAAAATGATTGCAGGTCCAGGGCCTAGTGCCTAAATTATGATGGGAAGGGAAGCAGGAGACTGAATAAACTGGCACAAAGACCCACTCCCTGATCCCCCCCCCCAAATCAAACCATGCCCCTCTCTCCTCGCAGTCTTCTAAACAGGGAGGCGTTACAAAAGGCAAAGAGGGCAGCCAGGCCTGCTCTGCACCCCCTTGCAGTTCAAGCACTGCCAGGATCCTGCCCTCTGCCTGCACACCTGATCCACTGCTCTGTACCTGGGTCTAGCAGGTACATTTCGGAGCTTTAGGCCCCAGTGGCAAGCAATCATTTCCTGGGCCATTTGCACCGCTTGGATCCTCAAGGTTCTGAGACTCAGGATGCGACCCCCCGCACTCCTTTCTGCCTCTTTACCAACAATATGCTTTAATCACAGTGTCCAAAGCGGAAAGGAAAACCACCTTTCTCTTTCGCTGGCCCCCCCACCCCCTTTCTGGCGCCTGCAAAGGAGCAAGGGGGCGGGGTGATGGTGGCTGCTTTGAGTAGTGAGTTTGGGGTGGCGGGAAGAAGAAGGGACGGCGAGCGGCAGTCGAATAAACCAGCATCATTGTCACGCACAGGCTGCCTTGCCCCCCCTTGCCCCCCAATAACAATACTTCAGGTACGGCCGCCTTCTCGTCCACCTCCCCCCGCCCCCCCGATTCCGTTTCTGCTGCCAAAGGGGGTGGGAAGGGTGTTGTTGTCTGATCAAAATGAAGCTCGGAGAATAATGAAGGGGGGGGGCGAGGATCCGGAGATGGAGATGGAGAAATCTTGGGCTCCCCGCCTCCGCCCCCCCCCCCCCCAAATCGCATCCTCCCACCGATTATCCCATTGTGGAGCATGGAAGGATGCAGGTTCTGGGGGGAGGTGAGGCTGTGTGTGTGTGTTCCCCCCTCCCTCTCCGCAAATGCAATGGTTCCATCACGCCCCTGGAGAGGGAAGAGAAAGGAGAAGCAGCGGCGGCGGCGGCGGCCAACCTTTGCGGCACCGGGGTGGGGGGAGAGAAAAGAAGGGGCTGCGCGGGGGAGGCTTGGCCCTGGGGCTGAGTGGGGGGCTAAGATTAGAGTCCTCGGCCACCTCTCCCTCCCCCGCACACACCCCTCGGTTAAACGCCCCCCCACCTCCACGCCCGCCATCCCTGCGTACTCACCCGAGCCGGCCAGTGCGGGTAGCCTTTCATTTTGGCGAAAACCAGATCTCCAGCTTTGTATTCGCGGGGCCTCGGACGAGCCATCGGGTCCTGCCCTGCCCTCCTGCCCGTCGCCAACTCCGAAGCAACCCCCAGCCCCGCTCCCAGGCCTTCCCGGCGCTGCGCGGCCCCCCCTTGACCCTCCACAAACTCGGGGAGAGGGGAGAGGCGAGGAGGGGGGTGGGGAAGAGGCGATCGGCTCCCCCTTTCCTGACAGCAACAACAATATTATCGATAATAATAAGGAGGGTGGCGGTGGTGATGATGGGGACGCGACGGCTGCTGCGCGCCGATCGAGCGAAGGAGGCTTCCGGAGAGCGAAGGATCGGCCCCGGGCACAGGAGAAGCGGCGGCTGGAGGAGGCGGCGGAGGAGCAGGAGAAGGAGGAGAGGGGGGCTGGGGTGTGTGTGCGTGTGCGTGTGTGTGTGTGCAAAAGGGGGGAGGGGAGGCCCTGGACTCGGCACCCCCAGCCCCCAAGAATCGAGGGATCCAGTAGCTTTGCGGGGCTCCTCCGCTAGGAAAGGCTGGCGGGGGCTGGGCAGGAGTGTGGTTGGGGGGGGCGCCACAGGGGGGGAGGCGGAGATCCCCTCCCCCAAGCCCTGGCTTGGGAACAATGTGGCCAGGAAGGAAGGGCGCAATGTAGCCGCCGCCGAGCTGCCTACATTGCGCTTCCCATCCCGAACGCTCGCCGGTGCAGCAGAGAGAAAAAAATATGGACCCTTCTGCAAAATTATTCCTCGGGCAGCGACCGAAAACACGATTTTTACTCCCCTCCTTCCTTTCTTTAATGGCTCGCTCGCCCGCTCGCCGCCTTCTCTCCCTTCCTGTTATTTTCTAGGTACACGGATCGTTTTCTATGAAAACAAGAAACGGCGCACGGAAGGAGGAGGTTTGTAGCTCGCACAGAGAAAGAGAGACACACAAACACAAATGGGCGGGAGAGCCTTTTATTTCTTTGGACGTTGCAGAAAGAGATGAATAAACGGGATCTGGGTCGAATCCTTCCGTTTTATAGGAAGCGTTCTTGCTGTTGTTTGCAGACCGGACTGAGGTGCCTCCGTTTCATGCCTAGGTACACAAAGAAACAAACCGCTGCTCTGGAGGCGCAGAGCAAACAGACTGAAGCCTGCCTGAATATTGGCAGGGAATTGGTCATTGTCTCCTTCCAAAATGGGAGAATTTGCACGCCTGATCAGTGGCAGGCCGCACAAGGAATTCGTGATTATTTCCTACAGCCATAAAAAAATTGCTGCTTCTGGAACTGAGGATGCAGGAGAAAAAGCCAGGGAAACACACAACAAACACACCAGACAGGGTTTTGTTTGGTTGTGTTTTGTTCTTAGGCCTGGGCAGAGGTTTGTCCCTCCTGCTCAGCTGCTGAACAAGAGGGATGCAAAAAAGGAAAAAGAGAAAGTATTGGGCAGAGTTCTCCTAGATGGAGAAAGTTAGTAAAAAGTCACACAAACACATTACCAGCAAACAGATGTTGGTCACACTTTTCTCCACATCTGTGGATACTTGCGCAGCATACACTGAAAGCACGTCTTCCACTCCCTCACTTTAACAGTCACGGCTTCCCCTGAAAAATCCTGGGAACTCTAGTTCAGGGCGCTGGGAATTGTAGCTCCACAAAAAGTTAATTACTGTTCCCAGGATTCTGGAAGCAGCCGCTGGGACCATATAACACCTGTCCTAAAGGGTCTACACTGGATCCCAGTACATTCCCAAGTACAATTCAAAGTGTTGGTGCTGACCTTTAAAGCCCTAAACGGCCTCGGTCCTGTATACCTGAAGGAGCATCTCCACCCCTGTCATCCAGCCCGGACACCTAGGTCCAGCTCCGAGGGTCTTCTGGCAGTTCCCTCTCTGTGAGAAGTGAAATTACAGTTCCATCAGATGTCAAGGGGATAAAGAACTAGGCAACTTTTAGAAGCCACCTGAAGGCAGCCCTGTATAGGGAAGTTTTTAATGTTTGATGTTTTATTATGCCTTTATAGATGTTGGAAACTCCCCAGAGTGGCTGGGGCAACCTAGTCAGATGGGCAGGGTAATAATAATAATAATGGTTTTTTTCAGTTTCGGCCCCTCTCATGTGGGTTCCTGCACTTCTCCAGTGCCATTCTAAGAGAACAAAGGAGTTACCGTATTTTTTGCTCTATAAGACTCACTTTTCCCCTCCTAAAAAGTAAGGGGAAATGTGTATGCGTCTTATGGAGCGAATGCAGGCTGCGCAGCTATCCCAGAAGCCAGAACAGCAAGAGGGATTGCTGCTTTTTCACTGCGCAGTGATCCCTGTTGCTGTTCTGGCTTCTGAGATTCAGAATATTTTTTTTCTTATTTTCCTCCTCCAAAAACTAGGTGCGTCTTGTGGTCTGGTGTGTCTTATAGAGCGAAAAATATGGTATTCATTGTGAGTTCCGGCACCTCTTTTTCTAGAAAAATAGCACTAATAATAATAATAATAATACAAAAGTCATATGCTTTAAGGCTCCATCTGCACTATATGTTTAAAGCAGTATCCTACCACTTTAAGAGTCATGGCTTCCAACAAATAATCCTGGGAAATGTAGTTTGTTTGAGGGCGCTGAAAGTTGTCCCTATTCCTCTCCCAGAGCTACAGTTCCCAGAAAGGGGAGTAACAATCAATCCTTCTTTACAGGGAACTCTGGTAACTGTAGCTCTTGGGTGGAAAATAGTTCTCCTAACCACTCTCCGTACCCCTTAACAAACTACTGTTCCCATAATTCTCTGGGGGGAAGCCATGACTGTTAAAATGCTATGTGCAAGGATAAACATGTAGCCAATGAAGGCTCAGAGGTGTTTTTCTAAGCATGTTGCAATACTATGGCAAGAAAGTCTCTCTTCTTTCAACCCTTTGGCATGAAGTGGTCTTGTGATTATCCTTCATGCTCTCAGACTTGCAATCCTGGACGTTTCCCCTATTAAAACATTTTATCAGACATCAGTCATTTCTTAAAAGCATATGCAAAATATGAAGGATTTCAAGACTAATTAATCAATTAATTACATTTCTATCCCTCGTTCCCTTCAAGGCTCTCAAGGCAGAGCAGACTTGAGAGCAGCAGAGGAAGTGAGAAAAGCAAGGAAATCCGGACAAGTGCAATTTCTTTCCCTAGTATTAATTTGCAAGGCCCGCAACAGCTTGGGGCTTCAGGATACTTTAAGGACAAATAAAATAAAATAAAATAAAGGATATGGAAATCCCAGCCTCCAAAAATGGACTTTTCTATAATCCGAGATCTGGAGGGTGCCCTCTTCTGTATCAGAGGGCATCCTCCAGATCTCGGATTATAGATTATTTACTATTCTTTAATTATTTATTGCATTTATTATATTTATTTATTATTATTATTAATATTATTTATTATATTTATAAATATAATATATATATAATATAATAGTTATTTTATATATAATATTATAAATATAAAAATATAAATATAAATTATTGCATAAATTATATTTATTGCATTTATATCCAAGGTGGTGCATGTAGTCCCCTCCCTCAATTACCGTAATCCCCACAGAAACTCCGAGAGGCACTGGTTGGTCCAAGGTCACTCAGTGGTCGAGTGGGGTTTGAACCCTGATGCCCTAGTCTGATACTCTAACCAAGTGATGGCCAAACTTGGCCCTCCAGCTGTTTTTTGACTACAACTCCCATCATTCCTAGCTAACAGGACCAGTGGTCAGGGATGATGGGAACAGTAGTCCAAAAACAGCTGGAGGGCCAAGTTTGGCCATCACTGCTCTAACCACTGCACCACACTGCCTCTCTGTAATTAATCTAAGAGTGATATTTACTTCATGTGGACCCCTTGAAATTAATGGACCTAACCTGGTCGTGTTCATTAATGCCAGTGGATCTGCTCTGAGTAAAACTTAGCTGAATGCCACTCAGATCTTGCCTGCACCTCTGAGTGGATTTAACAATGTAATCAGCAAAAGTTACTACTCCTTGTCTGGAGCACAGGCAGCCTTTAATGGTTTCTTTTTCATCTCGTTCTAGTCGCATACAAGAACAAAAATGGCACAAAAAACTAAACAGGTGTACACAGCCATAATTCGGAACTGGCATACCAAATTTTAGGACTTGGCAATCATAGAGAAACTAGGATTGGATCTAGACACATAAAAAAAATATAATTCAGGAAAACGTGCTGTAAACTTCATCACGGTATATCGTGTTGGCGAAAGATGGAACTCGACAGCGCCATCTGGTGTCACAGTCTTATAACGCATTTAAAACGCTTTTTCTTTACTAATGTACCTGAATGCTCAAGATGCCACCTTAAGGGACTAAGGCAACAGACTCCTTTTCAACATCTTGGTGGCTGAACAATCACTCTTCCGAGGGAATTCTGGGAAATGGAGCTTTGTGATGGGAATGAGGGTCTCCTAACAACTCTCAGCACCCTTAACAAACTACAGTACCCAGAATTCTTTGGGTGGGGGGATCAGCCAGGACTTCTTAAAGTGGTATGATACTGCTTTAAGTATATAGTGCAGATGTGGCACAGGATGTGGCTAGGCTATCCCTGTTTGGGAATAGTCATCGCTGTCATATCAGCCAATACTAATAAAAGGCACACCTATCCACTGAAGCCATCTGGGGTGCCGTATAAGAGGCACCCTATAACTTGGATAAAGGAAGAAGCTATCAGATTTCTTATTTGGTCCTCTCTCGTGCTGGACCTTATTAAATGCTATTTCAAAAGGCATTTTGATGGATTCACCACTGGGCATATGACAGAAATCTAGTATTTATGAAAGAAAATCATGGCAGGGAAGAAGTCATCAATCTACCTCAGATTTTTCGGTCCCTTCCTGTCAGCTCTCCCAGCATTTCTCTGTGGCTTCTGGTGTGACATGTTATGAATATTTCGCCATGGGAGGAAAGCCATAAGCATAGACTTGAAATATGTCGAAATGAGATTTATGGTTGCTTAATTATGCTACTTTAAGTGTGGGGATTGTCTATTATTATTAGCAGTTGTAGTGATTGTAATAATAATAATAATAATAATAATAATAATAATAATAATAATAATTTATTTGTACCCCGCCCATCTGGCTGGGCTTCCCCAGCCACTCTGGGCAGCTTCCAACAAAGATTAAAGATACATTGAAATATCACACATTAAAAACTTCCCTAAACAGGGCTGCCTTCAGATGTCTTCTAAATGTCAGGTAGTTGCTTATCTCTTTGACATCAGATGGGAGGACGTTCCACAGGGCAGGCACCACTACCAAGAAGGCCCTCTGCCTGGTTCCCTGTAGCTTCGCTTCTCGCAGTGAGGGAACTGCCAGAAGGCCCTCGGTGCTAGACCTCAGTGTCCAGGCTGGATGATGGGGGTGGAGATGCTCCTTCAGGTATGCTGGGCTGAGGCTGTTTCGGGCTTTAAAGGTCAGCACCAACACTTTGAATTGTGCTCAGAAACGTACTGGGAGCCAGTGTAGGTCTTTCAGGACCTGTGTTATATGGTCTTGGCGGCAGCTCCCAGTCACCAGTCTAGCTGCCGCATTCTGGATTAATTGCAGTTTCCGGGTCACCTTCAAAGGTAGCCCCATGTAGAGCGCATTGCAGTAGTCCAAGCGGGAGATAACTAGAGCATACACCACTCTGGCGAGCCTTGTATTATTCGTATCAACTTTTTACTTAGGTGTGTAAACTGCTTTAAGAGAGTTCTGTGGAAATACAAAACAGCAGACAAGAAATAAAATAAGTAAATAAACAAACCTAGAGATGCTGGTTTTCTGTGCAAAGAGATGGAGATAGTAGATGATATTAGCTTCCATTAACACTGCCATCCTGGCACAGGGGGGCTGAAGGGGAAATCTTCTGAAAGGGGTCTCCGTGCAGAATGCTCAGGTTCTAATGGTGATGACATTGACTGTCCAGCCTGGCTCCAGGTTTGAGGAGCAAAGCATCCATTGTGGGAACATGGATATTGCTGTATTTTTAAATCAGTTGGGCCATTGATTAGGGGCAACTTGTAAGCCACACAAAAGGGTTCTAGCCAGTTAACCAATTTATCACCTGAATGTTGCAACCCAGTTGATGAGTATCTGAACAATATTTGGGGCTTTGGAAGACAGATCTATGACATTCTTTGCATGAAAAGAGGTGGCTAAGCTTGTAGAGGGGGACAAACATCATTGTTCCTGTGCTTTGTCCTCACAGTATGAAAGGAAGCAGCTACCGGTAATTTCAGAAGCCCGCTCTGCAGTAACTCAGAGCAGGACTTTTAGTGTTGCTGCCTCTGTTGTGTGGAATAGTGCTTCTGTTGAGATAAAAGTAAAGTTAAAAGTAAAAGACCCCTGAATGGTTAAGTCCAGTCAAAGGCGACTATGTGTTGTGGTGCTCCTCTTGCTTTCAGGCCGAGGGAGCCAGCATTTGTCCACAGACAGCTTTCCGGGTCATGTGGCCAGCATGACTAAACCGCTTTTGGTGCAACGGGACACTGTGACGGAAACCAGAGTGCACAGAAACGCTGTTTACTTTCCCACCACAGTGGTACCTATTTATCTACTTGCACTGGTGTATTTTCAAACTGCTAGGTTGACAGGAGCTGGGATAGAGCAACAGAGTGGGGATTCGTACTGCTAACCTTGGGCAAGACCAAGAGGCTCTGTGGTTTAGACCACAGCGCCACCCACGTCCCCTTCTGTTGAGATGCAACAAGCATTCACTATTCGCAACTGGAAATATTTTTGCCCCAACAGGCCTTTTAAGTTGGATAAATGGGTCTTTACCATGAGTGTCAACTTATTAGGGTTTTAGTCTTGTTTGAAATATATTTGTTGCTTTTGTGTTTTTATCTGTTTTAAGTTATCTTATGCGTAAACCACCCAGGGACAGTGATTTAGAAGGAGATAACTCAGTGACCACCTCCACCATTAATAAGCAGGAATTATGCCCAGAAGCAGCTTTTGTTTTTTGGATTTTTTAAGATAAAAGTGCCAGTACTCACCATGAAGTTATTACAGTAAGTGCCACACTTTTAAGATATTTTTTTTTGGGGGGGGGGGAGAGAAGGTGCTGGTACTGTGTATCCTTGAGTACCCACAGGGGAAAAAAACCAGAAGTCAATCAATTGGTGAAAAAGCACCTAATTTCCCCCAGATCTGTTTAGCATTTTATATAGTGCAACCTGGCTGTCTGCCCCAATTATTAATCTTAAAATGTGGGGCACTGTTGCTTGGTATTCTCAAAGCACATCTTCACCTGTGACTCACTTGTTTATTTCTTTGCTTCTAATTTAATTAAGCAGATAAATCCCAGCCTATCAAAAATGAATAGCGGCAACCTTGCATAACACAGTTTACAGGTCTATCACAACAAAAATAACTCATTTTCACCATTCACCACCAGTGGCACCCAAAGTACCTTGTGCAGCTGAGCTGTATATACATATGCATATGCATATACATATACACATACACATATACATATACACATACACATATACATATACATATATACTTACATACATATACATATACATATACATATACATATACATATACATATACATATACATATACATATGCTGACTAGTATTGGATATCTGAAAACAAAACAGATGCATATTCTAGATCCAGCATCCAAGCTGGATAGCAATGGGACATATAATGGGACATATCTCACAGTATCTTTTTTGTTGTCGTTCTTCTCTGCTCAAACTTATCTCAGAATTGGGATTTGCAGTCTCATGGGGATTTGCAGACAAAACAGGTAGGTGATTTGAAATTGCCTTTGCTGACTTGAAAATGAATTCATTTTCATGTTCTGGAGCAAGCTCTGTGAAGCCTAATTATCTGAGTTTCTAGCCTGTTAAGGAAAAGCTGGCTCTAGTTGGTTGGGGTATATTGGCCAGTGCTGGTGCCATCACCAACATACCTGAGTTCCATTCTCTGAAGAGTGCACCTACTTATTTCATTTTTGGAATAGCAGAAATAATGTCGAGGCATCTTCTCAAAAGACGAATGTGATTCATCAGGGTGAGATGCCAGAAAATCAGGACTGTCCCCATTAAATAGGGATTGTACGTATGGAGCAGTTGATTGCTCAATTAATTTCCACCTTTAAAAAACGAAAAGGAAACAAATGGAGGAAAATTGCATGAATCAAGCCTATAGAGATACATATCCGCATGAGAAGTGCCCAGGTCACATGTTACCATTCCCCCAAATGCTAAAAGTTTTCTTGGCCAGATAAATTCGTGCACCTGCCCAATGTTTAAATCCAGCTGGGTTCTGTTGGTGATAAGGAAGAAAAATAGGTAACAAAAAAAGGAAGCAGCTATCGGTAATTTCTTTTTCACACATGGAGCTTCTCTGGTAGACTGAAGGGGAATAGGCTTGATTACCTTCCTTCCAAGGTGAGAGGGAGTGTTACATGCCACCCCAATTTCCAAGCGCTAAGAGATGTGGTGATGATAATGATAATGATGGTGATGATGATATTTTATTGAATTTATATACTGCCCTATACCTGGAGGTCTCAGGGCAGTTCACATAAAAAGATCACAGTACAGTGGTACCTTGGGTTAAGAACTTAATTCATTCTGGAGGTCTGTTCTTAACCTGAAACTGTTCTTAACCTGAAGCACCACTTTAGCTAATGGGGCCTCCTGCTGCACTGCCGGAGCACGATTTCTTTTCTCATCCTGAAGCAAAGTTCTTAACCCGAGGTAATATTTCTGGGTTAGCAGAGTCTGTAACCTGAAGCGTATGTAACCCGAGGTACCACTGTATACAAAATAAAAATAAAAGCAATAACCCAATAAGGCCTCCCCAAAAGAGCCACATTTTAAAAGGGTATGGGATGTTGATCAGGTCAACCAAAGGCCTGGTTTAAAAGGAACATTTTTGCCTGGTGCCTAAAGGTGTATAATGAAGGCGTCAGGCGAACTCCCCTGGGGAGAGAATTCCACAGATGGGGAGCCACTGCAGAGAAGGCCCCGTTCTCGTGTTGCCACCCTCCAGACCTCTTGAGGAGGGGGCACACGAAGAATGGCCTCAGAAGATGATCTCAAAGTCCGGGAAAGTTCATATGGGAAGAGGCGGTCCTTGAGGTATTGCGGTCCTGAGCTGTTTAAGGCTTTACTGGTCAAAACCAGCACTTTGAATTGGGCCTGGAAACTAACTAGTAGTCAGTGCAGTTGGACCAGGATCAGTGTAATATGTTCAAACCGTCTTGCTCCGGGAGAGCAACCTGGCCGCTGAATTCTGCACTAGCTGAAGTTTCCGAACCATCTTCAGAGGCAGCCCTACGAATAATCCATTGCAGTAATCAAGGGAAATTTTCACTTCCCAAGGTCCAGCTTCCTTGGAAGGAAGGTCAGTGGAGTCTGTGGTGTCTTTAGGATATATGGGTTAAATTTAAAGAATTAAAAGACGCCTGCTTCTTGGGAGAAAAGCAATGACAAACCTAGACAGCATCTTAAAAAGCAAAGACATAACCTTGCTGATAAAGGTCTGTATAGTTAAAGCTATGGTGTTCCCAGTAGTGATGTATGGAAGTGAGAGCTGGACCATAAAGAAGGCTGATCGCCAAAGAATTGTTGCTTTTAAATTATGGTGCTGGAGGAGACTCTGGAGAGTCCCATGGACTGCAAGAAGATCAAACCAATCCATTCTGAAGGAAATCAGCCCTGAGTGCTCACTGGAAGGACAGATCCTGAAGCTGAGGCTCAGTGGCGTAGTGTGGGGGTGCAGGGGGGGCCGGCCGCACCGGGCACAACATCTGGGGGGGGCGCGCTCGCCGCCTCCGGAGTCTCCGAAGAGCCTCGGGCGCAGGCTGTAGCACCAGGGCCGCGGGCAAGAAGCTGAAGCTGAAGAGCCCGCTGAGCGCCGCGCCCAGGCAGAGCGTGCCGGGAGGCACCACTGCCAGGGCCCGGCGGCAGCCGCAGCACCTCGCTACCATTCCGCCGCCAGACTTGCTCGCACAGGCACGGCCACCTGCCGCCGACGCTGCTGCCTCTGGCGGCGGACACGTGGAGAGAAACAGCGGCAGCCGAGCGGGAGACTCTCCCTTTCTCACTGCAACGCTCCGGGGAGGGGGCGAGGGAGAGAGTCAGGTGGAAACGCGCGCACGCGCCCCAAGCCGCATCTTCGCGGGGGTTGGGGGGCGAAGCCGCTGGGTATTTGCGCCCCAAATTGGGGCAACCACAAAAAGCCACCCTGCCAGCAGCAAGCTTCAAGGTCAAAGGCTCCGTTCGAGGAAGCTGCGATCCTCTTTCCAATTAAGTCCCCACCCCCACCCCAGCTCAGTTCAGTGGGAGGTGGATTTCCCGGGTCTCTTGTCCCTTAGAGGGCGCCTCTCATCATCCCGCCATTCTGAGAGCAGGGAGGGCGCCTCTCAGGAGACTTTCCCCCGCATTTGCTTTCCCACTTAGGAAAGCGCGCGCGGCCCCGGCTGGATCTGCAACTCTTCTGGTGAGCGAGGTTTAAACCAGAGGCAGGCGCTCCTTCTTGGACGGATGCCTGGAAGAAAAAGACCCTGCGGTCTCTTCCTTTCCTTCCCCTGCAGAGACCAGCCACGTCCCTCAGCCGAGGCCGCCTTGCTTCTCAAAAGAGCCGGTCTACTACAGTTCGTGGCTGCATGGGAGAGCGCTGCTTTCCTTGCAAAAGGCCCCCAGGTTGAGTCGCCGGCACCTCCAGCTATGAGAGGATGGGAGCAGTGGCGTAGCGTGGGGGGTGCAGGGGGGTCAGCCGCACCTGGCGCAACATCTGGGGGTTAGGGTTAGGGGGCGCAAATCCACGGGTTAGGGGGCGCAAATTACTTGCCTTGCCCCGGGTGCTGACAACCCACGCTACGCCACTTCTGAGGCTCCAATACTTTGGCCACCTCACGAGAAGAGAAGACTGCCTGGAAAAGACCCTGATGTTGGGAAAGATGGAGGGCACAAGGAGAAGGGGACGACAGAGGACGAGATGGTTGGATAGTGTTCTCGAAGCTACCAGCATGAGTTTGACCAAACTGTGGGAGGCAAGGGAAGGTGGTTGGACAGTGTTCTCGAAGCTGCAGCATCCGCAACCTGCAGCGGCGCGTCTGCGCACGTATGGGTTGCAATTTGGTGCTTCTGCGCATGCACAAAGAGCAATTTAGCGCTTCTGTGCATGTGCAACTGCCGAAACCCGGAAGTAACCCGTTCTGGTACTTCTGGGTTTCGGCGGTCCGTAACCCGAAAAAAACGGAACCTGAAGCATCTGTAACCCAACGTATGACTGTATCTTGTGGTTTCAGTTTTGTTATAAGAAAAACTACTCCTTTCCCCTTATGGGGTACCCAAGAGCCCATATAGAGTCCTTATGTAGGTTCTCCTCTATTGGTAGGAGAAAATGCGCCAGACCAGGTGTGACAGGAAGTCCACTCTAGGCAACAGGAAATGTTGTATTTTACTACTTCATTGATGTTACACCCCACAGGACTAAATGATCCTCAGGGTCCCTTCCACCTCTACAATTGTATGTATGTATGTATGTATGTATGTATGTATGTATGTATGTAATAAGGTAGCGGATGTAGGCTTGCAACAAAGCTGTGAAAAATGAGCCTCTGATTTTACTCTGCACACCACACATCTGGGCATGAAGCTTCTCTCTTCTCTTAGGGATGCTGTAGTTGCTGAGTTGCTTTCGGCCACAAAAGGGGGGGGGGAGGCCACATGTTTTAGGTCATGGCATCTTGGGAAGAAAATCAGGATCCGTTTCAGACTGTTCGGGAAGGGAAAGTGAAGACTTTCTACCATGCTTCTCAATTAGCTTTCTCTTAAGCCCCCAAGAGGATTTTTTCAAGATCCACTTAAATTATTTAGCGGGTTGCAGAATTTATCCTCCCCCCCATGTTATACTCAGGTGCTTCCAGCAGAGGACTCTGTCTACCAACAATTACAGTACATCATATTTGTTCAGATGGCAGCTTAGGAAGCCAAGTGGTCATTTTTCCAGTTCCTTTTGCCAGTGGTTAACTTAAGCCGCGAAAGGGGGGGGGGGAGAAATAAAATGTGTAACTTAATAAATGTGTACTCTTTACAGATCTTTGGGGGGAAACCTGGGGAATAGTGAAGATAATGCTTATATAGATCTAGAGTACTCATCTTGCCCAAGTTTCTAGTGCACATGTATTTAACCTGCTCATTTGTTTTGTCCCCCCCCCCCCCGGAATTTATTGTATAATCATCCCCTATTAATTCCACACCTCACCCACAGAGCTCTGTACCGTGACACACCAAAATGACCACCCCGCCCCCCTGAACTTCCAGTTTCCACCTTGTGGCTACAAAAATCCACCAAGTTCTGTCCTCTGACTGGTCAAAATTCGCCCTTGACTCCACCTCCTGAACCATCTCTGGCTCTGCTTGCTAACCAGATTTTCTTAAATTTACAAGGTGGCAACCCTCATTGTATTCTAATGACAATTAGTCCACTGTTTCAATTTCCACCCTATGAGGATTTGGCGGGAGAGGAAAGTTGGAAATTCCACCATGGCCTTTGTCTCCAAACTGCTTCTTCAGATGCAAGAGATCCCAGGTTTAACATGTGTCTTGTTTTGAAGCAGGGCTGGGAATCACTTCTTTCTGACACCCCAGAGAGCAGCTGCCAGCCAGTGTAGCATCTACACCAGACATAGGCAAACTTGGCCCTCCAGATGTTTTGGGACGACAACTCCCATCATCCCTGACCACTAGACCTGTTAGCTAGGGATGATGGGAGTTGCAGTCCCAAAACATCTGGAGGGCTGAGTTTGCCTATGCCTGATGTACACTGCAAGCAGATAAGACTCCACTTGGTCTTTGATGGCAAAAAGCAACAGTAGAGACTTAGCTCCAGTCTTTCGCACCATAGTGCTAAGATTGGATGTAAGGGAAATGCTGCCTGGTCTTTGACAGTTGGCTGTTAGAGAAGGCAGAAGCTTATCTCTGAACTTAGTGCTAAGCAGGACAATGCTGAGCCTGGAGATAAGCTTCTGCGGGTGGCGCTGTGGGTTAAACCACAAAGCCTAGGACTTGGCGATCAGAAGGTCAGCGGTTCGAATCCCCGCGACGGGATGAGCTCCCGTTGTTCGGTCCCTGCTCCTGCCAACCTAGCAGTTCGAAAGCACGTCAAAGTGCAAGTAGATAACTAGGTACCGCTCCGGCGAGAAGGTAAACGGCGTTTCCGTGCGCTGCTCTGGTTCGCCAGAAGCGGCTTAGTCATGCTGGCCACATGACCTGGAAGCTGTACGCCTGCTCCCTTGGCCAATAAAGCGAGATGAGCGCCACAACCCCTGGTCCATGGGGTCACAAAGAGTCGGACACGACTAAACAACAACAACAACCTTTTGACGATAGGTTACTTTTAAAGAAAAATTTATAGCTAAAAGCCTGTAGGGCCTGATCTATGCATATCTCCTGCAAATGCAAACCCATTGGCAGCCCTGATCATAAGTGGTAGTTGATGTGCCTCGTTTACGGCATGCATGGATGTTTTTTCCAGCATCCTTGAATCAACGCCTGGGCAGGTAAAAAGTCCTACCTGTTTCCATCTGTTGTGTTTACAACACAGCAAAGGTGTATAGAAGCACGCTGGTTCTTTGGGGCTCCTGCGGGCTTCTTGTTTTGGGATCTGCGGAGGGTGTGAGTGTAAGACAAAACAGTTGCTTTTGTTGAAAGGAGAACGATAAGCCTGTTTCTTTGTTTCCAGGGTGAGAAGAAAAGCCCTCACCTGGGAGCGAAGGTAGCTGTTGTAAAACAGAGGCTCGTACGCAGCTGTCTGTGTATATGTTAGATAAGAGCTTCAGAAATATAAAGAAAACTGTGCAGCATTCAGCTACGTGCACCTCCATAGTCTGCCTTGTTCACCCCGAGCTTTAGAAGAGGAGGGAGTGGGGAGAAATTTGGTGTTCTTCACATTTTAATGTTAACTTGCACTTCCTGAAATACAGTTATGCCCTGAAATTTGCACTTTTGATTTTTGTTGATGCAGTTCTCCATCCACCCAACAACAACAGAAGTGCACAAGAATGAGTATATTAGGGGAAAGTGTGCATTAAAGCTTTTGCATTAGCAACCCCCCCGCCCCAATGTTGTATTTTGGGAAGTTACAGTGGCAAAGGTAAAGGGTAAAGGGAGCCCTGACCATTGGGTCCAGTCGTGGCCGACTCTGGGGTTGCGGTGCTCATCTCGCTTTATTGGCTGAGGGAGCCGGCATACAGCTTCCGGGTCACATGGCCAGCATGACTAAGCCGCTTCTGGCGAACCAGAGCAGCGCACGGAAACGCCGTTTACCTTCCCACCGGAGCAGTACCTATTTATCTACTTGCACTTTGACGTGCTTTTGAACTGCTAGGTTGGCAGGAGCAGGGACCGAGCAACGGGAGCTCGCCCCGTCACGGGGATTCGAACCGCCAACCTTCTGATTGGCAAGTCCTAGGCTCTGTGGTTTAACCCACAGCGTCACCCACGTCCCTTTTGCATTAGCAACCCCCCCCCCCAATGTTGTATTTTGGGAAGTTACAGTGGTACCTCGGGTTAAGTACTTAATTCGTTCCGGAGGTCCATTCTTAACCTGAAACTCTTCTTAACCTGAAGCACCACTTTAGCTAATGGGGCCTCCCGCTGCTGCTGCGCTGCCGCCGCGCGATTTCTGTTCTCATCCTGAAGCAAAGTTCTTAATCCAAGGTACTATTTCTGGGTTAGCAAAGTCTGTAACCTGAAGCGTCTGTAACCCGAGGTACCACTGTACTTACATTAGCAAGGCTAAGATGCTTGGGTGATGGCTTGTACACCTTCTGGCAGCTCCTGCAGCCAAACGTCTTGTTCTGCTTTCCCTTGGACCACATCAGCGAGGCTGAAAGGGAGGCAGTCCAGGACCCTCTATACAAGCTGCCCAGGTTTGCCCCAAGGTGGGGCCTTCGGTGCTGCTAATGCAGAGGTTTGACTTCACCCCTGAAGGCGCACTCCATTGTCTCTTGAGACAGACGGATGCCAACAAGTTGCCTTTGAAAGATGTGTATTGGGAGAAATACACCCTCAGGAAAAATATCATAAGGGGGGAAGCCAACTCATGTGGAAATGTGGCAAACTGAATCTAAGATGGGGGGGGGGATGCTGTGATAGGAATTTTGAGGTCTTAGATATATGTTAAATGTTCATAAGTGTAGCAACCAAGCACGTACATAGATCAGCACAGGAAGACCAACCTGGAACCATTTTGATTCCCAAACTGAGCAAATGTTTTCACTGCAAGGTCAAAGGAAAATGGAAACACCTCCCCATTGTCTTTTCCTTCGCAAATCCTGTCTTAAGGGCACATTTAAGATATGAATAGGGTGTGAGGCTGCGACCTGGCCCAGGAACTAAGTATTTATCATTACAAAAGACTGGCCAGGCTCCCCAAGCAATCCAATCGAGTGACCATTAAACAGGTAACTTGGCAGACAGGAGGTAAACAAAAAACTCAGATTTCTGCTGTAAACCGCCCTTTCTGTGATGTAGGTATGATGTATCTGGGGCTGGTGGTCTTGATCTACAGGGTGGCAACTTCAAAAGTCTATATAAGGGCTTGCACACTATTGTTCTGGGTTCCTCCTCCCTCCTGCGTGTGGTGAGTGAGGACCCTGTTGCAACAGATCAATAAAGATCAGGCTTACTAGCTGCCTTGCTTCTCAGTATTATCTGGTTGGCCTCTGTTATTTTCTCCTACCAATAGGTAACCTAGGTGCTATATGGGCTCTTGGATACCCCATAAGGGAAAAAGGGCAGATTTTGTTTACAACAATGCAAAGTGCTGAGAAACTGAAACAGATGGATTTGTGCATAGGGTTAGGATCATAGTTCATTGCTGGAGTAGAGTGGGTGGGTATCTTATTTTAGGAACTCATTGGCTCTGAAGCAATAACTAGAATATATTCCCAGTAGCCAGCTGATTAAAAACTAAGGGCATTGGGATTTATTATTATTATTATTATTATTATTTGTCAAGAAGAGATCTTTGAGCACAGGCTACAATCATGTTTCAACAAGACAATTTACGATACTAAATATAATTTTCCCACAGGAGTTTCGCTGAAATGTGCTGTGAAAGGAGCATTTCATAGGGAGACGGGGTGGGGGGAAGAGAGAAATAATTCCATTCATGGAGTCACGCACTTGAGAGCCGTTTCCACTCTTTCAGTGCTTGTACGGGGTCCATGTGCGTCCCACCTGTCATAGTCCTGCTCTAACCTTTAACCTTCCCACCACAAAGCTGTTATACAAAGCGTGAGTATGATTAATTCAGGAGTTTGCAGGTGTGTATTTCATAGTTTTCAGCTTGTTTTGATGGCACAATACACCAGCAGTCACTGTCAATTTCATGTCTAGGTCAAATGGCACAGCTAGACTGTTCTGCTGCATATTATATATATAATTTTACTTATGAAATCATTTTAATATTATTGTAATCATTCACATTGCAAGGCAATATTTCCTGAATCTCATAATAGAATTTTAGTCATGCTATCTGCTGTTTATGTTAAAATGCACATTCTACATAGAGAACCTCTACCTTCATAAGTTTACAATTTTAAAAAATTGTTGACGTGTGAGCTTTCTGGTCTTTCTTGATACATGCACACAATAGCTACTCAAGTTAAAAAGGTTTTGCAACAGCTGACCTGTGTCAGTTTGTTGCTCATAATTTCTTTCTCGTCTACAAGTGACAGAAATCATGCCAGTAGTGGGAAGAGGAAGGGTCGTGGCTTAGAGGCAAATCACCTGCCTTGCATGCAGAAGGTCCCAGGTTCACTCCCTGACATCTCTAGGTAGGGACTGGAGAGAAACCTGCCTGAAACCCCAGAGAGCCCCTGACAGTCAATGTAGAAAACCCTGCACAGGATGGATCAGTGGTTTGACTGTTGCAATGCAATTCTAACCATGTCTACTCACCAAATAGAGTGTGATAATTTTTGTTACGTTCTAGCCACCCCTCTAACCTACAAATTTGTTAGCATTTAAAATGAATTACCAAAGGCACGATCCAGTCGAAATTCAGTCAAAAGAGAAGTTCAAATACCTGCTGGAATTGTAAAAAAGAAGAAGGTAAAGGTAAGGGCAAAGGGACCCCTGACCATTAGGTCCAGTCATGACCGACTCTGGGGTTGCAGCGCTCATCTCGCTTTATTGGCTTTATCCGGGTCATGTGGCCAGCATGACTAAGCTGCTTCTGGCGAACCAGAGCAGCGCACGGAAACGCCGTTTACCTTCCCGCCGGAGCGGTACCTATTTATCTACTTGCACTTTGACGTGCTTTCGAACCGCTAGGTTGGCAGGAGCAGGGACCGAGCAACGGGAGCTCACCCCGTCGCGGGGATTCGAACCGCCGACCTTCTGATCGGCAAGTTCTAGGCTCTATGGTTTAACCCACAGCGCCACCTGCATCCCAACAGCGCCACCCTGCGTCCCTATGATGTTCTTATGCGCTTACAAATCAAGCACGTGAAGCAGAACTCTTAGGTGCAATTGCCTGCCGTGCTTAGATGAACCCTGTTTTGCGATTAAACTAGTTTGAAGACTGCAATCGTATGCACCCTTTCCTGGGAGTAAGCACCACTGAACACAGTGGGACATCTTGTGAGTAAACAGGCAAAGGAGTGTGCTATAAATCTTCCTCGTAACCCTCCTTCCCTCCCTCCCATTCTGATCTAACAGCATCCTGTTGAAACTGAAATGGACAAGCAATTGTGGGGGAGGAACGAGAAATAATGTTCCCAGTTAAGCATTTGGTTGCATGTTAATCTGAGGTATGAGCATGACAGCAGGAATAGCTTAATAGACCATAACTTGAGTGAACGGTTACTGAATGCACATGGAGAATCCATATCACATATGTCTATCCACGGAGGAAGACACCTGGGTTGCAATTCCACCAGGAATGCGCTATGACTGGCTCTCTGTGTGCACAGGAAAATGTGTAGGCAGAGGGCTTAAAGGCTTGCTCTTGTATACATTCAAAAAAGAAAATAAAAAAGGGGAAGCAGCAGTGTGTTTTAAGGGGAAAGAATTGTGCTGCCACTCTGGAAATCGCATTTCCACTTCGTTGCTGGTCTGGCAACACTGGGTGGGAGAGAAGCTAGAACTATGCATAAAAACAAATAAATGCATAAGATGAATTATACAGTGGACGCTTGGGTTGCGAACGTGATCCGTGCGGGATGCACATTCTCAACCCGCAGCAGTTGAAACCTGCAGCGGCACGTCTGCGCACGCGTGGGTTGCGATTCGGCGCTTCTGCACATGCGCAAAGCATGATTTAGCGCTTCTGCGCATGTGCGACTGCTGAAACCCGGAAGTAATCCGTTCCAGTACTTCCGGGTTTTGGCGGTACGTAACCCGAAAAAACGCAACCTGAAGCGTCTGTAACCCGAGGTATGACTGTATGGCCGCAGTCATTGCCCTTGTTAAGGGTGTTTCAGCTGAGCTGCATCCTGCTGTTATAATGAGAAATCAGGGGGAAGTTGTAGGTACTATGGCTTACAATTAGAAAAACAGGTGGATGGGCTGAATTGAAACTTTAATTCATGTGTGAGATGTGTGTTTGAGGGCAGCCTGGGCCAAAGCTGGGGTAGACAGAAGAAGAAAAATGGCTTGTCCTGAATAACTTGAATATTTGATGCGTGACTTTGTGATGCTAACAGGCAATCTGCATTTTTCTTCCATAGGCTTTGCTGACGTGGTTCTTCCGGAAAGATCTCCCCATTTGTACTGCGTCTTTTGGGGAAGAGGTTGTGGTGTTAGGCCAACAGAGACATCTAGTATGCAATTTTGTCTAATAGTAGGGTTTTTTAAAACAACAACAACAACAAACCCAAAACATTCGTTTGTGGCCCACGTTAATCCATGGGCATTTATAAAGGTGTTCCCCCACATACGCTTCGTGTGGACCTGTTGTGAGAGAAGGTTGGAGGAGAGGGAGGAGAGCCTAAATGCAACCACCTGGCTGAGCTGTAACATTTTGGTTGGACCTACTGCCAGCGCCTAAGGGACATGGGTGGTGCTGTGGGTTAAACCACAGAGCCTAGGACTTGCTGATCAGAAGGTCGGCGGTTCGAATCCCCGCGATGGGGTGAGCTCCCGTTGCTCGGTCCCTGCTCCTGCCAACCTAGCAGTTCAAAAGCACATCAAAGTGCAAGTAGATAAATAGGTACTGCTCCGGCGGGAAGGTAAATGGCGTTTCCGTGCGCTGCTCTGGTTCACCAGAAGCGGCTTAGTCATGCTGGCCACATGACCCGGAAGCTGTACACTGGCTCCCTCGGCCAATGAAGCGAGATGAGCGCCGCAACCCCAGAGTCGGTCACGACTGGACCTAATGGTCAGGGGTCCCTTACTGCCAGTGCCAGCATCTCCCTGCCTTGTGAGTCAAGGTGACTGAGAGTCAGAGAGGTTGAAAGCCACTGTCTGCTGTGTCTTGTTGCATAGGGATGCTCACAATGCAGGCTGGTCCATTTGAAGCACTGCCTCACCAACCTCAATCTACCCTCAGCTGACCTTCACCTGTCTGCATTTCTGCTTACAACCCATCTAGAGTCAGAGTTATGGTAGTTTCCTCTTCCTTTGTCTCTGTGTTGCCATTGTAGAACTCGACATTGAGGAGGGGAGGGACCATAGCTCAGTGGTAGAGCAGCTGCTTTCCATTCAGGAGGTCCCAGGTTCAATCCCCAGCGTTGGATGTTCCCTTGCCTTAAACCAGGCATAGGCAAACTCGGCCCTCCAGATGTTTTGGGACTACAACTCCCATCATCCCTGACCACTGGTCCTGTTAGCTAGGGATGATGGGAGTTGTAGTCCCAAAACATCTGGAGGCCCAAGTTTGCCTATGCCTGCTAAACACTAGAGAGTCAACCCATATAGACAATACTAAACTAGGTGGACCAAGCATCTGAATTGGAATAAGTCAGCATCCTGTAAGGAAGACAAAACTAGAATTAGTGGGGACTGCCTGCCGTTGGCTCTGCCATTGCCCACTGTTGGCCTCCAGGCTTTCCATTTTACCAGTCCCACCAAGCACTGGGAGAGGGGATCGCTCAAGGAAGGGTGGCTCAGTAGTTTCTGGTTCCCCAAGGTGGCCAGATCAGACAAAGCCAGCGCCTTAGGAGAGCAAGGTGTGGGTTCAGCCCCATGGAGAGTGCTTCTGCTCCTGAGTCCAGGCATTAAAGTTGTCTCAGTGAGGAGCAAATGGCTGAGTATTGTAGCAGGCCTAGGCTATCAGTGACTCATGGCTCCATTCTCTGAGTGCTGCTTCCCGGTCAGTTTTTTGGCAGCTGCTGGCTCCTTCAAGTTAATGAGGTTTCTAGGTGTGGCTCTTTCTCCTCAGGGCCCTCTTGAGTCTCTGAGGAGTCTGTGGACCAGCCATCTGAGTATGGCAGCTGAGGTGACTCCTCAGGGTTCGGAGGAGGGGTGGGGGACACAGACCCACAGGGGATGAATCAGGGTGCAGTGCGATCTTTTCCAAGCTACAGCTGCCTCTGAGGGTCTTGGACCTATACACACACACACACACACACACACACACACACACACACCCCCAATTGAAGTATGTCCTCTTCAGCACTTTAGCAATTTGAGGTTCGGTTGTTTAATCTATTGGTTACTGTAACTCAAAGGTTGCCAAGCTTTTTGGAAAAGTGGGCACATTTTGAACTTTGGGAGTTACAAAATAGCAGCTATGGGTGGGGGGCATGGCATAACACAAAATTAAAGAGACAGCCACCCAGACCACATTATACTTGCCATGGGAAGTCAGCTATGTCCTGCTGATTCTGACTGTGGAGATGGCACAATATTACACACACACACACACACACACACTTATGCTGTCGCTGTCTAATAGCAACAGAGAGCATTCCTTAGTACAGTGGTACCTCGGGTTAAGTACTTAATTTGTTCTGAAGGTCTGTTCTTAACCTGAAACTGTTCTTAACCTGAAGCACGACTTTAGCTAATGGGGCCTGCTGCTGCCGCTGTGCCGCCGGAGCACAATTTCTGTTCTCATCCTGAAGCAAAGTTCTTAAGCCGAGGTAATATTTCTGGGTTAGCGGAGTCTGTAACTTGAAACATATGTAACCTGAAGCGTATGTAACCCGAGGTACCACTGTACAGTCAAACCTCGGTTGTCGAACGTAATCCATTGTGGAAGCCCTTTCGGCTTCCAAAATGTTCGACAACCAAGGGGAGGCTTCTGATTGGCTGCAGGAACTTCCTGCACTCAAGCGGAAGCCGCGTCAGACGTTCGGCTTACAAAAAACATTCAAAAACTGGAACACTTCCGGGTTTTCGCATTCAGGAGCCGAAACATTCCAAAACAGAGACGTTTGTGAACCCAGGTTTGACTGTACTAGGGAAAACCCACACTCACTCTCCATTTCGCATAAATCGCTTAGAAGGCACTTATACATTTTGGCCCATAACCTTCTTTCTTGGAGGGCTAGAGACTTACATTTTTAAAAATATAAAATGAAAACTCGAGTCTGGAGCACCTGCCCAGGGACACCACTGAAAGCCTTCATGGATTGGTAACCCCTGGCTTAACTTGATTAACTGCCCATATTTGTTTATCTTTTGCAACAAAGTAATCTTTTCTTATAATTAGGATTGAAGGAGCAAGTTGATTCAGTTTGCATTCAAAGGCAAACTTACCAAACCTGCATTTTTCGAAACCATATGCAAAATGAAACAAAGCCATCCTTTGAAATTCACTTCTCAGAATTTTGCAGTGCAGTTCTCCAGAAAAGCAATGTGTCCAAAAATACACGTACTGGTGTAAAATGTGAGTAAAAATGCATGCATTGGTGAAAATTGCATTAAAAATGCATTTCATTAAGGGGAAATTGTGTTGCAAAAAAAATGTGTATATGAGGCAAAATTGCATACAAACGTTTGTATATTTGGAGAAATTAGCTCTGAAATGCTGATTTTCATTAGGATTTTCCCCCCTTAAAAATTCTCAGACTGAGGCAGAATTGGGGAGAACTGAATTTAAGATTGGAAAAACCAGAAACAAAGAGAACCTTAAATTGACAGATTCTCCTAATCCTACCTGTGAGTAGGCTGAATTCAATAAGCTTCCCTCATAATCAGATACCATAAGATTGAACAAAGAAAGGAAAACAGCATGGATGATCCTCCAGATTCTATTGGGTCCCTCCAGGCTCCATATTCGAGCACCTGAGAGAATGGCAGTCTTAAAATAAAAATGGAGAAGTTTCTCTCTTTTTGGCATAGCTTCACTTGCAGAGACTTTTCATATCTTGAGCTAAACTCTTTTATCTGTCTGCCTTGGGATTCTTCCTTTGATGTGGAGGCAGAAACCAGGGCGGCCCTTCTCTTTGTGCATCAGTTAAGCCTCTCACTTCCATGTGTGAAATACCTGTGGGTTAGCTATTATGATTGCTAGGGAGTGTGGGGTTATGTAAAAGAAATAAGCAAACAGACGACTGCTTGGAAGATTGGAAGGAGAAGCAGCTATTAAATTACAGAGGTTAGAGGTGCATTAGTCTGCTGCAGCAGAAGCAACGAAAGCTTGAATAATTTTATTAAACTCTTTCCACAAGAGTGCTGAGAGTGGCTAAGAGGCCCCTATTCCCCTCACAGAACTACAGTTCCCAGAGTTCCCTGGCAAGAGGGGTTGACTTTCAAAACCACTCTAGGGTAAGGTAAGGCAAATGACCCCTGGATGGTTGAGTGCAGTCAAAGGTGACTATGGGGTGCGGCGCTCATCCCGCTTCAGGCCAAGGGAGCCGGCGTTTGTCCGCAGACAGCTTTCTGGGTCATGTGGCCAGCAGGACTAAACCACTTCTGGCAAAACGTGACACCATGATGGAAGTCAGAGCACACAGAAACGCTGTTTACCTTCCCCGCCACAGTGGTACCTATTTATCTACTCGCACTGGTGGGCTTTCCAATTGCTAGGTTGACAGGAGCTGGGACAGAGCAATGGGAGCTCACTCCGTCGTGGGGATTCAAACCGCCAACCTTCCGATCGGCAAGCCCAAGAGGCTCAGTGGATTAGACCAGTGTTTCCCAACCTTGGGCCTCCAGCTGTTTTTGGACTACAATTTCCATCATCCCTTGCCACTGGTCTTGCTAGTCAGGGATGATGGGAGTTGTAGTTCAAAAACAGCTGGAGGCCCAAGGTTGGGAAACACTGGATTAGACCACAGCGCCACCCGTGTCCCTCACCACTAGGAACTGTAGGTCCAGGAGGAAAATCCAAGATCTCCTAACAACTCTCAGCAGCTTTAATGAACTACAGCTCCCAGGATTCTTTGGGGGGGGAAGCAATGACTGTTGAAGTGGTACAACAGGACTTTAAATGAATGGTGCAGATGGAGCCTGAGAGAAGACATAAATCTAAGATTCCCATATCCAAACCAAACACTGCAGTCCAGCCTTGGTATCTTGGGCTCAGGGAATCTGTAGATCACGACGTCCCAAACTTGGGTCTCCAACTGTTTTTGAACTACAACGCCCATCATCCCTTGCTTGCAGGACCAGTGGTCAGGGATGATGGGAGCTGTAGTCCAAAAACAGATGGAGACCCAAGTTTGGGAAACCCTGTTGGGGATCAATAGTGATGCTCAGGCCCAGAAACATCTCTGTTGTCACCACTGGCCTTCAAGTCTCTGACTGAGTTACTGCTCTTTTCTGGGATCATGATTCTACCACACTGTCATCTAGGCAACTTCTAGAATTCTTGATCTCAAAAGTTGGTGGTGCCCACTAAGCTTACATGGTGTGATACATATAAGGTTATGCAACATTTTGGTGGTGATACCCATCAATGGCTTATTGGCCAGTGTAGCTCAATAGACCTTTCATGTCAAAAGGCACTATGCCTTTATGTAGCAAACACTGCCCCAGTTGTGAGCTTTGGGGAGCATCTGGCTGGCTGATGTTGGCAGCCAAATATTGTGATTAGGGTGACCTTTGACCTTCTCCAGCTGGGGCCGTGCAACCTCTTAGGCTTAAAAGCTAACAGCATCACATATCCAGAGTGCTAATTCTAGAAACCGATTCCTCAGGGGAGTTTTGCCTGGATCCACTCAGAAGAAGATTATTGTATATTTTTTATTAACACATAGAAAATTCTGAAGAAAATACAAAATGGTATTACTTTAAGGGGAACAGTGAAAAAACAAACCTAAAGAATTGGGCATTACAACTTTCATTTACGACAAAGGCTTCTTTCATTTTTTTTATAAAAACAAAAACAAAACCCCAAATCTTATTAAGATTAAGCAAGCACATTTATACAGCAATGACAACAAAATAGAGCTTGAAATAAATGGAAATATTGTTAATGGGCGTCAACACTGCGCCCAGTTATAGTGACTTCAGTAGGGTGACACAACCTAGCCGCATCAAGGCTGAAGCCTGTTGGTTTTGACCACCTCATAGCAACCAAGGGTGGTGTTCAACTATGTCCTACTCGGAACAGATCCATTAAAATTACCGAACCTATGTTAGTCATGCCCATTAACCCCAATGGGTCTACACTGAGTAGGACTAGCATTGCATACCACCCCAGGCTCCCCGCAGTCCGCTTTCTATCCAAACAAGTATTCCAACATGAAAAGTAAATGACACAGTTCAGTTGCAAAAATGAAAAAAGTAGTCTTAGTTCTGCTGCAAAATAGCATCAGACACAAATGTTTTCTGGGCAATAGTTTCATTATTGCATCCATCTAGCGGAAAATGTGGCATAGCACTAAAAAAATGCACTCATTTCCATTTGCTCTCTCTACCTTTCCGTCAAACTGCTCATGAGACGTTTATAGCTGTGGATGGGGCAGCGCTGAGTATATGCTAAAGCACCTCTCTCTCTCTCTCTCTCTCTCACACACACACACACACCCCAGGTGCTAATACTGGACCTCCTAGGCTATAAGAACTAGTAAAAACTGGGCACATTCAGCTTCCCGGGTCACCCACTAACCTGAATGCAGTCCACCAGCTTTGCCAGGTGTTTATAGGCCAGGATTGGCATTAACACCTGGGATCGTCAGGCAGCTGCCAGTGACCAAATGTCAGCAGGGCCCATGCTGTGGGTGCTTGACCCACCTGCTCACCTGGCACCAGTCGTGTCACTCTCAGGCTTTGTGGGAAATTAAAACTGTGCCTTCCCAGACTCAGCCCAGCAAGTTCACATCTGGGGACCAAAAAAATGTAGGTCCTCCAAAGGATGGGGAGCTCTTAAGCTGGTTCAGTGCTTAAAGTACCTGTTTCTAAAACAGCAAGATAGGTTTACAGTCTCTGGTAGGCTGCCAAACAGGCCTGCTTTGAAACTAACACATGGGAATACTGTTTGCAGGACCCTCAAAGTGGCCACTCCATCAGGGGCTCATTCATAGAAATGTATCTTGATCTAGTGGTACCTGCTGTCCTTCGAGATACTTCCTTTGTACCCAAATGCTGCACCATGAAGCCAAACCAGAAACACAATAAAACGCTCCGTGGGTGAGCTTTTAGCCTGTTGTGGCTGATCAATCATCTGGGTATGTCCTAGAGCATTTGGAAACAGCTCCAATGTCAGGCTGATCAATTGTCTACTCTAGCTGCACCACCACATCAGCTGAAAAGCTAAAAAACGGTTGTTTCCCCATCTTTCTAACCTCACACAGTGGGTTTGGAATTCTTGTAGGGTCTAAACACACAGCAGTAGCTCCGCTTTCTGTTTCGTTTAATAGAGTTGTGTTTATTAGGGAGGTCTCAACCTTAGTAGATCTAATGGTAAGCCACTTTCACAACCTTCTATTTCCCTCTGCTTTGCCACCATGTCGTGGTTTATTCCCTGCTCTTTCAAGCCCTTATGTAAGTATTCATGCTGCTGCAAAAACTGCACACCCAACACACCCATACCCACATCCAAGGGTATTCTGCCAGCAGCACAAACAACCCTCCTCTCCCTCTCTCTCTATTTTGCTCTTGAGAAATCAGTGCACAAACCCATTTTGCAAAGTCGGAATCCAGATAAGAATCAACCCAAGTTCTCTTGAAGAAGAGGCAGCTGGTTATCTGAATGGTTCCACATATATCTGAAACCGCCAGCCAGCACTTTGACATGGGAAATTCAGAATTCTGATGGCTATGCATAGCTAGAATCCTCCATTTAAATCAGTTGAAGATCTGCATCAGCTGTAAATCCGAAAACTAGTGTACTGTGTATAAAAACTGAACCTGGAGTGATCTCAGCCTGAATTCCAACACATCAAACTCTGTCCATCAAATGTGGCACATCAGAGCCACACGTATCACCAATCTACTTTATGATATGAAATTGTGCTACAAACATTTTTGTGTGGAATAAATTAAACATTGAGACCCATGGACAGTTTTTCCTATTCACCCTACATACTAAGCCCAAGATTTCAATCTAAAGTTTTCAGTCACCAGCTAGCCAATAAAGCATCAAGACTAAAATTTAGCTAAGCTGCAAACTCCAGGGGGAGAGGAACATCGTAGAAACCACAAAACACTCTTAAAACACTTTGGCATCGTATGTACAAAATGTGCAGTCAGTGTCATGCCTGGGTACCACAACAGATCAAAATTGGATTGAATGGGGGGAAAAATAATTTGAAAGGCTTAGTCAATAAAAATAAGTATTACCCCCCTAAACTATTCAAAATGATTTCATCAAAGACATTAGCACACCATGTACACAAACACAGCAATGCTATGACATGATTACAAATTAAATATTTTAAAAGTGGTGTTTTTTTTAAATACAACGTAAGACCAATCAAATTAAGTGCACAGAACATAATGCAGAATACTGGTACGTACAGTGACAAGGATATTGAACAAGGTTATTATATTTATACTAAGCAATGCTTTAATATAAAAGAGAGTGTCAACAAAGCTAAATGGATTACTCTTCTTTATGTTGCAACAAAGACCAGCATTCTCCCCTTGGTGGCAAACAACTACATCAACAAAACATAATGACTTAGTTTCCCCAATCCCATGCTGTTTCCTGTAAAATGCTGGACAATGCTGAGTAACCCCCCCTCCCCGAATAACCAATGTAGCCATCAAAAAGTGCAATAAAAATACACACTGCATTTATAAAATGTCCTGTATGTGGTTCAAAAATCTTTGGAAGCATGTTATGACACGTTAGGCTGTACAAACTGATGCATTTCAGAGGCTCCCAAAGTTAACCAAGAGTCTTTTTTAAAAATAATAACAACCAAAGAGGGAATATTCTGTTCTTTTCTCAAGGCTGGTCCGTGTGTGTGTGTGTGTGTGTATCCCCAGACATGGAGTAGCTCAGAAGCAGGTTCCAAGACAGACCCATGAACTGCTGAGTGGCTTCTGGCGTCTGGAAGTTTACAGATCCATCTCGGAGCCAGCCTCATTATTCATTTAGACAAGAATTTTACATGTCTTTTCTAGAACTGGGACCTTTCGTTCTTTTCCTCTCTTCAAATGTTGTAAAAATAATGGACAAGCCACAGTGGAAGAAAACCCTACAATACGTCTTCAAGTAAAATAGCTCCTGAAATCAAGAACTCCAGAATCGTATGCTACATTTTCCTAAAACCTCTATTTTAGTTTCTGGCATTCAATAATAAATTACGTGGGAAACACCACATTTATTTAATACTGTAAAGTCAGCCTTGGAGCAGAGGTGCATGGCGCTGTTACTGAAAATGACATCTGTGCATTTAGTTTCTCCTCCATATCCCCTTGGTTGCCACTGGGAAGAGGTGTGGAAAATGCAACAGAATGACATTATGACATGGATAAAGAGAGGAACGTGTGGACCTCCAGATGTTGTGGACTCCAACTCCCATCAGTCTTAGCCAGCATGACCAATAGCCAGGTATGATGCAAGTTGCAGTCTAACAACATCTTGAGCGTCAAAGGTTCATCACCCCTGGGATAATTTTTTTATTACTCATTGGGGAGAGAAAGGGAAAACTGGACATGGCGCTCCCATTTTCAACAACAGCTTTGTGTTTTCTTTTGTGATGTGTAGCCCAGCCTTCACACTATGATGTCAGACAGAGGTGAGGAAAAAGCCCCATCATGGCATTATGGCATGGGCTAAGTGGGGAACCTCTATGCCCTCAAGATGTTGTGGTGCTCCAAACTCCCATCAGCCTCAGGGAATTATGGGAGTTGGAGTTCAACAGCATCTGGAGGGCCACAGGTTCCCGATCCTTGATCTCAGGATAGAAACGACAGCGTTAAAAAGTCTCCAGTTCAACCAATGGGCTCACCCAGCAGTTCCCACCCATCCCTCCACATTGATCATGTAAACGAAACATTGGAATAGTGTCTTCACTGTGTCTCATATTGCAAACCATCAAGAGTACCTTTATTATGTCTCCTGACCCTCTCTTTTTTAAAAGTGTGTATCTACATCTAAGTGAAAAACTAGTGTTGTCGGTGTGCCCTATTTTGCTCGGTGAAAACACATACTGTGTAAACGGAAGCAGAACGTGGCCCTGTGTTTTCAGTGTGCACTGTGGAAGAAAGCACCCTGGAAGAAAACAAAACAAAGGGAAACCGCACTCTTACACTTTTCTTTTTCAAGTTGAAATGATGACTCTTAACCAAACAGAAGCTGCTGCCCAACAGCGAGATGTTACTGGGGGCTACCTGTTGACCTGATCAAGCTCTTGTGTAAATTGGGGTTTTGACTGTGCCGGTTTCTGCTGCGCACGGAAGAAAACATTGTATTGCAACCTGGGACTTTGCATTGGTGGAGCTGGCGGAGATGGACTGTTTTGTAATGGGCCCTGAAAGTTCCTTTATTACTGTAGCTTTTTTGGCATATGTGGCAGGTTATTGGCAAACTGGAAGGTATGCTTGAGAAACTCTCGTTAGTCTTCTCCATCAGAGAACAGTCTTGGTAGAGGTCTTCATTCGGGATCAAAGGTGGACTTTCACAGCTTTCGTCACTGTCCTCCAAAACCCCAGGACCTTCTTCATTGTCTCCGTCAGAATCCCAAGAGGAATGAGCACTGCCCTCCGACTTGATGCTGGACGTTGTGCTTAAATCCAGAACGGCCCCATCGTTTACCAGGTCATACTGGTAGCTCTCGGGGCAGGCCTCTCCCATCTTGCTCATTGGGAAAACCAGGCTGCCAGTCCTGTTCATCCCTTTGAAGATGACCGAAGTTTGCTGCCCAACGTGTCCTATCAAAGAGTCGTCCGGACAAATCTCTTTCGCCATATCCTTCAAGAGGTACGTTGCATTGAAATGGTGGTTCTTGATTTCCAAGGGATCTTTGGTCAAAAGCTTATGGTGAAGGTTTAGGTTGGAGCTATGTCTGGAGAAAGAAGATCAGGGATGCTGTTAGAATCAAGGAGGAGAAGCAACTCAACAGTCAACACTTGAGCACAAACTCTTAATGTGAGCATTGTCCCAGTGTGGATACCACCCCTCGCCCAAGTGATGAATGCTGTAACAGCAATGTAACAATGGTGTGGAGATAGAGGCACCTTCCTTGGGGGAAGGGTGAGGTGAGGATTGGATTTCGTCTGCTGCTGCTGTTTCATTTGCATGGAATTTATGTTGGCATCTCTTAATATGATTGGTTTTAATTTTATGTATTTCTGACCTGAGACCTTCAGATGAAGAGCAGAATACAGGAAATAAATAAAATTATTTTTAAAAACAATCTTAAATCCAGTCTTAAATCCACTTGGACTACTGCAACACGCTCTACATGGGGCTACCTTTGAAGGTGACCTGGAAACTGCAATTAATCCAGAATGCGGCAGCCAGACTGGTGACTGGGAGTGGCCGCCGAGACCATATAACACCGGTTCTGAGAGATCTGCATTGGCTCCCAGTACGTTTCTGAGCACAATTCAAAGTGTTGGTGCTGACCTTTAAAGCCCTAAACGGCCTCGGTCCTGTATATTTGAAAGAGCGTCTCCACCCCCATCGTTCAGCCCGGACACTGAGGTCCAGCACCGAGGGCCTTCTGGCGGTTCCCTCATTGCGAGAAATGAGGTTACAGGGAACCAGACAGAGGGCCTTCTCGGTAGTGGCGCCCGCCCTGTGGAACACCCTCCTTTCAGATATGAAGGAAATAAGCAGCTATCCTATCTTTAGAAGACATATGAAGGCAGCCCTGTTCAGGAAAGTTTTTATTATTTAATGCTGTATTGTTTTTAACACTTGATTGGGAGCCGCCCAGAGTAGCTGGGAAACTCAGCCAGATGGGCGGGGTATAAATAATAAATTATTATTATAATTATTACTAGTTTGTTTGATCTCCGTACCATAAACAGCTAACAGAGCGTAGGGTGATCAAGACAGCCAAAGCAGGAAAAATTTTAAAAGGACAAGATACATCAGGTGGTGGAGAACTTTTGGTCTTCTAGATGTCACTGACTACAACTCCCATCAGCCCCAGCAAGCATAGCCGATGGGCAGGGATAACGGGGGTTGCAGTTCCATGACATTTGGAGAAACAAAGGTTCCCCACACCTAATATCCATGAACAAATGGTGCCATAGCCTTAAGACTTATTGTGTTATTTTCTCCCAGTACAGAATAGCTAGTCGCTTTTTTCAAGATGAACAGCCAGATGCAGCAGCTAGTTCTGAGGTCTGGCGAGGGCAGTGAGCCAGGCAGAGCAGCCCTGTTGCATCTTCTCCTTAGTTCTGTCCCCACAGCCTGACACAGGAAGGCAAATCTGGCCACTACATACTGCTAGTAAAAGGTAAAAGTAAAGGACCCTGGATGGTTAAGTCCATTCAAAGGAGACTATGGGGTTGTGGCGCTCATCTTGCTTCAGGCCGAGGGAGCGGGCGTTTGTCCACAGACAGCTTTCTGGGTCATGTGGCCAGCAGGACTAAACCACTTCTGGTGCAACACAACACCGTGACGGAAGCCAGAGCACACGGAAACGCCATTTACCTTCCTGCCACAGTGGTGCCTATATATTTACTTGCACAGGTGTGCTTTCGAACTGCTAGGTTGGCAGGAGCTGGGACAGAGCAATGGGAGCTCACCCCGTCGCGTGGATTCGAACTGCCAACCTTCCGATCAGCAAGCCCAAGAGGCTCAGTGGTTTAGACCATAGCGCCAGCAGTTTCTGAACAGGAACAGTCTTATCTGACTGCGATCTCAGACCTTAAATAGTCCACAACAATTCTTCCTGTTTGTTAGCTACTTCCCAGTTGGCAATGGGATCAAATTGGAACCTGCTCCCGGAAAGGACTGGTTTTGGCACTGGAAAGAGCAGATGGGGAATATGTGGCTCTCCAGATCCTGTTTGACTCTCAGCGCCCATCATTCCCAGCCAGAGGGACAAAACGAATGTCTGGAATTCAGTTGGAGGTGGTGTGCTGGAAACACCAATTGCTGGAAACGGCAGCAGGGGATGGTGCCGATGCGCTCAGATCCTGTTTGTGGGCTTTCCATAGGCACCTGCCTGGCTGCTTTGAAAACAGCATGCTGGACCAGGCAAGCCCTTGGCCTGAACCAGAATGTTCTTATCTGCCCAGAGGGCTCTTCTAATGTTCTTATCTGCCCAGAGGGCAAAAAGGAAAGTGGGAGGGGAAAGCAGAGGGGGGCAGGCAGGGAGTAGGCTGAACAGATGGTGTGATTGATGGAGGGGAGGAAACTAAGTCCTCTGCCATCAGTTCAGAAGATGATAGATGATAGATGATAGATAGATAGATAGATAGATAGATAGATAGATAGATAGATATAGATAGATGATAGATGATAGATGTCAGAGCTGGCTCCAGGTCCCAGCTCACAGAGGACCAACGCTAGCCAGTAGTGATGTACAAAAGTCTTTATTGAAGTACAGTTTCCATTTTCAAGCCGCAGCGCGCAGCTCTACGTCTAGAAGCTAGACCAGCGAAGCTCCATCTGAGTCTCCACCCCCTGTACACCAGTTTAAGACTCTAACCTTACTCCACCTCTTCCGTCTCTCCTTTCTCCTCTGGGTCCTTCTACCCCCCCGGGGTCCCTTCCTTCCTGGACTCTTCTGACGCTGACGCTGACCCCCCTGACTCTTCTCCCTCCTTTCGGCGGGCTTTAGGACCTGGCTCCCTATCCGGGCTGCCAACTGCGCCGCCCTCTTGTACATTTGAACTTGGCGCGCGCGCCCAGTCTCCGACCTTCCTTTTGACCGTTTCCTCGCTCTCCGATGGAGGCGTGGCCAATCCTGACTCATGTCCTCCCGCTGGCGGTGAGCCGCCTGATCCCGATACCTGGGACTCCTCCCCCCTACTGCGCTCTGGTGGAGAAGCTGGTCCTGATTTCCAACTGCTGCTCTCTGAGTCCCCTCTGGCCCCTTCTTCCTGGGGTGTCCCCCTAGGCACCCCCCTTGCTCTGACCATGGGAGCCCCTTTCTGTGAATCCTCCGATTCGCTGGAAAGACTCAGAGACCTCGGACCGCTGTCATCGCTAACATTTCCTTCGGATTCCTCCCCCTCGCTCTCTATTTCCTCCCTTTCCTGTGCCTCTGCTCCTGAGCCCCTGACAATAGATGATAAATGATAGATGATAGAGATGATAGATAGATATATAGATAGATGATAGATAGATAGATAGATGATAGATAGATAGATAGATGATAGATGATAGATAGGTAGATAGATAGATGATAGAGACAGATAGATGGATAGATAGGTAGATAGACAGGTAGATAGATGATAGATAGATGATAGAGATAGGTAGGCAGGCAGGTAGGTAGGTAGGTAGGTAGGTAGGTAGATGATAGATACATGGATGATAGCTAGATAGATGATAGCTTGATAGATGATAGATACCACTGTAGATTTTGCTTTAAATATTTAGGGAGACAGCTGAAAAGGCAAGTTAAATGCAAGACCTTGTTACCCTGTGTGTACAAGAAATTGCATCTCTAAAAACGACAACCCACAAATAAAATTATTTTCAACCACTGTTATCTACAAGCCATGAGATTTCCAGGGTTTCATTTAATGCCGTGGTTCCCAATATGAGGCACACGCCCCACAGGGGGGCAAGTTGATTTTTAAGGGGGGGGCAATTCGAGAATGATTTATTAACAGTGAATGGCCTTTTAGGCTTCCTCCACGTGAACAGGAGTTCACTTTTTGAATAAAAAGAATTATATGTCACGGGGTGGGGCCTCAGGATTTTAGAGATGCTTAGGTGGGGCATGGTCAAAAAAAGGTTGGGAACCACTGATTCCATGCCTTCTTGTCCAGGGGGAAAAGCAAGGTTTTGTCCCATGGATTTTCAGTGCTCCAATAAGGTACGGAACATGCATGAGGAAGATACATGGGGTGAGGGGGCACACCACAAAAACATGCTTCAAAACTTATTTGCATTTCAGACTAGGCTCCATTGTAGGACTATTATTTTATTTTTATTTTTTTAAAATAATAATAGAAGGATTATGTGCACTCTTTTCTTACCTGTCTCGACTTCTACGAGAAGGAAAGGCAGCATTGCAACCCTCCACGGTGCAAATATGCATTTCTTTTAGGTGTACGTTTTTAAAATGCATTTTCACACTGTAGGGGTTTTTAAAGGTCTTCTTACAGATGTCACAATGGAAACGGCTGTCTTCCCTCTGAAGCCCTAGCGGCGCATGTTGACTGACACGATCTATATCTTTAAAAGCTTCGAAACCAGGAACGGCTACGCTCCTACCGGATAGTGTGCTGAACGCCCCCCTACTCAGCAAGTGGTGTTGCAATTCAGTGCAGTCGTTCATTGGGATCCTGTAATTCAGTTGCTCTTTAAGATAGTCATGGGGTTCTGTCACTGCTTTGATCACATCGCGCTGCTGGCTTGGATCTTTGCAGGCATTTTCACAAGAAACTACCTTTAACAATTTGCCTTGTTCGGGCTTAGCTGTTTTCTCAGGGCGATGTAACTCGTCCGCGTTGGCGCATGTGTTATTTGGCTCAATAGATTTAAAATACGTTGGCCCTCCATCTTCAGAAATGGATTTCTGCGATGTACCTGAATGGGACTTCTTTTCCATTGGGTGGTTTGGGTTTTTTTCTATCCTAGAACCGCCCATCTCAACAGGCCCGTCACTTACCGGCCGCGGAGGCATGTCATCTTCTGAGCTGGCAACTTCGTGAGTAGTGCTAGGGGTATCAACGGCTTCTGTCTCTATCTTGATGGGCATGCTAGACTTGCGGGATTTTTTCTTGGGCAGCGCGTCGAAGGGTGATTCGTTGGAAACCAGCGGCTCAGGGATTGACGAGGAAACCAGAGGTAGGGAAGGAAGGGTGCCGGGAGTATTTGCAAGTTCAGCCGGTGTGACCGGACTGCGATAGAATGGGAGAACTGGCTGCACGGTCCTCAAGTTTGGAAAGAGAATGCCATTTTGGCCAGTACTGTGAAAACCTGGCTGTGTCTTTGAATCGCTGCAAGAGCTTCCGTAGCTGGAAACGGACCTACTGTCAGGAGGCAAAATGTTAAAATCCGTCCGTTTGTTCTCTTCCAGTCCGGTGATGGCCAACCCGTTTCTCAGATCTTTATCCCGGTTGTTCCTGTTCATTGGCATGTGAAGTCTAGGGTTGGGGTTGGCACTGTGCCGATTTCGGCTCCGGAGGGAGCTAAAGACCATGTTGCAGCCTTCAATGGTACATTTATGCTTGATCTTCAGGTGGACAGCGTTGTAGTGGATCTTCAGAGTCCCTTTGTCGTAAAAGGTCTTTTCGCACGCTGTACAAAAAACACGCCCTCTCCTCGTGGCGAAACCGTTTTTATCGACAGATTTCATTTTACTTTCTGGGGACAGCTGGCTCATTTCAGGCTTTGTGATGCTGCTGGGCGAACTTAAATCGCTTGGAGAAGTGTCGTCCTTCAAAGCGATATCTGGGCTGGTCGAGGCCACCTCCTTTTCACCTTGAAATGAAGACTCGGAAGTTAGGAAGCTGTTTTCCGCAAACTGCATAGGGACATCTTGCTTGAGTTCATTGCTGCAGTCCTGACTTTGCTCCATCAAAAGCCTCTCAGGGGGTGAACCTATGAGGGGCGGAGGGACAGGACTGAAAAACTGAAAGGGCAACATGAAGGCCATGTTGTTGACAACGTTCTCAAAGTGGTGGATGTTAACAGGGTTCATTTTGTCCAAGGAAGCAGGGAGGCTTGCACTCCTCTGATTATAGCTTTCGATGAATGCCCTAATATCCATATTGGCTGCGGTTGTGGGGATGACGATGGACTGCCCTTCTTTCTCCTGAATCGCCATTAACTCCACAATGGACTTGGTCTCGCCAAAGCGCAGAAATTGCTGCAAAGTAGCCAGTTCTTCTTCGCTGGTCATGATACTCCAGTGGTCCAGGACCTTTCCTGCAGCATCCTTAAAAAGACAACAGACAACACTGTACGTAAAAGAGGAACACACCAACATCAAATTCATATGGACGCTTTAGTGCAGGGGCAGCTAACATAGATATTGTTGGACTGTAACTCTCATATTCCTTGACCGTTGGTCATACTGGCTGGAGCTGATGAGGTTTGTAACCCAATGGTATTTGAAAGCACAATGTTGCCTACCTCCCCATGAGATCCTATGCTTAACTTGCAAAGCAGAAGGGCCATAGCTCAGTGGCAGATAATCTGCTTTGCATTCAGATTCAAGTCCCAGGTTCAATCCCCGGTGTCCCCAAGTGTGGCCAGAAAAGACTCATGCCCGAAACCCTGAAGAGATGCTGTCAGTCAGTGTAGACAAGATTGAGCTAGATAGACCAATGAATCAGCTCCCTACGTTCCTGTGTGCTAAAGTTGCTACTCTGCATGGCCTTCTCCACCTCCAGTAAAAAAGGAGACAAGACAGACATGCTCCACTCACCCACTCCTTCTGATGTCCTGTCACTCATCCCACTCACTCACTTGCAGTACAACACACCTGGGATGCTGCTTGCCAGAACAGGTGAAAGATGCTCCATGCACCATGATAACCACAGAGGGAGCAGGCTAGGGGAACTGTGTTTGCCTTTTCCCTTGCTTCAATGGAAGTTTGAAAGGGCTATATTTGGGGTCAGGATGGCAATAATAATAATAATAATAATAATAATAATAATAATAATAATAATTTATTTATACCCCTCCCATCTGGCTGGGTATAAATAAAACATTAAACATTAAAAACTTCCCTAAACAGGGCTGCCTTCAGATGTCTTTTAAAAGTCAGATAGTTGTTTATTTCCTTGACGTCTGATGGGAGCGCGTTCCACAGGGCGGGAGCCACTACCGAGAAGGCCCTCTGCCTGGTTCCCTGTAACCTCACTTCTCGCAGGGAGGGAACCGCCAGAAGGCCCTCGGCGCTGGACCTCAGTGTCCGAGCTGAACGATGGGGGTGGAGATGCTCCTTCAGATATACTGGGCCGAGGCCATTTAGGGCTTTAAAGGTCAGCACCAACAGTCTGAATTGTGCTTGGAAACATACTGGGAGCCAATGTAGGTCTTTCGGGAGCAGTGTTATGTGGTCTCGGTGGCCGCTCCCAGTCACCAGTCTAGCTGCCGCATTCCGGATTAGTTGTAGTTTCCGGGTCACCTTCAAAGGTAGGCCTGGTGGCATTGCTGATTTGTACTGTCATTTACCGTATTTTTTGCTCTCTTAGACTCACTTTTTCCCTCCTAGAAAGTAAGGGGAAATGTGTGTGCGTCTTATGGAGCGAATGCAGGCTGCGCAGCTATCACAGAAGCCAGAACAGCAAGAGGGATTGCTGCTTTCACTGTACAGAGATCCCTCTTGCTGTTCTGGCTTCTGAGATTCAGAATATTTTTTTCTGGTTTTCCTCCTCCAAAAACTAGGTGCGTCTTGTGGTCTGGTGCGTCTTATAGTGCAAAAAATACGGTATTTTTTTGGTAGGGGGCAGCTCAGACTAAATAGACACAAGGTGAAGGTTGTGTCTTAGGGTTAGCATTAGGCTCATCTGGCTTAGTATTGTCCACAGTGACTGACAATGACCCTACAGGGTTTCATGCAGGGGTCTATCCCACCCCTACATGGAGATACCCGGAAATGAACCTGAATCCGAGACCTTCTGCATGCAAAGCAGATGCTCTACCACTGAGTTATAGCCCTTCCTATAAAGTGACCAAGTGATGGCCAGAGTTGGAAGTGCAAGGTGGGGAGGGTGAACAGGTCAGGATCCAGGTCAGGAATCCACAGCTGCCCATCACTATTCCAGACAGTTTTCTGAGAGGTGAGGCTTCTTTGTCTAGCCAAATCCACACAATTGGCTAAGGCTGAGGGCAGCTTGTTTTAGCAATTCTATGATATATATTATTCTTGGATTTCAATCACCCCAACATTTGTTCTTTCTAAAACAGCACTGATGATTAGAAAGTATTTTGCAATCTCCCCAGAAAAAAATTAAGACGTGTACCGGCGAAACATCATGTACGAATGGAGAGAGAGAGATGGAGCAATCAGAAGAAGATTTAGCTCCACATTTAAGTCAAGTATTCTTCCACTGCAAGTTTAATAATCTTCCAAGCTACTAAGATCAGAGAACAAATGAACCTGCATCGATCCTTCGCCAGTGTTTACAGAGCACAGCTGTAATTACACTAGAGTGTTGCAAGTTCTTTCAAACTCCAGCCATACCTAACTTTTCCCAATATCTGTAATAAATATTTTATCACAGAACATGTATTTGATGGCCTACTGAGGGTTTTCACTGGGCACACAAGACTTCTCTAAGATGATGAAGAATGTATCATCATCAATTTTTCATGCAAAAAAGGTTCAAGGTAATTGAGCCCATATTTTTTAATCCTAACACTAAAAAGCAAAATTATCAAGTGCCATGAAATATTTATTCGTGCCATAACATAAATCATAATGCTACTTTACATTGGAACAAGAATGCCAACAGAGGAGCAGCATTTGTGTAAACATAAGGAGCTAACTTCTGCCCCGGTGTACTGATGATGCTGGAAAAGTTCAAAATGGCGTAACTGAAATGGATAAATTTATGGTGAATGTCTGCCTTATAAGGGTGCTAGTGCAGCTTCAAGTTCTGATGCAACTGGGTTTGCTGCTGGGATGCCAGCAGAATGTTCACAAACATTCAAACTTCTCAGGAAACAAAGTTGCAGAAAGCTTTTCTTAAAAATTCTTTGTACTTCTCCAGATGTTGGGGTGCCCGCAACACACAGACCACTGGTTTCTCGGCCTCATTTCAGCCCCGATTCTCTTGTCACCCTCCTAGAGGGAGCTAGGACCTAGAGATGTACCTGTAAGACATATCCACGTATGTAGTCTTGAAGTGTCCAGTCCAGAGCATGGAGGATATGAATGACTTCTTCTTGCTTCAGGACACTGAAAAGCCGATCTAAGAGAATTTTGAGACGGACAGGAACTGCCTGAGTTCCATATAGCATGAGGCTGCTGATATCAAATACCACATTAGACTGGACTATTTCCACTTGGCTTGTTGGGTATAGGTTAGGGATCCTTAGCTTACTTAAGGCTGAAAAGAAAAGGAAAACAAAAGGCGAGTGACTAATACGCATAAATGGGTATGAAACAATTAGACAAAAAGAACACCATTGGGGAACACCACTAGGGGTTTGAACTTGAACAGTATTTCCCAATTATTTAAGCTTGGGGAGGGGTTGGGTGCAAATTTCTGGTTTGGCGCATGATCCCTTTGTTAGGTTGGCTAGGCTAGGGATGGATGGGGCTGTGAACTTTGGTTCGCTCCATTTTTCCACCTGGAAGGCACCATGTTGACTGCAATAATCATCACCATATTTTTACCCCGCCCATTCGACTGGGTTGCGCCAGCCACTCTGGGGCAGCACATACAAAAAACATACTAAAATATTAAACATCAAAAACTTCCCTATACAGAGCTGCCTTCAGGTGTCTTCTAAAGGTTGTATAGTTGCTTATCTCCTTGACATATGAAGGGAGGGCATTCCACAGGGTGGGTGCCAATACCAAGAAGGCCCTCTGCCTGGTTCCCTGTAAACTGTCCCCACTTTAGCCTAAATTGCGTTCTGAACATTCAGAATTATGTAGATTAGATTAGATTCTTTATTGTCATTACACAAGTGCAACATTGCACAAGTGCAACGAAATTGGATGCCATCCCTTAAAAACAACAAAAGCAAAACAACAACAACAACCAACAAACCACATTCCAGCCACACCCACACCCACACCCATCAATCTCCCAGGTCACACTATCGAGTTACAGCATTCAAAAAGGCCACAGCTCTTGGGTAGAAACTGTTTTTCAGTCTATTTGTCCTTGACTTGATGTTTCTATATCTCCTGCCAGAAGGCAGTAGTGCAAACAGACTGTATCCCGGGTGAGATGAATCCTGCAGGATGTTGTTTGCTTTCCTAAGACAACGGGAACCGTACAGTTCTTCCAAAGATGGGAGAGGATGACCAATAATCCTTTGTGCTGTGGTTATGACCTTCTGGAGCACCTTCCTCTCTCTAGCTGTACAACTGGAGAACCAAGCACAAATACAGTATGTAAGAATGCTCTCTATGGAGCCTCGGTAGAAGGACACCAGCAGTCTCTCACTCAGATTGTTCTTCTTTAAAAGTCTGAGGAAATAAATTCTCTGCTGGGCCTTCTTCACCAGAGCAGTGGTATTTGCGCTCCAAGTCATGCCCTGATCGATAGTTACTCCCAAAAACCTGAATTCCGCCACCCTCTCCACCCGTTCCCCGTTGATATACAAGGGCTGAATGTCCGCCTTTTTTTCCCTGTAATCCACCACCAATTCCTTGGTCTTAGCCGTATTAAGAGCCAGATTGTTCTCTCCACACCAAACACAGAGCCGCTCCACCTCGTCCCGATAGGCGGACTCATCCCCTCCTGAAATGAGCCCTACCACCGTAGTGTCATCAGCAAACTTGATGATTTTGTTGCTGGAATAGATGGCTGTACAGTCATACGTATAGAGAGCATAGAGCAGGGGACTCAACACACAACCCTGTGGTGAGCCGGTGTTAAGGCTAAGGGCTGTGGACATATGTGACCCTACTCTAACCCTCTGAGAACGTTCTGACAAAAAATCCAAAACCCAGAGACAGGTGGAGTTGGAGAGTCCAATCGCCTCTAGCTTGGACACTAGTCTATGGGGGAGGATAGTGTTAAAAGCAGAGCTAAAATCCACAAACAGCAGCCTCACATAACTCCCCGGCTGCTCCAGATGGGACAGAGCAGCATGGAGAGTGGTGGTGATAGCGTCTTCTGTGGATCTATTTGCCCTGTATGCAAACTGGTAGTTGTCAAAAGTTGATGGAAGACAGGAAATAATATGACGGCGCACCAGTTTCTCAAAACACTTCATGATGATTGGAGTCAGTGCAACTGGTCTGTAGTCATTCAAACTATTGATTGTGGATTTTTTAGGCAGAGGGACAATAGTTGAGGACTTCAGGCAGGGTGGGACAATAGACTGGTGTAAGGACTTGTTGAAGATCTTAGTAAAGACCCTCGCCAGCTGATCCGCACAGCCCTTCAACACCTTTCCAGTGATGCCATCAGGTCCAGCCGCCTTCCTCGGATTCACCATCCTCAATACCTTTCTCACCTCATGCTCCTCTACCGTGAATGAGGGGCCCCTATGGGCTGGTGGCTGTAATACCGGCGTCTCAGGTGGCTCCTTCTCGAAGCGAGCAAAGAAGAGGTTAAGCTCCTCCGCCAGCAAGGGGTCACCGTCGACAGCACCAAGGTTAGGTTTGTAGTTGGTAATGTGCTGAATCCCCTGCCACATCTGTCTTGTGTTGTTGCTCCTTAAATTATCCTCAATCCTCAGCCTATAATCCAGTTTTGCCCGTCGAATACCCCTCTTCAAGTTTGCTCTTGCCACACTGTAAAGCTGCACCTCGCCTGACCTGAAAGCCCTGTTCCTTTCCCGCAACAGGCACTGGACCTCTCTATTCATCCAGGGTTTCTGATTGGGATAAAACCGGATGGATTTGTTTACTGTGACAGTGTCTGTGCAGTGATTGATATAGCACAGAACTGCCGCCGTGTGCTCCTCCAGGTCTGAACGATCGAAAATATCCCAATTTGTTCTCTCAAAACAGTCCTGCAGCTGGTGAATAGCTCCTTCAGGCCAGATTTTAACAGATTTTAATATTGTGGGAGCCCGTTTCCTGAGTGGGATATATGCTGGTACCAGGAACAAAGACATATGGTCGGACTGGCCCAAGTGTGGCAGCTGTAAAGCCCTATGTAATCCTCTTGTAAAGCAAATTGCTATTAGTTACATAGCAATTCATACTAGTTATGGATTGCACCAAAGAAGTGCTTTACTATCCCAAAGCTGAGCTGAATATGACTCTATAGACAATTAGCAATTTCTTAGTTTTGTTATTTGTGACTTTGCAATGTCTCCGTTAATAAACTGAAAACTGTACTTAGACAGCTGGTGGCTACTTGGTAAGGCAAGGATTTTTTATTTTCTTTTAAAATTCTTTGAGGTTTATTACCATGTGCTACCCATCCATGCCGACACTGGTCACATTGTCGCTGGTTTATTTTCCCAGGTTTAAAGCACTGGCAGCTGCAGCTTACCAGAGTGCAACGGATGGCCTGAAAGAGCAGAAACAGATTAAAAAGTTAAGGGGTGAGTAACATGTGCAACACGCTGGAGAGAGAAAAGGGGAAGGGGAATGGAACATAAATATGCAAATATGTACAAAATGAAGAATTATGAATATGCATAGATCGGGCTGCCATAAGTCAATAATTTCCTGGACATAGCCGGGATTCGTTCGTGAAAAATAGTGTCTGGGTAGAATTTTCAAAAGTTGGTTTAAATGTCCGTGAAACATTTGGGGGGGGGGAGATTTGGAAGGGGGGGAAAGCTGAACAAGCCCCAAAAAGCTTAACAACTTTTGTGTCTGGATTTTCACTTGCTGAAATATAGCAAGCCTAATAGAACACAATAGTTACAATATGGGTCAACCTTTTTTATGGACTGTACTACTTCAGATTAGGGATGGTTTCTTAAAGTTTGTCATTTTTCCAGTGTTAGGTTCAGTGCTCCACATTCCCCCATTTGTTTGAGAGTGTCTCTTTTTCTTTTTTTAAAGTTCTCATGAAAATGTGTCAGCATTTTAGTGCGAATTTTCCCAATATACACATTTGTGTGCATTTTTTCCAGGTACACACCTTTTTGCATTTCTCTGTGCTGTTTTTTTAAAACAATATATGGATTTTCATGCACACTCTCCCCCCAGCACGTGCATTTCTGTACACAACAAATGGTTGCAAAATTCAGAAATGTGCAAATTTCAACAGATTGCTGTGTTGGTATATTGTTCCAGAAAGCATGAATTTGGTGGGGTTGCTTTTAAATGCAAACTGAACTAAATTTCTCCCCTGCAGGTTACCCCATGTTTTCATATATATATATATATATATATATATGCTTTCGTAGATTTTCACGGGTACAGGAATGCAGGTTTTGGTGTCCTCGGGTGTCTTCCCGTGTAAAAGTTGGGGTGTCTAGGCGACGTTTCGACGAGGTCTCACTCGTCATCTTCAGGCTGGTGCTTTCGGCTTCTTGTTACTGGAACAGAGCAGGATCTCAGTGTTTGAGTTCCTATAAATACTGTTGAGGAGGTGTGGTGTATAGCCTCCAATGTTCTGGGCAGAGAGGAAGTTCCCAGGCTAGTGTGCCTTTTCTTCTTTTGTTCCTTAATTGCTTGAGGGATATCTTGAGTGATTTCTTGAGTGATATCCTGAGTACCACTTAGGTGGGTCATTAGGTGTGGATTAGTTGCTAAAGCCTTTGTGTCTTGACCTCTTGAACTTTGTGAAGAGTTTTTCTGAGAAGATGGCTGTACTGCTTTGTTGTGCTCTGGCTTGGCTTCGTGTATAGGGGCGAGCTGTGGTTTTGTGGCCTGTGCCAGCCAGATCTGTGTAGGGATTGCAGGGGGGTGCAGCATCCGGAGGTGCCATCGTGGTTTGGCTACTGGATGGTGTCTGTAATTTATCTGTGGAGAGGGTCTGGGTTTGGGTCTGGTGTGGTTGATTGGTGATGGCGTTCTGTGTGCCTCTGGATCTGGTGTCAGTTTTTGTGGGGAGGGCTAATTTCCAGATGTCTGGCAAGCGGGATGTGTCGTCACGCTTGTTCATGTTGTGAGGGTGTTTCTCTATCTCGATGGCTTCCATGATTATTCTCTTGTGGTGATGTTCCATGTTAGAGAGCAATTTGGAATCTGCAAAATTAATTTCGTGTCCTGTTTCTTTCATGTGTTGGAAAAGAGAGGAAGTTTTATCTTCTTTTTTGACGGCATTCTTGTGTTCTGCGATACGTGCATTTATTCGTCTGTTTGTTTGTCCAATGTACGTGGCTGGGCAGACTTTG
>JAXCMG010000021.1:12884760-12896818 GCA_034642415.1 Podarcis siculus
TTATTATTATTATTATTATTATTATTATTATTATTATTATTATTATTAGAATAATAGCACATTAGAGATGGGAGGCTTGAGGGACAAAGCATGCACAATTGAAGCAACTGCATATTATTTCATTGTACAGTCCTGTTTCCCTTTTGCTTTCCCTGTTTGTTTCCCCTGCGTATGTCTTTAGATTGTAAGCAAATTAGGGCAGGGACCTGTCCTTTTGTAATCTTTAAAGTGCCACCATGCTCACTGCTGGCGCTATATAAATTAGGAAATTAGTAAGTTATAATTCCATCGAAAACGTTTCTACCAAAGCTAAGGTTGGAATCAAAGGCTTCTTGGTTCACACCTTTGGGATGACAGTACGAATGAAAACAGATACTTCTATACAGGCAAACGTCACTGTAAGTTTTGTTCTGGCCCGCTTAATTTAAACAGAGACAGCTTTGTAGTCGGCATTCAGGGTGGCGATAAAGAGGTAGATCAGTCCCAGAGCAAAACTCGACCAACAGGACAGCTGGCAGATTTGTGGGTCTCGCAATGGAAAGCAGACCGTTATCAGAACTCATCTGTCTCTGGATTAAGGTAGAAATTCTTTTCCAAGTGCAGTTTAGGTCATTAGAACATCTAAATGCCAAATTCTCTGCTCTGTGTACATGATGGGAACGAGAGAGTGATTTATAGCTTCTGCTAATAGACTGGCGAGCTTGGTACCAGCCGGCCTGTAAACAAGAGAGGGTGTTTTTCCTTTCCTTCCAGGAATCTAATTTCTTGGGTGCCATTATCTATTCAAAATATTTCCTCTGGCTGCTCTAAAATCTTCTTCCCTCCCCGAAATCCTTTCTCTTCTCACACCCTCTGTTTTAGAAAAAATGTACCACCTCACTTGACACCCTTTTACGATGACAAAATTTCCCATTTTTCTTCATCTCCCCACAGTGAGATCCATACTGAACTGGGTCTGGATCAGATCTGAGCTCATTCGTGGCCCCGGTCCCCTGAGATTAACCTTGGGAACTGCCTGCAAAACGTCAAGAACAGCGGTATAAAATTAAATGGGTCTGTTTATTAGGCAGTTGGCCTCTCTTAGCACATCTCGTGCATTTCCCTGTTGTTTACAACACATCCAGAAGGAGTCCCGAAGCAATTTACAAGAACTTGTAAGATTCAAAAGGTAGATAGATGACGTGCAGCAGAATTTCAGTTCCACAGAAAGATTTAGGACACAGTGATGATTGCCAGGGAAGGAGAGGGCAGGATTTGAAGTGAAGCATAACTGCCCATTAAAAGGCAACCTGGGAGCCTGCTTTTATAACTCAGAACCTCCAAGTATCCCTACTTTCCATGGACAGTCCTGGATTTACAGAAGACATTCTGGTTTCTGATTTGATCTCAGAATGTCCTGCTTTTCCTTAGGACATCCCTATTTTCATTAGAGAAATGTTGGAGGGTACGGAGTTTTCCGACCCCCGAGCCAAGGAGATAAGTTACTATACAACCTACAGAAGATATCTGAAGGCAGCCCTGTGTAGTGAAGTTTTTAAAAAATGTTTAATGTTTTATTATGTTTTCATATATGTTGGAAGTCACCCAGAATGGTTGGAGCAACCCAGTCAGATGGGTGGGGTATACATACCCCTAAACATTTTGTGAATCTGATGACGGCTTCATTTCCTTTCCAGGTGATTTTCTTGAGTCAAAATGAGAGTACCCTTAATTTTTTTTTTTAGAAAAAAGCAATGATAATAATATTAAATAGGGCATCTGTATTTTCATCAGAGAAATGTTGAAGGGCATGATAACTGGATTATTGTATTGTTGTAACCTGCCTTGGGAACTTATGGTGAAGGGTGGGTAAGATATCTAATTAATTAATTAAGATGTGGCATAATGTCATATGGTGGTAATTTCCTAACGCTCTACCCGTGATGTACTCTGAAATATGCTTTTAAACTCAAGGTCTAGATTAGAAGATGAAGCCAGTATGCATTCGCAAAATGTAGGATATAATGCCCTGATCCAAATTTGTGTGTACGCTTTTCTGTATGCCAGGATTTCTCCATTTTAAAATGAAAGGCAGGCAGATATTCACGGCCATTGAAATGAATGGAGAAGTCCTGTTGAGCATGGAAGATCCATGTGTTGTTACCTTATGGGTTAGTGAGAGTTATACCTTCAAAGGGTGGGGTAGAAGAAAAGAAACATACAAATTTCTTTGGGGCTACTGTGTTTCTCAAGATAAACTTTAAAAATATATATTAAAGTTGACATTTGGTTTGCCAATACTTTGCACATACTTTGTACATATCAGCTCCCAAGAAAGACCCATTGAGTTCAATTATACTGAATTAGGCTTAAGTCTATTTATTGTTACTATTTAAGGCTATAGGAAGCTGCCTCATGCAGAGTCACCTCATTGGTCCATCTAGCTCAGTATAGTCTAGCTCAGCCTTTGCTAACCTGGCCAGCTGCCCCAGAAGTTTGGGGTCAGCCCCAGCCATCAGCAGGTTGATGAAGGCTGGCCTAGTCTGACTGACAGCAGGTCTTAGGGAGTTCAGAAGTCTTTCCCAGCCCATTCCCAGCCCCACAGTGTCTCCTTCTTGGAGATGTCAGGGGCAGCAGAAAGGATCCAGCAGAAACAAAGTCAGTGCTCTCCCACTGAACTTCAGTCATTCCCCAAAATTAAAATATGGAAAAAGAAAACCTACATCTGAACTGGATCGTGTAACTGTATCTTATGCAACTCCATACATTTTAAACTCAACCGCACAGAGTATATGCACAAGATATCATCAACAACGTTAGAGACTTACGCAATATATTTTTTGCAGTTTACATTACACAATGTAAAACAGAAAAAGCCACACACATATTCTCCTGAGGATGAGCACAACAGATTTTTAATAATTGCCTGTAATGATGCAATGCCATCGTGTTAATTTTCAAGCAGGCAGCATTCCTTTCCAATGACTAGAAACTTTGGGAAGGGGAACAGCTTTTAACCTTGGCCTTAAGGAGTTGACCATTCAAATAAAATCTCCATCTTGGGAGAGGATTTAAAAAAACAACAACCAACAACTTGGGAAGTGGAGAAAACTTTTAAACTTAGCTATTCTGAGCTAGACGTGGTAGGGAAGAAATCTCCATTTGCTTTTTAACATTCTGGGCTAAATAGGTGCATGGCATATTGAAGTAAGGGATGGCAACTGAGATGTTTTTCTGCTGGAAAAGGTTTGAGGTTGAATACATTCTAGAGTCAGGCAAGCTGATTTTGAACCAGTTAAAGGAAGAACTGAAAATATGGAACCAGTAAAAGTGTGTAATAGAGTTGTATCAGGCAAGAATGAGCTACAGGATGACCACTTGCAGATCACAAAAAAGAGGACTAAAGAGGCCACTGATTTGAATACAACTTGCACATGCTAATTTATAAGTATAGGTGCACCTTTAGTAACAGTTACTATGATTTACACAGAAATATGAAACATCTCACCATAATGCAGAACACAATGACCAAGGGACGATGTGCAGTCTGACTGCCGCTGACTTTTGATGAGTAACTTTACATTCTCCTTCAACTTCACTCTCTTTTCTTAAGGTTCTTTACTTTTGAAATCAACTTGCACCCTACAGCCCTTCAGAAAGAGGAGCGAAGGTGAGTCTGTGATCCGTCAGAGGTTGTTGGGCTCCAACTTCCATCAACCCCAGCCAGCATGGTCAATGGACAGGGAGGGTGGGAGTTGTAGTTCAGCAACATCTGGAGGAACAAAGGTTCCAGGGAAGCCCAGAGAAGGGTCATCGCTCAGGGGCAGAGTATTGAATGCAGAAAGTCCCAGGTTTGATTCTAGCATCTCCAGGCATGGCTAAAAGACATTCCGTCCGAAACCAGCCACAGCCAATCAGGGTAGACCAGATAGTCAGTGTTCCTGAACTACAACTCCCATCATACCTGATCGTTTGCAAACTGGCTGTGGCTAATGGGAATTGGAGTTCAACAGCATCTGGAGGGCATCAGTGCCTCCCCCCTGGAGTAGGCAATACTGGATGGAGCAATGGTCTGCCAAATGGCAGCTTCCTATGTTCCTGTGTCCACTTGAGATAATGTGCATGAGAGTGAGAGGCTGGATAAACAAGGATGATGGGAACTAGAGTCCAACAACCTCTGGAGAGCTACATCTTCCCCATTTGTAACGTAGAGCATGTGCTCAAATATATGACGATTCTCTGCAGAAGCAGGCTGCATGCTGCCCCCACTTGCAAGCCCTAAACCTCAATACTGTCCCCGTCAATGGGATGCCAAGTCTTGCTTCACTTTGGACCCAGCCCAGATTCTTAAACCAAGGGGGCAAGACGCACAAAGGTTTAAAATGAGGTACTAAGCTGTAGTCCTAAATATGTTGCCCGAGAGCTAAGGTCACATCTGAACTCCTATACCTCTTTAACAGTCATGGCTCTCTCCAGGACATGTAGTTTGTTAAAGGTGCTGGGAATTGTAGCTCTGTGACGGGTCTCCTAACAACTCTCAGCACCCTTAGCAAAGTACAGTCACCTGGATTCTTGGGGGGGGGGGAGCCATGTCTGCTTAAAGTTGTATAAGAGTGCTTGATGGGTAAACTATGGATGTGACCTAAATCAACTGAAACCACAGAAGATCTTGTCCTCCTGCAAGATCTGAAGCTGCGTTTTAAGATGAGGTTTCTGATGCTAATGCCATACCTACACATTGGCCAGAATGCTCAATTGCACTACAAATTTCATTCTCTCTCTCCACTTAAATAGAGCAAATAGAGTCCAGAGGGAAAATAAACATTCATAACACTTTACTAAGCAAACTGAACAAAAACCATGTAAAGTCTGAGGAGAAAAAAACAGAGAGGTTTTGTCTTAGTTACTTGCACATAGCAGGAAGACATGGACCTAAACATACAGAGTTAAACTCCCTCAGAACTATGCAGCCAATTGGAGCATGTGCTTCCTTAGTGATGATCACACCACTGTGCTTGGTTACTAAAGGTCATTTCCACCACCATCGCTGAACTTCATTGACTGACTCAATAAGAAAAGAATTAACCCTTAAGCCACACATAGAATGATCTCTGTTGTTGCACCATCAACATCTCTTTCTGTCCCACCTCCTCCTGCTTTTTCTTCTGTATCATCAACAATTAGAGGTTAACATATATAGCACGAATGAGGCTCAAAAGCAATTTAAGCATCATGTACGAAAGCACTATAAGCCTTAGGGATGATGTGCCACTAACAATCAAATCCTGAATCTCTAAGGGCTATAGCATGCATGGTTTTCTTTGCATTATATATCAGTGTATACGTTACATAGGAAGTCCAAATTTTAGTCAGTGCTGACGCTCACCTTTTGGAAATCCAAGATCAAATTCACGAGCGCTCAAAAACAGATAATTATTCCCACACTTTTTGGACATAGGCTGCATTCAAAGGGCAGTTTATTCCATTTTCCTGACACGTTCCCACTCTTAATTTCTGCATTCTGTTTGAGCTTTCACATGACATCAAATGCTAGCCCCAGAAATACAGCACAAGTCTAACACTAATTTTCATATTATTTGCTTCTAGAAAAAAAATCTGTTTGCTAATAACGTGGCAATGAGTGCTAAACGTGAGCTGCATTCTGCTGTCTTTCTGGAACTGGCTTTTATGCTATGTGAAAGCTCAAACAGAGTGCAGAAATTACTGTATTTTTCCGTGTATAAGACTACATTGTTTCCTAAATTTTTGAAGTTTTTAAAAAGGGGTCGTCTTATACACGGATAGTGCATAGTGTGTTTTTCTTAATTTTGAATCCCCCCAAATAGGGGGCATCTTATACACAGAAAAATACGGTAACAATAGAGGGAATGCTAGGAAATGGAAAAAATGCCATATGAATGCAACCACATACACATGAATATTGGACCATGATTTAGGGCAAGTGTGAGGAGCCTTTGTCCCTCCAGGTGCTGTTAGACTATAACTCCCATTAGGTCCAATGGCCAGAGATAATGGAACTTATAGTTCAGCAACACCTGGAGGACCAAAGGTTCCCCATACCTGCTTCAGGGGAGAGAGAGTAGCTCAGCGGTAGAACAACTGCTTTGCATGCAGAAGGTCCCAGGATTTAACCCTCACATCTCCAGGTGGGTTGGCAATGTCCCCTGTCTGAAACCCTGGGCAGTCGCTGTCAGTCAATGCGAACCAAAGGGAGCTGATATTGCTGGACTACAGCTCCCATCATCCCTGACGCAGGCCGGGGATGATGGGAGCTGGAGTTCCACATCTGGATGGTACCACAGGAAATGAGCCATTGCTAATCTGATGACTAATTGAAATGCTTTTTATAGCATAGTATTGGAGACATGCAAACTTCAGTCACAAACCTTTGGGTCTACCCAGGAGAAAAAAAAGCAGGAAGGGAATGCTTTTGCTGACTAATGGCCACTAACCTAGACAGCATCTTAAAAAGCAGAGACATCACCTTGCCAACAAAGGTCCATATAGTTAAAGCAATGGTTTCCCCAGTAGTGATGTATGGAAGTGAGAGCTGGACCATAAAGAAGGCTGATCACCGAAGAATTGATGCTTTTGAATTATGGTGCTGGAGGAGACTCTTGGGAGTCCCATGGACTGCAAGAAAATCAAACCTATCCATTCTGAAGGAAATCAGTGTCTGATTTGATTCTGGAATGTCCCGCTTTTCCTTTGGACACCCCTATTTTCATCGCAGAAATATTGGAGTTATGCGACCCCCCGGAGTCAAGGAGATAAGTAACTATGCAACCATTAGAAGACATCTGAAGGCAGCTCTGTATAGGGAAGTTTTTTTAAAAAAATGTTTAATGTTTTATTATGCTTTTATATATGTTGGAAGCTGTCCAGAGTGGCTGGGGGAACCCAGTCGGATGGGTGGAGTATGACGAAGATGATAGAATAGGACATCTCTGTTTCCATCAGAGAAACGTTGGAGGATATGTTGTTGCTACCCAGCATTGATAGACCAATCCTCCCATTATTGCTTGATGTGCCTACTATGGTTCCTTGGAATTTCATATTGGGAACCTTGGGGAAGGATGTAGATGTACTACTAGTAGTAGTAGTAGTAGTAAGAATCACAATATTTTGCGAATGGGCCATAGCTTAATGGTAGAGTATCTGTCTGGAATGCAGGAGGTCCGGGTTCAATTCCCGGCAACTTTGGGTAGGGCTGGGAGGGACTCCCTGCCTGAAATCCTGGAGAGTAGCTGCCAATCAGTGCAGACAGTATAGAGTTAGATGGACAAAGGCAAGATACATTCATTTCGCCTACCCTACCCACAACTTTCTTCTTTATGATTAAAGACGAAAAGGCAGATTCGCACAATCCTACAGGAATTTTATTATTATCTGCCAGCTCACTTCATCCTAAAATATACGGCTTCAGTTAAGAAATAAATCACACCAGCGAACTTTAAATGAGAAAGGAAGCTGAATTTGGGAGAAGCGGTGCTACCTGTATCCTAGTACAGTGGTACCTTGGGTTACATACGCTTCAGGTTACATACGCTTCAGGTTACAGACTCCGCTAACCCAGAAATAGTACCTCGGGTTAAGAACTTTGCTTCAGGATGAGAACAGAAATCATGCTCCGGCGGCACGGCAGCAGCAGGAGGCCCCATTAGCTAAAGTGGTGCTTCAGGTTAAGAACAGTTTCAGGTTAAGAATGGACCTCCAGAACGAATTAAGTACTTAAGCCACTGTACATAGTGGATTTGAGGTTAAATGTGCACAGTCTTGGAGGAGTCTACCGAGGGAACGCAGCGATGGCGAGGCATGTCCCTTCCCAAACTAATTAAACAGATTGCCTCTGCTCCTCAAGAGCCAAAGAGGGAGAGCAGTCCACACGGCCTGTCGCTATCCCTAAAAATCAACATCCAGCGACTGAAGACGGGATGCATCTCTGGCAATTTGTGCTGTGATCCCAACGTTACAGGAAGACAATGGGCAGCCCCAGCCGCCTACTTTGCAAAAAGAGAGATCCCAGGACTTTCGCTCTGTTTGAGTGTCTGTGTGTAAACAGCAGCAACCTGCACTATAATTTTTTCCTTTTTTTTTAAAAAAAAGCAAGTTAATGGATAGCAAGATACACTCATTTTCCGCACCCCACCCACAATTTTCGTCTTTACAATTAAATACGATTAGCTGGCATTCCCTTTAACCGTCAGAGGCGCACAGTGGCAGATCTGTAGCCACAAAAGAGGCACAGTAAATGAGAAGAACATGTTGCTACACTGCATTTGAGAAAGTTTGGCTCCGAGCTATGCACTGATTAATATCAGATCTCCTCCTTTACTCGCCCTCTTGACAATCTTGTCACATCTGGCTGACAAATCCTTACAAGCTTATCCAAACCAAGGCAGCCCCAGTCATGCTCGGGGTCTAGCTGGAAGGAAGCGGCAACACCAGCCGCGCACTGATGTGCCATCAGTGAAACTAATGAAGCTGACTTCAGTTGCAGGCTCCCGGAACAGTAAAAAGGAGCACAACATGCCTCAAGGTTTTGCAACACAGCGCAGAGTTAGCTCACCAGAAGATAAGACAAACAATCACCTCCCAAGGTTCAAGGAGCCAAAGAACTGCATGATCAAAAAGAGAGAGAGAGAGAGATACGATTGCTAACACACTTTAGCAGCAAGCTCAACCTAAAAAACAGTGGTACAATTTATAAATCCGGCTCCCCACTTCCACTTTTCAAAAATAACAATTAATGTTCATATTTTACCAGTCTTCCATACCTAACTTGGGTGCTGTTAAGCAGAAACGTATTTTCTCTGTCTCCATAACTAGAAAACAATTGTTTCTCCAAGAATCCAAAGTTATTGAGTGTGGAACACATCTGTATAAAATTGCTCCCCCCCTTTCTTTCTCACAAACATTTTCAATTGATGGGTAATCGTTTTTATTTTAAAGCAAATGTTTTTTTAAAAGGGAAGGGATGGTATGGTGGCAAGGGGCTTGGTGTGTTCACCTAGCAGGAAAGTAAAATTAAATATTTCTTTCGCTATGCCAGCAAGACAGCACAAGAGTCTGTTTTGACAGTTTTGTGATGGGGCTTTTTTTACGGAATGAAATGACAAAGGACAGAAAACCCCGAAAGATACATCGGTGTTTGCCAGTCTGGGATGTAATGATTTAGTCTTCTAGTTCTCCTTGTATTTTAAAAGCACAAACAACAAACAACAACTTTGTGACAAGGGACTCCCCCCCCCCAAATGCCTATTTTGCAAGACATGTTATGGTCAGCAATGAACTATATATACAAAAGGTACAGAACATTGCTGGTCTGATTCCCAAAGAAACCTCCTTTGCAAAATTGCAGTGTCTGGTCTCCTGTGTATTTTTTTTTTTTTAACATCACAATAATGATAATGTATTTGCTTAGAGCACTTGACTCAGAACACACTGAAGTCACAAATCATGACTTTTATAGCTATTAATGTACAACCAGGACCTGTACGATTAAACATTGTCAGGTCGTCATGATTTACAGATCCTGATGCTTCAACGGGGGAAAGATTAATTGGCGGTCCGATTCTGCTTTATCACAATGATTTTCCATAACTTATAGGTAAAGGAAGGCAATCCCATCGTTTAGGATGCATTTTGTCCAGAAGGCCAGCATTTTGTAAGTAAGGTTTGCTGTGCAAAGCACACTTACTTTTGAATCAGTTTTTTAAAAAGGGGAAAAAAGATGAAATAAATCAATGGAGTTATTTCTGTGCAAACCTGCTTAGGCTCAGTCTGTTAAGCAAACAGATAATTCCAAAACACAAGGTAGCAGTCAAATAAGAAATCGAGTGGTGTGTAGCACCTTGAAATCTTATTGTTTGCTATCCCAGGATAATGAAGCAATTACAGCAAAGAGCATTATTTCTATAGCACAAGAGCTTGCAAGCGGGGAAGGGGGAGGTGGGAGGGAAGACAACCCAAATCCATGCACAAACTACAAAAGAACTTTCCTTACCTCCGACATTCTTACGGAGCATGTGTTTTGAGAGCTATAAAACAGTTTCCCATCCCCTCTGCTGTGAGTTGTACAAAGAAGAACCAGGAAACATTCCTGTCTGTACAAGTAAGGGAGGCAGAATCATCACACGCCTTGGTCTTTTTTACCCTTGTCTGAAGCAGAGAGCACCTCCACGCCTGATGTGCGCTTACAGTGAGCACAGGGGAGTGAAATCAGATCCCTCCTCCAGAAACCTACAGTCCTAAGTTGTGACTGCCTCTCTCTCTCACCTCTCCAAGATGCTCCCACCTCAGCGCTCCGGAGGGGAGTGTTTCGGCATGCCCCTCCAGTCACAGGGCAGACCCCTCACAGCTGGCTGGGAGAGGGCATGACACTCATCTTTCACAGAGACTTGATCAAAAGGAGTCAGGGCGACCCCAGGCTCTCCTAATGCAGCGCGGGGAGAGTCTCTCTACCTCTGCTCTTACCGCCTAACTAAGGCATTAAATCAATGCAGCTAACCTAAGGCCCATATTATTATTTTTTTGCTCCTTCCCAAGAATGTGAACAACTTTCTGCAAGTAAAGCTTGGTGTGGTGTTCTTTGTTTTTTTTTAAGGGGGGGACACTTCCCACCTTTTTTATTTTTTTGTACAGTGGTACCTCAGGTTAAGTACTGTGGTACCTCAGGTTCAGTACAGTGGTACCTCAGGTTACATACACTTCAGGTTACATACGCTTCAGGTTACAGACTCCGCTAACCCAGAAATAGTGCTTCAGGTTAAAAACTTTGCTTCAGGATGAGAACAGAAATTGTTCAGGTTAAGAACAGACCTCCGGAACGAATTAAGTACTTAACCCGAGGTACCACTGTACTTAATTCCTTCCGGAGGTCCGTTCTTAACCTGAAAGTGTTCTTAACCCGAAGCACCACTTTAGCTAATGGGGCCTCCTGCTGCTGCCGTGCCGCCGGAGCACGATTTCTGTTCTCATCCTGAAGCAAAGTTCTTAACCCAAGGTACTATTTCTGGGTTAGTGGAGTCTGTAACCTGAAGCGTATGTAACCTGAGGTACCACTGTACATGCAAAAGGTGATTTCTTGAGTTGCATCACAATGCTTTAAAAATGGTTAAATAAAGTTAGAAAGTATTTTTTTAAAAAAACAAGGAAAAGTTTTTTTAAAAAATGAGGAGGGGGATGCAAGTAAGAGGGGCACATCAAAACAAGACTTTGATCAGATATACTAATTGATGCGTGCTGTGAATACCAACATATCGTATATAGAGGGCAATTATCACTTCCTAGTATGCAGAGCCAGCATTCGGTTGCAAAGCTGGAACCCTACCAATTAAACTTGGGAGCCCACATATAAGAGCAGGTGGCGCTGTGGGTTAAACCGCAGAGCCTAGGACTTGCCGATCAGAAGGTCGGCGGTTTGAATCCCCGCGACAGGGTGAGTTCCTGTTGCTCTGTCCCTGCTCCTGCCAACCTAGCAGTTCGAAAGCACGTCAAAAGTGCAAGTAGATAAATAGGTACCGCTCTGGCGGGAAGGTAAACAGCGTTTCCGTGCGCTGCTCTGGTTCGCCAGTCATGCTGGCCACATGAGCCGGAAGCTGTGCGCTGGCTCCCTCGGCCAGTAAAGCGAGATGAGCGCCGCAACCCCAGAGTTGGCCACGACTGGACCTAATGGTCAGGAGTCCCTTTATCTTTACTAACATAGTGGAACACTATACCTTATGCTTGCTGAGTTAAACCATCGGTCCAGCTAGCTCAGTATTGCCTACACAGGCTGGCAGCAACTCTCTAGGGTTTCAGACAGAGGACATTCCCAGTCCTACCTGGAGATGCCTACGACTGAACCATTCTGCATGTAAGGCAGAATGAGTTCCTGTGTCCCCAGTGGAAAGCTGCAGTTCCTTTTTCTTGTCTCCCTCTAGAAGGCAGCTGAGCTCAGGAAGTAAATAACTCATCCCAGTGGCAGGCACCTCTCTTAGCAAATGTAGGCGCTTTCCAATATTATTCTCTCTCTCTCTCTCTCTCTCTCTCTCTCTCTCTCTCTCTCTCTCTCTCT
>JAXCMG010000021.1:12896828-12908122 GCA_034642415.1 Podarcis siculus
TCTCTCTCTCTCTCTCTCTCTCTCTCTCTCTCTCTCTCTCTCTCTCTTTTTCTCCCTCTCCTAACACGTTTTATTGTGTGTTATATTGCACTCTAACATGACCTAGAACCTGGAACCTGGGGGCAAGGTTATGCAAATGAAGGGGTGGAGCTATGCAGATTGGGGCAGGTTTGTTTATTGGCGTTTCCCATTTAATTATCTAAGGCAAAAAACAACAGGCTGCAATCAGCAAGTTGGTAGGGAGGAAACTCACTGCCATTTATTCGTATGTGCTTGAGCACAACTTTGCTACCTTTCACAATGGCTGTGCTCACATGTAATGCTAAACCGTGGTTTGGAGAAACAGGCCTAAGCAGGGATGAGTTTCAGCAAGCCTGAGGATCACCCCCTTCTCCTCTAGTATGCCCAGAATAAATATTTCACCAAGGTTTGGTTTCTGGACAGTGGCTTGTTGTGTCATCCAAACTATGAGAAACGGTTTAAAACAAACTCTGGTTAGTTGAAAGCACACCAAGTTCAACAATCAGGTACAGTGGTACCTTGGTTCTCAAACACCTTGGTAGTCAAACAACTTGGAAACCAAACACTGCAAACCTGGAAGTAAGTGTTCTGGTTTGCGAACTTTTTTTGGAAGCCGAACGTGCTTCCAATTTGAGTGCCACACTTCTGTTTTGAGTGTTAAGTTGAGGTCTGTCTGTTTTTAATATTTATTTTGCATTTTTGTTTTTGTGCCTCTTCTTTTGTGACTGTGGGGAACCCAGTTCAGCTACTGATTATTGATTGTATGACTGCAGTACATTGTTTATTGCTTTCATTTTATGGGTCAATGGTCTCGTTAGATAGTAAAATTCATGTTAAATTGCTGTTTCAGGGTTGTTTTTAAAAGTCTGGAACGGAATAATCCATTTTGCACTACTTTCTATGGGAAAGCGCGCCTTGGTTTCAGAACGCTTTGGTTTTGGAATGGACTTCCGGAATGGATTAAGTTTGAGAACCAAAGTACCACTGTATAGTATCCAACTAAGCTGCACTCAGAGTAGACCCACTGAAATTAATGAACCTGAGTTCCACATGTCTAGTAAATTTCAACGGAACCCAGCACCGGGGGTTGAAATTTTGTGCCCCTGAACAATTCTGCACCCGGGGCAACCGACCCTGTGGACCTTCCTTACAACACTATGCCACTGGAAGGCTGAGCAGCCTAAAGGAAGCCCCACGCACCCCCAGTCTCTTTGGGGCTTCTTCCTGCCTCACTGACGTCCTCTTAGGGCTCCGGGGAGGGGCTCCTCATGAGCCATGAGGACCTTCCAGCTCTCCCCCACCATTTCCTATCTATCTTATCTATATCTATCATCTATCTATATCTATCTATCTATCTATCTACCTATCTATCTATCATCTTCTGAGACATAGGAGCAGCCACTGGTGATGTCATCAAGCATAACGCATCAAGCATGAACCACAGTTGCTGAGAGCGTGCAATTAAAAAAAAAGCACACACACAAAGTCTAACAAATGAGCAAATATGGCACTGGCCGGAAATTAACCTCAGCTTAAAAAGGCAGGGTGGAGTGGGGGAGGGGCAGTCCCTGGTCCAGCTGAAACGAAGGGGTATAGTGGTACCTCGGGTTAAGAACTTAATTCATTCTGGAAGTCCGTTCTTAACCTGAAACTGTTCTTAACCTGAGGTATCACTTTAGCTAATGGGGCCTCCCGCTGCCACCATGCGATTCCTGTTCTCATCCTGAAGCAAAGTTCTTAACCCGAGGTAGTATTTCTGGGTTAGCGGAGTCTGTAATCTGAAGCTTCTGTAACCTGAAGCATCTGTAACTCGAGGTACCACTGTAATTCTTTCTCACGTGCTTAGGGAGCCTGGGAAAGGAAGGTGGTCTTACACAACAAGAGATACAAACCCTAACCCTGCCACCTGCAGGGCGAGGGCAGGCAAACCTGGAGGAGAAGAAGAAGAAGAAGAAGAAGAGTTTGGATTTGATATCCCGCTTTATCACTACCCTAAGGAGTCTCAATGCGGCTAACATTCTCCTTTCCCTTCCTCCCCCACAACAAACACTCTGTGAGGCGAGTGGGGCTGAGAGACTTCAGAGAAGTGTGACTGGCCCAAGGTCACCCAGGTTCAGGTTGGTCCTGGAGGTTCTGCCAACCCCAAGTGTGGCCATCATTTTCTTTCAAAGAATGTTTAGATCTTTGGCCCTCCGGATGTTGAAGGATTCGGGTGACCGAGCTGATAAAGGGTCTCGAGAGTTTTACGTGGAGCGGTTGAGAGAGCTGGGTATGTTTTGCCTGGAGAAGAGAAGACTCAGAGGTGAGATGAGAGGTGAGACTCAGAGGCCATATTCAAGTATCTGAACTTCTGTCACATCCGTTACGCGGAGGATGCAGCAGGCTTGTTTTCTGCTGTTTCCGAAAAGTAGGGTCTGAAGGGTTTAAATTACAAGAAAGGAGATGGACCAATCAGTGGGAAGAACTTTCTGGTGGTAAAGGTTGTTTGACGGGGGAACTGTCTACTTTGGAAGGTGGGAATTTTTTAAAGCAGAGGTTGGGTGGCCATCTGTCAGGGATTCTTGAGCTCTGATTTTGCATTGAAGGGGGTTGGACTAGATGACCCTTGGAGATCCCTTCCAACTCTACGATGAGATAGCAAAGAAACAAATAGTAAAAGGTAAACCTAAACATACCAGGGTAGGGGTATTGGTGAACTGATACTCAGTCACTCTCAACGTTCCCTCCCCCATGCCCTGTGCCCCAACTTTTTCATTTTCTATAAATCACGTAGCATTTTATCTTGGGGCCAAAATTTGCCCTAAGATACAGATGGAGAGCTTCTACCGCACTCAACGAGAATTTTATATGAGCACCTAAGGGCAAGACTGGTCAATAAAGATTGCTGTAATGCGAAATGAAGAGAACGGAAGGAGGTCTTTGAAGATGATGACACCTGGAAATCTCACCGATGGAAATGCTGGAAATGCCGTGTTTTATATATCATGATCTAGTACTGCTAATTGTTATTTGCCATATGCACAAAGAAGAGTTTCGCTACAAAATGATGACAACTGCAACTGCAAGAATGATGATGACGCTATCAGTGTGCATTTATTTATTTATTTCCATATGCTTAAATCCCGGTGGGCTAATAATAAATAATAATAATAATAATTTATTATTTATACCCCACCCATCTGGCTGGGCTTCCCCAGCCACTCTGGGCAGCTTCCAACCAAATATTAAAATGCAGTAATACATCAAACATTTAAAGCTTCCCTAAACAGGGCTGCACGGTACTCCTTTTCCAACGTCACAATATAAACCCCATAAAAATATTACGAAAACAGGCAACCAATAATACAAAAACAAGCGGCAGAGTTGGTGAAAGTATCATTTATGTCCCAAAGGCTTGGCGATTTTTAAAAAGAAAACAACAACGACATTGCACCTCAATATACTCAATCTGGGACTCAAAACCAAACATAACTGGGGATGGAGTTCCATAATTTGGGGTTTGCCTGGCCAGCCCCTGCAATTAATGGAACAACAAGGGCATCTCCAGATGACTTGAAGGAGTGGGGCAGAAGAGGAGAAGGCACTCCATCAGGTTCTTGGGACTCAGATCATTAAGGGCTTTTTATATACCTATACTAGGGTTGAATGGTCCACCAGCTCTTTTCACGTGGTCAATGATCAGGGCTGTGGTGAGCTGTAGTTCAACAACGTCTAGCACAAAGTGGGATCAAGTAAATCAACAGCCATTTATTAAATGTGTATGCTGTACCACCTTTCGGCCGAAGATCATGGGTCGGATCACAACATAAAAATCTAAAATGAGAACACAAAATACACAATAAAACAAAAGCAGACCAATAGCTCCAAGGCACACTTCATTCTGAATGCACAATAGAAAGCACATCTGGAGGGGCCATTCCTATAACAGTGAAAGGGGCAAGAGAGCCTGGAGGAGTGTTGAACCACCCTTTTGGCCCATTGAACCAGGGATCTCCACCATGACCAGAAACGGATCAATGCGAGTGCAGCAACAGAACATCACAGAAGGGATCGCAGGGCACTGGAGAGTAGGGGTGAGGGGAAGGGAGGAGGGTGGTGAGGGGGCAGCTCCAGCACCCCTCTTCCTAGAAAAAAGCACTGCTTCTGAGTACCAGTCGTGGTGAGCAAGAATAGTAGATCCTCACGTGAGCTCCTTCTCACAGCCTATACGGCCTAGGACCCTCGTACCTGCAGGACCGCCTCTCCTGGTATGTCCCACAGAGGAGCTTACGGTCTTCAAACAAAAACATCTTGAAGGTCCCAGGCCACAGAGAGATTAGGCTGGCCTCAACCAGAGCCAGGGCTTTTTCAGCTGTGGCTCCAATCTGGTGGAACGCTCTGTCACAAGAGACTAGGGCCCTGCGGGACTTGACATCTTTCCGCAGGGCCTGCAAGACAGAGCTGTTCCGCCAGGCCTTTGGTCAGGGCACAGCCTGACTCCCTCCTTTGGCAATCTTCACAGAACTTTAGTCTAATGGTTGCCATCAATTTGAGTTGAATTAATTTCAATGAAATGATTTTAGAATGTTGTATTATTTTATTGTTGTTAGCTGCCCTGAACCCGGCTTTGGCTGGGGAGGGCGGGATATAAATAATAATAATAATAATAATAATAATAATAATAATAATAATAATAATTAAGACAGCTGCTTTGAGAAACAGGATGTTGGGTACTTATGCCTGATCCAGCAGGGTCCTCCTTATGCCCCAAACTGATACGCTGTCAAGCAAGACCTTTGCCAGGATGTCCTTTTCCTCCGCCCAGGAGTTTACAAAGCCGCCTGCTGGCTGGATATTGAGCTGTGCATTCATTACAGTTAATCTGAATTTGCTCAGCTTCACGGCCCAGCCACTACCTCACGTCATATTGGATTACAAGGTTCTTTCAAGTTCAACTCCTTGAGATGCTGGCATTCAGGTGCATTCGTGTTTTTAAAACAAAACAAAACAAAACAAAGCTCCCACCAAGGTGCCCTAATGAAAGTCTTCATTGGAAAACATCCTGTAGATGTGTGTCCTATTCTCCAAAACCCAAGACTGCTATGGCGCAATCCCCTCTCTATCACATTTGCTACCACTAACTTATTTAAAGTATGCAGGCAGGATGCTAGAGTAAAGAGCGACTTTTCTTAACTCTGCTATTCAGAGGGCATTTGGCTCTGCCCTCTGGCTCCTTGCGGCGTCACACCTGTGACATCAAGGTGTTGCACGGCATTGCACAAGTGACATCATGACGTTGTGCGTCGTCGTGATTGGACCCAGATCCTCCAAGTGTCCCTATTTTCCAGGGACACCCCTGATTTACAGAAGCCGTCTCAGTTTCTGATTTGATCCCAGAATGTCCTGCTTTTCCTTAGGACATCCTTATTTTCACTGGAAAAATGATGGTGGGTATGGAGTTATGTGACCCCCGAGCTGTCTGAAGGCAGCCCTATATAGGGAAGGGTTTTTTTTTAAAAAAAAGTTTAACATTTTATTATGCTTTTATATATGCTGGAAACTACCCAGAGTGGATGGGGCAACTCAGTCAGATGGGCAGGGGTATAAGTAATAAAATTATTATTATTATCGAATAGGACGTCCCTATTTTTATCAAAGAAACGTTGGAGGGTATGTGGGCCCCCTCAATCATGTCAAGACGGGTATGTGGGCCTTCCTTTCTTAGTCGCTTCAGAGCCATTTTGAGGTTTCCTCCCTCATTTTGTAAACCTTGCGATCCCAGTTGATTAGGAATTGCATTGCTAGAGCGATAACATCACGGTGTCACATTGCCAACAAATTTATCTAGGTGATGACAGCATCACAAAGTCAATACAAAGCGATGGCAATGCTTCCTGACCTTCATTCTTAATTGTCTTCCTGAGGATGCCACAAGAGCAGGCATATTTTATTATGTTACATTACAAAGACCATTTCGAGTAAGAGTGAGAAGGAAGTGCAGAGGAAGGACCCATACTGTGAGACACTTTGGTCACTGTGTCTCAGTCATAAAAGGGGGTAACTTCTGCAAATGGTGAAAATATTCACATAAAGCGCGCCCTATTTCAACTTGGCCCCTAAGGAAGCATGCTATTTGGTACCCTAAGGACCAATTGATAAGAATGCTGGGCCTGTTTAGTCGTGTCCGACTCTTTGTGACCCCATGGACCAGAGCACACCAAGCACTCCTGTCTTCCACTACCTCCCACAGTTTGGTCAAACTCATGCTGGTAGCTTAGAGAACACTGTCCAACCATCTCATCCTCTGTTGTCCCCTTCTCCTTGTGCCCCCAATCTTTCCCAACATCAGGGTCTTTTCCAGAGAGTCTTCTCTTCTCATGAGGTGGCCAAAGTATTGGAGCCTCAGCTTCAGGATCTGTCCTTCCAGTGAGCACTCAGGGCTGATTTCCTTCAGAATGGAGAGGTTTGATCTTCTTGCAGTCCATGGGACTTTCAAGAGTTTTCTCCAGCACCATAATTCAAAAGCATCAATTCTTCAGCGATCAGCCTTCTTTATGGTCCAGCTCTCACTTCCATACATCACTACTGGGAAAACTATAGCTGTAACTATATTAGCTGCTTGAAATTCTTGCAAAAGTCAACTACCTCTCTGGGTTAGCCATATGTCTGCAGCCTGTTTTTGTATACATCATTAAAGGTTCTTAATTATTTTTGTGGGTAGCAAGCAGAAAGCTTAATCCTAAACATAGCAGCTGCATCTGACAGCCTGTACACACGCAAAAAGATGCCATGCATAGGCATTTCAGACAAACACATTTGGGTTACTAATCTTTTATTTAGAAAAAAGGGCCTCGGAGCTGAAAGAATCTGGACTACACTAGCTTTCAGCCTCCTAGAATGGTTACTTGGCCAGACACAGTTTTACCAGTTGCAACTGCAAAACTAGCCTCTGGTTGCAAAATTGGCTGCCGTTGGTTCGATGGTTGTGTGAATCAGTTGCAAGATTCCAGTGATCAGTTTAATAGTTCACTTCGTAAGTTTGTTGTTCTAGCCAAAGACCATGACGAATGATTAGGAATATGAAAAAGGAAGGAAGGAAGGAAGGAAGGAAGGAAGGAAGGAAGGAAGGAAGGAAGGAAGGAAGATGGTCACAATATTGGATTAGCATAAGCAAACTTTTATAGCAATTAGCAATTTTGGACCAGCAGAAGCAAATTTTTATATTCATCTTCAGATCTCCTGGTGTTTTCCTGGGATTTTCAAGCTTAAACTCCACTGCTGAGAAGTGATTTCTCCCACGTGGCATCTGAATGAGTAACATCTCGTCAATGTGAGGTGACAATTTCTCCATTGTTTCTATGGGAGTGTTCAAAACCATTGCACCGGTGACTAAACGTGGCAGACTGATACACACGAAACAGAAGATTATTCACTTGCTTTAAAAACTCTTCCATATCATAAAACCTTGTTTAGTCTTTTACTGCTAGTTGCCAAAACTAACCACAATACACCAAGACAATGGCGGCTTTCCCCGATGACACAGAATTCATGAGGTAGAGTAATTAAACAATGAATCTCATTTCTTCTGCCCTAAGCACATTTCCTTCAAAGTCAACCCCCTTCATTCCAATGTCACTAAGTAAATAGTCCTGAGATGCTTAGGGTGGGGCACAGTGATGTCATGGGGTGGGACTTTGAAAAGCAACACCCCCCCCTCACCACACACCCTGATCCTTAGGCAAGGCCCAGGAATGTGGGGAAAGCCCAGGAATAAAGGGAGAGAGGCAGAAATGTGAAATTTCAGGGGGGAAAGGAAACAATAAGAGACATGGGGGAAAGGTTAGAGAATGCTGCCGCGCCCTGCCATTTTTGCCCAGTGAAGAAATTGGGAATTTTGGGAAACAATATTTATGTATTATTTTCTCTTTGTAAGATGAGTGGTGTTAAAAACTACATATGCTTATAACCATGTATCAGGTGTGTATGTGTGTGTATACATATACATATACATATACATATACATATACATATACATATACATACACACACACACACACACACACACACACACACACACACACACACACATATATATATATAATGGCTGTCAACTTTTCCCTTTTCTTGCAAGTAATCCTATTCGGAATATGGGAATTTCCCTTTAAAAAAGGGAAATGTTGACAGCTATGATATATATATATATACACACAAACACACACACACAACCCCCCCAATATATATATATATATATATATATATATATTCCATTGTGTGTGATAAAAGTAGTGTTTTAATATAATATTGCATTGTCAACACTAGTAGACAATACTCAGTATTACTCCGTAGATAATACCAAGCTGGATGGACTCATTGGTCTGACTCTGTTGTTGTTGTCGCCATTATTATTATTATTATTATTAGGCAGCTTATCGTGTCCCAGTTGAAGTTTAGGCTTATGGTAGCTTTGCCCCTTTTCAGGCATGGGAGACTTATTAGAGTAAGTGCTATTTTTCTAGGGAAAAAATGGTACTGGAGCTCACCATGAACATCTCCCTCCTTCTCTTAGAATGGCAATGGCGCCCACCTGAGAGGTGCTGGAACTAAGTTGTGGCCAGTTCCAGCTGGGGAAAAAAGCCCTGATTAGAATGGACCACATAGTAGAATCTGAGGAATTCCTGTGAGACCTAGGGGGTTCCTGGAAGGTCCTCTGGCGATCTCCGCCAGGGATGTGCCAGGGCAATGTCTCTTTGCCCTGGCATGGGGTTCATCTGATGTGACTATTGTCCTTCCTGGTTCACTGTATCTGACCCACTGCACCTGGGTTACTTCTGATGGATTCCAAATACCATGAAAATGAAGAGATAAACATTTGTGTGTTTTTTAAAAAAAGATTTGGCCTGGCAACCCTGTCCATACTGCATTCCAGACATTCCCAAGCTCCTGCTAGGGAGAAGAGCATTCTTTTACAAAGTGGTATCAGCACCAGAGACTCCTGCTGAGCCAGTGGCAAGGACACAAAGACCCCGATGCGATTGATATATGATTCTTACGACTTGTATCTTGATAAATGGAAACACTCCTCGACTCACACCTTCCTTCACCATGCCTAGCCATGCGCTAAGTTGAAATTCCATGACACAACAGCACAATGCTGGCTTCCACGTAAGGCTTTTTCACACATGTCAGGTGTACCCCTATGGTATTTGAGGTGTGCACCTAACAATGTAAAGGGTATACTCAATCAGGGATCCAAGCTTGGCTGACGTGGCAACAGACCCTGATTGGCCTTGCCTAACATCTGATATGGCCACAACTTTCAGATTTAACATTATTTATGTTTGATATTGGATTTTGATGTTTTCATATTATGGGCTAGATCATGGGTAGGCAAACTAAAGCCCGGGGGCCGGATCCGGCCCAATCGCCTTCTAAATCCGGCCTGCGGATGGTCCAGGAATCAGCGTGTTTTTACATGAGTAGAATGCATCCTTTTATTTAAAATGCATCTCTAGGTTATTTGTGGGGCACAGGAATTCGTTCATATTTTCCCCCCAAAATATAGTCTGGCCCCCCACAAGGTCTGAAGGACAGTAGACTGGCCCCCTGCTGAAAAAGTTTGCTGACCCCTGGGCTAGATGATGGTAATAATAATAATAATAATAATAATAATAATAATAATAATAATAGTTGTTGTTGTTTATTTACACCCTGCCCCTCTGGCTGGGTTTCCCCAGCCACTCTAGGTGGCTCCCAACAGAATATAATAATAAAAAAGCGATAAAACACCAAACATTAAAAACTTCCCTAAGCAGGGCTGCCTTCAAATGTCTTCTAAAAGTCAGATAGTTGTTTATTTCCTTGACATCTGATGGGAAGGTGTTCCACAGGGTGGGTGCCACTACTGAGAAGGCCCTCTGCCTGGTTCCCTGTAGCTTCACTTCTCGCAGTGAAGGAACGGCCAGAAGGCCCTTGAAGCTGGACCTCAGTGTGGCCGCATATCACTTTATCTTTGAGTGGCCAATGTGTCCGACCTGAAGGTGGGAACTGGCTTAGTAGATAAGTATCTAGACAGGAAGATATGCCTCAATGCTTTCCATATGTGCTGTGCCAGGAAGATTTTGGGCACCACATGGCAGGACCGATGTGCTCTTTCAAGCCACATTCCCAGCATGTTCACACTTCTGTCTCAGCAAGGTCTACACTGGCTGGGTCAAGTCTGTAGGATGGAAGATGATATCTCCAAGGATGTGCTCTATGGGGAACTGGCTTCCAGGCAAGTTGGTAGACCAACTCTAAGTTACAAAGATGTCTGCAATGGTGACAGGAAGGCTGGCAACATTAACCCTGCCATGTGGTAATCCCTTGCAGATGACTGCAGTGCCTGGAGACTGGCAGTCGGGTTGTGTATCCACAGCAGTGACCAGAGGAGGAATGACCGCTGTGAGGAGCACAGAGAGAAGAAATGCCATGGTGCATCTGTAGCAGCTAAACCAGATGCCTTCATCTGCCCCAGTTACAACAAAACATGTCTTTCCTGTATCAGTCTCTACAGCCACAGCAGGTGCTGTAACTCAACAACGGTTTGACTTTATCCCCAAAGACACACTCTTCCATTGTCTCCAGAGACACACGGATGCCAACATATGTACCTGTCAGGGGCTCAGGAGCAGAGGGGCAGGAAAGGGAGGGATTAGAGACCGATGGGGAGGAATCCGAGGGAGAAGTTAGCGGTGATAGCCACCCGAGGTCTCTAAGTCTCTCCAGCGAATCGGAGGATTCACAGAAAGGGGCTCCCGTGGGCAGAGCTAGGGGGTGCCAAAGAGAACACCCCAGGAAGGAGGGGCCAGAGGGGACTCAGAGAGCAGCAGCTGGAAATCGGGACCAGCTTCCCCACCAGAGAGCAGCAGCTGGAAATCGGGACCAGCTTCCCCACCGGAGAGCAGTAGGGGGGAGGAGTCCCAGGCATCGGCGCCAGGCAGCTCTCCGGCAGCGGAAGGACGTGAGTCGGGGTTGGCCACGCCTGCGTCAGAGAGTGAGGAAACGGTAGAAAGGAGGGTCGGAGACAGCGCGCGCGCGCCAAGTTCAAATGTACAAGAGGGTGGCGCAATGAGCAGCCCGGAAAGGGAGCCAGGTCCTAAAGCCCGCCGAAAGGAGGGGGAGGAGTCCGAGGGGTCTGCATCCGAAGCGTCCAGGAAGGAAGGGACCCCGGGGGGTGGTAGGACCCAGAGGCGAAAGGAGAGACGCAAGAGGTGGAGTAAGGCTAGAGTCTTAAGCTGGTGTACAGGGGGCGGAGA
>JAXCMG010000021.1:12915644-12935570 GCA_034642415.1 Podarcis siculus
CTTCTTCTTCTTCTTCTTCTTCTTCTTCTTCTTCTTCTTCTTCTTCTTCTTCTTCTTCTTCGATCACTCGTAGCCAGGTAAGATTGTCTTCCATAAACACGGTTTTAACAAGTCCATAAGTGGCTATGGAGGACAATTCTGGATCCACACATCCTTCCACAGTGGGGACATAGGTTTCCGGGCGGGAGTTGATCATGGTGAGGGTTTGCCAAGCGTGCCTTCCTCTTAGCACGTTTCTCCCTTTCGTTCTGAGTTTGAGCGTCTTCAAAGCCCATGACACCTTTGGTAAAGGCTGTTCTCCAATTGGAGCACTCGCAGGCCAGTGTTTCCCAGTTGTCAGTGTTCATACTACATTTTTTAAAGATTTGCCTTGAGAGAGTCTTTGAACCTCTTTTCACCAGCATTACGCTTCCCATTTTTACGTTTGGAATAGAGTAGTTGCTTTGGGAGATGATAATCAGGCATCCACACAACATGACCAGTCCAATGAACTGCCACCACCTATCCCTGGTTCCTTTGACCTGCTGCTACCTTCTCAGGCTTAGCCAATGGTACAGACAACAGGAGAATGCACCAAGAGTTGAATGGCCCAGGAACAGCTTTGCAGAAATAGTGAATATTCAATTAGTGGGGAAGGAATGGCCTTGAATGATAGAGACACAGAGGCTGTTCCAGGCACCAAGAGTATAGCAGCCCAGAGGCCAGAGGCCAAGAGTGGGAGTAAACTTCAGCATAACAGCTTAATCTTCATGTGGTAGCTTTCCAACCCAGTCCTTGAGAAAGACTTATCCTGAATCCACACTCCTCTGCACAACAAAACATCCATCCTGGTCAGGCTGGAAGCAGGAGACCAGGTGCAGAAAACATCTGCTTTCCTTAGGGCAGTCAGAGCGAGAGCAGGTAAACACCTGGCCTCATACCTGTGTGATAGATTTTTGTTTAGCTTCCTAAAGCAATTCAAGGGAGCTGGCAAAGGCATTTAAAACCTCTGGTGGTCAACTGCGAAACCCGCTCACTTTAAGCCAGGCCAGCACACACTTTAAGACCAGCCAAAAAGCCCCTGTTTTCTGAAATTAACCCTCACCTCAGCCAGGGAGGAGTGGAAATATAGAACTTCTGATGAGGGTTTGAGCTGTTCATAACAAGGTATGTGATTCCACTGGAAGAAGTGAGAAACTTCACACAGAGCTGTCTTCTCCTGTTGTTCTTGTTGCTGTTGTTTGTGCCTCCTTGGCTCAGCATCCTGTGCAGGGCAACCACCCACACCACCCTAAATCCACTGCTGGGCCCACTCACAAGCCCCTGCCCCAAACTCTGAGAGCAGCAGTACTAGCTAAGTAGCACCCTTTGCCTTTTCACTGTCAATATTAGGCAGCTGACATTATGACAGCAATCATAATGGAACAGGACTCATACAATAACTTAGCAAATATTTATATTGTTGTGAGTTTGGGGGGGGGAGTTAATCTGTATGATGCCTGAGTCCCTTCTAATTCCTGGAGTCCTGGATCCAGCAAGGGTTAAAATCTAACAGAGGACTCAATTGTTGAAGTAGCCATGCCAGCTTTTTGGCGAGTTAATGGGCCTAAGTGTGGTCCTTAGTATAACAAAGGAAGTGCAAATGGGTGGGACCCCTTCCTCACCTGGCTGGTAAGGTAAAGGGACCCCTGACCATTAGGTCCAGTCTAACCAACTCTGTGGTTGTGGCGCTCATCTTGCTTTATTGGCCAAGGGAGCCGGCGTACAGCTTCCGGGTCATGTGGCCAGCATGACTAAGCCGCTTCTGGTGAACCAGAGCAGCACACGGAAATGCCATTTACCTTCCCGCCAGAGCGGTACCTATTTCTCTGCTTGCACTTTGATGTGTTTTCGAATTGCTAGGTTGGCAGGAGCAGGGACCAAGCAATGGGAGCTCACCCCATCGTGGGGATTCGAACCGCCGACCTTCTGATCGGCAAGTCCTAGGCTCTGTGGTTTAACCCACAGCGCCACCCACATTCCTCACCTGGCTGGTAGTAAGAAAGAAAGCCAGAGAGTGAGAGCCATGCTTGATTTGATGTGTTGGAGCCCAAGATTAGTTTTGTGGTCCAGGCTGAGAAACACTCGCATTTCCCAAATGTGAAAAACCACCTATTATTATTTTTTTGCAACAGTTCAATCCAGCCTTTCAGTTAATCCTAATAGGCCTGTGTGTCTTTTACACCATGATTTACACCCAATACATTCTACAGATTGCATGGGCTGGCTGAACATCCATGCATTTCTGATGTGTGAATTGCTTGAAAGTTGACACTTTGGTGTAAGAAGGGATCTGTTTGGAAAGGAAGAAAAAGACCAGAGCCAAATCTACAGAATCCTTCCCCCTTCCCCAAAATCACTATGGCACATTGGTGCTGCTTTCTTACTGCCGTTAAACGATCATAAAAAAACAGAGCAGGTGAAATTGCATAAAACTGCCATTAAAAAAAAGCAAAGGAGGAGATATATAGCTTAACTGCAATGTTGCAAAACACAACTTTCAAGTCACTGAGAGAGGCTTCCCTGCTAGTGCAACATATTTTTACCGAATGACAGAACTCTTTCAAGGCATGGCACTCAATAATTTAGGACCAGACTGTGGCTAGTCCTGTCTGGACAGGTATGTGCTGAAAGAGAGGGCATAAGGAACACAAGCAAGGTCCACTTTCCGTAGCCATCAGCAAATATAGAGGGGACAGAAGATGCTTATCAAAGTGAAATCGTTAAAGCCCGGCAACTACAAAATGTAGTTTTGAAAAGTTTTATGCTTGCTAAATAGGCAACAGGAACCAGAGTACAGTGGTACCTTGGGTTACATACGCTTCAGGTTACAAACGCTTCAGGTTACAGACTCGGCTAACCAAGAAATAGTACCTTGGGTTAAGAACTTTGCTTCAGGGTGAGAACAGAAATCGTGCTCCGGCGGCACGGCAGCAGCAGGAGGCCCCTTAGCTAAAGTGGTGCTTCAGGTTAAGAACAGTTTCAGGTTAAGAACATACCTCCGGAACGAATTAAGTACTTAACCCGAGGTACCACTGTATTGGAAGCTATGTGAGCAAATCATTTGGAGCTGCAGTCATTTGGAGCTTGTAGAATTCACAGTTTCTCTAGTGATGAGAATTGTATGCCATCCGGTAAGAAAAGGCCCAACATCAAACAAAAAGATCCAACAAAAAACAAATCGGCTGCAAAGAGAAGACAAATCTAACAAACTCAAAGCTGTATTAAAAAGTTTACTAAACTCCAATAATGTAAACAGGTGTACAGCGGCACATCGGAAGTTGAACGGAATCCGTTCCAGAAAAATGTTCTGAAACCAAGGCACAGCTTCCAATTGGCTGCAGGAAGCTCCTGCATTTGGGTTTGCGGCATTCGGGAGCCAAAACGTTTGACTCGCAAGGCGTTCGGGAGCCAAGGTACAACTGTATATAGATCATTCAAAGAGGTTTAAAAGCCTGAGAAAATAAAGACATATTAGATTCTTTCGCCCCATCTTTTTGTGCCTGCCAAACAGACGTGCCATGCTTATGATAACATAAGCATTCTTTTGTTAAACCCCCTTTTTGAAATGTTTAAGGTTGTTTTGGTTAACTTTGTTTTAAATATGTATTCTGTAGTTGACCTCCTTTGTAATGTTTCATTTTGAAATCTTTAAGATAATAGTTTAGTTTTCTGTTAATTATGTTGCTTTGACAGTATACTCTATATTTTACTTTCTTCAGAAATGTTTGAGTCTGGATTGTTTTATTGATGCTTTAATATGCTGTAAACCGCTTTGAGATTTTTCTTAAAAATATAAAGTGGTATGGAAATGAAATCAGTAATAATAATAATAATAATAATAATAATAATAATAATAATAATAATAATGTGCTACCTTACTGTTTATGTTCATGCACAGGTACACAGATGCACAGGTACACAGGCACATATATTTCCGGGCAGAGATTTAACTTCTTGGGGCCTGGAGTAAAGAGCTGAAACCCAAAGAATGGCAATATACAAAGCTCATCTACTTGGCTGCAGGAGGTTTTTGGGCAGGGTTTATGAATTCTACTGCTTTGCAGAAAAGAAGGCACGAACAGGTCTGGAAATTCCACCTGGATGCTATCAGTCTTGTCCAAGTAAACAAGGCTGACATTAGTGCTAGCCTTCTGGTTGGTACAGGTTAGGAAGGGTCACAGAGAGAAAATGATGACCCAACTTGCCTCTGGATACACATGCTCTGGAATCTGTCACACAAGAGCAGACACAAATGTAGATTTCAGCAAGAAGGCTTTTTTTTTGTTCCTGAGATTTAAAACGTAATAATTAAGTGCTGCATGCAAAACTAGGGAATATCACATTAGAAACAAATAAGTAATAAATAATAAATAAAGTAACAAATAATAAATGTGCGCGCACACACACACACACACGCTACGTCATGCATTTAAAACCCCCAAAAACGATCGCTTAAAAATGGTAACAATTAAAGCAGCCCAGTCACAAATGCAATATAAAGGCAATCAATTTGGGCAGTATTTGTACACACCAGAGAAAACCTATTCAGACGTAGCCGCTAAATATGCTCAGGGCAGTAGCAGCATTGCTCATCTCTTATGAAATGCGACACCAGCACTGCTGGCCCCAAACGCTGTGCATTAATTGCAAACGGGACATTCAAAAGTTGTAGCCTACCCACCTGCTGATTATGCAGGGTGGCGCTGCGGTCTAAAGCACTGAGCCTCTTGGGCTTGCTGATCGGAAGATCGGCAGTTCAAATCCCCGTGATGGGATGAGCTCCCGTTGCTCTGTCCCAGCTTCTGCCAACCTAGCTGTTCGAAAGCACACCAACGCAAGTAGATAAATAGGTACCACTGCGGCGGGAAGGTAAACGGCATTTCCGTGCGCTCTGGCTTCTAGCATGGCGTCCCGTTGTGCCAGAAGAAGTTTAGTCCTGCTGGGCACATGACCCGGAAAGCTGTCTGTGGACAAACGCCGGCTCCCTTGGCCTGAAAGCGAAATGAGCGCCACAACCCCATAGTCTCCTTTGACTGGACTTAACCGTCCAGGGGTCCTTTACATTTACCTTACCTGTAGGAACCCCAGCTGTTTACACAGCCTTCTTTCAGTTGTCTGGTGGGGCCATCACAACATGGGGTTGTATTCAACAAACTTTTACTCAGAGTAGAACCCCCCAGGCCCAATAATTCTTATGGGTCTTCTCTGGATAAAAAGTTAGCGGAGCACAACCCATGGGGTGGGGGGCTACACATAGAATGCCCCTTCTTAACAGGACCTGACTTTAAGATGATTTAATGGTCATCCCCTCTGCCCAGACTGCCTGGGAACTGTAGTTATCTGAGGGTGAGTGAAGATATGTTATAGGGAAAGTATCACCTGTGTCAAATTAAAATTCCCAGTACAGTGGTACCTCGGGTTACATACGCTTCAGGTTACATACACTTAAGGTTACAGACTCCGCTAACCCATAAATACTACCTCAGGTTAAGAACTTTGCTTCAGGATGAGAACAGAAATCACGTGGCAATGGCGCGGCAGCAGCGGGAGGCCCCATTAGCTAAAGTGGTGCTTCAGTTTAAGAACAGTTTCAGGTTAAGAACGGACCTCTGGAACAAATTAAGTACGTAACCAGAGGTACTACTGTATTTGGGGGGGGGGGGGAATTAAAATGGGCATAGCCTTAAGCTAAATTTGCAGTTCAAAGGAAGGAGGGATAATCTGTCTACAGATTACAGTACTGCCTTAAAACAAAGCTAGGCTGTTCTTTTTCTCAGCTCAGATCAAAACTGGTTTTGTGGGGAAATGTATCAAGATGCATTAAGAATTGACAGGCTAGATGCAGGCTACAACTGCATTGTGGCTAGTTGTTGTGTTTTCACTCTTTCCCCAACCAACAGTGACAGCGCACTAGGTGCATTGATCTGAAAATTTCTTAATCACCAGCCATGAGAATTAGCATTCTCTTTGTATGCTTTCACAAAAGGCACCTCTTGTACTGATCTTTGTATGTAATTCCACCTACAATATGCATTTTTATAATGCTTTTGCACGTCTTTGAACCGAGAACTGTTATTTGAAAAGTGTAAAAACTGGAAGATAGGCGTGGTCCAGTCTGGGAAGTCTGAATCAAGCCAGTTCAATTTAAAATGTGGACTGACTGAAGTACTCAAGCATCTATAGTGTAAAGACAGCTTTGCAATAACAAAGCTGGTTTAACAATAATTTAATCATTTCTTTCCTTTTCGGAAAAATAAAGAATGAGCATGCTTTTTCCAAATGAACCATGAAACAAATGTGGCAACGAAATTGAAATTATTGCATATTGCTTAGAGAACTCAGCTTTGCTGTCTACAAAAGAGAAAACACTTTTTTCCATTTTCTCCATGTTTAATGACAATCTGCACCATTGCACCTTCTTCCCTCGCCTAAATTTTCTTCGGCTCAATCTCTAAATGCACAATTTCCAGGTTTCCCAAGAAAAATGTGAGAATGTGCATTTGGGCTAAAACGACAAACCTTCATACGAAGCAGCTTTAAATAAAAGGAAATCAGTAACCATCTCCTGGTAATATATTTCTTTTCTTTGTTCTTAAAAGGTGCCAGCCTTCAGAGCTGTAAGATATGTTTTGATTTTGGCTGCCCCTCCTGCTTTTTCAGTTGTTCAAGATATTTAAGAAAAATACAAAGAATCATGAGATGCCTGAAGTTGCAAGTTGCAAGAAAATCTTGCTAAAGTCTCCAATTCTCCTCTTTCCCAACACACACACACAACCTGTGCCAGCTCTTTTCAGTGAGGCTGCTGATGTCAAAATCATGCCATTCCCCCTTATGTCAGAAAGACTGATGATCATAAAGGCTCTTAAAGAAAATCACACAAAATATCCTAGTGCCTGAGGTATGAATCTTCCTTTGATTTCGAACCATTCTGCTCAACAGTTTTGCTCTAGAACAGGAGAAACTGGTTCAGCATGGAGGGTCACACTGAAAATAAATCAAGACCCAGAGGGCCGGATTGGGCACACAATCTTTTCAATCTGCCAAATTGCCGACATATTCGGCATAATATTTCCGCCAGTGTAACTGATATCAAGATATAAGCGGGAATAATGTTGTGTTTAGTGATGTATGGAAGTGAGAGCTGGACCATCAAGAAGGCTGATCGCCGAAGAATTGATGCTTTTGAATTATGGTGCTGGAGGAGACTCTTGAGAGTCCCACGGACTGCAAGAAGATCAAACGCATCCATTCTGAAGGAAATTAGCCCTGAGTGCTCCCTGGAAGGACAGATCGTGAATCTGAGGCTCCAATACTTTGGCCACCTCATGAGAAGAGAAGACTCCCTGGAAAAGACCCTGATGTTGGGAAAGATTGAGGGCACAAGGAGAAGGGGACGGCAGAGGACGAGATGGTTGGACAGTGTTCTCGAAGCCACAAACATGAGTCTGACCAAACTGCAGGAGGCAGTGGAAGACAGAAGTGCCTGGCATGCTCTGGTCCATGGGGTCACGAAGAGTCGGACACGACTAAACGACTAAACAACAACAACAACAATGTTGTGTTTGTTCTAGTGATGATGCCAGCCCTAGATAAGATTAAGGAGAAAGCAAAAACTAAGTGGGGGTTTTATCTAACTCTGAGCCCCTCCATATACTGGTGCGTAGTTGAGGTGGTTTCTTTTTGGTGTACTTGGCAAGATGTCATTGATGCAATAATATTGCCTTAGTGGATTTATACAGGACCATTATTCTGCTTTCTTAGTTGCTCTGTAAAGCTATCCCAGTGTTATCACATACTTGCTATTTGGGAGGGGGGCACTCTCTCACCACAGTGCAACAAAAGTGGGATAATCTCCCCCCTGCCCTGCCAGAACATTTGTTGCATAAACGTTACCCGATTTGAGCAGGAGGTTATGGGGCATGCAGTGATTGGAAAGGAATCAGTAGGTCCAGCCTGAAAGATTTGCAGATGTGCATTGTGGGATTGCACATAACTTCCTGGAATACCATAATGATCAGAAATCACTGTGAATGCACAATAGAAAGGATAATAATAATAACAATAACAATAATAATAATACCATATTTTTCTGTGTATAACATGCTCCCATTTTTAGGGACTCAATTTTAAGAAAATGGGGGAAATGGCACAGAGTTGTTGAGCTTTTTGAGGGAGGATTGCCCAGGGTTCTTGAGCTTTTCTTGGGGGGGGGGGGTTGCCAAAAATTGCTCACCCACACGTGTCGCAAAATCCACCTCTCGTCTGTCCCCTCACCAGCAGAAGCTGCATATTGCCCGCCCAGTTGCCACAGTGTCAGCGAATCAACATCAGCCCTTGACGCAGCAACCAATAACATGCCCAACAGCCAACGACTGGCGTGGCAGCAACCAATCAAACGTCCACCCTATGCGCTATCCATGAATAAGACGACCCCCACTTTTTAGCATAATTTTTAAAGGAAAAAACTTAGTCTTATACATGGAAAAGTACGACAATTTATTATTTATACCCCGCCATTTGGCTGAGTTTCCCCAGTCACTCTGAGCAGCTCCCAGCAGAATTGTTGATGTTGATGACAATAATGCGATAAAACATCAGACATTACAAAATTCTCTAAACAGTGCTGCCTTCAGATGTTTTGAGGGGCCCTTAGGAGCACAGGAGAATGTGTTCTACCATGGTCTGAACTATTTGTCTTTCTAATCCAGTATTATCGACTTTGACTGGCCACTGGTGACTCTGAAAGGGGGCTAGAAAGGGGCTAAGGTTGGGCCAGGTGGTTAAGCCCTCCCTTTCCAAAGGTGATGAAGAAAAATAAACCCCTACTGTTGTAGCCAGAGGCGGGTGAGAAATTTGATTCCCTCCGCATTTAAAGGCACTTTTTGAAATAGCAGGTGAACCAAGCCACACAGCCATCCTTTGAAATTTATTCTCTGAATTTTGCAATGCTAACCATCTATTGAACCACAAAGGCAATTTTGCTATAAGGGGCTGGGAACAAGGAGGGTTCTCATGAATCTAGGGATTGTGAAGAAAGGACTGCATGCACACACCTTCCACTGGCTTGGTTCATTTAACCCTTGACATGCTAGGGTTGCCATATTTCAAAATGTGAAAATCCGGACAGAAAAGTTGCTGAGCTCTTTTTTTGCAAAATCTCAAAAAAATATGATATTTCCCAGCTATTTTGGGGGGAAATCACCAAAAACGACACTGCCGACATGGGTCACCATACATCCAGACATTTCGGTGATTTCTGCCCTGACACAGCTTCTGACGGCCAATTGCCAGCTATGTCCGGGAAATTCTGGACGTATGACAACCCTGTGATATGCCCTCATACTTGACCTCTTGCACACCTCAGCACACTTGAATGGGGAACTGTGAAGATTCTCTGCCTGGCTGCATGGGATCCGCTCCAAATAGAAATAAAAAAAATTGCACACAGGCAATCTAAGTTCTGGGGACGCGGGTGGCGCTGTGGGTAAAAGCCTCAGCGCCTAGGGCTTGCCGATCGAAAGGTCGGCGGTTCGAATCCCCGCGGCGGGGTGCGCTCCCGTTGCTCGGTCCCAGCGCCTGCCAACCTAGCAGTTCGAAAGCACCCCCGGGTGCAAGTAGATAAATAGGGACCGCTTACTAGCGGGAAGGTAAACGGCGTTTCCATGTGCTGCGCTGGCTCGCCAGATGCAGCTTGTCACGCTGGCCACGTGACCCGGAAGTGTCTGCGGACAGCGCTGGCCCCCGGCCTCTTGAGTGAGATGGGCGCACAACCCCAGAGTCTGTCAAGACTGGCCCGTACGGGCAGGGGTACCTTTACCTTTACCTTTAATCTAAGTTCTATGCTAAGAAAGGTTGATTTCAGTAGCCTGTACAAATTATACAAATGGTGCGCAACTGCATAAAATCTCTTATTTTCCGTCCTCCATTCTGGTTTTGCTTACAGTGGGGAAGGGCAATGAGTCAAGTAGGCCAACGAGTCTCCCTTCCCCTAAAGACTTATTTCACTGGAAACCTTAGACACCCACACACCATTCTGGCTTTTGAAGTTAAAATAAGCACTGCCAACTAGGGATAGAGAGAAATCCAGTTCAACTCATGTTTGGAAGCAAACCTACTTAAATTTCACTTTTGGAAACAATACACCAGCTGAAACACAGTGATAATTCAAAATATGTATGTTCCTCAAGTTTTCAATGTACTGTAGTTTTGTAGCCAAGTGTACAAAAAAAATAATGCATATACTGGAGCAATGTGTGCATGGAAACGCACGTATTGGTGTAAATCACATACAAGAATGCATTATATCTGGGGAAACGGCTTTGCCAAAATGTATATTGGGAAAAATGGCGTGTGAAAATGTTGTATATTAGAAGAAATCTGCAATGAAATGCTGATGAATTTTCAGGATAAGTATTTTTTAAATAATAATAATAATAATAATGAAAACCTATGTGGGAAATGTGGAGAACCGGACTTAAGAATGGAAATATGAGAAATTGACACATTCACCCACCCCTAGTTGTAGTCAAGGCTGGATGATAAAAGAAGAGGGAGAAGTGTGCCCTATTTTTCTAGGAGTGAGCAGAGTTTTGCTTTGCAGGGAGGAGCTGAACTGAGCTGAGAGCTAATGCATGCAAGACAAAGGAGGGGGATGGACGCAGAATTGCAACTGAGAGTGAAGAGGCCAAGCCCTGAATAATGAATTTCTAATGCTACATTTTTGACCATTGTATAATATTTATGAATTGACCATTTTCAGCACAGCACAGATCCCCTACACATTTATATTTTTCATGTACTATTGGATCAACTTACAAACCCCATGCTGTAGAAACTTGCAGGGTCCCTGCCAGCAGTGACTTGCCAGGCACAAACATATCCATACCCGCTGTCTGATATTTTTGTCTGGAGATGCCTGGGATTGAACCCAGGACCTTCTGAATGCAGAGCATGTGCTCTCCTGTGAAGCTACAGGCTCTTCTTCCCTTGCGAGACTTCCTCCAGCCTCCTTTGTAAACCTCCTGGCAGACTCAGGGCTCTGGAATCTGCTTTACTTAGTCGCTCTGGAGCCAGCTGTGGGTTCTGACCTAACACAGTTTTGGAGATAGCACAGCCTGCCTCCTTGCCTCCTCAATCTGTAATTTTGTAGGTAGGCATATTTCAAAACATGTGAGTCCCCAGCGCTGTCTTATCTCACCCTAGAAATCAGCCCTAGAACTTCCTAGTGCTTTGCCAACCGCGGGATAACAAAACACATGTTTCGGGAGCCCTTCCAACAACAGGGGCCCATGTGTGTGGCATCTGGAGTGGGGGAACCTTTGGCCTGAGGGACAAATGTGGCCCCCAAACTCTCTCAGCCTGGTCCACTGGACTCTCCCTGAACCTAGGGTGCTAATAATAATAATTTATATATACCCCAGCCACTCTGAGTGGCTTCCAACAAAATATTAAAATACAATAATTAATAAATATTAAAAACTTCCCTAAAAAGGGCTGCCTTCAGATGTCTTCTAAAAGTCTGATGGCTGTTTATTTCTTTGACATCTGATGAGAGGGCGTTCCCCAGGGTGGGCGCCACTACTGAGAAGGCCCTCTGCCTGGTTCCCCATAACTTCGCTTCTTGCATTGAGGGAACCACCAGAAGGCCCTCCGCGCTGGAGCTCAGTGTCCAGACAGAACGATAGGGTGTGTGTGTGTGTGTGTGGATACACTCCTTCAGGTATACTGGGCCAAGGCCATTTAGGGCTTTAAAGCTTGGCACCAAAACTTTGAATTGTGCCCAGAAACGTACTGGGAGCCAATGCAGATCTTTCAGGACCAGTGTTATGTGGTCTCGGCGGCCACTCCCAGTCACCAGTCTAGCTGCCACATTCTGGATTAACAACCAGAATCACTCACCACCACCATAAAAGAGTTCGCCTCAGCCCAGCACTGAATTACAGAAAGCATCTAAATCGTTTCAGAAATTTCTTCCGTTCCTTGTCATCATTCCTTCCTTTTTTTTTTTAAAAAAAGGCTTGCCAATGGTTACGAAAAGCCTGGCTGGAGTCATATGTTACTAATCACCTGCTATAATCCTTCGGCTGCAGAAAGAAGCAAACACAAGTCACCGCAGCGTTTAATCTCCTTGCGATTGTACCTTCCCCCCCCCTCCATGCTCGTCAGTTGCCTTTCTTTGCTCCAGTCCGCTCCCTTCCTGCCTTGCCATTTCACTGCTGCTCAGGCAGTTGTCTGCCTTGTGGCTTTCTCCCCCCCCACCCGTACCGTTCTTGTGCTGATTTCTGCAGTGGCCCCTCCTCCCAGCAACATCCATAATGTGTTCAGACACCTGGGATGCAGGGAGAGGCTGTGCAGTCAGCATGAGGCCTGGCAGAAATGCCAGCTACGATCGCAAACATGCCCCGACTCAGTCTGCCTCCGCTATAAATTATGTCAGCTGCAAAGAAAGCAGGAATGGAGAGCGTCTTCCCTTTGCAGATGGCGAGGGGTGGTTTGAAGAGTCTGGGTGGATGCCAGCCAGCCAGCCCGACACATGCAGCAAGAAATAACCCAGGGGTGCTAAATAGCAGAAGACTTACTGTCATGTGACCATTTCCTATCCCATAGGGGTATTTTTGAAGCCTAGTTTTTTAAATGACAGTTTATAAAGAGCAGTAGAAAGATGGGGGTAAGTCCTGTATATCAGGGGTGATCAATCTCAGGCCCAGGTGGCCAAAGGGGGTCTTCCACATCTCTTGGAACTCCTTATTGGTCCTCCATTGCACCCAGTGGTTTGGAGTCTTTTTTGTGATCCTGAACTCTGACAATGGCTCCTTTCTCTGCATGAAGGGTGGAGAGGGGTGAGTGTCTGTAAAAAGAAAGGTAAAGGGTAAAGGGACCCCTGACCATTAGGTCCAGTTGTAGCCAACTCTGGGGTTGCGGCGCTCATCTTGCTTTACTGGCCGAGGGAGCCGGTGTACAGCTTCCGGGTCATGTGGCCAGCATAACTAAGCCGATTCTGGCGAACCAGAGCAGCGCACAGAAACGCCGTTTACCTTCCCGCCAGAGCGGTACCTATTTATCTACTTGCACTTTGACGTGCTTTCAAACTGCTAGGTTGGCAGGAGCAGGGACCGAGCAATGGGAGTTCACCCCATCATGGGGATTCGAACCGCCGACCTTCTGATCGGCAAGTCCTAGGCTCTGTGGTTTAACCCACAGCGCCACCCCTGTAAAAAGTAGCCTTCTGCAAAAGGTAGAATTTATATTCATTGCTCTACCCACTTTTGCAGACCCAGCTTTAGTCAGGGATGTGTGTATATTGTGTGTGCTGTTGTGGTTTCAAAATATAAACACCATGCAACAGCATCTGCATCAAGTTATTGGCCATGCATCTCCTTATTGCATAAGGACTAGATACTTGCTCTAAAAATATAGGAAGTAGGGAGTCTCAGCAGTGGTGCGAATGCTCCTTTTTCACTGTGATTCTTGTTCAGGGGCCTCCATTAGCTGGCCAATTGACTGGTTGTTGAAATATATACAGGCAACAACCGACTGACGTGTGATTGCACATGCGTACATGGTGTTGAACCCAAAAGTAACCCTAAAATAGGAGTAAAAGGGTGGAACGGGGGCAGGACTGAAAGCTTTACGTGGGCCCCATCAACACACATGGGGGTCCAGAACATAACCCGCCACAAAACAAGTATTGCCTGTCCACACATGCATGCATATATACGCACACACACCGCAAAATAAAATTGAAAAAACCTTATCAGTTCTACTGTTATCAACATTTCCAAATTTCTTTTACCAGACTGGAAAAAAGTGTTTCTCTCATTCTATGCTAGGACCCAGTGGCAGCCAGTGTGATGCGGTGGTTAGAATCTTGGATTGGGATCAGGGTTCAAATTTCCATCCACCATGAAGTCCACTGAGGGATCTTGCGCCAGTCCCCATCTTTCAGCCTAACTTACTCTCACTATCATGGCCCTGGAATCAAATTAATCTTTTGCAGAGGATGACGGTTCAGAGTGGGAGAGGGAATTGACAGCCCCAGGTATACATAGTTGCACATGAGGAGGCTATTATGCCAGTACTTCTCTGGCCTGATAAGGTTACATTGACTTCTTCTGAGGACTCCAGCACAGAAGCCCTAGTTGAAACAGTCCCTCCCCACTCCATCTGATTCAACAACTGTTAAAGCAGACCCTTTAAATGAATAGGTCCCTCTCACAAAAGGCAGAGCCAACAACTGAGAGACTGGACCTTCTATTTAAGGCTCAGTCTGAGGATGACTGCTGCTGAAACAACATTTGAGCTCAGCTCTTAGGGAGTCACCAGCTTCGGTCTTTGTACTGAGCTGTCCAAGGTGCTGCTGAAAAGCCTTGCTTCGCCTTTGTATTGCTGAGGCTGTCACTCCAAGCAGAGCACCCACCAAGTTGCATTGTGGGTAGAATGGGAAAGAGAAGAACCACATAGGCCCCCCTAAGCCCCCTTGACGTAAGGCAGGATGTAAACGTAAATATTTACAAATATATTCATACAGTACATAGTTAAACCATGACACTTGCTCCCACAGTGATGGCCACCTAACTTGGAGACCCCTGTTGGGAGACCCCTATTCCCCCTCCTAGAGATACAATTTCCCAAGTGGTTTAACAATCAATCCCTCTTTGCAGGAAACAGAGAGAATTGAATATTTCTGCCCATGGAACCAACACAGTTGAGGCATCAACACACCACCTTAACGTTTAAACCAGTGCTGGCCCTACTCAGAGTAGACCCAGGGAAGTTAACATAGCTAGCTTCATCAATTAATTTCAGTGGCTCTACTCTGAGTAGGCCTTAGTTAGATATCAGCTACAATTTTGTTCCTTCTGTCGGGAGATTAAGAAAAAAATGACTCACTATCCCAGTTAGGAGAATACCACACTGGGCTTCATGAAGGAAAAATAGGAGTATTTACCAGGGGTCAGCAAACTTTTTCAGCAGGGGGCTGGTCCACTGTCCCTCAGACCTTGTGGAGGGCCGGACTATATTTTGAAAAAAAACAACAAACAAATTCCTATGCCCCCAAAATAACCCAGAGATGCATTTTAAATAAAAGCATACATTCTACTCATGTAAAAACACGCTGATTCCTGGACCATCCACGGGCCAGATTTAGAAGGCGATTGGGCTGGATCCGGCCCCTGGGCCTTAGTTTGCTTACCCATGATTTAGGCTGCAGCCCAACATTTACTTGGGAGTAAGCTCAATGTTAATTAATGGGACTTACTTCTGAGTAGACATTCCACTGTTAATCATTGCTGAACGCAGCACTATCACTTAAAATGTATCTCCAGTATAATATGGCAGTTTGGGTGGAATTTTATGAAACTAGATCTTGTTGCAAAACAGGATCTAAATCCTACACACAAACACTTTTGTAAATTTCCACAAAGGAGCTGATCTAAGTGGCTTGCAAATATAATTTCTGAACAAGTGTTAAAGCAACAGTGATCCAACCAGTTGATCAGTGTTACAGCTGGGACTGTGGAAGCTCTGAATTGTATGTGCACGCATGTTCAGGGCTGGCATCCAACTTTTAGGGGGCGAGAGGTGGGAAGCTCCTGCAGCCAATCAGAAGCTGTGGGAGCCCCATCGGATGTTTGGGTTCCAAAAGAATGTTTGCAAAGCAGAACAATCAATTCCGGGTTTATGGCGTTTGGGAGCCAAGGTACCACTGTATAGTCACTTATCTCCTTGGCTCAGAGATCACATAACTCCATACCCTCTGATGAAAATATGGACGTCCTACCATATCCTCCAACATTTCTCCAGTGAAAATAGGGATGCCCTAAGGAAAAGTGAGACATTCTGGGATCAAATCAGAAACTGGGACAGCATCTGTAAATCCAGGATTGTCCCTGGAAAATAGGGACAATTGGAGGGTCTGTGATCTGACAATAAACTGACATGCCCATGTTGTTGTGTGAATGGACCCCAAGAGAAACTGAGCAGGATAATGGACTTCTGGCACTCAGTAGCTTCTTTGTAGAATTAGGAGACACACAGAGAGAAAAAGGTGGTTCTATAGAGCACCAGAGCCTTCCTTTCGGAGTTGCACCTTTTGCCTGCAGCTTGGAGGCAAGCATCTCCACCTTTGACTTATTTCCCCCCTCCCCTGTGGCCATGTCTGGAAATAGTTAATAATAATAATAGTAATAATACTCTGAGCGACACCGCAACCCATCCCATGGGGTGAGGGGGTTTGCTGGCGTGATTAATCTCTAATTGTTTTGAGATCAGAGGCTGAGTAGGTGCCTTGGAAGTACGAAGCTATTAATTTACTATCCCTTTCTCATTAGAGTACCGAAACAAGTCAGAGAAGTTGCCAGCAAGGCCTTCTGTTCATCACGTGAGTAGTGCAGTGGAATATTTGAATCAGGGTTGGCGCCAAGGGTAGGCTGCACAGGGCATATCCCAGCAGGAGGCCCCATGCCAACCCCTAAAGCGGGGGCGGCCAGTGTGGTTCCCTGCAGGTGCAGTTGGACTTCAGCTCCCAGCGTTTGGGTAGTGCTGACGGATTCCTCCCGTATACAGTGCTACCTCGGGTTAAGTACTTAATTCATTCTGGTGGTCCGTTCTTAACCTGAAACTGTTCTTAACCTGGAGCACCACTTTAGCAAATGGGGCCTCCTGCTGCTGCCGTGACACCGGAGCACGATTTCTGTTCTCATCCTGAAGCAAAGTTCTTAACCTGAAGCACTATTTATAGGTTAGCAGAGTCTGTAACCTGAAGCGTATGTAACCTGAAGCGTATGTAACCTGAGGTACCACTGTATATGTTTGTTGCAAGGCATGCCAATCCCACGGAGGTCACGGCACATGTTTACCACGCGAAACCACGGCACATTTTTGCCACACGACCACCACCTCCCTGCCTTTTTCCGCACAACATGATACTCTTCAGCAGCTAATGAACAATCCAATTAATCATAGCACCTATTAATTCAACTAAGGGAAAAAGCTGAGGCAGGTGTTTCGAGGCGGATTAGCGCTGCTGAGCATGCGGCACACGGCCTTCACTCCAAGACGGCGTTGCCCAGTAGCCAAATCAAGCTCTTGTCTCCACTGCCCCGATTCCATTATCACACCAACTCTTTGATGGGATTTGAGAGAAGGGTTGGGAAGGAGTCGCGCTAGCAGTAATTAGGCTCTGCTCTGCTCTTAGGCAGCTGAGGGTGGGACAAGAGCCTTTGTTTGACTGGAACTAGTCCTCCAAACCAAATGGAAAAAGAAGGGAAGGAAAGCAAACAAAAATATAGTCCCAAAGACTATATCCAAATATGGATGAGAGAATGTGTCAGTTTCAGAGGCTCCTTTTCCCAATCTCATCTTAAGATACTCCACGTTTCCACATCACTTTGTGGCTCCCCCCCCCACCCCCGTTTGCAATATCATTTTATTGTATCACGGTATAGTTCATACCCTCCAACATTTCTCCGATGAAAATAAGGATGTCCTATTCAATAATAATAATTATAATAATTTTACTATTTACACCCTGCCCATCTGACTGGGTTGCTCCAGCCACTCTGAGCAGATTTCAACATATGTAAAAACATTAAACATTAAAAGGACAGCCCCACATACAGGGCTGCCTCCAGGTAGCTCGGGGTCAGATAACTCCATAGCCACCCACATTTCTCCAATGAAAATGAGGACGCCCTATCATACCTTCTGGGACGCGGGTGGCGCTGTGGGTTAAACCACAGAGCCTAGGACTTGCCGATCGTAAATTCGGCGGTTCGAATCACTGCAACGGGGTGAGCTCCCGTTGCTCGGTCCCAGCTCCTGCCAACCTAGCAGTTTGAAAGCACGTCAAAGTGCAAGTAGATAAATAGGTACCACTCCGGCGGGAAGGTAAACGGCGTTTCCGTGCGCTGCTTTGGTTCGCCAGAAGCGGCTTAGTCATGCTGGCCACATGACCCGGAAGCTGTACCCCGTCTCCCTCGGACAGTAAAGTGAGATGAGCGCCACAACCCCAGAGTCGGTCACGACTGGACCTAACGGTCAGAGGTCCCTTTACCTTTACTTTATCATACCTTCCAATATTTCTCTGATGGAAATAGGGGAAATGGGACATTCCAGGATCAAATCAGAAACTGGGGTGGGTTCTGTAAATCTGGTACTGTTCTCTGGAAAATAGGGACACTTGGAAGGTCTGACAGTTTGTAACATTCCAGTAAGAAATAGGAAATAAATAGTAGTAAGAACCCAGTGCAAAATGGCCACAGCAACAACAAAACCAGGGTTCACAGTCATTACCTCATCAAATAAAGGGCGTCCTCAAGAGACTACACATTGAACCAGACGTTACAGCGAAAACCAACAGATACAGAAAGAGTACAAAATAAATGTTATGAATACCAATTGAAGCCATTTTGCATTTCGACTTGCCATCCTTGTGATTGTCCTTTCATTAGTAATAAATGGGTGGCAAAGGTAAAGGTAAAGGGACCCCTGACCATTAGGTCCAGTCGTGACCGACTCTGGGGTTGCGGCGTTCATCTCGCTTTATTGGCCGAGGGAGCTGGCGTACAGTTTCCAGGTCATGTGGCCAGCATGACTAAGCCGCTTCTGGCGAACCAGAGCAGCGCACGGAAACGCCATTTACCTTCCCGCCAGAGCGGTACCTATTTATCTCCTTGCATTCTGATGTGCTTTCGAATTGCTAGGTTGGCAGGAGCAGGGACTGAACAATGGGAGCTCATCCCATCGCGGGGATTCGAACCGTCAACCTTCTGATCGGCAAGTCCTAGGCTCTGTGGTTTAACCCACAGCGCCACCCGCGTCCCTAAATGGGTGGTAAGAGGAGGAAAAATCCTTAGGCTTAGCTGCACCCTGAGACAGCCTTAATTTATAAGCTGTGAGGATATGAGAGGGCTAGAGAGAACTGTGAGAGGATGGGGGTGTGGGTGCGGTGTAAAAGAAGGAGGGAGTGGTGGGTGGTGGGTGGTATTTTTTGCATTTCATGTGATCTTTCACATGACATAAAAGCCATTTCTCTCTCTCTCTCTCTCTCTCTCTCTCTCTCTCTGTGTGTGTGTGTGTGTGTGTGTGTGTGTGTTCCAATATCGTTCCAATAACAGCCTCATTATAACAATACCAATTTTATCTATTTGATGCACTTATTAATGCCAGTTATTCAAAAGACAAATTATACCATTAAACTGGCCCCCTCGCATGCTTGACGAATTCATTCTTCTACATTTTTTCTGCGTTCCAAAATTTTTAATAATCTCCATTCCATTCCATTCAGATATAATAATCCCTTATATAACAGCTACATAAAAGCCAATTCTAAAAATCTAGAAGCACACCGCTCATTTCCGTGTTAACTGTGACCAGGAAAAAAAAATCCATTTGCAACCATGTTAACCCAGAAATTTAGCACAACATGGTGGTATATTGATCAAAAAGTCAGTTCCATGACACAACAGTGTAAAAGGAAAGCATTATAACCAGAAAAATGCAATAATCCCCATGTCTGAATGCACCCATTAACTCAGTGTATCAAAGGCCTGAGGGGAAAGGTAGGCATTTTCCTAATGCAGAAAAGATGTCTTTGAGGTTGGGGAGGTTAGACGTAGTAATGTCAAGCAACTGTTATCCACACTTTTCCTGGTGCATTTTCCCATCACTTTCCTGTGGAACGCCCTCCCATCAGATGTCAAGGAAATAAACAACTAACTGATTTTAGAAGACATCTGAAGGCAGCCATGCTTAGGGAAGTTTTTAATGTTTGATGTATTACAGTATTTTAATATTTTTGGGAAGCCGCCCAGAGTGCCTGGGGAAGCCCAGCCAGATGGGCAGGGTATAAATAATAAATTATTATTATTATTATTATTATTATTATTATTATTATTATTATTA
>JAXCMG010000021.1:12946670-13016837 GCA_034642415.1 Podarcis siculus
GAAGAAGAAGAAGAAGAAGAAGAAGAAGAAGAAGAAGAAGAAGAAGAGTTTGGATTTGATATCCCACCTTTCACTCCCCTTCAGGAGTCTCAAAGCGGCTAACAGTCTCCTTTCCCTTCCTCCCCCACAACAAACACTCTGTGAGGTGAGTGGGGCTGAGAGACTTCAGAGAAGTGTGACTAGCCCAAGGTCACCCAGCAGCTGCATGTGGAGGAGCGGAGACGCGAACCCGGTTCCCCAGATTACGAGACTACCGCTCTTAACCACTACACCACACTGGCTCTACTACACACTGGTTGTTATTGCTTTCCTTTCCTTTGGACCACATCAGCAAGGCTGAGGGGGGGGGTGTCTTGTCATCTGGGAAGCCCACTGCCCAGGCTTGCGTCCCAGAGAGGTCACTTTGGTGCTGCTAATGCAGCGGTTTGACTTCACCCTTGGAGGCACACTCCATTGTCTCTTCAGACAGCCAGATGCAACATTTGTCTTTGACAAGGTAGGTAGAACATAGCCTTATCCTTCATGGATTCATCTAATCCTCCTTTAGCCATCCAAGTTGGCTGCCCTCGCTGCCTCTTGTGGTAGCAAATCCCATAGTCCCCCCCCCTTCATCCCCTCAGCCACCTTGTGAGGTAGGCTTGGCAGAGGGATTGGAGTTGGCCCAAGGATCAACTCAGTTTCTACAGACCAGGTCCAGCAATCTGGCCACTAATTAGTTCTCCCAAGCTGAGGTTTGTGCGATCTGTCTGATCAAAGCAATTCCAAGCTTTTTGGGTGGGGAGAGAGAGAGAGAGAGAGAGAGAGAGAGAGAGAGAGAGGGAGGGAGGGAGGGAGGGAGGGAATATTTACAGTTTCATAGTGCCAACTCCACGAATGTTCCTTATCCACTTGATTAGGGGCAAAACTCCCCCCACAAAAAATACTTGCAATGAACAATTTATTTTCATTGTACCACTTGGTACTTGGTGGAAGCATGTGCAACAGAAGATATCCTTTCCTCCCATACGGGAGCTGTCAGTGTCAGCTAAAAGACCAGAGGTATGAGCCAGCTATGGATTGCTTGGGAGTTTCACTTAGGTTTTCAGCTTTGTTTAATAATCATTTCATAGACAAAGTGTCTCCCAGCTGCATGGGCCTATGCATATGCGCACATATAGAGCCCCCCTTCTGAACTCCTTTTGCAGCTTAAATATATAGTTACAGTAGCACAAGGAAACTGATATACAGTGGTCCCTCTGGTTACGAACTTAATTCATTCCAGAGGTCCGTTCTTAACCTGAAACTGTTCTTAACCTGAGGTACCGCTTTAGCTAATATGGCCTCCCGCTGCCGCCGCACGATTTCTGTTCTCATCCTGAAGCAAAGTTCTTAACCCGAGGTACTATTTCTGGGTTAGCGGAGTCTGTAACCTGAAGCGTCTGTAACCTGAGGTACCACTGTATTTTAAAATCAAAGCTCCTTAGCCCTCAGAAATCAACCTGGTATGATCACATCATATCTCCTGTTCTTCATTTTAATGACAGTTGTATTATTTCTTTATTTTTTAAATTCTATCCAACCTTTCTCTCGCTCTGCACTTGCATTTTGAAAATCCAATAAAAGCGGACATCTTTTTTTTGGGGGGGGGGGAACCAGCCCTGCACTATGTTCCTATTGAGATGAAATTTATTCACCGTTCGCCACTTACGTCCATTTGAAATGGGTTGTTTAGACACAAGTCATAAGACACACAGAAATGCTCTCTGTGGGCAAGTACATATAGGCAGATATAAAGCGCCCCCTCCACATGTTTGATGTCTGTCTGTGTGTCTTAAATAAACTCCTCCCCTTCTGCCGCCCGGAATCCACTTCAGTGAGAGAGCAGAGTTTTTGTTAAGCATCCTCATCTGTTAAAAAACACCCAGGTTTGAGGAGGAATATTGAAGGCAGACAATGATATCCATTGTAGAGAGATGGCTTCATCTGTGGCAAAGGCACACCTGTTCCATTTAGGCCCTAGAGGCTACAAAGGCAAGTTTGCCTCACTCAATGTCTGTGATAAAAGTTCTAACCCTTGTCCTATTAAGGGATTCTTCTGCCTTAAGAAAGGTTTGTCTCAGTCTCAGATCTTAAGTGAGACCTGCCAGTTTTTTAAAAAAATAATTCTCTTTCCCCCATAAAGACAATTTGTTAACATGAAAGAGAAGATGCTTTTTCTGTTTCTTCTTTTTTTCTCATTTTTTTAAAAACATAGTATACAGTATTATTGTTTGGTACCACTTGGTTGTAAGGTCTAAAAGGACTATCATATGCAGCACCATATTCACAGATAAAGTATGCACTATGCATTTTCAGAGGTCAAAATATCCGCAGAATACTGGATACCAAACTCCTGAGTAAACATACATAGGGTTGCACTGCAAAGAGCCAGCTATCAAATACTGACAAATGTAAAAATAATAAAAAAGGCTTGTGGCATCTTAAAGACTAAGAGAGTTATTTTGACATAAGCTTTAGAGCCCACTTGTTTAGATGCATGAACTGTCATCATGGCTATCTCTCTGGAAATTGTTAAATGCAAAATGCCATTGCGTGCCTATGGTTAAATACAGTGTAAAATTAAATATTTAATTTTATTTATTTCTTGAATTTATATACTGCCCTATACCTGGAGGTCTCTGTGCTGTTCACAAACAATATTAAATACAATGACAGTCTTATACAGGCAATGACTGATTGATGCACGACCACACACATATGAATCACAATGACCAGGAGGTGGAGCAGAACGGGACGTAATAGGGCAGAGGGGGCTTATGCATGCTCCACCAACATGCATGGGGCTCAGGAACGTAACCCCCACACAAATGGGTCGTTGCCTGTACCAAATGCCATTGCATGTCGACTAGCAAATGCAATCAGTTAAAAACTCCTGCATACCAGCTATTAAAGGTAAAGGTAAAGGGACCCCTGACCATTAGGTCCAGTCGCGGGCGACTCTGGGGTTGCGGCGCTCATCTCACTTTATTGGCCGAGGGAGCCAGCGTACAGCTTCCAGGTCATGTGGCCAGCATGACTAAGCCGCTTCTGGCGAACCAGAGCAGCGCACGGAAACACTGTTTACCTTCCTGCCGGAAGTATTTATCTACTTGCACTTTGACGTGCTTTTGAACTGCTAGGTGGGCAGGCGCAGGGACAGAGCAACGGGCGCTCACCCTGTCGCGGGGATTCGAACCGCTGACCTTCTGATCGACAAGTCCTAGGCTCTGTGGTTTAACCCACAGTGCCACCCGTGTCCCTATACCAGCTATTAAATATCACCAAATACAAAAAAGGATGTTGGGGGGTGGGAAAAACATTCATAAGGATGTTTGGGGGGGGTAATCTCAAACTGAGGTGGAAACATGGAGAACATTGGAAAAACGAGAAACCAGAATGGATATATTTGGCCATCCCCAGTTCTGAAATTTAGTAATCCCTGCATCTTTTGTCTCAGACAGCCACTGCTAAGGGGTTAACATACTTTGTGTGTGTGCAAGACATTTTCCCTAATTGCTGTCTGCATCTGAACTGAAGTTAAATGCTGACCTTCCAAAATGAAGGGTATACATAAGGTAAAAAACAACAACACAGAACTCATTTGCAATTTTTTAATTTGTGTATGTGTGTGTGTGCGTGTGTGCGATAGATCTCCTATGTGCAAATCTCTAGAGTCCAGAAAGAAAATTAAAGACCTCTCCTTTAGATAAGTACAGTCATTTGCGTTTATGAAAAGTGCATGGTTACCTGCAAAATGTCAACTCTAAACATGATACAAGCTCTGTGTATGTCATGTGCTACATGCATATTAGTGCTCAGCAATAGCTATTCCTCAGGGCTTCTCTCCTCCTCCTCCTCCAAAAGGAAATCAGAAGAGTAGTGTTCTGAATCAGGGTTTGTACTCTTACATAGGGATGAGCAAACGTGGTCCTAGCTGCACTATACAGTGATACCTCGGGTTAGGAACTTAATTCGTTCCGGAGGTCCGTTCTTAACCTGAAACTGTTCTTAACCTGCACCACTTTAGCTAATGGGGCCTCCCGCTGCCGCTGTGCGATTTCTGTTCTCATCCTGAAGCAAAGTTCTTAACCCGAGGTACTATTTCTGGGTTAGCGGAGTCTGTAACCTGAAGCGTCTGTAACCACTGTATATTTAAAGCAGTATGAATGAATGAATGAATGGATGAACTTTATTACGGTCTCAGACCAGGGTTACAAGCAGTATGATACTATTTTGAACAGTCATGGCTTCCCCAAAGAATCCTGGGAACTGTCATTTGTTAAGGGTGCTGAGAGTCGTTGGAGACCCCTATTCACATCACAGAACTATAATTTCCAGAGTGGGTTTAACCATCAATCTCTCTTCCCAGGGAATTCTGGGAATTGCAGCTCTTTGAAGGGCTGTGTGTGTCTCTCAACAACCCTCAGCGCCCTTACCAAACTACTCCTCTGAATATTTCTGCATCAGTTTCCATTATTTTAATTTAAAAAGTCCTCATGACTATTCACCAGCATTTTAGTGCAAAGATCTCTAATAGACCCATTCATTTTGTATGCAATTTGTTCTGATACACACATATATTTTTGCAAGCAATTATCCCTTACATCGTGCATTTTAGATGTTATTTTCACAAACATTGCATTTAAATGGATACTTTCTGCAAATGTGGGGTAACCAACGTCATATAACCAAAATCCTTAAATCTAATGAATGCATGAAGGGGTTAATACCATAGGGTTACCAGCTTTAGCCTAGGTCATGTCCCTTTGTCTTGAGAGGAAATAGGTAATCAATCCAATTTGTTCCTCCTCAGTCTAGCTGAGAAGCTCAGCATATGAAGAGGTTAGAGTAGTTGCTCCAACTCAACTGCATGGTTCTCACCAGCCATTCTTGAGTTCCTATAACAATAATTTAGGAACTTTTGTCACTTTGTAACTAAGCTAAGTTTTACTGCCTGTGCAACTTTCTGAAGCACATGAATCCGACCTTTGGAGAGTTTGTAAGTAAAACATTTTTTAACTTACCAAATGAGTGGTCTTTTCCCTATGCTGAGGGAAGGGGGAAACTCTGGGGGAAAACTTTTAAAGGGGACATTTGAAACTCACTTTAATGGACATATAAATCTCTGCTGGGGTTCTCTCACCAAAGAGTACTTGTCCCAAGATTGGGTATTACCATTGAGGAATTCTCTCATATTGGAACTGCATTTGCTAAGTCTTTTAGAAAGTGTGATTAGGTAGATTTGCCTTTAAATGTGACCTGTTTATAATTTATCCTCATCCCTATTCTTGTGTAGTTTAAAAGTACACAACAGAAGGAACATTTTATCATGTGTGGTGGGAATGTAAAAAAGTAAAGAACTTCTGGGGAAAGATATATAATGAGATGAAAAAGATGTTGAAATATACATTCTTAAAAAATCCAGAAGCATTTTTACTTGGTATTATAGTTCAGGACATTAATAGGCATGATGTTAAATTGTTTTTATATGCAACAAGAGTGGCAAGAGTATTGTTAGCCCAGAAATGGAAACAAGAAGAAATTCAGACAAAAGAAGAATGGCAGACGAAATTAACGGACTATGCAGCATTGGACAAAATGACAGGAAGGATTCGAAACCTGCGGGACCAGAGATTTACAGAAGATTGGAAGAAGTATATGAATTATTTGAAGAGCAACTGTAATCCACAAATTATTCTAGTAGGACTACAAGAAGTTTTGTAAGGAGAAATATACAAAGTGTTACAAAGTGGAAAAAGATAGAGATATTGGTTATGAGTTTGAAATGTAATAGGGAAGATAAGAAATGCTTACTGAGAGATTAGATTGGAAAATTTTCAGACAGGACTGATGGAAGTCAAAAAATTTGAATAAGATGTAAAAGTACGTTTAATTACTGTTGAAAATGATATGTTAAAAAAACTAATAAAAAATTATATTAAAAAAAATAAAAATATAAGTACACAACTTCAAAAGCAAGCGCCAAACATGTCTCCAATTTCCACACAGAAGTCTAACTCTTACAAGGTCTACCTCGAGTACCAAAATTTGGGAAACATGGCTGTAGACTAGCACATATCTCAAGGCTTCAGGAACACACACGCTTTCTGCAATTGAAGCTCCATTTCCTTGGCAATCACTAAATTAATGTTCTGGGAGAACATTACTCCCATTTCCAACCTGTTAGCTACATTTAACATGCCTTATTATATTAATTATGCACCATGCAAGTCAGCCTGCACCCAGTTATTTCTATTTTCATTTCATTTCAATTTTTTTGAAGAAACAGGGAGTTACTCTGTAAGCGGGATATGTGAGCTGCAGCTTGAGGCCTGGGATGAAAACAAGGACAGGAGCTTGCCTGTTAATGTATTAATATATTATTATATATATACCACCCTTTCCAGAGCTCAAGGTGGCATGTGTGGCTCTCCGTGTCATCGTTTTATCCTCACAACAACCCTGTGAGGTAGGTTCATCTGAGAGATAGTGACTGTGACCCATGGCCATTGTGATGGGATGATGAACTGCTTGTGCGTAAAATCCTAGTCCCTCAGAGTTTGGCTGAGTCCCCAAACCTCTGCCTCCGACGGAGCCCCTCAAGCATGGCTCTGTCAGTCGCTAGCAGAATCCGAAAGTGGGCGTTTTCGGAATCTCTTCCAGCATAAAAGCTCCTTAACGGAAACACGTCTTCTGGACTCCCGGCGTGACAGTTTCCGGCGAGGAGTGGGTGTCCCTATAGGAGGTCTTGAAACCTCCCCACTGTTTTCGCTGGAAGTGTCCCTGAGCCATCCCTCCGACTCACTTTCCCTCGGAGCTCCTCCTCTCCCCCTGCTGGTTCCCTCGTCAGCTGTTAAGTCTGTCTCCACCTGCGTGAGCCCTTCCACCTCCCGTCCTTTCGATGGCAGTTCCCTGACAGCCATCCAGTGAGTTTATGACCTTTGGAGGTCCCAAGTTGCAAGGTGGTTAGATTGGTCTCAACTAGGGCCAGGGCCTTTTCAGTACTGGCCCCGGCTTGGTGAAACGCTCTGTCACAAGAGACTAGGGCCCTGCGGGACTTGACATCTTTCCGCAGGGCCTGCAAGACAGAGCTATTCCACCTGGCCTTTGGTTTGGACTCAGTCTGACCCTTATGTTTCCCTCCCCTTATAGTTTTGATCTATGGGCTACTTTTAAAATGAGGCTGCATTTTAACTTGTACAGTGGTACCTCGGGTTAAGTACTTAATTCGTTCCGGAGGTCCGTTCTTAACCTGAAGCTGTTCTTAACCTGAAGCACCACTTCAGCTAATGGGGCCTCCTGCTGCTGCCGCGCACATAGATCAACTGTGAGGCCCAATGATAGACCTAGCCAGTGGGCACGGTAGATTATTTCCTAAGAGGCTCTTTGGTTTTATTTAGTGAAATATTTGTGTGCCACCTTTTCGACATCCCAGCTGGGCTTCTATGCAGCTCACAGCAACGACAAACCATTTAACAGATAAAAACAGTACATCCTAATCCAAAAGGGATATACAACGAAAGTACAATACAGTGGTACCTCGGGTTACATACGCTTCAGGTTACATACATTTCAGGTTACAGACTCCGCTAACCCAGAAATAGTACCTTGGGTTAAGAACTTTGCTTCAGGTTGAGAACAGAAATCGCGTGGCGGCAGCAGGAGGCCCCATTAGCTGAAGTGGTGCTTCAGGTTAAGAACAGTTTCAGGTTAAGTACGGACCTCCAGAACGAATTAAGTACTTAACCCGAGGTACCACTGTATTTTAAATTGTTTTTCCCCCCTATTATGTTTTTATTATGTTTTTACTGTAATTTTACTGGTGTTAGCCACCCTGAGCCTGGCTCCGGCCGAGGAGGGCAGGGTATAAATTATTATTATTATTATTATTATTATTATTATTATTATTATTATGGTTGAATGGGGATTTGAACCCTGGCCTCCCAGGTTCTCGTCTGACACCCTACTGTTTATTGTCACAATGGGTATGACGATGGCCATGTAGAGACGCAGCTATGAAGACAGAAGGTTTGTTTCTCTCAAGCAGGAGCTACCGAAGGCAGGCTGGGGGTATCAGAAGAGCATTTAAGATTTCATGTCCTGCTTTTGAACTGCTGGTCCAAAGTGAGCTGCGTCTGGCGCTTCAGATCAAACACTGCATGCAATCCAGACGGGCGTGCTGTCACTTGGGGAGTAAACATTTGGTGATGGACAATGTGTTAACCACAGCTCTGCACTGCTGAAGGTTACCACGAGTGAGAGGCAAGATAATGCCAAGGATCTGCAACAATTAGAAACAAGCAGAGCAAAATCGGAGGGAACTTGTTGACTTCTGAAGGGGTCTGTATTTCAAGAGGACTTGGCAGAGCCTGTGGTCCTCCAGATGTGTCTAGGCTGCATTCCTCACCGTTGCCCATGCTGGCTGAGGCAGATGGAAGTCCAAAAACATCAGGCAGGCCATTGGTTCCCTTCCACAGCTCCACTTGCTATGTGACTTCCTCACTGCACTTGATTCAGCAGCAAAGGAATAATACTAATTTGGATATTCTGCTGGTCCCCTTCATGGATCACTGCCTTGCCGTGGCGAAGGGGCTTGAATAACTCAGAGAAGCTATGAGCTATGCCATGCAGGGCACCCAAGATGGACAGGTCATAGTGGAGAGTTTTGACCAAATGTGATCCACCTGGAGAGGGAACCGGCAAGCCACTCCAGTATCCCTGCCAAGAAAACTCCATGGACAAAGACAACAGGCATATAAAAGTTATGACGCTGGAAGATGAGCCCCTCAGGTCGGAAGCAGAGACATCACCTTGCCAACAAAGCTCCATATAGTTAAAGCTATGGTTTTCCCAGTAGTGATGTATGGAAGTGACAGATGGACCATCAAGAAAGCTGATCGCCGAAGAATTGATGCTTTTGAATTATGGTGCTGGAGGAGACTCTTGAGAGTCCCATGGACTGCAAGAAGATCAAACCTGTCCATTCTGAAGGAAATCAGCCCTGAGTGCTCACTGGAAGGACAGATCCTGAAGCTGAGGCTCCAGTACTTTGGCCACCTCATGAGAAGAGAAGACTCCCTGGAAAAGACCCTGATGTTGGGAAAGATGGAGGGCACAAGGAGAAGGGGACGACAGAGGATGAGATGGTTGGACAGTGTTCTCGAAGCTACCAGCATGAGTTTGACCAAACTGTGGGAGGCAGTGGAAGACAGGAGTGCCTGGTGTGCTCTGGTCCATGGGGTCACGAAGAGGCGGACACGGCTAAACGACTAAACAACAAATTCTGCTGGTGCCTATAGAGGTGCCTAGTTATGGTCTGGGAGGTTTCTGCACACAGCCCAATTCCGTAGGGACAATGAAAAACCAGCACCAAATGCAGAATGTGGAAGTGGATTCAGGTTCCTGAGAACTGCAGATTTCATCCAAAAACAAGTTTCTGGTCCTTATGGATGCAAAGTCACTTTGGAAAGCATGTCTCCAACACCTGCTGAAATATCAAGAGACTAAGGAATTTGCTGAATGAGATTTCCAGCAAACAATGCCCTAATATCTTTGTCCCCACCATGAAAAGCAACAGGGGGGGAAATGGGCAAATCAAGGAAATCATAAAATTGTGTAAAAATGTTGATACAGGTGACAGAGTTAATCTTTGCACAGAATTGGGATGACGGCATAATTTTACACACACACACACACACACACACACTTTCTCTACCTGTCCGACTATTTTAAAGAAAACCTCTCTGATAAAAATCCCAAACCTCCCCCACCCCCCACTTTGCTGTATTTTATCATTGCATCACAAAAAAGTGCAGTTGCTTTACATGTGCACGATTGCACAAGTTAATGGTGCAGGCTGGGAAGAGCCAAATCTGTTCTGGCAATCAGACCGTTCCGACAACAACGCACCTCCCTGCCCATCGCTCAGCAGCTCACCTGAGGCCATCCACAGGCTGTTCCTGGCTCTCCCCTCTCACTGCCCTTTGGACAGTGAAAATATCTACATTCTTGAGAAGAAGGGAGGAAAGAGCTCACAGCTGGGCAACAGACCACCCAGCTGGGAGGAAAGTGGATGAGAACGGCCACCATGACATAGTAGTAGTAGTAATAATAATAATAATAATAATAATAATAATAATAATAATAATTTATTATTTGTATCCCACCCATCTGGGCAGCTTCCAATAAAGATGTGGGGGTGTTTGTGTGCGACCTCAAAGCAATGCCAAGTGTTACAGGGGGGTAGATGCAACCGCAATGCAGTTGTTAATTGCAAGGCACCTTAAAAGCCCATCTAGTCCATCAGCCAAAAAGCCCATCTAGTCTGGCAGCCTGTCCACACAGTGGCCGGATGTGTATGAAAAATCACATCCGAAGCAAGAACACAACAGCCCTCTCCTCATTGGTGCCTCCCATCAACTTGGATTCAAAGGCTAATAATAATAATAATAATAATAATAATAATAATAATAATAATAATTTGATTATTTATACCCCGCCCATGGTTCTCACACACATGGTTCTCACGCACGCACACCCCATCTTAAATTCCCAATAACAACCCTGTGAGGTAGGGGGTGGTAATAATAATAATTAATAATTTTATTATTATTTATACCCCGCCCATCTGGCTGGGTTTCCCCAGCTACTCTGGGCAACTCCCAACAGAATATTAAAAACACAATAAAACACCAAACATTAAAAACTTCCCTAAACAGGGCAACCTTCAGATGTTTTTAAAAAGTAAGATAGTTGTTTATTTCCTTGACATCTGGTGGGAGGACGTTCCACAGGCCAGGCGCCACCACCGAGAAGGCCCTCTGCCTGGTTCCCTGTAACCTCACTTCTCACAGGGAGGGAACTACCAGAAGGCCCTCGGAGCTGGACCTCAGTGTCCGGGCTGAACGATGGGGGTGGAGATGCTCCCTCAGGTATACTGGGCTGAGGCCATTTATGGCTTTCAAGGTCAGCACCAACACTTTGAATTGTGCCGCCCTGGGCAGCAATCAGGAATGCAACACCCCTGTACTGCCTCCAACAAGGGAGGCAGAACATAGTGATTGTGAAGGGAAGAAATCAGGGGAATCAATGGCTGTTCCAAAAAAATGGGGACAGGGGAACCACAGAAGGGGGGAAATTTCAGCTTTGTACTTGCAATTGATTTCTGAAAAGCAAATAAAGGTACACTCCACCATTGCCAATTTCTGCACAGTCTCAATATTGCGTATCACGCGCAGTTCTAGCCTTAAACACCCGCCAGGGGTCTCCGATGAAATGCTGTCAGGGTTTGCTTGGAAAGCGAGGTCCTGCTCAAATTAAGACGCTGGAGCTGAAGCACAGATCAGAACTACAAAGGGACGCAAAACATCAGAGCATTAAAATTACCAATTATGCAGTAGAACCTTTCCAAACTTGCCTCTAGTCCTAAGTGTGTAATTATTGCAGAACCTCACCACTTTTTCCCCCTTCAATTTTTTTAATGCTTATGAAGCGAGTAGACAGCGAGTTTGTCCCTAGAGAAGGCAGAAGGCAATATACAATGCAATACAAAACTATGCTGGGACAAGGTGTATGTAATGTGATTCAGGCCTGGTGTGTTATATATATATAAGGACTGCAAGGAGATCAAACCTATCCATTCTGAAGGAAATCAGCCCTGAGTGCTCACTGGAAGGACAGATCCTGAAGCGGAGGCTCCAATACTTTAGCCACCTCATGAGAAGAGAAGACTCCCTAGAAAAGATCCTGACATTGGGAAAGATTGCTGTATGGACCTATTGGTATCTAAAGCCATTTGCACATGTTGGCATGCAACCAGTCCATGTAGAATGTAGGCACCCTATATATAGAAATGAGCAAACCAGTGATATTTTAGGGAGCAGGCTAGCAGGCGGCACTATTACTTCCATCACAGGAGCCTACACAACACAAAGCACTGTTGCTGTATGTAGGTTTTATTTTATTTGTTTTTTATCTTATATTTTGGAAATGTACATCCAGGTTTTTTCCCTTTAAATTTTTTGGGGGCCCCCAAGAGAGTGGAGCCCTAAGCTACAGCTTGTTTAGCTCATACGTAAATCCAGCACTGGCTGGAACGCATTCTCGAACTCTGATAATGTCACTTGCTTGTTTGGATGGAGGATAGAAAGGGTGTGTGTGTGTAGAAACTAGCCTATTGCACAGAGGTAATATTTGCATTCATTGATCTGCCTGCTTTCACCTCTGGCCCCTCCCATCACTGGCATGTGACCCTCCTAGTCATTAGAATAAGTGAGGCAATAACACTCCAAATCACACACTTCCTTACCAAATGCTCCCTTGTGATTTGTTTATTTTCCTTTTTTGAGTCGTGCTAAAGCCTTGTGGTTTCCAAGCTGATCTTCTCTGTGGGAAAATTACACAGGGAAAGGTGGTGCATAACCTACCTCGAGTCTTGACATGCTGGGCCAGCATGCATGCAATTAAATGCAGGAAGAGCCTAGAGATCAAAATCTGTCCTGTCACTTGATTGCTACAATGTGGGGGTTTTTGGGTTTTTGTTTCTTTAAAAAAATGTACATAAAATAACTTGTGCCCCTTTCCCCTCTCTTTACTCAAGCAATCCATAGCTTTCTATTTGTTGTTGTTGTTTAGTCGTTTAGTTGTGTCTGACTCTTCGTGACCCCATGGACCAGAGCACGCCAGGCACTCCTGTCTTCCACTGCCTCCTGCAGTTTGGTCAAACTCATGTTCGTAGCTTCGAGAACACTATCCAACCATCTCATCCTCTGTCGTCCCCTTCTCCTTGTGCCCTCCATCTTTCCCAACATCAGGGTCTTTTCCAGGGAGTCTTCTCTTCTCATGAGATGGCCAAAGTATTGGAGCCTCAGCTTCACGATCTGTCCTTCCAGTGAGCACTCCGGGCTGATTTCCTTCAGAATGGAGAGGTTTGATCTTCTTGCAGTCCATGGGACTCTCAAGAGTCTCCTTCAGCACCAGAATTGAAAAGCATCAATTCTTTGGCAATCAGCCTTCTTTATGGTTCAGCTCTCACTTCTATACATCACTACTGGGAAAACTATACATTACCATATAGCATATATTCAACACAAAAACCAGCGACAATTTGTTGTTGACAAAGGGCAGCTGGACATATAAAGGGCCCCGTTGCCTTCAGTAGCTTAGGGCCTCATCAAACCTAAATCTGGCCCTAGTTCCAGCCAGAAACATTTGGCGGCAGCAGTGCTGCATCAGGCGCATTGAAGGACTTCAGAATGATGGCTCCTAGACCCAGCTGCCCAGCACTGACTAGAAAGCTATCTTTTAATTTTAAAAAAATGTTTACAGGGGAGCTCAGAGTAGATATAAGCAGCAGGACCTTCTATGACACTAGGGCTACAGCAGCTGCTATGAGCACAGATGCCAAGCTAAAGTTTGTGAACCGTTAACTCTAGCTGTTACCCTCCTGCTGTTCTCCTTGCACTTATTAACACATACAAAAGGCAATACTTTAAAAATCCAATGTAACTTGCTCCTAAATGAATAGTCTCTTGGAAAAACTCTGATTACAACGCACAGAACCTTTACTCCACAAATATATATTTAATCTATCGTTGATTTTTCTGCAGCCAGTAGCACGGAACTTTAACCACTTTGAGATCCTGATGAAAATGTAAGCATTGTAGTGTTTACCTACTGCAGGCACAAATATATATATATATCAATTGTTATTAGAAATTAATGAAGAGGATCAGTGGATGGCTAGACACATCTCACTGAGTCAAACTTATTCTCTAATGGTTTAAACAATGTAGCTATGTTTATGCATCTTTAAATTTTGGTGGCTTTATGAAGAAGAGGGCAAGATTATTTCAACCAGTTTTGTAAGCATGTGCCATAGAGAGATTGGCAGTGCACCTGCTTGGCATGTAGAAGGTCCTAGTTTCGATCTCCCATATTGCCAGGTAGGGTTGGGAGAGATACCTGCCTGAAATCTAGAAGAGCTGTTGCCTATCAGTGTAGACAGTGTTGGGATACTGCCAGGGAGACAAAGACCTCTCGCAGTCTTCAGCAGTCTTACTCTCCTGTAAGTGCCGTGAATCTGGGCCCATAACCTGTTGTTGGGATACTGCCAGGGGGACAAAGGCCATCATGCCTCCACGTCATCTCCAGACAGTCCATCAACCTCCTGTTAGAACAGTATCAGTCAATTAGCAACACGAGCCTCAGACGCATTCCAAGTATCATGCACGCCCTTTTCGCAGAGTTTCTGCAACGGAAGATTCACCCAGGAGAGCATATTTTACAGCTTTATTCAACGTTGGTCAGAACAAAGGAAAAACATGACTGCCTGCCTTCGTGTCGAGGCAACAGACAGAGACAACAGCTATATACAAAATGGAAACTTCCTGTGAGCAGGAAGTACGCAGGCTAGTGACACACAACAGCCTGCTCCCTTTTTAAGGTGGAATGGAAATATCCTAACAGACAGTACTGAACTAGATGGTCCAACTGTCTGACTCGATACAGTGGTGGAGCATATGCACGGACATTCGGCGGTCCGCCTGCCTGCGACTCCCAAGCCTCCCCCAGCTGTCAAAACGATGGGGGAAGGGGGGAATGCCATCAGCAAAGCAGTGCAGCTCCCCCTCCTCCCCCCATGGCTCGGGGTATGCTTGGTAGTTGCGGGTGGGCGGTGCGCCAAATGTCACCCCCCTCAGCGAAGACACCCGGGGTGATCCGCCCCCACCGCACCCCTCTTCCTCCGCCCCTGATTCAATATAAGGAATGCCTTCTCCTGCACTTCCACATGGAACTGACTTTTCCCACACCACAACTGTTGACAAGGGTCACTGGCACTTAATTCCGAGTAAAATAGCAAAAATGTATAGGACAAGATCAAATATTTGCTGGAAATGTAAAGAAAAAGAAGGCACCTTTTACCATATGTGGTGGAAGTGTAAGGTTGTAAAGGTTGTAAAACAATTATGGGAAATGATACATAATGAATTGGGGAAAAAATGTTTAAAATAACTTTTGTTAAAAAAACCGGAAGCTTTTTTATTAGGAATTATAGGTGCAGAAATACCAGTACAAAAGACTGTTTATGTACACAATGACAGCTGCACGGATGCTCTTAGCACAGAGATGGAAGGAAGACAAAGTTCCCACCAGAGAGGAATGGCAGGCCAAACTGATGGACTATGCAGAGATGGCAAAAATGACTGGGAAGATCGGAAACCAGGAAAACCAGAATTTTAACAAAGAATGGGGGGAATTATAGTTTACAATGGAGACCACTGTAAACAGTTTAACTCTTTAGTAGGATTTGAATAACACTTGTAGTGTAACAAGAACTAGGAATATATGGGATACTTAAAAATTGGAGTGACTAAAAATATGCAGCAGAAAAGGACTAGCGATGGAACCCACGGAAGGGTGGGGGGAAGCCCAGAGATTCAGGTGAATCTTTGTTTACTTTTTTATTACTTATGATTTTGAATGTAAATTTTAATTTGTAAAAGCAAATAAAAATTATTATTAATATATATATATATATATATAATAATTGTTGACAAAAAAAGCACAAGGAATTGTCTACACCACAGCTGTCTACAAGGAAAAGCACATAAGACATACCGTATTTTTTGCTCTATAACACGCACCCGACCATAACACGCACATAGTTTTTAGAGGAGGAAAACAAGAAAAAAAATATTCTAAACGAAACAACGGAAGTATGATTTTTGTGGTTCATGCTGTGGCCACAGACATGTGACCTGACGGTGAGTTTGGGGTAGCCCAATGCAAAAATCCTGAGGATCCATATGGATCCATGCTTTGTAACCACGTTTTTGCACCCCAGGCAACAGTGGGTGCGTGATTTTTTGTGTGCAAGCTGTAGCCATGGACATGCTATGTGATCTGATGGTGAATTTGGGGTGACCCAGTGCAAAAATCCTGAGGATCCATGTGGATCCGTGCTTTGTAACCACATTTTAAGTGGGGAAGGAAGGAAAAACACTCAAGGGACAAGGAACATGCGTGGGGTGGTTGGAGAAGGATGCTGTTAATAATGCAGAAGAGGGGTATAAGAGGAGAAGGCTGCTTTCCTCTCCTGCTTTGCTCCTTTAAAGCAAGCAGGCTCTCTGTCCCTCTCTCCTCCCCACTCAGCGGCTCTTCTCCCGCTTTGCTGTTTCAAAGCAAGCCACGGAGGAGGGAAGGAAGGGGAATCCTCTACTCACGACTGCAGCAGATCCCCCCGCCATCTGTAGGCATTCGCTTCATAACACGCACAGACATTTCCCCTTACTTTCTAGGAGGAAAAAAGTGAGTGTTATGGTGCAAAAAATACAGTATACAGCATTACCAAACCAATTTTAAGAATATTTGGTATGATGACAAATTCCTTTCCCAGCTGCAGTCACTGTTGAACCTGTAGTTTGTGTTAGTGGTGAAAAATGTATTGGACCCTGCCTCTGATTCATTACTCAAGCCCACCTTGTGCAGAACGATGTGCCCACCTCACAGGCATATTGTGAAGGCAACAACTATTATAAAGCAATTTGCATATAATCTAGCCCGAGAGAAGGCTGATGACAACCAGACATTTTTAGCATGCAGTCAAATATCTCCCACAGAAAGCAACGTGATTTAAATACAACCCTACCTACGTGATTTGTAACCTTCCTAACAACTCACAAACCGAAACACAGCCATTCTTTGAAATTCGCACTTATTTGAATTCTGCGCTGCAGTTGTCTAGCCAAGTAATGTGTACAAAAAAGCATGTACTGTACTGGACTAAAAATGCACTTGTGAGCCAGAAAATAACATACAAAAATGTATTCTGTTAGGGGAAATTGCTTTGTAAGCATTTGCATATGACGGGAAATTGCACACAAAAGTATCTCTTTATTAGCAGAAATTTGCACTAAAATGCTGGTGAATTTTCATGAGGATTTTTCTAAAAATAATGATAATCACAAACTAATGTGGAGAATTGAACTTAAGGTTGGAAAAAGAAACTGAGAAGAACTGAAACTGACAGCTTCAACCACCCCTACTCCCAAGCTTTCTTATTTCTCCAACTTCTACAGATCTTCTTGGCGAAATGGTTCAAGAGGAGTCAATTGGAAGGCAGACATGCTCATTCACAAACATCTGGAACATGATTACAGAAGATGGAAAACCATCTATCTGCAGATCAGGAAATACCAGAGATGGGAAAAGGGGGATCTAAAAAAGAAAAGAAAAAATACTAATGACGCCAGTCTTTGCTTTCTGAATGTAGCCAGATATTGTTGGAGGTAGTTACCTAGGAATCTAATATGAGAAAAGGGATGGTGGCTTGCTTTTGGGAAAAAACACAGTATGCCAAGCCAGCAAGGGTACGTGAACATTATTTTCTGGCACACTGCTCTGCAAGCTTCTGCACTTTATCGCTTTATTAATTTCCTGTTTCATGTGTCTATACGAAAACCATGTAACTTTTTTCCTTCTTCTTTTTAACACGCAGAGCCAAACCTGTGCCTTGGCCCCAGGCGACTTCCAAGTGTCCCAACTTGTCTGAACTCACACGGGCTTTCATAAGAAAATGCCCACAAGTATCGTTTGGGTGTTGCTATAATGCAAATGCCGTTGGATCCTGCCATTGTTGCTACAAAACACGATGACTGCTCTGCAAATGTCGGGAGATTTAGGGCTGGCAAGGGAAAAGACTTCTTCGCACCGGGCAAAGTTGGGCGGTGGAATTCCCTCCCAGAAGAGGCCGTGATGGTTGCCAACAGAGATGGATTTAAAAGACGACTAGACAAATTTACGGGAGAATAAGGGCACCAGTAGCTACCAGCCATAGCAGCTAAGTTCTGTGTCTGCTGTCAGAGGCAATATGTCTCTGAATCCCACTTGTTGGGAGCAGAGGCACCAACTTCTCAAAAACACTGTGGGCGGCCTGATGTGACGTCCTGATGTCATGTACGCAACATTCCGACTTTATGAGGAGCCAGGGGCTGGAGCCGAATGAGGCGGCAGTATGGATTGATGTCTCGCCAAAGTGGTTCATGCTCTAGTTATCTCCCACTTGGACTACTGCAATGCGCTCTACGTGGGGCTACCTTTGAAGGTGACCCGGAAACTACGACAAGTCCAAAATGCGGCAGCTAGACTGGTGACTGGGAGCGGCCGCTGAGACCACATAACACTGGTCCTGAAAGACCTACAATGGCTCCCAGTATGTTTCCGAGCACAATTCAAAGTGTTGGCTCTGACCTTTAAAGCCCTAAATGGCCTTGGCCCAGTATACCTGAAGGAGCGTCTCTACCCCTGTCGTTCAGCCCGGACACTGAGGTCCAGCTCCAAGGGCCTTCTGGTGGTTCCCTCACTGCAAGAAGTGAGGTTACAGGGAACCAGACAGAGGGCCTTCTTGGTAGTGGCGCCCACCCTGTGGATCGCCCTCCCATCAGATGTCAAGGAAATAAACAACTATCTGACTTTTAGAAGACATCTGAAGGCAGCCCTGTTTAGGGAAGTTTTTAATGTTTGATCTTATATCGGGTTTTTTTAATGTTCTGTTGGGAGCCGCCCAGAGTGGCTGGGGAAATCCAGCCAGATGGGCGGGGTATAAATAAATAATAATAATAATAATTCTGACTTTGCGGGGAGCCAGGGGGTGGAGCCGAATGAGGCAGCAGAATAGATTGATGGTTAAACCACTGTGGGACTTGTAGTTCTGTGGGGGGAACAGGGGTCTTGTAACAATTCTCAACCCTCTTAACAAACCACAGTTTCCAGGGTTTGGGGGGGGGGGCTATGACAGCTAAAGTGGTACACGAGTGCTTTACATGTATGGTGCAGATGTGACCTAAGGCAGGAGGCAAACCTGCCAGAACTTAAGCAGCAGAAGGGGATGTATTCAGAAATCAGTAATACTGCAGCTCAGTATTATGCAGCAGGAGCAGATAAACATTACAGTTGCTTTTTTTTTTTTTGCATTAAATTTTCAGCAGTCTTGAGAATTTTCACTCTCCTTTGTTCTAAAGGCAGAGGAGGACTCTGAGAAAGGAATTTATTGGAATACCAAAATATTTTTTCTCCTCCGTTGTTCAACAAACAAACAAACCAAAGCACCATCATTCTAAGGGCACTTCACAAATTACTTTAAAAAGAAGTGGTATGCACTTAAAAATGCAGGATAAAAGGTAAAGGTAAAGGGACCCCTGACCATTAGGTCCAGTCGTGGCCGACTCTGAGGTTGCGGCGCTCATCTCGCTTTATTGGCTGAGGGAGCCTGCGTATAGCTTGCGGGTCATGTGGCCAGCAAGACTAAGCCGCTTCTGGCGAACCAGAGCAGCGCACGGAAACGCCATTTACCTTCCCGCCAGAGCGGTACCTATTTATCTACTTGCACTTTGTGCTTTTGAACTGCTAAGTTGGCAGGAGCAGGGACCGAGCAACGGGAGCTCACCCTGTTGCGGGGATTCGAACCGCCGACCTTCTGATCGGCAAGTCCTAGGCTCTGTTGTTTAACCCACAGCGCCACCCGCGTCCCTAAAATATCAATGTGATAAACACATACACTAATATCATGCCGGTATACTCATACAGAATCAGCAGAAGCTCCCTGTTTAGAAAGTGCAAATGTTTTTTTTCTTAGTTTGCTAAGCTAAGCCACTTTCTCTCAGCTTCAGCCCCATTCTGAAGCACATGAATACAACAACCCTGGAAGGTAGGTGTCATGAGTACATTGGAAAATGGCAAGGAGAAATACGATTTTTGGAGTCTGACCCAGTGGAAGGTCCCTGTAGGTTGAGGGAGGAAAACTTTGTGTCGGTTCATTTGGTTAAAAGAAGAATATATATATAGATAAAATAAAAAGAGAATTCCCTGGATGCCTGGATCCAGGTTTGGGGCATGGACTCTTTGGTAGAGATTTGAAATCACAAAACATGCAGCAAAGTGTGGAAATATAGGCTGTTAAATCTTTAAAATATGTCCTTTCAAGTTGCATCCGAAGTTCCTCACTTCCCTTAGCACAGAAAGAAACCACACATTTGGTAAGTTAAAAATGGTTTACTTACAAAGTCTTCAAATGTCAGCTTCATGTGCTTTTCCATACAGCAGCTTGTGCACAATATAATTTAGTCACCATCAAGCCACAGACAAAGGAAATAGTTATGCTTTGGCAAAGATACTCAATACTGAATAAGGCGAAAAAACAACACAATTAATAACACTTTACTTCCTGAAGCAATATACAAACTGAAACACACACATCCCTTACAAGTTAATAATCTCCCCATTTTGAAGTTCAGTTCTTCAGTCGTGTACAAAAACCCTATATTGGTGAAATTATCATACCAAAAAAAGCATTATTTTAGGGTAAGGTGTTTTGCAAAGTGTGTACATTAGGCAAAATTGCATATAAAAATGTATACCTTAGGAGAAATTCACACAAAGTGCTAATTTTTTTAATCACAGACTGATTTGGAATTGTGGAGAACTGAACTTACAGGAGTGGAAGAATGGGAAACTGGGAGAAACCAAAATTGACAGATTCTCCCAGATTATCTACAGTCTGCCCGAGCCTCAGCACATGCCTTGATTTAATCATCTGCCACCACACACCCACACCCCGTCATGCACGAACATATGCAAAATTCTCAGTGCTGCCAACCCACCCCCTTCCTTTCCTGTTCCGAATGCCCAAATTATGTTTAAAGTGTTTTTAAAACAGAAAACACGGAGTCACTTCCAGTACATTCGCCAGCTATGAACAGAGGCCAGCAACATGCCTCCCAAGATACTAAATCATAATTGTCATGTTTTTTTTCGTATTTTTCGTTAGAGCCGCAGCCGTTTCAACATCCCATACCCCACGACATTGGGGCGGGCGGGTGGGGGGGAAGAGAGGGGAGGGAGGATAAATCAAGAGTCATGACAGCTCCCTTGTAGCGACTGGTACAGACCTGGGATCTGCCACAGCCAACACCCACAGCTCTTGCCAGATGTCTCTTGAGAAGGGCTGCAAGGTTAACCCTTTCTTGAACCGGGTAGTTCTCCTGAGTCTGAGAGTTCTTGTCAGTGCCGGATTTATGTACAGTGGTACCTCAGGTTAAGTCCTTAATTCATTCTGGAGGTCCGCACTTAACCCGAAACTGTTCTTAACCTGAAGCACCACTTTAGCTAATGGGGCCTCCCGCTGCTGCCGCGCCGCCGGAGCACGATTTCTGTTCTCATCCTGAAGCAAAGTTCTTAACCTGAAGCACTATTTCTGGGTTAGTGGAGTCTGTAACCTGAAGCGTATGTAACCTGAGGTACCACTGTATAAGCTAAACAAGCTATAGCTTAGGGCCCCACTCTCTTGGGGGCCCCCAAAAAATTTAAAGGGGAAAATACTGGATGTACATTTCCAAAATATAAGATAAAAAACAAATAAAATAAATCCTACATACAGCAACAGTGTTTTGTGTTGTGTAGGTTCCTACGATGTAAATTATGGCCCCCCCAATCATTTTAAGTTAGAGCTTAATAGTTATTTCACTATTAATATACCGTACTTTCCCATGTATTTTATTACTTTAAAAATATGTGAAAAACTGCAGGTCGTCTTATACACGGGGCAATCTCCTCCCTATTTTCTTAAATTGGTGTCCCTAAAAACAGGGGGCATCTTATACATGGGGGGGTGTTATACATGGAAAAATACGGTACTTCTTCTTAATGTATTTCACTATTAATATACTTCTTAATTGTATTTCAGTTCAACAATTACTTTGATAAAATACATATTTTGTTCTGAGCAAATGGCTTTAGATAACTATTAGGTCCATAAATTACCATGTAGCATATATTCAACACAAAAAGACAGCTGGACATATAAAGGGCTCCATTAACTTCAGTAGCTTAGGGCCTCATCAAACCTAAATCCGGCCCCCGTTGTTGTACTTTTATTTGTACTAAAGGAACACTTTTAAAGAGCCCCGTTATCTATTGCAGCAGAGGCTAGATTTTTTGGGGGGGAAACTTACACAACTCAAATGCTTTTCCTCTAATGCATTTTCACGGATATATTTTACCCTAATACAGTGATACCTCGGGTTACATACGCTTCAGTTTACAGACCCTTCAGGTTACAGACTCCACTAACCCAGAAATAGTACCTCGGGTTAAGAACTTTGCTTCAGGATGAGAACAGAAATCGTGCTCCGGTGGTGCGGCGGCAGCAGAAGGCCCCATTAGCTAAAGTGGTGCTTCAGGTTAAGAACAGTTGCAGGTTAAGAACGGAACTCTGGAACAAATTAAGTACTTAACCCGAGGTACCACTGTATGTGCATCTTGGTACGCAATACTTGGCTGGAGAACTGTGCTGCAAAATTTGTAGATGTGTGAATGTCAAAGGATGGTTCTGTTTAGTGCTTTTTTCCTAGAAAAATAGGTGCCAGCACTCACCATGAAATTGTTACATTAAGTGCCACACTTTTAAACAACAACCAAAAGAGGTGCCGGCACTGCATGCCCTTGAGTACCCCCGGAAAAAAGCACTGGCTGTGTTTCATATTAATGAAAATAAAATAATAATAATAATAATAATAATAATAATAATAATAATAATAATAATAAACTGTTTGCCTCGCTAGTGGGGGAAGCAGTCGGATGACTACTTTACAAAGCATTCAATTGCACGGCAAAATTCAGAGAACTGGCAAGGATCCGAAGATTATCTAATGCAACCGTCTCTTATGACAAGGCGGAACGTTGCATCCACTAACCATCTAAGTGATTAAGCCCCACAAAACTGACCACAATAGGCTGCTAGCAGAGAGCTTTTTTGGCACTGTATAGCCCGCATTTCAGAATGATTGATAACCTGGCCTTACATACACTTTTAAGGCCAATACCCTAGCAGCTCTAAGGTTTCAATCTTGTACACACTTCCCTTTAAGTCCCACTGAAGTCAGTAGGGCTAACTTCCGAGTAGACATGTATAAAACTGTCCTGAATTGTATTGCTGTGTGAACTGTATACTCTTGTTACTAGAATATTGGACAGATTGCTCTTTGAAGCGGGGGAGAGTTTCTAGTTCTCTTGAGGGGGGAAAATGTTTGAAAAACACCGATTGTTCAGAAGCCAGCAGAGGAGAATAAAGAAAGAAAGCCAAAGACAAGTTTATTTTTCAAATCTCAGAACAAATGTGGCATGTTTACCCATTGTGGTTTCTTACACCATCAAACACACACACACAAACACACACACCCCACACCTATGTTTGTTTACCCAAATCTCAACAATGAAATATAATACAACTATGCTTCCTAGTTTATGTCCTTAAGGCATATCATGTAGTTATAGCATTGCATTTAGTAGCACTGAACATTTTGCCCATTTCCTGTCCTAACCGTATTCTTATTGCACTTTGTATGATCCCGGAAGGAAAACATTGTGTCCGTATGCACTACAGCAGCGTAAAATGCATATGAAGCAACACGGGTAAATAAATTACCATTGCCATTTTAAACATGCATACTTTTAAGTAAGAGGGACAGACTTAGGAACAGACTGTTCATTTGATCCAGAATATTTAGTCCAATTTTTTTTTGCCAGGATCAGAATACATAGGATTGTTTCCAATGCTAATCCTACTCAGGGAAGACCTAATTAATAATCCTAAAATAGTCACGCCAATTAATTTAAACGGGTCTACTCTGAGTAGGAGTAGCATTGGCTACAACTCAATATATTTTTAGATACTTCTCCTGGGTGCATGCAAATTTCCCTTACTGCTGTATAACCCCTATTCACTTTGCAGGTTTGGCCTTAGGATCAATTTCTGAAATGACATGCAATACAGTTTCTGCTGTGTTTTTACAGGTGTTTTCTGAAGTTCCTATGCATCAGGAGCAGGAAACCTGTGCTCAGCCAGATGTTTTTAGACTACAACTCCCATCATCCCTGACTCTTGGCTATATTGGCTAGGGCTACTGGGAACTGGAGTCATCCTGTAGTGGTTGGGCCACAGGGTAGTCACCATTGCTATGCATAGAAACCTAGTCCATCAGGGAGAAGGAGCCTAGCTCAGCTTTCTCCCCTGTTTCCTTTGTCACCCAGAAGCATTCAGATGAACAAGACCCCACCTGCATTCTGAAGCAGCACAATCCCAGGCATACCCTCCAACATTTCTCTGATGAAAATAGGGACGTCCTATTCCATCATCATTTTCTATTTATACTCCACCCATCTGGGTTGCCCCAGCCACTCCGGGCAGCTTCCAACATATATGAAAACATAATAAAACATTAAACATAAAAAACTTCCCTATACAGTGGTACCTCTGGTTACGAACTTAATTCATTCCAGAGGTCCGTTCTTAACCTGAGGTACCACTTTAGCTAATGGGGCCTCCCACTGCCGCCACCGTGCAATTTCTGTTCTCATCCTGAGGTAAAGTTCTTAACCTGAGGTACTACTTCCGGGTTAGCGGAGTCTGTAACCCAAAGTGTTTGTAACCTGAGGTACCACTGTACAGAGCTGCCTTCAGAAGGTCTGGGGGTCGGATAGCTTCAAAGCCTCCAACATTTCTCCAATGAAAATAGGGATGTCCTAAGGAAAAGCGGCTAGTAGTGATGTATGGAAGTATGGAAGTGAGAGTTGGACCATCAAGAAGGCTGATCGCCGAAGAATTGATGCTTTTGAATTATGGTGTTGGAAGAGACTCTTGAGAGTCTCTGCAAGAAGATCAAACCTCTCCATTCTGAAGGAAATCAGCCCTGAGTGCTCACTGGAAGGTCAGATCCTGAAGCTGAGGCTCCAATACTTTGGTCACCTCATGAGAAGAGAAGACTCCCTAGAAAAGACCCTGTTGTTGGGAAAGATGGAGGGCACAAGGGGAAAGGGACGACAGAGGACGAGATGGTTGGACAGTGTTCTCGAAGATACTAACATGAGTTTGACCAAACTGCGGGAGGCAGTGGAAGACAGGAGTGCCTGGCCATGCTCTGGTCCATGGGGTCACAAAGTCGGACACGACTAAACGACTAAACAACAACAACAAAGGAAAAGCGGGACGTTCTGGGATGAAATCAGAAACCAGGACAGCTTTTGTAAATGCAGGACTGTCCCTGAAAAGCAGGGACACCTGGAGGGTCTTAGAGTGCTGTACACAGCACTTCCAAAGCAGGGCCTACATTGTCCATACTGACCACAGACAGGCAACTCCACCAACAAGAGAAGCAACTGGAGTTTCCCTTTTCAAGAATCAGCCACTTTTGATGCTCTACTTCAGAGCTTTCCAAACTTTTCAATGTTGGTGACACACTTTTTCAGACATGCATCATTTCGTGACACGGTAATTCAGTTTTCCTAGCAAACCAGAGGTTAAACTAATCCCTTTCTGGTCCTGGAAGGAGCTTGGGGAGCGTTCTCACGACACAGCTGCACACTGCAGCCGACACACTAATATGTCATGGCATACAGTTTGGAAAGCTGTGCCTTACTTCATTGCAGGATCAGCAAGAACCTGCCTTTGTGAAATGCGGCTAAAGGGTTGATAAGTGAACAGCTGGGCTTAATTTGTTTAGGAAAAGAAAAAAGGACTTTTGGAGAGAAAAGTGGGAATCCCTGTGTTCAGAATGTGGGCTGGGAAATGAGCCCTGACCCCACAGGATGTATAAATAGAACCAGGTGAGGCAGCCCCCCCCAATGCTATAGCTTTTTGGAACAGACTGACTTGGAGGTGGGAGGAAGTTTTCTTGGCATAGGGAAAGTGCCAGCCTCTTGGTTTCTGCATGTCAGACACCTGTTAAAGTGCATGTTGGGGTGGGGGAAAGGGACAATTTCTGGCCTGCAGGTGTAATCAAGCCCAGCACATGGATTTATGGGGGGCGCGGCTTCATGTTAGGAGGGGCAGAACCTCAGTTAGTTAAGTATTTTTCTTATTTGCCGTATTTTTCGCTCCATAAGACACACCTGACCATAAGACGCACCTAGTTTTTAGAGGGGGAATGCAAGAAAAAAATATTCTTTAAAGGGAGTGTGTGTGCGACGCTTGCAAGCTTTTCCCCGAGGAGGGAGAAGAGCAGCCCTTCCCAGTTGCCCTTCTCCCTCCTTGGGGAAAAGCTGCACGCTCTGTCCCGCAAAAGCCAGCAAGAGCCACGCGCTCTTTAAAGGGAGCGCAGCTCTTGGGGGCTTTTCCGGGAAGTGGGGGAAGGGACAGAGGGGCTAAGCCAGAAGCTAGAACAGCAAGAGGGAGCGCTGCACAGCGATCCCTCTCACTGTTCTGGCTTCTGGGATAGCTGTGCAGCTTGCATTTGCTCCATAAGACACACACAGATTTCTCCTTACTTCTTAGGAGGGGGAAAGTGTGTCTTATAGAGCAAAAAATACGGTACTTGATGGTGGGGGGACCTGCCCCCTGCTTGCCCCTGGTGACACCCATGGCTCAGCATAGGACCCAACTGAGCATCTGAGGCCTTCATAGGTAACATCAAGACTCCCAATTGCTTCTTTGCAAATGAGGTTCTCTGGCCATTCTAATCAGCTGAATAAATCGTCTGGAAATACTCAGCCTATTCACCTATTCGTCCAGCATGACTGCAACACCTGCAGAGTTTCAGAAATATAACGTTTTCCCACTTGCTCCAGGAAGATCTAGCTGCTAAACTGCAAAGGCCCATGTACACCCACACTTATAAAATATGTATATATAATGCACACACACATTATACAGATACACTAAATGTGTCTCTTTAGAAGCTGGGAGTGGAGCAGCTATCTAAAGAAATAGCCAGCCTAAGGAAAATAGCCTCTGCTCTGGCCTTTCGCATGATGATGATCCTATCAGTCACCCAGAACAATAAGTTGCATTGTTTTTAAAGTGCTCCACTTTTAAATCTCCCATTTTTTGCCAAAGGTGGAAGCAGTGAAGCAGGCATTAGATTCTGAAGAGGAAACACTTTGCCTCGAGGCTGTCTCCTCTCACCTTCTGATAAAACTGTGTGACGCCTTTGTGCATTGCCTTTGGATCAAGGTCTGGTTTTCTCACCACGAAATTCAGCCCAACTCTGCTGTCAGGGCAGAACGCAGCAGGAAGTTGCCTTATGCCAACTGTGTTGTCTGGCTGTGGATCTAAAAGATTTCAGATTGGAATCTTTTCTAGCCCTACCTGGAATGAACCATCTTGAACCCGGGGCCTTCTGCATACAAAGAACCCCACAGAACTCTAGCGCATTCCCAACATCTCTCCAAAAGGAAGCAAAGAAACAATCATTTCCTGTGCATGAGAAAGGAGGACAGTAAGGTAAAGGTAAAGGGACCCCTGACCATTAGGTCCAGTCGTGGCCGACTCTGGGGATGTGGCGCTCATCTCGCTTTACTGGCCGAGGGAGCCGGCATACAGCTTCCAGGTCATGTTGCCAGCATGACTAAGCTGCTTCTGGCGAACCAGAGCAGCGCACGGAAACACCGTTTACCTTCCCACCGGAGCAGTACCTATTTATCTACATGCACTTTGAGGTGCTTTCAAACTCCTAGGTTGGCAGGAGCAGGGACCGAGCAACGGGAGCTCACCCTGTCATGGGGATTCGAACTGCCGACCTTCCAATCGGCAAGTCCTAGGCTCTGTGGTTTAACCCACAGCACCACCCGCGTCCCATAGGTGGGTCTGATAAAGCAGAGGTTTCTTAGGAAGAGGCAATTTGTTTATCCTCCAGCAGCACAATCCTATATGTGTCAGAAAAAAGTCTCATTAAGTTTCAGTCCACAGTATCCCCTTTCCCCACAATATGCAAGATTTTCTAAACCTTTGTCACATCCCCGCTTTGCTTATTTGCCTTTCTACTAAACTTAAATGTCCCAAAGATTGTAACCTTTCTTCACAGAGAAGCTGTTCCTTTTGGATCAGGACCGGCCCACCCATGAGGCAAGTTGAGGTGACCGCCTCAGGCAGCTGGATCCACAGGGGCAGCAGAGCCTGATGTAATTCTTTATTCTGCCCTTGTTCCTGATATAGATCTTCATTCACCCCTTCTTCCCTGGTGGGGAGGAAGGCGCCATTTTGTGGTTGGCCTCGGGTGCCAAAATGTCTTGGGCTGGCCCCAATTTTGATTGTCCTTTTCTGGTAGTGGCTTTCTAGGGCAGGGGTCAGCAAACTTTTTCAGCAGAGGGCTGGTCCACTGTCCCTCAGACCTTGTGGGGGGCCGGACTATATTTTGGAGGGGGGGAATGAACGAATTCCCATGCCCCACAAATAACCCAGAGATGCATTTTAAATAAAAGCACACATTCTACTCATGTAAGACATGCTGATTCCCGGACTGAAGTGGAGGAGGGACCCAGCGAAACAGCAGCTATATGCCGTGATGGTTAAGAAAAGAGACCCCCATATTCCCAGGCAATAAAATGTTGTTTTTTTAAGAAAAGAAAGAAAGAAAGCCATAGAAAAGAGGGTGGGCTTGGGGAAACCATCCCCCTAAGGTTAACAAAAAAAACAACTCTTCTGTTCTAATTGAAGGAAGAACCTTCAAAGAGACCAGGAAAGTTACCAACTGAAGTACATAGCAAATGGAAGGCAGCCATTAGAGGAACCTCTCTTGCTGATAAGTAGTTCCGTCTTTTGAAGTCATGTGCTCAATTGTTTGGCTTTGCGTTTCTACGAAAGGGGTTCAAGTAGAGAAGCAGAGGAAAGAAAAACAGGATCAAACATTTTGTGCAAGCCAGTGACCACTTGACTTAAATATCACTTTGGCTTTTTATGCGAGTGTACAACCTTTGTACACGGAGCCCTCCATTCCTGGCATCGGCAGATAAATCAATAAAGGCCTCCACACAGAAATACACACAATGGCTGCATATTTTGTAGAGCAGGGGCAGCCAGTGGGGTGCCTTCGGGATGCTGCTGGGCTATACAGCTGCCATCATCCCTGACCATGTTGGCTGGGAAGGGTGGTTGTAGACCGGCAACAACTGGAGGGCATGAGATTGGCTACCCCTGTTGTAGAGAGATTTCCCTCTTCCTAAGCACAAAGACTGGCCCACTAGAGGAGGCAGCTAACCCAGGCGATACATCTGATGCTCTCACTCTGTGCCACAGCATCTATCCCTGTGTGATCTTTTGCAAGCTTTTATGGATGTAATGCAGGCATAGGCAAACTCAGCCCTCCAGATGTTTTGGGACTACAACTCCCATCATCCCTGACCACTGGTCCTGTTAGCTAGGGATGATGGGAGTTGTAGTCCCAAAACATCTGGAGGGTCAGGTTTGCCTATGCCTGATGTAATGGGATCTTCTCCTCTACATCTGTGGATGTTTGTTGACTAACATTATAAAGGCTGATTTGTGCCCAGAGACAGCGCTAACATGGCATCTATATAAATCAAGTGCAGAGACCAGTGTAGAGGGTTGGTACATTCACTGCTAGCCAGTTTACAGGGTTTGGCCCTACAGTAGCCACATAGACCAAACAAGCAACATCATTGTTCCAAAGAGAAGGCGCCATTGCTGACCCACAATTTCAGGAGGGCAAGTGCCCTCCATGTTCAGGGCTACCTGCAAGCATTCCTCAGAAAAACCTCTCTCTGTGTTCAACTCATTAACGCCACACGCTAAGGCCCATTTAAATATAACCATGATGTCTCTGCTAGGCCAGCATGTCAATACACAAATTCTTTTGTATCATCATCATATAACTGTTTGATCTGCATTGGCAACATTGATTTATTTAGTTTTATCCCGTCTTACTAAAGCAGTGCTCAAGGAAGCTAACAACGTTCAAAAATACAATGTAACAACCAAGAATTAAACAATTACAAATATAGGAAGCCAAAAACCAGAAGCATCATAGCAAATAATTAAAATGAGTAAGCCCACCTGGGCAAAAATTGTATCCACTGTAAATCCTAATCAGAGTAGGCCCATTGAAGTTACGGAGCATGAGTAACATGGGTTCACTTATTTCAATGGGTCTACTCTGAGTAGGAGTTAGTTGGATACAACATAAAACTGTGTTCACCTGGTGGAGGAAGTTAAAGAGAGAGAAAGCCAATGAACTTTCTGTGAAAGAGAGTTACACTTGGAAAGGCCCTTTCACTCATTCCTAGTAACCTAACCAGGCAGGACACAGACAAGGGTCAGTGTAGCCTTTGTAACATACCATGAAACTGTTATAGTTACTGTAAAGTATCCTGGAAGTGGTCACAACAAATACAGTGCTCCTAAAATACAGTGCTCATTTTCAGCCAAGTCTCGAACAGAACCAAGGCAAGAGCTTTGAACTTTGGTCTCCATTTCACCCCCAAATCTCCTTGCTCATCTCCCTCCCTGCAAAAACCAAACTTTTAAAATGAATAATATGTCACCCAGAGTTCTCCAGAATCTAAATCTGAAGCAAAAAGACTCCCGCTTATTACAATATGTCTGAAGGAGGGAGAAGTAAAAAGTTAAGACAAGCTGATAAGATAAGTGAAAAAAGTTTTCACAGCCATTAGTAGCTCCTCTCTCTCCCGTTTGGTGGAAAAGCAAAAGGCTTTAACATTTTTGCCAACGAGGCGTGCAGACGTACGTCCTCCTGAATGCTGCAAAGAAAGGCATATAGGCAATCTTTTAGTCCTGCAGCTTGAATAAGCTGAGCCAAAAAGTACTCACAATGTCTTTTCCTGGGCAGGCCATTGGGAACGTATGGTGGACGATGGCTCCTTTCAGATGATATAAGGATACACTTGGCTCCTTGCATACTCGTGGGAGGACAGCCCTGTAGTTCCCCGAGTTTATAATACTTCTGTTTGGTGCCTCCTCAACAAGGTGAGGGGGGGAGTGACACACTCCTCACTTGTCACTTCCCCAGGGCAGGTGTGGGAATAGGTCAGTCAACCTCAGACTAGTTTCACCTGTGACCTCTTGGCATCATAGTCCCTTCTGGAGAGGGAAAGGAGGGGGTGGAAAGCAACTAACTCAAGCCCCACACTTGGGACTTTTAAACAGGTGTCTATTGGTAAAAGCTAATCTGTTAATTTTGTATCTCACTTTCTTTTTTTTAATCCTCCAGAGAGGATTTTATGAACCCACAGGGCCACATCTCAATAAAAATCATCATTGGAGCAGTGCTTGATGGAGAATTCTGGACTTTGTTTTGGAGAATTGGGGCTTTGTGCAAATGAGTGGTGCTTTGCTCCATGTCGGGTTTCATTCCACTTTTAGTTTGTCTACTTTCTAAATTGCTCTACGCAAGGCAGTTTACAAGCTGAAGAAACAGCAAAATAAGACGGCAAAGATCACATGCAGGGGTACGCATACCCCTAAACATTTTGTGAATCTAATGGGAGAAGAAACTAAATTAAAAAAAATAAATAGCATGGTGAGTCGCCGGTTCCATTGCTACCCCCAATAGCGACCTCATTTCCTGTCACAGTGTTTCCTGAGTCACAGACAAAAGTGAGCGTTTAATGTGTGAAGTAGGAGTTGGAATCTAGCACAGTGATTGGTCAGTTCCGTTGTTACTACCTCCGATGGCGGCTTCATTTCCTTTCTTGAGTCAAAATGAGGATACCCCTAAACATTTTTTTTAGGAAAAAAGCACTGGTTCTGACATGTCGTCCCTTTCTGAATATTTGGGCAGATGACAAGAAGAAGAAGAAGAAGAAGAAGAAGAAGAAGAAGAAGAAGAAGAAGAAGAAGAAGAAGAAGAACATGACTACCCCCAAGGGTGGGGGACCTGTGGTCCTCTAGATCAGGCATAGGCAAACTCGGCCCTCCAGCTGTTTTGGGACTACAATTCCCATCATCCCTGACCACTGGTCCTGTTAGCTAGGGATGATAGGAGCTGTAGTCCCAAAACAGCTGGAGGGCCAAGTTTACCTATGCCTGCATAGTGAGGAAAAGTGACTTACATTAGTCACTGACATGGTGATGTCCAATCCTGGCAACCAATGAAACATGGGAGTGTTCAGTGTATAGAAGAGGCTGAGACAACAGGAACAGGAACTGAGCAGAAAGATCAGTCTCTCAAGCATCACACATTTTTGAGGGAATATTTGCTGAGACCTTGTCATAGGTGCCACAAGAGGCAATGACAGGCACACTGATGCCCGTGGGCACAGGGTTGACAACCCTTATAATAAAATACAAATAAATTATCTGAGCCACGATGATGGCTGTGCTTTGCCTGAAATAATAGCCTCAACCTTTTAGTTGTTGTTTTTTAAGCTGAACAAACATCTGTCATAGCAGCCTGTTTTCAGAACTTCTCAAATTATTCATCCCTCCCCCCCCCCCCTAATTCTAATGTTCGTTCCTTTTGGGCCTTGCTTTAATAAAGAGCTTAAGAATTGAAAATTGCACGTTGCTGTTAGCTGTAGGGAAGGTATTAGGATGTATTTTAACAGATTAAGGAGTGCAAGTGGAACCCGGCGAAGGCATCACTCAGCCCGATTAGGGAGAGGCCATCCAGGACAGGAAAGTCATGCTTCGCTAGCCTTTTGGAACTCTTTGAGGATAGCGCTGCCAGAGCTGGATGCACGGCAGACGTTATAGTCAGACAGGTTCAGCAAGCTCTCGACAATGCTTTGCTCTGGAGATTAAGTGTGTAAGGTGAAGAGGTGGCAAAGCCAGGGAGAATTTGGCTCATTAAGCCAAAAGGTGGCTATCAGGCCAGGACAATTAATAACTATAAAGTTTTTGCAGGCCATCTTTAAGCGGTGGGAAGTAACATGCATGTACGGTCAAACCTCTGTTGTCAAACGTAATCCATTCCAGAAGCCTGTTTGGCTTCTGAAACATTTTACAACCAAGGCACGGCTTCCGATTGGTTGCAAGAGCTTCCTGCACTCAAGCAGAAGCCATGTCAGATGTTTGGCTTCTGAAAAATGTTCGAAACCCAGAGCATTTACTTCCGGGTTTTTGGCGTTCAGGAGCCAAAACTTTCAAAATAGGAGCCGTTCGGGAACCAAGGTTTGACTGTATTAAAAGGGTAAAGGGACCCCCGACCATTAGGTCCAGTCATGACTGACTCTGGGGTTGCGGCGCTCATCTCGCTTTATTGGCCGAGGGAGCCGGCGTACAGCTTCCGGGTCATGTGGCCAGCATGACCAAGCCGCTTCTGGCGAACCAGAGCAGCACACGGAAACGCCGTTTACCCTCCCGCCGGAGGGGTACCTATTTATCTACTTGCACTGTGTGCTTTCGAACTGCTAGGTTGGCAGGATTGACTGTATTATATCCTACTAAACCTCATCTGAATGATTGACTTAGAACCTTATTCAATGTTTACTCAGAAGTAAGCCTGATTGATTTCAATGGGCTTTACTCCCAAGTAAACAGGGTTGGGATTGCAGCCTTACTCCCCGGCATTAATTTGTGCCATTTTATGCCACGCTTTCGCCAGCTTTGTGTAATCTCCCTGCAGTCAAAACAGCCCGGGTTGCCGTATGTCCTCTTTTTCCAGGACACGTCCTCTTTTTCATGGAGAGCATTGTCATAGCGTCCCATAGTTTAACATAGATGTTGGCAAATGTGTCCTGTTTTTTACTCTTCAAAATATGGCAATCCCACATCCTGAAATGCAAAACCATAGGGTGTTCTGAAAGGTTAAAAGATTGCAGATTTTGGCTGAGTGATATGAGAAACATTTTGATGGTAAGAGCAATTCGACTATAGAGGCTGGAGAACTGTTTGTTGCGAGCTATTCTATCTCTGCACCAATGAAAGGTTTGACTATGATGCCCCTCAAGGGATTCTGGGATGTGTGATTTTTCTTGTGCCCAGTGCTTTTTCTTTGGTAAAAATAATAAAACAATGAGGTTCCAGAACTTGTATCTTGATACAAGTGCTGTGAGTGCCATCACAAAATGGCCTCAGGTGCCAGCACAAAATGGCTGCCATGGACAAGAAACATGAGGCGACTGTTTTCTGTACTGGTGAATACTGTAAAAAAAAAAGCATTGTTTGTGTTATTATGACACAACATACTCATCTACAAACTAGAATTACACCTGGTCATCTTAGAACAGGGGTCAGCAAACTTTTTCAGCAGGGGGCAGGTTCGTCCACTGTCCCTCAGACGTTATGGGGGGCCAGACTATACTTTTTTTGGGGGGGAGAACGAATTCCTATGGCCCACAAATAACCCAGAGATGCATTTTAAATAAAAGGACACATTCTACTCATGTAAAAACACGCTGATTCCCAGACCGTCCACGGGCCGGATTTAGAAGGCGATTGGGCCAGATCCAGCCCCCGGGCCTTAGCTTGCCTACCAATGTCATAGAATAATCGGTGATTGACTTGTCAGGAAAGTATTTTATAATTTCTCTCATAATATTACACTCCCCTGAATGGCAAACCCATTTACTGGAATGAATCGCTATCAAATTTTGCCTAAATTAAAATTTTGAGTCTTTTTTTTTGGGGGGGGGGAGGAACCAGAAGCAAAAATAACAATTAAGAAATTATTTATCTGCTGTCTGTTTTAACAGCTATTAGCTATGCATAAAATCTTATTTATACTGGGTGATATTAAATAAACAATGGGTGATATGCAGTTTTAGTCATACTCCGAGTAGGTCCATTGAAACCAATGAGCTTCAGTCAATTTCACCGGCTGTGAGGATGACTCATGTTGCCTATCAGCCACTGTTTATTTAATATTGCAGTTATGTGATGGTAACATTTATATACAGTGGTGCCTCGCAAGACGAAATTAATTCGTTCTGCGAGTTTCTTCGTCTTGCAGATTTTTCGTCTTGCGAAGCACGGCTATTAACGGCTATTAACGGTACTTAGCGGCTTTAAGAAAAAGCGGCTTTAAGAAAAAGGAAACAAACTCGCAATTAAGAAAAAGGAAACAAACTCGCTATTAACTTAGCGGCTTTAAGAAAAAGGAAACAAACTCGCAAGAACTCGCAAGACGTTTTCGTCTGGCGCAGCAAGCCCATAGGGAAATTCGTCTTGCGAAGCGACTCAAAAAACGGAAAACTCTTTCGTCTTGCGAGTTTTTCATCTTGTGAGGCATTCGTCTTGCGAGGTACCACTGTACTGTATGTTGCCTTTCTATGTGTATGAGAGTATGATCTATATCTATCTATCTATCTATCTATCTATCTATCTATCTATCTATCTATCTATCATCTATCTATCTATCTATCTATCATCTATCTATCTATCTATCATCTATCTATCTCTATCTATCTATCTATCTATCTATCTATCATCTATCTATCTCAAAATAAATAAAATTGGCTGAGGCAAAAATTGGAGTGTCCTGCCGAGGGAAGCTGCCACTGCAATTTTAATGGAAGCAAAAGGTGTTCCAGATTTTTCCAGAGGGACGGGACATCCTGACCTCCTCCATGTCAAATTGCCAACTTGCCTTAAGCACCGCCCTTTAGATCTCTTTCTGTTTGGAGAAGCTGCCACACCTTTGGATGACACAGGACATTCTGTTCAGAAGCTTTTGTGGTGTGCTGTTAATGCTTGCATTATATCCTAGAGGAGCATGAGTCAATCAATAATTAAAGCACAGAGTATTAAGTTGTTGACATGGCAACATGCTCATCACACTGTCTTTTTCTCTTCTCAGGCTTACCTGCTGCTTCGTCTAAGTCAGGGATGAGGAACTTGTGGCCCACCAGATAATGCTGTCCGGACTACATATCCTATCATCCATGGACATTGGCCATGCATTGGAGATACAGTCCACAGAGTCTGCTAGAGCCTGGAAGGCCACAGTAGCATCCTCACCTCCTGATTCCCACTCGAAGAATGCCACAAGCTGAAGCAGGATATCAGATGAGCAGGACTACTGTGAATAGGCTGAGAAATGTTCACAGGGAACCTCAGCAGTTGAGGGTCATGGTCTACATTACAGATTTAAACTGGTTTAACGGCCATTTATTCTCCCCCAGGGAGCTGTGGAGAAAAGGCAGCTTTTAAGTAAGAGCTAAACAAAATAAAGACCTGACTAAAATTGCCAATCCAGTCTCGGATGGCAAATTTAATAGAATCATAGAACTGTGGAGTTAGAAGGGACCCCAAGAGGTATCTAGTCCAACCCCCTGCAATGCAAGAATCTCAACTAGATCATACATGATAGATGGCCATCCAACCGGTCTTAAAAACACTTTCCTGAATATTGCAAGGCAGTTCTCCGGCCAAATAATGTGTACAAAACGCATATACTGGGGTACAGTTATTCATAAAATGTATGTATTTGTCGAAATAAGATTCAAAAATGCATTACGTTTGGGAAAATTGCTCTGCATATGCATATACAGTGGTACCTCGGGTTACATACGCTTCAGGTCACACACTCCGCTAACCCAGAAATAGTGCTTCAGGATAAGAACAGAAATTGGGCTCCAACCGCACGGCAGTGGCAGGAGGCCCCATTAGCTAAAGTAGTGCTTCAGGTTAAGAACTGTTTCAGGTTAAGAACAGACCTCTGGAAGAAATTAAGTACTTAACCCAAGGTACCACTGTATGAGGTAAAATTGCCTACGAACATCTGTATGGTGGGAGAAACTGGCAGTAAAGTGCTGTTGAATTTCATGAGCGCTTGTTTTTGTATGAAAATTGCAAATGATTGCGGAAATGTGGTGAACTTACTTAAAGTTGGAGAGGTGGTAAATGAGAGAAACCAGAATAGAGGTTCACCCTCCCCTGCTTACGTTAAGTAAGCCCAGTGGGTGTTTCTCCCAGGTACTGGATATAGGAATGCAGCCTACAGCCCTGAAAGTTCAGGTCACCCCCAGAGAGACCTGGCGATCCTGCACATAAGGCCTCTCTTTGAATTTCAGCTTCCTTCTCCAAATAATAGCAGCCTTGCGATTTTGTGCATCTGGCTTTATGTGCAACAGTGGGGAAGATTCCCCTTGCATGCTGGAGTTCTTGCCACGGTGTTCCAAGTGCTGCAAGCTCCTTCTTAAGATAATTCTGTGGGAGCTTTGGTGGCCTCCAAGCAAGGGACAAGCCCAGTCCAGCAGATGCATTTTTATAAGGTTGCTTCAACTCGCTGTTTGTGCAACCTCTGTGTGCAGCATCTTATTATTCCTGATGGTTATCTCTCTGCCTGATAGGCACAATAGCTTGGAGGTGCCATTGATGATATTTTTTTCCAGGCCTTTGATGTGCCAGCGCTCCCTTGGCCACGTTTCTTAGCTAAGGAGGAAGGTAAAATCTCTCCAGACTGGGAAAGTGGAATTGGCTGGTGGTTGGTGCGTTGGTATTATCTAAGAGCTAGTTCCTGCAGATGACAAGGTGAGATTGTTTTGTACTCTTCCAACTATTGCAGGTGGGAGATCACAGGTTTGGCAACATCGTCAAAAACAAACCATCTGCATAGAAAAGTAGCACATCAAGGAAACAGGCTGGAACCTAACCATTTCCCTGATGTACTATCTTTCTATATGCAGGGGATATTTTTCCGCGAACCCAAGATGCTTTTCTGTAGCTTCCATCTAATCATATTTATTTGTTCTGTTTCAGGAATATATTTGCTGTTGTTTAGTCATTTAGTTGTGTCCGACTCTTCCTGACCCCATGGACCAGAGCACACCAGGCACTCCTGTCTTCCACTGCCTCCCGCAGTTTGGTCAAACTCATGTTAGTAGCTTTGAGAACACTGTCCAACCATCTCGTCCTCTGTCGTCCCCTTCTCCTTGTGCCCTCAATCTTTCCCAACTTCAGGGTCTTTTCCAGGAAGTCTTCTCTTCTCATGAGGTGGCCAAAGTATTGGAGCCTCAGCTTCAGGATCTGTCCTTCCAGTGAGCACTCAAGGCTGATTTCCTTAAGAATGGATAGGTTTGATCTTCTTGCAGTCCATGGAATATATAGCCTGCCTTTCAATGACCAGTTTTCTCTGCGAAGAGCTTGTGGTTATGGATGCTACACTCTCATCCCAGTTACATATGTTCCAATGATGGAGCAGGCTTTGTTGCTCTGGAAGGCAGGGCTAGAACTAATAGGTGGAAATTTCAGGGAAACAGATTTTGGCTGAATATTAGGAGGACCTTCATAATGGTAAGGCAGGGCTGGGCCCAGGAGCCAAATGTAACCCCTTGATCCAGCCCTTGGGACTCTGTATCTGTGTCAGGAGTGGGTCAGCAATAAATCACATGGAGTAAGGGAAGTTAACAGGGCTGCTCAGTAGTGCCAGGTCTAGTGAGTCCAGCAATTCTTCTCAGTAGGTCTTGCTCCAATGATAGGGTTGCCATATTCCAAGAAGTAAAATTCAGGACACAAGAGTTGTTAAGCTTTTTCGGGGGGAATTACACACACTCCGCTGCCCAAAAAAAGCACTTCCCTACGAAGTTGCAGAAGATCCCTGCCATCCCACAGCTCCCTTAGCATTCTCCTCCACCCTAGAAGAGTTTTGAGTGGCAAAAATGAGCAGTCGAAGCTTTTCATGACATGGAGTGCAGCATCACCACCTGGTAACTCCTGAAGCTCAAGCTGCTGATAAAAGGACAGCTCCAGGTTTAAAAAAAAGTAAAGGTCATTGGAAAATGATTTCATAGAATTGTAGAGTTGGAAAGGTCCCAAGGGTCATCTAGTCCAACCCCATGCAATGTAGGAATCTTGGCCACAGCAGTCTCTGGGTGGGCTTGAACCACCAACCTTCTGGTTAACAGCGAAACGCCCTGACCTATCACACCACTATTTGTCCATCTAGCCCAGCCTTCCTCAACCTGTTTCCCTCCAGATGTAGTTGGACCACCACTCTCATCACCCCAATCACTGGCCATGCCACCTGGGGCTGACAGGACCCCAACAATATCTGGAGAGCACCAGGTTGGGGAAGGCTAATCTAGCCCAATCCTGACTCCCCCATCTGGCAGCAGCTCTCTAGAGCCTCACAAAAAGGTCTTCCCCACCATCTGCTACCTGACCCTCTTAGGATCTGGGACCTTCCAAGTGGAAAACATGTAAACCCCCCACCCTCCAATTGCTATCAGGTATTGTAATGATGATTCGAAATGCATGTCATTGCATTTTAACCATTATTTTTTTACTAGTTTGTTTTTATTATTTCGTATTTGACAATGGTGCTTTTAAAAAGCTGCCTTGAATCCCAGCTCGAGAGAGAGGCAGGAAATAAATACATCAAATAAATAAATACACAAATAAATGGCAACCTCTGTTCACTTGTTCCCAGATAACACCAGCTCCCCTCTGCTTTCATTCCCTCGCTAGCCTCCTGGGGGGCACCCTCCCTCCCACAACCCAAGACTTCTCCCAAATCCATGCCCTCCTTTCATCATGAAGGCCTTCTCCAAGCCCCTGAACCCCCAACCGCTCCACCGCCAGTTATCCATAAAGTCACAGTTAGAGATGGAGAAGGAATTTTGTACATTGTTTACGCTTCCCAAAATAAAATGCAGGTAGCTTTTGAAAAAGGCACTTCCTCCTCAGTTTTTTGTGCCCTGAAATGCTAACCATTTTTTTCTCAAGGTCTGAAAAACAAATAAATCGCCAACCGACGTGCAAATGCGGCAAACTTACCGGTAATTTAAAAATGGGTAAAAAGAGAAACCGAGAAACCGCCATGTATTGATTTTATTGTCTTATTCGTTTTAACAATTTGCGCAACTGCTTAACTACAATAGTCTCTCAGCAGTTTACAAAGATGCAGTAAAAATAAAAATCATTGAAACTACAAAATCAAGCTTCTGGAATGCCTTCTGGAATTAAAAACAAAAAAGGTCTTCAGTAGGTGCCAGAAGTTCAGAAGGGAGGGGGGGTTGTTTGGCCTCAAGTGGATGAGAGTTCCACAGACTCAGAACCACAGTCCTGAATGTGCACAGCTGATGGTGCATCTAGGCTGTGCACCTGAGCCATGGGGGACCACTAACAGTGATCCCCCCTCTCAAGACCTATGTGACTGGGCAGGGATATAAGGGATCAGGTGATCCTTGAGGTATCCTGAACCCAAACTGTTAAGCGCCATGTAGATTAATACATAAACCTTCAACCTGGTCTGGGAGCGTATGAGCAGCCAGTGCAAACTTTTAAGCACTGGACTTATGTGCTGGCGATAGTCTGTTCCTATCCACAGTCTAGCTGCTTCATTTTGCACTGGCCTCTGGAGCAGGGCCAAAAATAAGTTAAAGGGACCCCTGACCATTAGGTCCAGTTGTGACCGACTCTGGGGTTGCGGCGCTCATCTCGCTTTATTGGCCGAGGGAGCCGGCATACAGCTTCTGGGTCATGTGGCCAGCATGACTAAGCCGCTTCTGGCGAACCAGAGCAGCGCACGGAAACGCCGTTTACCTTCCCGCCGGAGCGGTACCTATTTATCTACTTGCACTTTGACGTGCTTTCGAACTGCTAGGTTGGCAGGAGCAGGGACCGAGCAACGGGAGCTCACCCCGTCGCGGGGATTCGAACCGCTGACCTTCTGATCGGCAAGTCCTAGGCTCTGTGGTTTAACCCACAGCGCCACCCACGTCCCTTTTAGGGCCAAAAGTAGTGCATTGCAATAATCAAGTCTTCAGGCTACCAAAGCAGACGTCACTGCATATCAGATGCATCTATCGCTAGTCACAGGCTCTTGCCCTCCTCTACCCCACAACAAGAAACAAACCTGAATCCATCATGCTCCTTCCCGTCGCCACTGCTGCCTCTCATAGAAGAAGAAGAAGAAGAGTTTGGATTTGATATCCCGCTTTATCACTACCTGAAGGAGTCTCAAAGCTGCTAACGTTCTCCTTTCCCTTCCTCCCCACAACAAACACTCTGTGAGGTGAGTGGGGCTGAGAGACTTCAGAGAAGTGTGACTAGCCCAAGGTCACCCAGCAGCTGCATGTGGAGGAATGGAGACGCGAACCCGGTTCACCAGATTACGAGTCCACCGCTCTTAACCACTACACCACACTGGCTCTCATAGATAGATAATTTATTACGGTCAAAGACCAGCTCACCTGCCTCTCATATCAGTGAGCCCATTGCCTCCTCCAGCAGCAAGCTTCCAGAATCTATGCCTCCCAGTTTCACTTGGAAGCAGATAATTAACTTATCCTACTTTTGACCTCCCCACTGAAACTTTCCCACCCGGTAATTAAAGCCTTCCCTCCCTCTCCCACATTCAATTTATTAATCGCCAGAAATCAAAGTATTAATCCTTTGAATGGCACTAATCAAATGATGAATGACTTGGAACACAGATTAAATATGCTACACTGATTAATCCGAACCCTGCCTCTGGCTTTTCCATTGCTGATGCAGGTACTTGGGCTGCATTCGCAGGAAAAAGAAACATTTGGAGGAAAGAAGATAGGTGCTTTGTGCAAAGCAAATTCACATTGTGGCACTTAAATTTGCAAGACGCTCCCACAGAGGTCTAGTGGCATGCCTGGCCAAAGAACTTTGAAAAGATTATTACAGTGGTACCTTGGGTTACATACGTTTCAGGTTACATACGCTTCAGGTTACAGACTCCGCTAACCCAGAAATATTACCTCGGGTTAAGAACTTTGCTTCAGGATGAGAACAGAAATCGTGCTCCGGTGGCGCGGCAGCAGGAGGAGGCCCCATTAGCTAAAGCGGTGCTTCAGGTTAAGAACAGTTTCAGGTTAAGTACAGACCTCCGGAACCAATTAAGTACTTAACCCGAGGTACCACTGTATCTTCAAAGCACGCATTTCTTTAACAACCCAAAAAGCACATTTCAAATTCATCACCCCAATTCATTGTTTTATCCATCTCATGAAGCTGGCTGTGGAATCTGTCACCCTCCGTATGCTGTTGGATTTCAGCTCTTATCATCCCTAACCACTGGACATGCTTGCTGTGGCTGGTGGGAAGTGGAGTCCAACAATATCTGGAGGGCCAAGTTTCCTATTATCTATAGCCTATGAAAGGAGAGAGAATGATCAATATGTCAGGACATAACCACATGACAAAACTATACCTACGGCACCCTTTCCATCTGGCTAGTCTACCCATCCCATTCCATCAGGCTCCTTCCTCACCATCATTACCAACAGCTATTCCATCAGACTATAGGAGAGGAGGAGAGATGGAAATATGGAGGTGCTCCATCATTTGCTGAAAGACCAGAAACATTTGCTGAAAGACCAGAAACATTTGACTCAGACATTAAAATCAGAGACATCACCTTGACAACAAAGGTCCATACAGTTAAAGCTATGGTTTTCCCAGTAGTGATGTATGGAAGTGAGAGCTGGACCATAAAGAAGGCTGATCGCCGAAGAATTGATGCTTTTGAATTTTGGTGCTGGAGGAGACTCTTGAGAGTCCCATGAACTGCAAGAAGATCAAACCTATCTATTCTGAAGGAAATCAGCCCTGAGTGCTCACTGGAAGGACAGATCATGAAGCTGAGGCACCAATACTTTGGCCGCCTCATGAGAAGAGAAGACTCCCTGGAAAAGACCCTGATGTTGGGAAAGATGGAGGATACAAGGAGAAGGGGACGACAGAGGACGAGATGGTTGGGCAGTGTTCTTGAAGCTACCAGCATGAGTTTGACCAAACTGCGGGAGGCAGTGGAAGACAGGAGGGCCTGGCGTGCTCTGGTCCATGGGGTCACGAAGAGTCGGACACGACTAAACGACTAAACAACAACAACTCACTGAAATCTTGCAGTTCCAGATAATCATTTCAATGACTTGTAACTAAGAAATAGTGCCTGGATTTTCCTTCCTCCTCCTCTCTCTTAATCCTTTCCCCCTTTTGAGGCATGTATTTTAGACTGTATACCTTAAAGCAGGAATAACTATTGAAACCATTTGAGTTTGTGGTGTAAGCAAACTTTTGGCTAATTTCAAAAAGTGAAAATCTGGACACAAAAGTTGTTGAGCTTTTTAAAAATAATTATTATTTTCAGCTATTTTTAATGAAATTCGCCAAATTCTACACTTCCAATTTTGCCAAAATCTACATATGGGCTGCCATATGGATATATGCATAATCCTACATATATGCATTTTAAAGTGCTTTCCTGTATATTCCTATGTCTACTCTGAAGTATGCCCTAATGATGCTCATTATAACTTACTCTCTGTTAAGTGTTTATAGTATGACAGCCTTAATTATCATTTTGGAATCATAGGGAGATAGGAAGTGGAGGTCAGATTCCCAGCCATACATTTAAAGTACTATGGTAGCTCTAGAAAAGTCATGGCTTCCCCCAAAGGATTCTGGGAGCTGTGGTTTGTGAAGGGTGCTGAAAGATGTCAGTAGGCCCCTATTCCTCTCCCAGAGCTACAGCTCTAAAATCTGACAATTATTCCCTCTTCATGGGGAACTCAGGGAATCGTTACTGGAATTGCCTGTAAAATGTTTTTGTTTTGTTTTGTTTTTACGTTGTTTGCTGCCCTTGGCTCCTTTGGGAAGAAAGGCAGGCCATGCATTTAATAAATAAAGTAAATAAATAATACAATAAATGAATGCTCAATAAAAACTATATAAAATCTGAGCTCTGTGTAAGCTTTGTGCAAGCAAAACAGGAGGAATGCTCAGTAAACAAGTTGTTTAAAGGAACCTGAAATATACTCAGAGTCGAGTGTGAATTTCATGCTTCTTACTCAGCTCGCATTGGAACTGAATGGAACTTTCCCCAAAACGTCTAGCTACATATACATTATTTACACAATGAGCCCCGTGTGATTGGCTAATTCCGGGCTGCTCCTGTGGGCCAATCAGGTTGCAGATTCACTTCCTTCAGAAGCCTAATTGGCTGCTCCTGCAGGCCAATCAGGTCACTGATTCGCTTCCACCTGGAGCTGGATTGGGTGGCTCCTGCAGACCAATCAGACTGCTGCATTCTGGATCCTATTGTTCTAGGATTTAGCTCAGTACATAACAGAACCCTTAGGTATTCCTCATACAAGGAAGACAAGTATTTTTCTCAGTTCATTATTTTACTCATAATGTAGACTTAAGTCGATGCTCATGGCTGGGAAATGGGTGGTGGTGGTACTGAGCATTTTGGTTGAACCCAGCAGGGTACACATGCATTGACGAGATAAACCACACTCCCAATGAAGAACCCCAAAGGGTTACCAAAGAACTCTCGTGTTTCCCAGAGCACATTTTCTAAAACCCGCTGCTCTGAAGAAGTGGGAAACTTATCTAGAACTTTGGTTTCTCAAGTCTTCTTTGGTATTCCATCTGTTCAGCATTTAAAAACTTGCCTGAAGTTGAAAATGTAATTAAGGACTCTTGATATCGTATTTCTAGTGACATCCTTAGCCATTGATCATTCCAGCCAAGACAAGGGCTGAGAGAGTAAGCATAAAAGCACATCATTCTCCGACTCCAATAATGTGTCACCCAGGGAGATGTTTTACCCCATCATGCAGATGGATAGTAATTTCCACAAATTTCTTTAGGCAATTAACCTTTCCCTTTCCTTTTTTAAGGTGGTGGTAAGGTAGAACTTATGAAATAATGTAGCACTTATTCACAAACAAATGTTTAACTTTCTGGCGTTCTGTTATCAATACTCCACTGATACCCTGCTCTTTGCCCTATAGTCCTCAACTTTGGTAAGGAAAATTTAAAACAAACACCCCGCGATGTTATGAAAAGTGATACACTTCTCAGCATTTCTGAGAATGCCTCACTGAGGCATATGAGGCGGGCTTCTCCAGTGATAAATTATTTTTGGTCCAAAGTTGTCAGCACCAACTTTGCATTAGCAAAACCCTTGATATTTGGAGATGTCCGTGTATTTTTAAATTATATTCCCGTAGAATGGGGATTAACAGCAAGACAACAAAAGCGGACTTCTATTTTGGTCTTCCTACGGGGATCTGAATAGCCATAGTGAGACCAGGATGCTGGACTAGAAGGGCCATGGACCTCATCCAGCTGAACACTTCTTATTTTCCAAATACCAGCTAATGCCCACATGGCACAGTGCCCAGCAGAGATCAAACGTGCAAGATAAAGCTTACAGCTCCAAAATGGGAGCAGAGCACCAGTCCAAGCAGGAAGGAAAACCACATCAATGTTAACATCACACTTAGCCGCAGCAGAGACCTAAGTTGTCCCTCAATGAGCCTCTGCAGGACTCATCTTGGGAGTGATTTTCCATGAAGAAGTTTTTAAATTGCTACATCCTCTTCTGCACTGACTCGTTGCCACAGCAGAAAGGACTCTCTCCCTCTCTCTCAGCTGCCCTCAAATGGAAACAAACACATATGATGCTGAAAGGAAACCTGGGAAATGCATCACTTTCCTTTCCACTAATCCGGAAAGCTTGTGTTCAGAAGCTCCTTCTCAATGAGTTTAGCACAGCAGCCAGAAGAAGTCCACTCTGAACCTTGGCATGGTCTTGAATTTGCCCAGCTGGGTTAACTACTTACTCCTTCTTCAGGTGTGATCCTAACTAAAGCCATAAAAAATAAATACCGTATTTTTTGCTCTATAAGACTCACTTTTTCCCTCCTAAAAAGTAAGGGGGGGAATGTGTGTGCGTCTTATGGAGCGAATGCAGGCTGCGCAGCTATCCCAGAAGCCAGAACAGGAAGGGGGATTGCTGCTTTCGCTGCACAGCGATCCCTCTTGCTGTTCTGGCTTCTGAGATTCAGAATATATTTTTTTCTTGTTTTCCTCCTCCAAAAACTAGGTGCGTCTTGTGGTCTGGTGCGTCTTATAGAGCGAAAAATACGGTAAATGTTAAGGCTCTTTCCTACATCCTTCTTCATTTTTATCCCAGGGGGTGAAATTCTCTAAGGTGTTATTAACACAAAATCAGATCCCCACCATAAATTTGGAGCATACAATTTTCCTCAAAGGACCATGGGAACTGTGGTTTGTTAGGGATCCAGGGAATTGTAGGTTTGAAAACTCAATTTTCCTGGGTTCCTGCCATTGGAGGCATGGCAGTGATTAACATGGCGCATCCCCTCATCCAAATTAGAAATAAACTCTAAAAATATAATGAGTTAAGAAAAGGGAGGGAGGGGGAGGAGGAACCCAAGCAGGTTGGGTAGAATTTAGTAATGTCTTGTTTTTACTTCAATATGGTGGATCTTTTACAAAACGAGAGGAAAATTAACATTTTGGGTAATTGTGCAAGCCAGAATGGAATGTTCTTTAGTATCCATTGATTAAAGGAAATAAAACACAATTTCCTAATCGGGACCTATTAGGGAACAGCTGGCTAAATCTCAATGCATCGTGGATAAATTATTGCCAAATGTTCTGAAACAAATTCACATCTTACCATTCCAAAGCTTTTCCAGCCTGAAAGTTATATTGGTCGATTACCTGTGATCACCAATTTGTACTTTGATTAGGACACTGCCTAAGACGATCTGCCCTCTTGTAATCAGTAACCGGTTCACCGGACAGTAATTGAGTCTAAACCTTAAGATGTCGTCTGCATGGTTCAAGCGCTGAGCCTCGCTCACAGATACTTTTCCAAATTATATCTCATTACATTAGGCCTGTCTCTTTGTGGAAGTCTGCTTAACTGTGCATGCTCTGATTGTTTTCTTTGTCATCTGACTTTCTGACTGGTTACTGATCTCCTTTGATATACTGTACATGACATCCTAACAAAACCGAGGCTTTAATCAAAATGATGAGGATTTGAAGTGTGTGCCACTGTCAAAAGCCAGGGGAAGGCTAACGCTCAGCAGATGTGTGTTCTTGCAGGTCAGATGGAAGGAATGGATTTAAGACACCCGAGCGGGGCAATCGTGGACGTTGTTAACCCTTATTTTAAAAGTCAGTCTGGATGTTTGCATAATGTAGTTGCATTACCGCGAATGTGCTTGTGCATATAAATCTCACCCCAAGACTTCTAATTGGGACTGCCACATAGCAGAGCAGAAAAGATGGTGTCTGTGAACTTGGTCCAGATGAAGAACGGTTGAAGGCATTGAGACAAGAGTAGAGACAGTTAAGAGGTGATATGATAGCTATCTTCAAGGGCTAGCACCAGGGATGTTGGAGAATTCAGATCGAAACAGGAGCAGAAATTGCCAGTATTTGCTTCTTCATCTGCATTTCCAGAACAGAAATGAGTTAAACAGCCCATAAATGATGCATAATTAAAGTCATTCCCCCCCTATTTGCATTGTGTTTTCTTTGCATTGAAATGAGTGGTGTGGAATAATAATAATAATCAGTGCACAATGAATTTTAGGACAAAGGCATGTAGTTTTTGCCAGAAACTGAACTGCAGCAGAATAGAAACAGTGTTGCATGCAGCAAATACAGTCAGATTGGACAACACTTCCTTCCTACAACCCTACGCGTGACCAGCTTTGAAGTACAGGTCTCCCTGTGCTCCATTTGCACTGGGTTTCCCTTGCGTTTAAATTAATGGTGTGCAATAATGAATTATGCAAAATTCTTCCTGAGTGGACAGCAAAGCAAATAATCTGATTTTTGTCGGAAGCTGAACTGCAGTGGAATAGAAACAGTGCTGCGTGCAACAAAGATGGAGCAGAACAAGAATCCCTAGCTGTGACAAGTTCATTTTCTGTTTCTCTAGGGTAGGACTGAAATCAATGGGTTGAAATTGCATGGCAGGAAATTCCAATGAAACCTTAAGAAAAATGTCCTGATAGTACGAGTTGCTCAACAGTGAACAACATGCATTGGACAGTAGCAGACTTTCCTTCATTAGAGGATTTGAGTTGATCAGGGATGCTGACATGGTAGATTTATTGTATCAGCAAAGGATTGGTCTATCTAATTCAGTATTGTCTACAACGTTCTTCTACCTTGGGTTCCCAGATATTGGCAGACTACAAGGTGGAAGAACACTGGTGTGCTGAGTGGCAGCGGTTACTCAGGGTGTCAGGCCATAGCCCTTCTCAACCCACTTGGGAGATGCCTAGGGTAGAATATGGAATTTTCTGTATGCAAAGCAGATACTCTACCATTGAGCTACAACCCTTATTGTTGAAAACCTTGATGAGGTCTTGGATGGGAGACCTTTGGGAACGGCTATTAATTTCCCAAAGAAGAGCAAGATACAAGTTGAACAAATAATGTGAACCTGTCCCAGAGGTCGCCTGCTACATTGCCGTGTGCCGGAGACAGCATTGTCCCCATGTGACTCAGGAGCACCTGCCTCTCAGAGATATCAAATTGCTATGATTACGAACATTTGTTGTTGTTTAGTCGTTTAGTCGTGTCCGACTCTTCGTGACCCCATGGACCAGAGCACGCCAGGCACTCCTGTCTTCCACTGCCTCCCGCAGTTTGGTCAAACTCATGCTGGTAGCTTCGAGAACACTGTCCAACCATCTCGTCCTCTGTCGTCCCCTTCTCCTTGTGCCCTCCATCTTTCCCAACATCAGGGTCTTTTCCAGGGAGTCTTCTCTTCTCATGAGATGGCCAAATTATTGGAGCTTCAGCTTCAGGATCTGTCCTTCCAGTGAGCACTCAGGGCTGATCTCCTTCAGAATGCATAGGTTTGATCTTCTTGCAGTCCATGGGACTCTCAAGAGTCTCCTCCAGCACCATAATTCAAAAGCATCAATGTTACGAACATAGGCTGATGCATTTGGTACCATTCTGCCAGCCAATGAAATGTGGGCTTATCTGTGGGAGGGTGTTTGGTGGATGAAACCCTCTGTTTCTTACCACTGGCATTCCTAACATCCGTCGAGTGCAATGGATTTTGTATGTTGTGATTTTGCTAAGTTATATTGTTTAGATGAATTTGTTGCACTTATTGTACTTTCATTGTATATCTCTTTTGGATTAGGACGTGCTGTTTTTATTTGTTAAATGGTTTGTCGTTGCTGTGAGCTGCATAGAAGCTCAGCTGGCATGTTGAAAATGTGGTACGCAAATATTCCATTAAATAAAATCAAAGAGCATCCTAGGAAATAATCTAGTGTGCCCACTCAGTGTATGTGGGACACTGGTTAGGTCTATTATTGGGCCTCACAGTTGATCTATGTGTGCTAAGTCCTTGGCCTAAACTATCCCCAGTCGATTGCAGTTAAACATTTTAGCAAAGATAGTCGAAGATGCAGGCTGCTTGCCTAAGCATCCCTGAAAAGATTCCAGGTACCCCAGAGTTCTCTGGAGCACAGTGCGAAAGTGATTACCTTATGGCAATCTTCGGAAGCCAGAGCAAATCTGTATTATGAAAAGACCAGCAGGAGGCACCTATCCTGTGGCCTGGAAAACAGATGAAAAATTAGCAAAATGAGCAGCTTTTCCTTTTTGCATCAAATGCTGGCAAAGGTATTCCTTCTTCTCGGGGTCTAGTATTGCTACTGTCTAGTATTCCGTTTCCAGATTACAGCTGAGCAGGTTATTCATCAGGTTATTCACAGGCCCACATTCATTCCCTACGTTTTGCTTCCAGGCCTGATCAGCATGCCAGCCTTTGCCCTGTAGTTGCTACTACTAGGTACCGTATTTTTTGCTCTATAAGACTCACTTTTTCCCTCCTAAAAAGTAAGGGGAAATGTGTGTGCGTCTTATGGAGTGAATGCAGGCTGCGCAGCTATCCCAGAAGCCAGAACAGCAAGAGGGATTGCTGCTTTCACTGCGCAGTGATCCCTCTTGCTGTTCTGGCTTCTGAGATTCAGAATATTTTTTTTTCTTGTTTTCCTCCTCCAAAAACTAGGTGCGTCTTGTGGTCTGGTGCGTCTTATAGAGCGAAAAATACGGTATATGGAATAGAACTGGCAGGTGGAATCTGCAGCAAAAAGAATAATGCAGTGTAGCTTCTTTTCATCCTAGCAGAAGTGCTCCTTCCCAGCCCTTCCCTCCTCTAGATCAGTTTTTTTGGGGGGGGCCTTTGGCCCACTAGATGTTGCTGAACTACATCTCCGTTCAGCCCCAGGAAGCATGGCCAATGACCAGGGATGATGGGAGTTGTAGTTCAGCAATATCTGGAGGGCCGCAGGTTCCATATGCTTTTGTGCGTGTCTCTCCCAGTTTTCCACTTTTCTCTTAAGCATTCTTTGACTACTGAATGTGCTCAGCCCTCATTGTGCTTTTGGGTGGGGGGTATATCTGCAAACCTTTCACTACAGATATCTATGATGTTGCAAGAGCAGAGGGAGCAGTGTTGCCTAGGGCTGCCATACGTCCAAATTTTCCCGGACATTACGAGGATTTCAAAGGTGGAAATGATGTTCGGGGGGAATTTCTGAAAGGTGGTGTTTTGTCCTGGATCTTAGGCAAGTCAATCAAAATAATCACGGGGTGTGTTTTTTTGGCTCTGGAGTTTTCCTAAAAAAGGTGTCCTGGTGTTTAGTTTTTGAAATATGGCAACCCTAGTGTTGCTGCCTTTGCAGTTCCCAGGACAACAACAACAACAAACAAACAAACAACTTGTTCTGCCTTCAGGTAGAAAATTAGCACCTCATGAACACTGATCAAGAGAGCTAAAGGACCACTACGCCCCATATATCCCTGCATGCCAGCTTTGCTTCTTCAATGGACCAGTGCTAAGAGATGCACTAATCCTGCATTAAATACCAGGACTTTAGCGCTGCAGCCCAAGCCGCCTGGAATCAGTCACCAATGGAAATTATGCAAATGCCTAGCGTTTGGACACTGACACAGCTACTGAAGGCATTTTTCTCTTTAATAATGCCTTCCCTGAAGCATGACCCCACCATCGTATGGAATAATAATTCCAAAATTGTAGAAATAGATTTGTTTAATTGCTTTGACTTTACTGAGTTTGTAACCTTTTGTATTTTATCTTATTTCATTTATTGCTGCCAAACAGCCCCTTGGGCTGGGGAATTGTTTAGGGGGGGGGTTGAGGGGGGGAGTTGTTGCTGTTAATGATTTTAAATTATTTTTGGTATCTTATTATAATTTATGTGGGAATTGTTCTGTTTCGTTGCGTACGTTTTGATGTGTTTTGTTTATTGATTAGCCCTACTTTTGTTATGTTTGAAATTACTTAAATCTTTTCATGTAATAAGCCACCTTGAGCACGGTTCTAACTATGGAAATAAGATTATGGCGATGATGATGGCATTGCCCAGGAAAAGCCTTACACCACTTAATTCTGCTGCACGTGAGAACAAACCTCATGTCAGGTGCTATTGTAGAAAAAGATCAAAAGAATTATCTCCTTCAGCTGACACGGGGGCGGGCAGCTGAGCACAGTTATTATTTCACTCTTACATCTTTCTCCTTTTTGGTATTTTGCAGGTTCTTTGTTGCCTAAATATGCCTTTATTCTGCTCAGCTTGTCCTGAAAAACAATTCAAGGCCTTGATGAAGTCCTAGAATACTTTTGTTCATCAGTCATTGATTCTGAGAAAGAGAGGGAGAGAGAAGGAGGGAGAATCTGTAGGCAGACAGGAGCGACAATGCATTCAAGGGATTCACAAAGCACCACTAGGATAAAGGCCATCTCTTTTTCTCCCTGCTTAGATTATATAAAAGCAAATATGCTTCTAACCAACACTGCTTTTGCTGCTTTCTACAATGGTAAGCATGTCAGGGACTCCTAACTCTGCTTTGTATGCAATGTTAGTCCTGCTCAGAGTAGATCCATTGCAGACCCTCCAAGTGTTCCTATTTCCCAGGGATGTCCCTGATTTGGAGAAGCCGTCCCGGTTTCTGATTTGATCCAGGAATGTCCCTTTTTTCTTAAGGTAAAGGTAAAGGGACCCCTGACCATTAGGTCCAGTCGTGGCCGACTCTGGGGTTGCGGCGCTCATCTCGCTTTATTGGCCGAGGGAGCCGGCGTACAGCTTCCAGGTCATGTGGCCAGCACGACTAAGCCGCTTTTGGCGAACCAGAGCAGCACACGGAAACGCCGTGTACCTTCCCGCCTGAGCGGTACCTATTTATCTACTTGCACTTTGACGTGCTTTTGAACTGCTAGGTTGGCAGGAGCAGGGACCGAGCAACGGGAGCTCACCCCGTTGCGGAGATTCGAACTGCCGACCTTCTGATCAGCAAGTCTTGGGCTCTGTGGTTTAACCCACAGCGCCACCCGCGTCCCTCCGTTTTTTCTTAGGACTTTCTTATTTTCATTGGGAAATTGTTGGCGGGTATGGAGTAATGCGACCCCTGAGCCATATGAAGGTAGCCTTGTATAGCCTTCAGGGTTTTCACCAGGCCACACACTCCTAACCAGGCAAATCTCCTACAGCTGTGCTTTGCACTCACCTTGAGTGTTTTTGCCTGGCTGGACTGTGTCCTTGAACTCCAATCATGCCTCTGGCTTCCAGGGATGGAAGTTAGAGAAGGGTATGTGTACAAACTACACTGCGGTACAATACCATACCATACCATACCATACCATACCATACCATACCATACCATACCATACCTTACCTTACCTTACCTTACCTTACCTTACCTTACCTTTTCTGCTCCACACACTTTTGCATCTGGTCCCTGGGACGTTGTTAAGAAAAGGACCTGAGGCTGAAAAAGTTTCCCCTACCTGTGACAGCAGAGAATAACAGCAGACATGGAAAGAAGATAAAGTTCCTACCAGAGGAGAATGGCAGATCAAGTTGATGGATTGTGCCGAAATGGCTAAAATGACCAGAAGAATCAGAAATCAGGAAGAACAAAATTTTAATAAGGAATGGGGAAAATTGATAACCTATCTTAAAGACCATTGACAGATATAATAAGACAAAAACCAAAAAGTGAAGTAAAAAAAGAATGGGAGTGCCTAAATGAATACCTCAAAAGTCAAGGTTCGAGGGCAGAAATCTGGCTGAGTCTGGAATAGCCTTGTGAAGTGAAAGGATATGAAAGAAGGATTTATATCTAGATGTTAGGATAGAGAGGATAAAGAAAACAGGAAGACAGGAAGACAGAATGAGAGATAAAGGAGGTGCTGTGGGATTGGTGAAAGTCAGTGTCTTGTTGTTGTCATTTTAGTGTTTATAATATTAACTTGTAAGATATAGATTTGTTTGGGTTTTTTGTTTTGTTTTTGTTGTCTTTTTTAGTTTTCGAATGTTGATTTTTGTGTGTCATGTATTGTTATCTTTTGATATCTTTCGTGTTGTTGTTGTGAGGAAAATACTAATAAAATTCATTTATTATAAACAAAAAACACAAAAAAATTGGCTAAAATGACTGGAAGAATCAGAAATCAGGAAGACCAAAATTTTAATAAGGAATGGGGAAAATTTATAACCTATCTTAAAGACCATTGTAAAATGTTAAAATCCGTTAGTAGGATTGGAATATCACTTGTAGCATAATGGTGGATTTTGGATACAATGGAGAGATAAAAGGTTTGGATTATTATAAAAGATGAAGGAGGAAATGATTAACAGTAGGACCCACAAAGGGGAGCCCAAGAGATTCCTTGGAATCTTGCTTTTATGTTATATGTTGGATACGTGACTGTAAAATTTCAATCTGAAAAACCAAATAAATAAATTTCGGGGGGGGAGGGAAGAGTCAATGACAGCAGAAACCCCCTATTGTCTAATGCCCTGCTTCTGGGCTACCTGTAAGTATGTGGCTGGCCGTTTAGGGTACAGAAAACTCAACTGAATAGGCCTCTGGGCTGACCAGAAGGACAATTCTTGTGTTCTTGTGATGAGCTGCCATGTCCCCAAAGATGTGCAGATGTCATTATGCCTATCTGTGAGATGAGCATGGAGAGATCCTCCCAAATCATTGACTTCTATCCATGGCCCTGATCTGGCAGGGACCCTCTGCTGCAGCAACACCAGTGCGGAGTTAAACGTTGCCGTTCAGTGTTTGTGGCCTTGCCAGGTTAAATCCCCCGGGGAAGGGCTTAAGGATCAGGACTGGTTTGTCAGGGTTTGATTTATTCGCCCTCCTCCTCCCCTCTCAATGCGGGGCTCGATATCACAGGAATATGTGAAGTGTAAAGTGTTATGGAACTGGCTAGTTTCACATGTCATCCTGATGCCGGCTGCCTCTGCGAGAGAGCTGATGCACTTTGACGCTCGAGGCCCGGAGCAAACGCAAAGCCCAGGACTTCTGTGAGCATGTGAAGAGAGCGTGAAAGAGCCGCAGAAGCCAGCAAGCAGGTAAGGCATTCACTGGCGGCCTTCCATTCCACTGTCACCCTGAGTCTTCCTAATGCGGTGTTTTCACAACAGTGATAGGATCTGACTGCCACCTGCATGCCGTGTGATGTGTGTATCTGGCGGGGTAAGCACATTTAGCATCTGCAAGACTGAACTGGTTATACACCTAGAATACCTTAAGTGAGTGCGCCTCTTTACTAGATGTTAAAGGGGCTTAATCTGTGTGTCGTCTTACGTTAAATCAGAGTCGCGGGTTATGAATGGGTTTTTGTAGCCATTCGATGTGGGGCTTGCTAGATCAGTTCTGGAACCTTTTTTTTTTAGTGCAATGACCCCGTCATGGAGCACAGGGGCAGCGACACCGAAAAGTGCCTCTCAGCATGTTCAGAGTATATCTGAACATGCTTCTGCTATGTGTGAATTGCCCTGATTAGTGCCAATAAGAGACTAGCACCAGAGCAGCATGCTTGGATCATTGCTTGGTACAAATGCAAATAACTGTGGGCATTTATATCTCCCAATGGAGACTAACCAGTTTTTTTGTTCAGTATGCTTCGGTTCAACGAGAGATCTTTTGTCATTGGCATTTACAGTCGACTGGTCAATCTTTTCTTCTTCTTCTTCTTCCTTTTCGACTTCCAAAACGCTTGGAAACCAAAGTGTGGCTTCCGATTGGCTGCAGGAAGCTCCTGCAGCCAATCGGAAGCCACAGAAGCCCCGTCAGACATTCAGGTTCCGAAGAACGTTCACAAACTGGAACACTCACTTCCGGGTTTGTGGCGTTCAGGAGCCAAAACATCCGAGTACCAATGAGTTTGGGATCCAAGGTATGACTGTATTCATTTCTGTATTCATTCATGAGTCCTCTCCGGGGGGGGTGGGGGGCACGGGGGGTAGGCACTGTGGGTTAAACCACAGAGCCTAGGACTTGCCGATCAGAAGGTTGGCAGTTCAAATCTCCACGACGGGGTGAGCTCCCGTTGCTCGGACCCTACTCCTGCCAACCTAGCAGTTCGAAAGCACGTCAAAGTGCAAGTAGATAAATAAGTACCGCTCTGGCAGGAAGGTAAATGGCGTTTCCGTGCGCTGCTCTGGTTCGCCAGAAGTGGCTTAGTCATGCTGGCCACATGACCCAGAAGCTGAACGCTGGCTCCCTCGGCCTCTAGAGTGAGATGAGCGTGCAACTCCAGAGTCGGTCACGACTGGACCTAATAGTCAGGGATCCCTTTACCTTTACCTCGGGGGGTGGGGGGAAAGGTTCTCAGAGAAATGCGCTACAGATGAACACACATCACAAAAGAAACGTGGATCGAGAGGAAGGAGGAAATAAGCAAACTCTTAGTTACAAGATCTTCTAATGACCAGTTGGGATGGAAACAGTTTAAGGGCAAGGAGGTACTAAAGTGCAAGGGATTGGTCCTCCCTCTATTGATGACAGTTGATGGTGGGAGGAGCTTGGAATCCCAGTTGGACATCTGGTGTCCCCACATCCCTTCTTTCCTCTCCCCTATTACTGCCTGATGTAATGGCTGCTGCCAGCTACATGCCGGGCTGGAAGTTCTGAATGCTATCTGTTGTTGTTGTTGTTTAGTCGTTTAGTCGTGTCCGACTCTTCGTGACCCTATGGACCAGAGCACACCAGGCCCTCCTGTCTTCCACTGCCTCCCGCAGTTTGGTCAAACTCATGCTGGTAGCTTCAAAAACACTATCCAACCATCTCGTCCTCTGTCGTCCCCTTCTCCTTGTGTCCTCCATCTTTCCCAACATCAGGTTCTTTTCCAGGGAGTCTTCTCTTCTCATAAGGTGGCCAAAGTATTGGAGTCTCAGCTTCAGGATCTGTCCTTCCAGTGAGCACTCAGGGCTGATTTCCTTCAGAATGGAGAGGTTTGATCTTCTTGCAGTCCATGGGACTCTCAAGAGTTTCCTCCAGCCTCCTCCTCTTCCAAATGCTATCTAGGTACATACAATTAAACCAGGAAATCATATTCTTTCCCAGCTCTACAATATCCCTTTTGAGGTGAGACAACTAGAATAACGACTTAGAGCAGAACCTCACCCACCCATCCCATATGAGATAGTTGTAGCAAAAAGAAGAAGAAGCTGTTTGGTTGGCTTCTTCAGCCTTTCATTCCATGCTTGTCACTGTGCCCCTTCTTCCTCCAAGACTACCAGGCATCACAACTCCTTATAGGTCCCATCTGCACTGTACATTTAAAGCAGCATCATACCACTTTAAACCATCATGGCTTCCCCAACAGATCCTGGGAACAGGAGGCCTTATTCTTCTGATGGACTCTTGTACTTCAACATCTCAGATATAAACATGAGAAATCCAAGGGCCTTTTCATGAGTACGGGAGCCGTCTCTATACTTCTGCAATGGATAACCACCGATGCTTCATACGTAGCCATTGATTTTCTATCCAGGGACACACAGGAAACCGTACAAAGAGCATGAGTAGCGAAGCATCTGATAACATGTCAGACTCTTCCCACTGCCACACGAAGAGGCTCAGTCCAGCATACTGATCCAGGCACCAGAGAACCACCACAGTTTACAAAGTCAATCTATACTGTAAGAAGTAGCTGTATAGTTATGATAGCCACCACAGGGAATGAAACCTAGAATTTTAAGATGCAAGCAGAGGGCAGAGACTTTCCTCTGAAGTACGCCCAGCTAGAGGAAAGATATTGATTTTTACCGCAGCCATCTCTCTTTCAAAAGTTATTTCATGTTTGAAAGAAATGCATGAGCTTAGGGGAAGGAGGGAAAGGGAGGGCATTGTATCTTATTTTATTTTTTTTGGACAGAGGACATAACTATTTTATGAACAAAGCCCCATTTGGTAAATCTTGTATGTTTGCAATCCCAGTTAATTGGCATGGGCACAATCTGCCCTCAGAGTTTTTCCTCCACAAGCTCTGCAGAAACAAGTGGGAACTAAGCAGGAAAGCTTCCTATCCTCTTGTGCCCAATAAATAATTATTGTTTCACGTGGACAGCTCTTTCAAATGTATTCATAAATTACATTTCTCCCTACAGGTGGACAAATCTGCCAGTTTAAGCTTCTCCCAGTTTCTCATTTTTCAGTTCTGAAGTTTAGTTCTCCATATTTCAACATCAGCTTGCAGATTAATTCTTGCTTACATCTTCATGAAAGTTCATCAGAATTTTAGTGCAAATTTCTCCTAAAATATATACGTCCGTTTCAATTCTCTCAGTTTCTGTCCCCCACCCCCCCAGTCTTCAGCTTTTCACATATTGGCTTGTGATTTATTTATATTTTATGGGTGAGAATTCATCAGCGTTTTAGTGAAAATCTCTCCCATATACACATTTCCCTTAATATATGAATCTTTGCAAACATCCTTGTGTAATGTTTCCACTATTTCCACAACAATTTGTGGGCATTTTGGTTTTAAGTCCTCACAAAAGTTCACCAGCATTGCAAATTTCTCCTTACATACATATGTTTGTATTAAGGATGGAATGATCTGCCAATTTTGGTTCTCTTAGTTTCTCATGTTCCCTGTCTTTGGTTTTCCACATCCATATATATGCATCAGCAGAGAGAGAGAGAGAGAGAGAGAGTCCTCTTGAAATTTCACCAGCATTTTAGTTTGAATTTTTCCTCCTAAACATGAGAAACATGAGAAATTGTTGTGTGGTGTTCTGCCCCAAGTGCCCAAATAACCTTGGCTAACCTTGAGTAATCTTGACTGGATGGATCAGGGACCATTAGCTGCCCCACCTCAGGCAGCAAAATAACTTAGCTCTGTGAAGGGAACAGAGGTCTCCTAAGTGCTCTCGGCACTCTTAACAAACCATGGTTCCCAGGATTCTTAGCGGGTAGCCATGGCTGTATGATCCTGCACTAAATGTACAGTCATGCCTTGGAAGTCGAACAGCTTAGTTCTCAAACGTTTTGGCTCCCGAACACTGCAAACCCAGAAGTGACTGTTCCGGTTTGCAAATTTTTTATGGAAGCCGAATGTCCGATGAGGCTTCCACAGCTTCCTGCAGCCAATCAGAAGCCTTGCTTTGGTTTTTGAACATTTTGGAAGTCGAATAGACTTCCGGAACGGATTCCATTCGACTTCCAAGGTACAAGTGTCTTGTGCAAATGGGGTCAATATCTACTCAGAAATAAGCCCCGCTGCGGTCTGTGGGACTTGCTCTCAGGTATTCTACATCTCTCTCAAACCCATACCCCTACTACATCCGTTCCAGTCACTTTTGCCTCGTCTATGCCAAAATACAGGATTAGATATGTTGGGAGGTGGTAATAGATTCAGCAGCCAGAGGGAAGGAAAGCAAGCAGCCAGATAAACTTTGGGGCAAGATAATTAGCATTTTACATTTATACTTTCCAAGTGGAAATGACCGGAGAGCATCATGTGCCTATTTGGAGCAGCAGAGACAGGCACAGCTTGAAGGCGAGAGGGTGAAATATGGTGGATTCTGGACAAAAGGCAGAAAGGTTTCAGTTGCCCACCATGATTAAAGAGGTCACTTGCTACGGGAAGAGTGAGGCTTACGTTTCCTAGGCATCACAGGCAGAACTTCCTTCCCCTCTCCATAAGTGCTCCGGAAGCCAGGGAGGTAGAAGAAATGCCCCACGAAGCATTGGAAGTAATCCACATTTGGGGAATTACAATACAAATGAAATGTAAAATGGAAGCTTTGGGGTGTTTGGTTTAATAAGGCAGATGCTACCCTGGCACCATGTCTTTCCCTCAAACTGGGAGACAGGGGTTATGCAGCCATCCTCAGGTTGGAGACAGGCCCAAACTTCATAGGAGAGCTGGCGGTGGCTTGTAAGAGGCATCACTGTCCGTGGTATTTTTGTATTGTGGTTTTATGTTGCGAACCGCACTGAGATCACGGGTATATGACATTATACAATCTTCATCTGGGGTGGGGAACTTGTGGTGTTCCTGGTGTGGCTAAACTACAACTCCCACCGTCTCTAGCCATTGGCTGCACTGTCTTGGGCTGGTAAAGGTAAAGGGACCCCTGACCATTAGGTCCAGTCGTGACTGACTCTTGGGTTGTGATGCTCATCTTGCTTTATTGGCCGAGGGAGCCAGCATACAGCTTCCAGGTCATATGGCCAGCATGACTAAGCCGCTTCTGGCGAACCAGAGCAGCTCACATAAACGCCATTTACCTTCCCACTGGAGTGGTACCTATTTATCTACTTGCACTTTGATGTGTTTTTGAACTGCTAGGTTGGCAGGAGCAGGGACCGAGCAACGGGAGCTCACCCCATCACAGGGATTCGAACTGCCGACCTTCTGATCAGCAAGTCCTAGGCTCTGTGGTTTAACCCACAGCGCCACCCGTGTCCTTTGCGCCACCCACGTCCCTACAACTCCCACCGTCTCTAGCCATTGGCTGCACTGTCTTGGGCTGATGGAGTCCACAGGTTTCCCACCCCTGGCATTTGCAATCCTTTCTGTTTTCCTGCTGCTATTTCCCTTTACGCATATTTCGCAGGGGCCTGAATCCTTACAAAATCCCTGTAAAACGTGTTTGACCAATCACCCAAATGTGTGTGTGTGCGCACACCACGGGCAAGGATGGGGGAGAAAATCAGTTCTGTTCCCGTCTGAAGGTGGATCAACCCAAATTGCACTTTCCAAAACACTGTGCAACCAAATCGGAGCCATCATTTGAAATGTTCACTTCCTTGAATTTTGCGATGTGGTTCTCCAGCCAAGTAATGTGTATTAAAAGGAGGAAGAAGATGACAGGCAGCACCATCGCGCCCCCTAGAATGGATGTTAAGTAAGGAGACAGGCAGGTGGGGGGCAGGCAATGGTTGGAGGGTGGTGCCCCATTTGCCCTATTGGACTTTTCCACCAGAGGGCATGATTCACAGGTCTTCCTCCTTCAATGGGCAAGGGTGGTGAAGGTGCTCGTCTTATTTTACCAAGGCATATTTCAGTTTCTCTCATGGCACACTAGAGTACATCTGTCAGCTTTCGGGGAATTGGATCCCTCCCCCGGTGGCAGTAAATAACCAGATCAAACAAAAGGAGCATTCTTACCAGTTAGTTTCTTTAATAATCACAGCGAAAGTCAAAGGAATGCATCTCTCTCTAGAAATGGCATTGCTCCCAGTTAAGGTTTACCCCCTCTGTCCTAATTAGTCACTCCTATGTCGGGTAATCTGAGCTTGTTGCCACTGAGCTCTGTGGTCTATCACTCTCAAAGCCCATCTCGTCTTAGGCAAAGGGGAGGGGGGTCAGGAATGCTGAATCTGCCAACTGTCTCTTCTCCTGGTGTTTCCTCTTCTAGCTGTTCCTCACCCAGTATTTCCCAGCTTTCCCCCTCTGGACGATGCCCCTCTGCAAACCACTGTTCTAAATCAATACTGTCCTCCTGCCCTTGGGAAGGTTCAGAAGAAAGCGGGGCAGCTCCCAGCATTCCTCCTCAGTCCAGCCCCTGAAATCACCTACCACGCAGATTAGGAACCACTGGTCTAGATCAAATGGCAGTGTGCACGCATGTATGTGATCCAGCCCTGCCTCGAGCGCTGGCTGGAACCCACAAGTCCCTTGCAAAGCAGAACAACCAAAGCAAAAGAAAACCCATCAGCCCTTGCAGAATCAAAGCTGGAGATCCATTTAAAGCGAGCATACCATGAGCAGAGCAAACAGGACCAGAATGGGTGGCACAAAAGTTATCAATTGCACTCTTAACAATGTGCTGGGCATTAGCCTCCATTCATTTGACTGGTCAATCTTTTCTTCTTCTTTTTGCCACAAAGTTTCCCTGGAACTCAATGTATCGATTCTGGTCATGCTTCAGTAAATGTTCAACTTGACTTCAATGGATGAGTGAGTTTGCATTTCTGGCTGCTCACTTTACTAGCAGGCAATGCCTTTAATCCCTACAGAGATGCTATTAGACATTGGTTGACCTGAAATTCACATGAGCTGGCTCAGATTCTAGCCCCGCTCTGCCCGACATGGATTGCCTTCATTTATATTATGCTTTTTAAGTAGTGTCTTGAGTTCACGTAACTTGCACTCCAGAGCAAGTTATTAAGTCAACTGATCCTTGGGGAAGGGCGGGCAGCTTGGCAGAATAGCAAATTGTAAAGGAAGCATCATTAAAATAAACATTGATGGCTGCAGTCTCCCACCCTATTGACAGGAATTGGGTTTTTTAAATGTCTCCCAACACCCAGTCTGAACTGCATTAAGAATCAATCCCATTTGCTGTTTAGCTGGATGAACGAATCTAACAATTTCAGCTCGTCTCAGTTTCTCATTTTTCTGATCTTAGAATTCGGTTCTCCACAATTTTGCAGCAATGTACAAATTGCCGTTACTCTATCTGCAATGTAAACTGAAGGAAATGAGTTGGAGGTGGAATAATCTTATTCTGGTTTTCTCCCCAACCTTGTCCATTGCAAAGATACAGTGGACACATAAGCAGTTCCCAGATATATGCATCAGATATTCAAGGCCCAGCTACTAGGGAGAAAAGTTGGACATCTAGAAATATTACAACTCTAGGTAAAGGTAAAAGGACCCCTGACCATTAGGTCCAGTTGTGGCCGACTCTGGGGTTGTGGCGCTCATCTCGCTTTATTGGCCAAGGGAGCCGGCGTACAGCTTCCAGGTCATGTGGCCAGCATGACGGAAACTCCGTTTACCTTCCCGCCGGAGCGGTACCTATTTATCTACTTGCACTTTGACGTGCTTTCGAACTGTTAGGTTGGCAGGAGCAGGGACCAAGCAATGGGAGCTCACCCCGTTGCGGGGATTCGAACCGCCGACCTTCTGATCGGCAAGTCCTAGGCTCTGTGGTTTAACCCACAGCGCCACCCACGTCCCTACAACTGTTGGCATCAAATACCCAGACCTAACTGTGGTTTTTCAGTTCTGCTTATACCAAGAGAGATTGTTTGATTGTTTATTTATTTCTGGGATAGCTCAGTCAGTAGACCATGAGACTCTTAATATCAGGGTCGTGGGTTCGAGCCCCATGTTAGGCAAAGGATTCCTGCATTGCAGAAGGTTGGACTAGGTGACTCATGGTCCCAACTCTACAGTTCTATGATTCGATGAAGTGTCATGGCCAAGTGGGGATTTAAATGCAGGTATCCCAGGTCCTAGCCCAACACTCTACAACACTGGATGGAAAAGACTTCAGGCAGTCTCTGGATGATAGGAAATTAATGAATATGGTTCTACGGTACGCAAGAATGCTATTTTAGAATTCAGAAAAATAATAATGGTAGGGGGTCTGCTTCATATTATTATTTTATTTTATTTCTTTATTGAATTTATATACCGTCCTATACCTGGAGGTCTCAGGGCGGTTCACAGAAAAATCACAATATATAAAATTAAAATAAAAACAATAACCCAATAACGCTTCCCCCCCCACGAACCACGTTTTAAAAGGGTATGGGATGTCATTCAGGTCAACCAAAGGCCTGGTTAAAAAGGAACGTTTTTGCCTGATGCCTAAAGGTGTGTAATGAAGGTGCCAGGCAAACTTCCCTGGGGAGAGAATTCCACAGATGGAGAGCCACTGCAGAGAAGGCCCATTCTCATGTTGTAACCCTCTGGACCTCTCAAGGAGGAGGCACATGAAGGAGGGCCTTAGAAGATGATTTCAGGGTCTGGGTAGGTTCATATGGGAAGAGGCAGCCCTTAAGGTCATAGCTGTCAACTTTCCCCTTTTTAAAAGGGAAATTCCCTTATTCCAAATAGGATTCCTCACAAGAAAAGGGAATAGTTGACAACTATGCTTGAGGTATTGCAGTCCTGAGCCATTTAAGGCTTTATAAGTCAAAACCAGTACTTTGAATTGGGCCCAGAAACAAATTGGTAGCCAGTGCAGTCGGACCAGGATCAGTGTACAGTGGTACCTTGGGTTACAGACACTTCAGATTACAGACACTTCAGGTTATAGACTCTGCTAACCCAGAAATAGTACCTCGGGTTAAGAACTTTGCTTCAGGATGGGAACAGAAATCGTGCGGCGGTGGCAGGAGGCCCCATTAGCTAAAGTGGTGCCTCAGGTTAAGAACAGTTTCAGGTTAAGAATGGACCTCCAGAATGAATTAAATTCTTAACCCAAGGTACCACTGTAATATGCTCAAATTGTCTTGCTCCGATGAGCAACCTGCCTGCTGAATTCTGCGCTAGATGAAGTTTCTGAACCATCTTCAGAGGCAGCTCTACGAATAACCCATTGCAGTAATCTAACCTTGAAGTTACTGGAGCATACACAACAGTAGTTAGGCTGTCCCTGTCCACATAGGGTCATAGCTGGGCCACTGCCAAAAGCTGATGGAAGGCACTCCAGGCCATCTTGCCATAGTGACCAGATTCCCCTGGCAATAGCACCCGTAAGCAAGGTATCCTTGGGAGGGGCTTGCTGCATGGAACAACCCATGGGTACACCACCACCAGCTTTCCCAACTATAATGTCAAGTTTGGTACCCAACAGAAGTCCTGCTGTGCCAGCAAACTGGAGTATTTGCCATCACACTATGCACCACCCGGCTTTGCCCCATTGAAGCACACACACCCTGATAGCAATTCCTGAGGCAGTCATTTCTGACATTTCCAAGTGTGTGTGTGTGTGTGTGTGTGTGTGTGTGTGTGCCTTCAAGATCAGCATTCGTCTTTAAGAGGCACTCATCTTTCTAAACAGACTGGTGTCTATGGGGTATTGCACTCCGCGATTAAATTGGATGGCTCTCTCTCTCAAAGTCTACCCATCTTTCGCCAAAGGAAACAAACTTAAGAGCGCAGAAGCAGGTTTTATTGTTTGCCGCTGTGTCCCCCACCTGGCTGGTTTTTACAGCACTTCTAAAACAGCTCCTTTCGGTGCTAAGGCTCCCCCCTCCGTAAAATCTGTCTAGCGCAATAATCATAGGAGGTCACTGCCACCTGTGGCCCAGAGTCAGTATCACAGTCTGCTGCAAATATTCCCCACATGTAATCTATTGGGGCACTCTGGGATCTTGAGAGCGAGGAGGGAGAGATTAGCTCCAGTTTGCATTTAAAGGTGAACCGACCAAACCTGCGCTTTCCACAACAATATGTGAATTGAAACCCAGACATCCTGCCTGGAAACCTGGAGAGTCGCTGCCAGTCAGTGTAGGCAGATCAAGGGTCTGACTCAGTATAAGGCTGCTGTATACTGGATCAGACCACCAGACCACCTAAGCCTATTGGAGTTGTGTGGCAAGTTCCCGCCTCCCCCCAATGGAAATAAAGACACGTGACAACATTGTATTAGGTTAATGGGCTAAAATTGGCCACAACTTTATTGGTTACAGGTAAGAGCAGTATTGGCTTAGGCATTGGTCCTATCAGACTATACAGCTTCAGCCTGTTTGCATGAAGACCGGGAAGGGTTAACACTGGCAGGGGGAGCCCTGCTGATGCACATCAACTAGGGACTCCCCTGGGGTCACCGCTCGGGGCCACGCTTTAGGCCCTGACCTCCATAGGCTTCGGATGAGGCAACGCCCCCCCCAGAATCCTTTACCGGACTACCCTTCAATATTTGGGGGAGGTGATGGCGCTCCTCCCCCCCCACACATCTAAATAACAATACCCCTACCAATGCCTAACCGCCAAAACCAAAGGAGTTGTGATGATTTGCTACAAGGTAGGCGAAAAACCAAATGGCTGGTGCCAATTTGCCAAGTGGAAAAAATTCCTACCAGGCCCCTTAACGGCGACCAACCGAGGTCCATAGCAAGGTCAAAGAGAAACCTTAAAGGGCAGGCAGGTGGGGAACAACAGCAGCTGCGCAAGCAAAAGAGGGAGATCCCGGGGCCGCGCTTGCCTTAAGTGAGGCAAGCCACACACTCCTAGCCAGCCGGTTGGCTGGCTCAGGGGATGACGCAGCCCGAGGATTCCCCTGATCGCGCGGAGGCTGTTTCCAGACGAAAGACTTTATCCATTCCCATTTATCTCTCCCATCCTGCTCCCCCCCCCAGGCATCTTAGGGCAGAATGTGCGGCTACCTTTCCTTGTCTCCCCACAACAAGCCTGCGAGGCAGGTTAGGTTCAAAAGATAGAAACTTGTTATGTAGTGTAGTTTCACCCTGGGCCAACAGGGGGATACTGTATATAGTTTTCACTCAGGTCTGTAGATAGTTTTCACTCAGGTCCGCGTCAGTTATTTTAGGCGGGAACTCTGGGCTGTGGTGGTTACAATGTGACAGCCGGCTGCCTATAAAAGCAGGCCGGCTGAGCTGTTCGCAGTCAGTTCTATTCCAGCTTACAAAATAAAGAGCTACTTGAAGAAATCGCTGTGCCGGCTGCTATGTCAACCCACAACTTAACAAAACTGATCCAAGGTAAGCTTTGTGGCTGAGCAGACATTTGAACCCGGATCTCCCTGATAAAAGACGAGCTCTCCAGTCACTATTCCACACTAGGTATGGTTACTGCCTTCTCCACTGCAAAGCAGTAAGCCAGGTGTAGCCCCTTGAGCACTACAGTGTGGTGCAGTGGTTAGAGCACTGGACTAGGACCTGAGGGTTCAGGATTCAAATCCTCACTTGGCCCTGACACTTACCGGGTGGTCTTGGGGCACTCACAATCTCTTGGCCTAGCCTACCTTACAGGGTTGTTGCTAGGACAACAGAGAGGAGGAGGAGGCAGAAGAAGAGCACCATGTACATCACCTTGAGGAAAGGTGAGAGATAATTGCAATAAATAAATATAAATAAGGCTGGAGGCAAGGGCAATGTTGCTTGCAACATTCCTGTTATTTGTGTGTGTGCCTGCTTCATTTATAAATCACTTCTTATGAAACATCAGGATGAAATGAACAATAAAAACATCAACTTTTTAAAAAATCACATACAAATTCAAATCCAATGGCATTCCTAACCATTCATATTATACCATAATATCTTAGTCTAATATTCTCTGTTCTTTTTATTTATTTTATTTATTTTTCACTTCTTCTTTTGCTAGCGCAGCTTACCCCTTCTGGAAGCACTTTTTAAAGCAGATTGGCTTTTTCCAGCAGGTTTGTATGTTTTGCCCTTGTTTTCATCTAAGATTCAGTAAAAGTGTAATTCAATTGTGTTTGCTTGCATGCTTCCATATATTATGGGGACCCTAACCCCCAGAATACACCTCAATGTTTGTTTTATGGGTGAGATGGGTCCCCAAATAAATAAATAAATAAATAAATAAATAAGATTTGGCAAAGGATGATTATCGAAACCTGTTTTTGTGAACCTTTGTGAACCAGAGGTTCTGTGGACCATTTCCACATTTAACATCTGTGAGCCATCACACTTTTCCTGTTGTCTCACCAACCGGCGGACCTAACATGTGATGATTCCCAGATGTACAAGCCAGGCAGTTCCCAAAAGGCCTATTGAGTTTCACTGAAAGCAAAACAGCATCCTTGCCATGAAACATTTGTTAGCGCAAGAGACACAGATATTCACTAGTGCTGGGAATGATGCACAAATATTTTTAAAGTTTGAGGTGGTGACGCGATCCAATTTATCTTTGGAAGCAAGACAAGCTTTGTGTGGACGTGCGCCGGACTGAGATTGCAATTTAGCATCCCAACCATTCTTCTTCCTCTCTTGCCGCCTGCAGACAAGGAGGCCAAGTCCAGGAAATGGAGGGAAATTATAAGAGGAAGAAGTGTGAGGGGAAGAGAGGCTTTGTGCTGCTCATCAGGCAATGGCTTTTTCCACCTGCTTGTCCCATCTTCTAGCCCTAGAAGCCTCTTCTAGACCATGGGTTGGCAACCTAAGGCCTGGGGGCTGGATCCGGCCCACTCACCTTCTAAATCCAACCCATGGATGGTCTGGGAATCATCGTGTTTTTACATGAGTAGAATGTGTCCTTTTATTTAAAATGCATCTCTGTGTTATTTGTGGGGCATAGGAATTCATTCATCCCCCCCCCCAAAATATTGTTATGTACTGAAGTTCTCACCCTGGGCCAACAGGGGGATACTGTAGATAGTTATGCAAATAAGGGATCAAAAGTGACGTTCAGTGATTGGATAGTTTTAGAAAATTGTTACAGTTATGTTGTACTGGAGCTCTATATAAGCAGGCTGGCTGAACCCTTCAGTTCAGTTCTGTCCTGACCTGTGAATAAACAAGAGCTGTTTGAAGAATTGCTGTGTCGTCTGATATGTTCACCCACAACTTAACAAATATAGTCTGGCCCCCCACAAGGTCTGAGGGACAGTGGACCGACCCCCCCTGCTGAAAAAATTTGCTGACCCCTGTTCTAGACCATTTAAGAAGTGCCCTACCTCAGCCACCTGCGGGTGGGTAGCCCTTTCAGTTTCCCACAATGGCCCCCACAGAGTCTTGCTCCAAAGGATTGTGGGAAATAAAAATGGAAGAGGGCAAAAAAGAAACCGACAGAGCCCAACTGAGGTTAGCGTGCCGAGGGCCTCCTCAAAGATGGAACCTATCTTGGCATGCAATTGTCTTTGGGGGAAAAAAGAAGAAAGGTAGGATTCCCTCTGGACTCCAGTGCTGGATTTAGGGCAGTGTGCAGTAGCACAGGTAGCCCAGTGTGGGGTGAGGGACTGTCCATACCTGGCAAAGGGGGCAGCAGGGGGGTCTGTACTGCTGCCCAGTGGCTGCTGTGTGTCAGGGGTTGGGATTATGGGCAGCAGGGGAGCTTTAGGGTGTCATGGTGGTTGCTGGGTGTTTGGGGCGCTGCAGGGGGGTGGAGCCACTTCCTGTCCCTGCAATCGGTGGCTGCCCTAAAAACAACTCTGAATTCCCCCCAAAAGCTCAACAAGTTTGGTCCCCCTCAGGCACCAGTGTGGGCAGTTTCCCCGTACAGGACACTGAGCCGAGGGGGCACCAAATTTTGGGCTCACACAAGGCACCTGTTAGAATTCCTGCTCCGTGATTGCAGTCATGGGATTGTTGTCTTTCACATGACGGTGTATGTTTTGACTTCACAAAGTGGGAAGTGATGGAGACAGGATGTTTGTGTTACTGTGTTGCGTGAAGTGGGACTATTGTCCTTTGTTCATTCTCTTTGCTGTCTGAGGCTAGAGAGGAGGAGCCATGTTGCAGCGCTCCAGGTGTGTTTATATGTAAATAAAGTGGATTAGCCAAAATGCTGAGTTGCTGAGTTCTGTTACACAAGCTGCGAAGACTCTGTGGATCCCTAAGTGTGCCGGTGTCTTTTGCCATCAGTCACTGTGATGTTCGGGCTGAAGAAAGCTAATGAAGCTCCCGAACAATCAACCAGGAGGGAGAGAACAGGCCAATTGGGCATGTGTCTCTGCCAGGGTTCTACTCGAGTGTAGGATGAGCTCCTGACAGCACCATATTACTACTACAGTGGTACCTCGAGTTAAGTACTTAATTCATTCCGGAGGTCCGTTCTTAACCTGAAACTGTTCTTAACCTGAAGCACCACTTTAGCTAATGGGGCCTCCTGCTGCCGCCGTGCCGCCAGAGCCCGATTTCTGTTCTTATCCTGAAGCAAAGTTCTTAACCTGAAGCACTATTTCTAGGTTAGCGGAGTCTGTAACCTGAAGCGTATGTAACCCGAGGTACCACTGTACTACTACTACTACTACTACTAATAATAATTTATTATTTATACCCTGCTCATCTGGCTGGGTTTACCCAGCCACTCTGGGCAGCTCCCAGCAGAATATTAAAACCATGATAAAACATCAAACATTAAAAACTTCCCTAAACTGGGCTGCCTTCAGATGTCTTCTAAAAGTCAGGTTTATTTCCTTGACATCTGGTGGGAGGGCATTTCACAGGGCGGGTGCCACCACCGAGAAGGCCCTCTGCCTGGTTCCCTGCAACCTCACTTCTCGCAGGGAGGGAACCGCCAGAAGACCCTCGGAGCTGGACCTCAGTGTCCAGGCTGAACGATGGGAGTGGAGATGCTCCTTCAGGTATACTGAAGATTGCCAAAGTCCTGCTAGACTCTGTCTGTCATCTTGTTTAACTTAGCAAGTGAAACCTTTCTGGTCACCATTCTCTTAAAAAGAAAAGCTGTATGATTCCTATGAACACAGGAAACTGCCTTATTGTGGTTCGAGGACCCGACCCCCGCGATGCGAAATAAACAGACAAGGACACGTGATTTAGGTTAATGGGCAAGAAAAAGGCCACAACTTTATTGATTACAGCAGTGAAAAGGTATTGGCTTAGGCATTGGAGGTCACAAACAAGGTGGGTATATTCACCAGTAGGTGGAGCCTGTTGATGCTCATCCAACTATAGGCTCACCCCTGATGTCACCGAGGGTCGTGCCATGGCCTCCCGCCAAGCAGGCATTGGACAGAATACACGACTGCCAGATTCCTTTAACGGAATACCCCAAAATTGAAGGCATAGGCGATGGTCACACCTAGCCCTTCGACACACCACAACACATTAATCCAATGCCTAACCGCCATGGGACGACGAGGAAGAAGGCCGAGGAGGGGCTGGCCCTGCAATATAAAGGCTGGTTAACACGCCCCCCCAGAGGCACCTGGTTGGGTGCCCTCCGAGGGGGCGTGAGCGCCAGCCAGGTGAGCAAGGTAGCAGGGGGCTAACGCCCCCTGCTAGGGGCAGAGCTCGGGCTCCCGTCCACAACCACTCCCCTCTCTTCCAGGGAGGAGAGTCCTTCTGGTCCCCACCCCCTCACACCAGCTACAGTGGCTGGCACTTCTTGCTCTCTTGGTCATCAGCAAGGTTGGGGAATCTCGGGCACACAGCCCAAATGTGGCCCCTCAATCATCTTTATCTGGCCCTCAGAACCCTCTCTAGGCCACGCCCCCTCTTCCCAGCCTCCATGCTTCACTGACACCCTGAGTGTTTTTGCCTGGCTGGAATGTGTGCTTAACATCAGGCCTCTTCCTTCTCCAGAATGAGGACAGAGAGGGCAATGGGAATCTGTCTAAAGTTAAAATTTGCATTTGACAACTCTATCCTATTTTGCTTCTAGCCACCATTGGCCTCTGGTAGGTTGGGTAGAATGGAATTATGTCCCTCAGGCTGTAAAACAGTGTTTCTCAAACTTGGGGTCTCCTGCTGCTATTGGACTACAACTCCCATCATCAATGGTCAGGGATGATGGGGATTGTAGTCCAAAAACAACTGGAAACCCAAATTTGGGAAACACTGCTGTAAAATGTTCCCCAGCCTTGGACTTCAGGATGAAATGCAACAGGGTTGCTTTTTGCATGCTTGGAGAATAAGCTGTCCTCACAGATTGACTCCCCCCC